>JAEHOD010000002.1:2292500-2892500 GCA_016834595.1 Chlamydomonas schloesseri
CCAAGAAGTATTCGGTGCGTATCCGTCTGTAACTGCGAGCGATTGCGGGGATTCCTCTCCGTTTCCGTTTACCAACACACACACACACACACACACACACACACACACACACACACACACACACACACACACACACACACACACACACACACACACACACCTGTTTGTGGCGCCCAGGAACACCACGCCGGTGTCGGGCGTGAAGCCGTCCATCTCGGTCAGCAGCTGGTTCAGCGTCTGCTCGCGCTCCTCGTTGGTCTTGGCCGAGTCTGTTGTGGGTTTGGGGTGTGGGGCAGGTGTGGGGGCAAGCGCGGGGGTAAATGTCGGGGTCGCGGGCGGTGGTGTTGATGACCGGTTGGGGAGGTTGGCGACTGGCTGTGTTGGTGATGCTCATGCAGAGGGGTCGGCCCCAGAAGGCCCGCGCCAGCGCCTCCCTCCGTTATCAACTCCTCTCCCCTCTTCCAAAAGCGGCAGCTCCCCTGCCGCCGCCCCTCACCCCAGCCATTGCCCACCGTTCTCCGCGCGCCGCAGCCCTAACGCGTCGATCTCGTCCACGAATATGACGCAGGGCGCTGTGGCGCGCGCGCGCTTGAACAGGTCGCGCACACGCGCCGCGCCCAGGCCCACAATGCCTTCCGTGAACTCCGTGCCAGACATCTAGTAGGGGGTTGGGGTTGGGGGGTACACGCATCAGAGTTAGAAGGAGAAGGGGAGGAAGGGGTGTCGTGCGGTGTGGTGGTGAGGTGGGGTTGGATGGGTGGTGTCGTCAAAGCAGGGCGCGCCAATGCGCGCCAAACCAGTTCCCGGGCACCCCGCCGAGGCCTAATGTCCACACGCACCCGGCCACGCACCCGGCCACGCACCCACCCACGCACCCACCCACGCACCCACGCACGCAGCCACCCACGCACGCAGCCACCCACCCACGCACCCACCCACCCGCCCACCCACCCACCCGCCCACCCGCCCACCCACCTGGTAGAAGGGCACCATGGCCTCTCCGGCCAGCGCCTTGGCCAGCAGCGTCTTACCCGTGCCTGCGTGGGTGAGGCGGGGGGAGGTGAGGGGTTGGGCAGCGAGGCCGACAGCGACCGACAGCCCGTGCGTGACTACGCCTGGCTCCCCCCCTCCCTCGGCGCTCCTTTCTCGAGCTCAATGGACTGGACGCTTTGGGTTCTGGAAGGGGCTCTCCCTCCAATGGGCTGGTATTTACACCACCACCCACCCACCCACCCCCTCCCCCCCACCGCCACCGCCGCCTCACCCGGGTCTCCCTCCAGCAGGATGCCCTTGGGCGGCCGCGCACCCAGTTTGGAGAAGGTGCTGGGGTCCTTGAGGAACTGTGGGTGGGGGTGGTGGGAAGGAGCAAGCAGGAAGGTGAGGGGGGGGCATTAGTTTATTCGACAAACCAAGGAGGAAGGTGAGGGGGGTTGTGGTTACCAGCCCAAACTAAACCAATCTAAAGGAAGCGGAGTTAAGTAATGCAGTTAAGGCGATACAACAAAAGGGGGGGTAGTTTAGTCTAAACCCGGGGGTGTTGGCGGGCTGGCGAGCGGGAAGCGGCTGCCGGCAGCCGCCTGCACACCACGTGCCGCGTGTCTTGTCGTGTCCAGCATGGCTTGGCGCCGACCCTAACCCACCCTACCCTACCACCCATCCCACCCTCCAAACCCTCAGAGATGCCCGCTGCGCACTCCCAACCATGCTGCTGCCCCCATCTCCTCCTGCCGCCCCCCTGCGCTCCCCTGCGCCCCGTGCCTGCGCCCCCTCCCCCTCTCGCGCCCCCCTTTCCCCCCTCCAGCTCACCTCCACCACCTCCACCACCTCATTTAGGATGGGCCCCAGGCCCGCCACGTCGCGGAACTCCACGCCTGGGGGTGCGTGTGTGTCAGAGATAACAAGGGAGAGTACTATGAAAGACTTGTGTGTGTGTGTGTGTGTGTGTGTGTGTGTGGTGGTGGGGGGCGGGCACACACAGGGGCGGTGGCGGCGGGACCAAGTAGAGGCCAGCTCATTAGGGTACCGGTAGCTATGCCTGGACATGGGTTTGGGCTGCTGCAGCACGTGCCGCACTCGTCAGCAGGGCATGGCGGCCACCCCACCACACGGCCCTCCCCCGCGCTCCTTGTTGCCGGCTGCTTGCCGTTGCAGCGTTGCCCCTTTGACCCCTGCCCTACCACCACACAGACTCCCTTTCCACCCTCCTCCCGCTCCGCGGCCTCCCACCCACCTACCCTCGCCTCGGCCTCACCTCACCCCCGCGGGTTTACCAGCAACAGCGCATGTTCTTTGCAGTTTGTTATCTCACCGGGACTGTCTACCAGTAGCCCCCACCCCACCCCCGCACCTGTGAGGCCCTCCTTGCGCGCCTCCGACTTGGAGCGCGCAAACTCCATGGCCGCGCCTGGGTCCTCCTCCAGGGTGCGGATGTCGCTGCGGGGTTGTGTGTGTGTGCCATGCATGTTTAATTAATGACGATGTAGACGTAGAACAGACGTCGGGGGGGGGCGGCGGCCGGGGGGCCGGGGGCGAATTTAAACATGTTCAGGTGGCCAGAATCCAGGAGGGTTCAGGCCGCCGACTGACTGATCGAGCAACGGATCCACGGACCGACCAGCCCAGCCCAGCCCAGCCCAGCCAGCCTAGTCAGCCTAGTCAGCCTGGTCAGCCTGGTCAGCCTGGTCAGCCTGGTCAGCCTGGTCAGCCTGGTCTCCCTCCAGCCCCATGGAATGCGTGATGGACCGCGACGTGTTCGTTCATGCGTGCTGCCCCAGACGCCGCAGCCATGATGCCGCTACCCCACTCCCAGCGGCGCGACGGGCGCGGCGCCACTCACAGGATGCGCGAGCGGCGCAGCGCGGGGATGACGATGCCCAGCGTGAGGCACACCGCAAAGTAGACCACGCCCAGGTTGTTGTTGGAGCGGTTGAGCTCCAGGCTGGGCGGCCGCCACTCGGGCAGCAGCGAGTCGCGCAGCTGCCGTAGCTCCGGCAGCCCCGAGCGCTCCAGGCCCCAGCTGCGGGGTGGGGAGGTGGTGCCATGGATGATTAATTAATGACGGGGGGGCGGGTGTGTGTGTCATGGGTGGGGGTGGCGTGGGTGGGGGTGGCGTGGGTGGGGGTGGCGTGGGACAGATGTTGTGGACTCCAGGCCAGGCAGCGGTAGCTGCGTTGCCAAGACTTGCTGTCAAGGCGATGGTGCCGTGTTGCTAACCGCGACCGCCCCCCATTCCGCGAGATGGCTCCCGTGAGGTGGCTCACACACTCTCTTTCCCCGCTTTTCCCGCTATACCCCTCCGCCCACCGGCCCCGCTCACGTCATCATGAATATCCTCCCTCGCTCTCGCTCTCGCTCTCGCTCTCCCCCGCCCCTCGCGCACCGGATGGCGCCCGTGACGGCGTCCCAGGACGGCCGCAGCAGGAAGGCCGTGAAGCTGCCGCCGCTCACCGCGCTGCCCGTGCCGTGGTACGACACGTCCAGGTGCCGCAGCGCGGGCGTGTCGTGCTGGCGGCGGTTGTTGGGCGGTTGGGCGGTTGGCAGGCGGGGCGATGTCAGAAGTTGTGTGTGTGTGTGTGTGTGTGGTTTGGGAGTGTGCGGTGCGGGTTTGCGTGAGAGGCAGCAGCTTGAGGGGGGGGGGCGCGGCACATGTCATGCGGCACAGAGGGTTGCCCCACGGCCGGACGTGATGCCCACAGAGGGCCGGAGACAGACAGACAGACAGAGAGGAGCGCAGGCACCCACGCCCCCTCCCTCTCACACCTGCACGGCCGCCGCCGCCGCCTCAGCCGCCGCCGCCTTGCCGCCCTGGCTGCCGTACAGCGCCGCCAGGGCCTCGGGGCTGTACCGCGGCTCGTAGGCCTGGTACAGCTGCGCGAAGATGTGGCTGTAGCCGATGTCGGCTGGGCTGACGGGCGGGGCCTGTGTGTGAGCGGGGGCGAAGGGGGGAGGGGGGTAGAGGTGAGAGGGGAAGAGCAGGATGGGTCGGATTGGGGGGTAGTTTATCCGGATTAGGTGGGGGGGGCGCTACAGGATTGCTGAGTCAAGGAAGGCGCGGCTTTGTGGTGCAACTCGCCTGGGGCCTCAGGGGCAAACGCCAAGCCGCACGCATTAAAATGCATTATGACGCATCGCAACGCAACGCCACGCAAATCATACCCCTCCCCCCCACCACCACCCATCCCACCACCCACCCACCCACCCACCCACCTGCTCCGTCAGCTGCACCAGCTCGCCCTCCTCGGGCAGGTCCACCCAGCGCCGCACCCCGCCGCGCGAGGTGACGAGCACGCGGTAGCCGGGCCAGCCCGTCACGCCCGTATGCCTGTGTGCGGATGGGCGGGTGGGTGCCATACATGTTTACATGGGTGGGTGGGGGTGGGGTAGTTCATTCCAACCCAAGCAAAATACCAAGACCCTGAACCCAAAACCAGCCAGAGAATGGGGGTTGAATTGGTAAACCATGCCCATTGAGAAAACAACAGCCGCGTATGCGAGCGGGTGTGGGTGGGTGCGGTGTGGGTGTGTAGGTGACGGGGCATGCCATCCGTCATGTGACAAGGGAGTACGGCAGCAGGTTCTTCCATGCGCCCTGCCGCTTCCGTACCACCTCCTCGTCACCCCCTTCCCACCCTTGCCGCAGCCCCCACCTGCCTGTCCTGGGGGCAAAGCCCCCCGCCCCCGCCCCCCCCGCCTCCACCCCCCCCCCCCGGCCCCCCCCTCCCCCCCCCGCCCCCATGCCCCCGCCCCCCTCTCTCACTTGTAGTCGCAGGCGAACACCTGCAGCCGCCACGGCTCCGCGGCGGGGTCGTAGTGGTGCCCCGACGTCCAGTTGCGCGCCCGCAGGCCCGCGTACAGCTCGGCGGGGGACATGGCCGGCAGCGACCGCCAGTCGGGCTCCACCTGGTGGTGGTGGGGGGTGCCATGCATGTTGAATTGATGACGGAGGAGATGTAGACAGACGTTGCGACACGGGGGGGGCAGGGGGGGACGGGGGAGGAGGCAGGAAGAGAGGAGAGGAATAGGAGGGATGGGGGGAGAGCAGAGAGAGGGAGAGGGGGAGAGGGGGAGTCCGTGTAGGGCCCCCGCCCACCCACCCGCCCAACCCGTCCAGCCCGCCGCCTATGGGGCGGCCCCACCTCCGCTGCCCACTACCCACTGCCCACTGCCAGGTGACACCCACCGTCGGCACCAGCAGGCTTGGCACGTGCCTCCATGTGCACCGCCCCGCTGCCCCACCCCGCGTGGATGGGTACCCCGCGCCCCCCCGCAATCGGGCTGGTATTGACCCTCCCCCCCAAACAAAACCAACCCCAACCCTATCCCCGGCTAGGCGGCTACCCACAGTGGAGTGTGGCGTGTGGAGTGTGGAGTGCCGGCCCCCGTGTGAATGAATGGCTTGTCCCGCCTGCCCCCCACCTCCTGCCTCCTGTCGCGGGCTAATAGCTGCACCCTTCCTTCCCCCATGGAATGAACAAACCCCCAACAACCCAACACCCCAACACCCCGACCCCCCAACACCCCAATCCCAAACCCCAAACCCCCTCCTTTAGCGTGGTTTAGTTTGGGCTGGTAACCACAACCCCCCCCCCCCCCGGCCCCCCCGCCCACCTCCTGCCGGTAGTCACCCAGCACAGAGCGCGGGATGTAGCGGAACGCCAGCGCCACGCCGTCGGGCGCGCCCGCCACCTCGCCCGGCCCCGCCAGCCGCTCCGCGTGCTCCAGCGTCAGGTCCTCCAGGGTGGGGCCGGACGCGGCGATGCGGGTCAGGTCCTCGGGCCCGAACTTGGCGTGCGGCGTGGGCAGCGGCACGGGCCGGCCCGCGGCCATGGCCTGCGCCGATTGGTGGGGGGGCGCGTGTGTGTCCGCGCGTGTGTGTTAGAGAAGTAACAGGGAGAGAACAGCAGAGTGTGTGTGTGTGTGTGTATGTGTGTGTGTGTGTGTGTGTGTGTACATGTTGGTGCAAGGGGTGATGGTGTGGTGATGTTCTCCGTGCGCCGTATGTGTGTGTCTGTCGCAGGCCGGGCGCGGCAGGCGGGTGCGGGCGCGGTCGCAGGCGCGCGGGCGGGCCGGCGGCACCGGGGCGGCCCGGTGTGCGCGGTTCCGTTGCGCCTGGTGAAGCGGTGCGCCTGGTGAAGCGTTGCACGGGGCCGGACTGCCAGCTTCCACGCAGCCAAAGCGCAACCCTCACCTTGAGAGCGGCCCAATGCTGCTCTTCCCAGTCCGGCTGCAAAGCGGGTACATCAAGAGGGTAGAGGTGACGTAAACGAACGCTCCAGGCATAAACGCCAGGGGCCCTGACTGTGCATACCCTCTTCCCCTTCCCCACACGGCGTCACCCAGCTTGTGAGCCCCTGACTCCGCCCACTCTCCTATCTCCTTCTGCCCCCCCCCGCTGTTCCGCTTCACATCGGCACTTCACAAACATTCGATACACACCATCCTATGGATGGCTCCCCACCCCCCACCCCCCGTATGCCGCACGCGCCGGCGGGAGAGGCTTGGGGATGGCAGGCAGGCACACATCCCACCCATGCGTGTGCCGAGCATAGACTCGGACTTACCCCATCTATTATCGGGAGCCCTGATCCCGTGGCATTAAGCTCCTTCGCATCCGTGATAAAACGCTCCGCTGTCACCGAGGCGCTGGCTATGCTCTCCTTTGCAGACGCAGCGCAGCTGGCGAGCGGCCGACGGCAGCCCGCTGGACCTAGCCAAAAGCATGAATTGATTGCATGGCGACTGGAGACATGCCCTAGCCGACTGTGAGCCAGGCGGTGCGTCCGACCCAGTTCGGCGCTGCGCATCGTCCCCGCCACCTGCAGACTCCACTCCAAAGACTGGTTTATACTTTAATTGTCAGCATGTAATTCAACTTCTTTCCGCAAGATCTTGACTTTAGGCCGTCTCGGCGTGAAAGAACGAGGTCGGCTGCAAGGCCTGCGCCTGCAGAGCTTAGGTAAGCTGTCCCAAAGTCAAATACTGCTGCAGCCCGCTCAGTACATTATTTCGGCGCGATTATACCAGCAAAGTTGGTGCACAATTGGGGCATGCTTGTGGCACGCGTGCCCCGACCCACTCACCCACCCGCGCTCCCCCCCCCCCGTGCCCCCCCCCCCCAAACACCTCGCTTGCAATCCCCATCCCACCGCGGGGCTGCGGGTCCACGCCTCGACCCTCCAATACCAGCACTACATCCCGGACGCATCAATATCATAGATGTAAATGCATGACTAGCCTATTACGAAGGATCACGAGCCAAGCCACGAACGGGAGGCTTGCCTGTGGACCAGCTTCGGTCGAACTTGGCTGGGCCCCGGATATCACCGATCCCAGAAACACTTGAGTGTTCGCTACATGATAAATCAAAAGGGTTTGAGGTGCCCTGGGCGAGAACAACGTCTGGAAAGAAACTCCACGACCAACCGTCATCGCGCCCGACAACGCGTGACGAAACTCAACAAACTCGGTCGCAAGCGGCTGGGCGTTTCCAGGGTTTTGTCATATTGCGCCCATACTATCTGTCAACACATGATGGGGGCGCACCGGCGCCTCTTCGCGGTGAGCCTCGCGCTTGCCGCCTTCGCGACATACATTTTAGCCCTTGACGACTCTGCTGTCGCGGCCATGGACTGGACTCCACATCCAGACTGCCAGGGTCGCTGTGATGCCAACAGCTTATGTGTCAGCAAGCTCAGCTCCACGTCCTGGGGAAATTGCCCAGAGGGGTCCGGCGAATTGGCGCGCCGACTGGTCGTCGACGAGCAGGCATGCTGGATCAGCAGAGACTGCACAACCAGCAGAACTTGCAGTGCTCGGCCTGGGTTTAATCGACATTTCGGGGCTGAGACGATGGTCCCACTGCAACTTGTTGGTTGCGTCCGCGCGGACTGCTGGAATTGGCCGCTTTCAGGCAGCACAGCATCTCAAGAGGACAGGTACGAAGCGATGCGGGGTTGCTCAAAAGAGAGGGGGAGAGGGCGTCAACGGTGTTTGCGCCCCTGGCCGACCGGTTCGGCCTACTGCCTTGGGGACCTGCCAGGGCCATGCTTTTCATATTAGCTCTACCCGCCCCATGCGACCATCCCCTTGCCCCGCCGCTGCAGCTGCGCTCCCGGCGTGCGCGCCTACCTGCACTGCTGCGAGCAGCGCACGCGCCTCACCTGCGCGCCGCTGCTGGCCTGCACGCCGCCGGCCGCCGCTGTTGCTGCGGCGGGTGGGGGCGACGAGGGGGAGCAGCAGGATGCCGCCGCCGCCTTGGCAATCGCAGCAGCCCCAGCTACTGCTGCCTCAGGTGAGACAGAAAGCGGCAACGGCGGCGCTCAGGCGGCGCGCGGCAACCGCGCAGACGAAAAGAGGAAAGTAATCCGCAGCGCGGGCCACGGGAGCGCCGGCGGCTCTGTCAGTGCCGGAGTCAAGGCTGGCGGCAGCAGCGCCAGGGAACGCCACGGCGGCAGCCCCGGCAGCAAACGCCAGAAGGCTAAGGCCGAGGCCGGCGGTGCCGCCGTGCGTCGGGCTGTGAGCCGCCTGCTGGGCGCCACTGCTACTGCCACTGCTACTGCCACTGCCACTGCCACTGCTGCTGCGTCCACCACCGCCACGAGCCCAGCCGGCACCAGGCCCACAACCAGCAGTAGCAGCAGCAGCAGCAGCAGCAGTAGCAGCAGCAGCCCCTCCGCCGCGGCCTGCAGGCAGCCGGGCAGCGTGGGCTCCTTCCTGCGCACCAACGTGTCCTCCGACCCCGTGTGGCGGGCGGCGCTGGCACTGCTGCCGCCGCTGGGTGCGGCGCTGCAGGCGCTGCCGGCGGTGGCGGGCTGGTACGCGCAGCGCTGGGACGCCGCGCTCCGGCCCATGCTGGGTGAGCTCGAGGGGAGCGGGAAGAGGGGGCGAGAGCAAGTAAGGCCGGAGGGAGAGCAGGGGGCGAACGGGAGATCACATGAGACCACCCGCACACACACACGCACTCGGCAGGGCTACTGTGCAGGAGTGGCAGGGGGGTGGCAGGTGTGGGCAGTTAGCAGACGACAAAGGCGACGTGGACAAGGGGTGCAGAAATCGAGGATGGGGGTTATGTTGTTGTTGGCACCAGCCCAGACTAAACCAACCCAAACGGGGCCAGGACAAGCCAGGGGGCTGGGTGCGCGGACAGATGGATGGCTGCCGTGCAGGGCCTGATCTTCGAGGACGTCATGCTCCTCCCTGTCCGCCGCGCCCCTTTACTTCCTCCTTCATTCCCCACCCCGTCTATCCTCTCTACGTCATATCGTCATGTCTCGCTGATTTCCCCCATGACCTGGCTCGCGCTCGCTCTCACAGCCGCGGCGCTGTGCGGCTCCAATGCCCTCGACCCCGCCTCCCTGCCGCCCGACGCCGCGACCCGCGCCTCCGCCGCCGGCAACCTGCTGCTGGCGCCGGCGCTGGTGCGCTTCCTGGCGGGCACGCCCACCGGCGGCGCGCTGGTGGACCAGCTGGCGGCGGCGGCGGGCGTGTCGCTGGACGCCAGGTGGGGTGGGTGCGGTGTGGGTGGGTGGGTGCGGTGTGGGTGGGTGGGTGCGGTGTGGGTGGGTGGGTGCGTGGGTGGGTGGGTGGGTGGGTGGGTGGGTGGTAGTTCATTCCAGAAACCAAAAGCGAAACGACCGGTGGGTGGGATGGGTGGAAAGGGGGGGAGGAGGAGGAGGCGTGCGGCTCCTGACTGGAGGATGTGATGTGATGTGATGCGCCGCGCTGCTCCTGGCGCTGAGTTCGGGTTCGGCTACGAAGCGCACCCCCGTGCCGTTCCCCATGGATGGCTAAACCCCTCCCCCCGCGTACCTGCTGCGCCGCACCGCACCACACTGCGCAGCACCATCACCACCTACCTGCAGCCCGGCTACCTGGTCAGCTACGCCGCCTCGGTGCAGGTGCGCCTGTGTGTGTGAGGCCCCGTGTGTGTGAGGCCCTGTGTGTGTGCGTGTTGGGAGTGAATGGGTGGGGATAGCCGTCCATGGGGAGGGGGCGAGGAGGGCGCTGAGCCCTTCTGCACGGCTCAATGCTCTGCCGTGGCCCCACCAAGCAAGCAAGCAAGCACGCAGCACCTTGCTCCGCCCGCCCCCGGCCGCCCAGCCCCGACTGCCCTGCCCAACCAATGTGACTGCGACTGCGCACCCACCATGGGTTTCAGTTGTCAAATCGGAAATTGGAACGAAGTACCCGCCCGCCCACCCACCCACAGTCGCTGCGGCAGAGCAACCCCCTGGACCTGGTCTCCGGCCTGGCCGGGGGCCTGATGGGCGGCGGCGGCGGCGATATGTTTGACAGCATCAGCGGCGGCAGCAGCAGCAGCAGCAGCAGCAGCGACGGCGACGGCGATGATGATGTGGACGCCTTCTGGGCGGGCGTCCGCGGCAGCGGCGCCGGCAACGGCGGCGGTGACGATGATGACCATGACGATGATGACCATGACGATGATGAACATGACGATGATGAGGAGGACCCGGACAGCATTGCCAGCCAGCTGGATGACCTGCTAGACAGTGTCGGGCTGGGTAATAACATGTTTGGATTCGATGACGACGAGCCGGATGGTTTTGGCGATGGCAGCAGCTGGGCTGCGGCGCCGACGCCGGCGTCCTCCGGATCCAGCAGCGGATCCAGTGGTTTTGACGACGGCGTGCAGCGCTACGGATCCGGATCTGGCATGGTGCCGCTGATGGGGAAGCTGGTGTCGGTGCTGACGGCGGGCGGGCCGCTTGGATCCAGCATCGGCGGCCTGGATCTGGGCGCGTACGACGTCTTCGACCTCGCCACCAACACCGGGCCGGCGCTGCTGCCGGGGCTGCTGGGCGGCGTGGCGGGCGGCCTGGGGCTGGAGCTGGGTACGTGCCGTGTGCGTGTGCGTGCCGCGTGCCGCGTGGGGTGTGGGTGGGGTTTTGACCGTGAACGCGAGCTGGCAGTGACACAGGTGTGGGACCCAGGAGCGAGGACAAGCCAGCAGGGCGCATTTAGAATGACTTGCTCGGTGCCAGCGAACGAGCAGTGCTTGCACACCATCCTCATCATTAGAGTGCTTTGCACTTCACCCCGCGCCCGCCCGCACGCCCGCCCGCGCCGCCGCCTTTCTCACCACCAACCAACCACCCACCCACCCCGCCCCGCAGCCGCGCCCGACGGCCGCCTGACGTCCGTCCAGGTGGTGACCGACCTGATGGGCCTGGGCAGCGGCCTGCTGCGGGCCGCGCTCAACACCAGCGCCGCCGCCGGTGTCAGGGACGCGCCCGATTTCGCCCGGGCGCTGATGGCCATGAGCGCCGCCGAGCGGGCGGCCTTCACGGCCATGGCCACCAGGTGCGGGCAGCAGACCTCAGCAGCGCTTGTGTGTGTAGGGGGGTAGCCATCCATGGATGGTGTTTATTCAATAATGAAGTGCCGATTGAAGTGCCGATTGCCGGGGGGGGGGGGGACGCAGCGAATTGAACTTGAAGGGAAGCGGCGAGACGGGCGGAAGAACAGAAGAGAGCGGGCGGCGGCATATGACTGCTTGTGCAGGGTTTGGGGGGGCCTCCGTGGTAGGGTGCGTGAGCGCTGGGCGTGAGGGATGGGGGTTACTGGTAAACAGTCCCGGTGAGAAACAAACTGCGAGGAACTGCGCTGCAGCTGGGATACGCAGCCGCCTATGTGAGGGATAGGATACCTCACGTGAACGCGCCTCCCCCCCCCCTCCACACACACACAACCCCCCAACCCGCCAACCCGACGCGCAGCCTTGACGCGCTGACGGCTGCGGTGGTGGACCTGATGAGGGCGGTGGGCGCCTACCCGGGTGAGTGGAGGCGGGAGCGTGAGTGGGTGGGTGGGTGGGTGGGTGGGTGGGTGGGTGGGGTGTCTGAGCGCCAGTGGACTCCACCAGCCGGTGATATGCCGAGGCGTCACGAGGTGTCACGCGGCGCCAGAAGGACACAGCGGGCAAGAAGGGGGCCGGACAGCACACGGGCACACGCCGATCACAACAGGCTGCTGCTTTCACCATGTCAGTCCCGCCGGCGATTGCAATTGTGCATTGTCGGAAAACTGTATGTTGTGGGTCTGACTAGGCGCAGTAGCCGCTGACCATCACGGTGCCCCCCCTCGCTCCCCCTGCTTCGGCCCTGCAGCGCCGCCGCCGCCACGCCCCACGCCCCTGGCGCTGCCGGCGCCTCCACCCCTGACCTCCAGCACCACGCCCACGCCCATGCCTGCGCTGCCGCCGGCGCTGGCGGCCGCCGCCGGCAGCTGCGCCTCGCCCACCGCCGCCCTCACCTCGCCGCTGCTGGCCTCGCTCACCTCGCCCCTGGCCAGCTCCAAGCTGTTTGGGGTGCTGACGGCGGCGGTGGCGCCGGCGGCGGGCGGCGCGCTGCGGGCGCTGCCGGGCGTGCTGGGCTGGTGGTCGGCGCGGTGGGATGCGTCCATGCAGCCGGTGCTGGGTGAGTCTGAGTAAGGAGGGAGCGGGAGTGGCAATTGCCCGGGCGCCAGTGGTTTTGGGAGGGTGCTGCTTGGCGCAAAGTACCTCGAGACTTAGTGGGTGCGCACACGGTTGCTCACGCCCAGGCCGCCCCAAGTACTCCTTGCCGCCCAGTGTCCACCGCCCAGTGTCCACCGCCAATGTCCACCACCCGACCCAACCCTGCTCCACGGCACACCGCCGCTGTGGCCTCGCCCATCCCCCAACCCCTCCACGCTCTATGGTTCTGGGTTTTTGGGTTGCAATGGTCGCTTGGGTTTCTGGAATGAACTACCCCCCATTAGTCGGTACTGGGGTCCGCGCGCGGCTCGCACGGCTGACATTACTCAACACTGCTCTGGACTCCGTTATCCACCTGCCGCTCCAAGCCCGCCCGGCCAAATACGGTGGTATTCAGTAGCTCGCGCAGGCGGCTGCGTTTCCCAGCTGCAGCGCAGTCGTGTTCGCAATTTGTTTCTCACCGGGACTGTTTACCAGTACCCCCCCCCCCCCCACCTAACAACCCCCCACACACACACACACACGCCCTCTCAGCCATCGCGGTGTGCTCGCCGCCCGGCACGCCCGTGCCGCTGCCTGTGGCGGAGCGCGCGCTGGCCTTCCTGCGCTGGCTGGGGCTGCCGCTGCTGCGCCGCGCCGCCGCCACCAACACCGGCGCCCTGGTGGCGGGCCTCATGGGCGGCGGCGGCGGGAAGCAGCAGCAGGGCCTCAACATCAGGTAGGAACACGGTAGCAGCAGTGCCGTGTGTGGGAGACGGATGCATAATGCGAATGGCGTGTGTCCTCGGAGCATCGGTGGGGTTCAGCGCGGCGTGCGGCGCTGCGCACTAGGCTAGGGTACGGTGTCTGCAGCGCCTCCGAGCGCAACCGAGCTCCTCCCGCCTCTCCCGACACGAACCCTGGCGCCTGCCACCACCAACCCTTGCACGCACCCGCCACCTCCTCCTGCCCCCCGGGTTGTGGGAATGTTTGCGAGTTTTTTCTCCTCCTCCTCCTCCCATATTACGCCACGCTCACCTCCTCGCTCTTATGCATTGGGTTTGGTTTAGTTTGGGCTGGTAACCACAACCCCCCCCTCCCCTCTCTCGCCAGCGCCCTGGAGCGCTACCTCACCCGGCCCCACCTGCGCGACGCGGTGGAGGCGCTGCAGCGAGCCGCGGCGGACGGCGCCGTGGGCTCGCTGCCCGCCGCCACGCTGCCGCTGGTGGCGCTGCTGGGTGCACTGCTGGTGCCGCCGGGGCTGGGTGAGTGGGGCTGGTGGCTGGTGGGATGGAGTGGAGTGTGGCCGCCGCCCGCCCGCGGCCGTCGGGGCGAGCTGCTGAGGGCTACGGAGGCAGGACGGCGGTGTGTCCTGGAGTGTGGCGTATGAGGGGCTGAGACGGAGGGAGCGTGATCGCCCACCTGCTGACATATCTCCTCAGCGTCCCACCTGCCTTGTCCCGCGTGCTGTGTGGGCCTGCGCCACGCACCCTTCCTCACCATGCAATGCCACGCATGCACTCACCATGCACTCCGCACTGCTGCTCGTGCAGCCGCATTCGACCCGCGCTTCACCGGCTCCGACATGACCCTGGACACCATGGTGACCCTGCAGGTGGGGGCGTGTGGGGGTGGAGGCGTAATGGGGGTGTGTGTGTTTTGGGGGCGTGTAGTATGCGGACGTGGGGGCGGGGCGGGCGTGTGTGGGCCGTATGGGAGTGGGAAGGCGGGGCGGGCGCCCGGTGCACACCGTATGTGGTGCATGCATCCAGCTAGCTGCTTCTTGCTGCTCGCTCATGAGCCCATCTCGCACCGCCTGCCCGCCTGCCTGCGCCTCATCAGGCAATGGCCGAGCTGCCGCTGCGTGCCGCCGCTGCCGGCTGGGTGGCGCCGCAGCCGGCAGCGCCCCGAGCCACCGGCGCCGTCAGCCCCGGCGCGGGCGCAGGCGCAGGCGGGCCGCCGCGCGACCCCTTCTACGACACGCTGCTGACGCTGACGCCCAGCCAGGCCACCAACTTCAAGGCCTTTTCCACAAGGTGGTTGGCGCTCGGGACATTGGCTCAGGGGGAGCGTTACGGCGCCCGCTGCCGTGCTTGTGAGCGCCCGTCCGCAGTCCCTTCTCTGCACACACACGCGCACACACCCTTCGCACACACCCTTCGCACACTTAGCTACCCCACACCTGCCCACATCTTGCCCGCACCTACCCTCGAATCACCCGCCCACCACGCAGCATGGCCTCGCTCCAGGCCTCGGTGGTGAAGATGATGGCCACGTCAGGCGGCCGCCCAGGTGGGGCAGGGGAGGGGAGGGAAGGGAAGGGAAGGGAAGGGAAGGGAAGGGAAGGGAAGGGAAGGGAAGGGAGGGAAGGGAAGGGAAGGGAAGGGAAGGGAAGGGAAGGGAAGGGAAGGGAAGGGAAGGGAAGGGAAGGGAAGGAAGGGAAGGGAAGGGAAGGGAAGGGAAGGAAGGGAAGGGAAGGGGAAGGGAAGGGAAGGGAGGGGAGGGGAGGGGAGGGGGAGGGGAGGGGAGGGGAGGGGAGGGGAGGGGAGGGGAGGGGAGGGGAGGGGAGGGGAGGGGAGGGGAGGGGAGGGGAGGGGAGGGAGGGGAGGGGAGGGGAGGGGAGGGGAGGGGAGGGGAGGGGAGGGGAGGGGAGGGGAGGGGAGGGATGGGATGGGATGGGATGGGATGGGGTGGATGGGATGGGATGGGATGGGATGGGATGGGATGGGATGGGATGAGAAGGGAAGGGAAGGGAAGGGAAGGGAAGGGAAGGGAAGGGAAGGGAAGGGAAGGGAAGGGAAGGGAAGGGAAGGGCAGAGCAGGAGCTTGATAGCAGCTGGCGGCGGCCTGGCCGTGTGCGGCCAGGCCAGCTGTGCGCGCAGTCTTTGTCCACAACAGTGCCTTGTAGTCTTCCCCTTTCATCGCCCTGTTGGTCCCATGTGCCCTCACCACGCAGGTCCGCTGCTGCTGAGCGCCCTGCCCCGCACCGCCTTCCCGCTGGGACCCGCGCCGACTGTCACCACCACCACTGCTGCTGCCGGCCGCGACCGCGGCGGCGGCAGTGGTGGTGGTGGTGGCGGTGGCGGCGGCCTCAGCGGCGGCGCCATCGTGGGCATCGTGATTGGCGTGCTGGCGGCCGTTGTGCTTGTGGCGGCTGTGGCGGTCCACATCCGTAAGAAGCAGCAGCAATCAAAGTACAATCAGCTGAACTTGGGAGGGCAGCAGGGCGCCGCGGCAGGCGGCAGCGGCGGCGGCGCTGCTGGCGGCAAGCTGGGTAGCGCGGGCCCCTCGCAGGAGTTTGACTATGAGAGCGGCTTCGGTCGCGCCATTGGCAAGAAGGTTGTCGTTGCGTCTGCTGGAGACGAGGAGGACGAGCGCGCGGCGCTCACGACCGGAGCAAAGAGCTCGGATCTGTGAGTGCGGCCGTCAGCCCAAACCCTTTCTATGTGATTTCGGTGGCGTGTCGAACTGCATGTGCATGGTCGCGTCTATCTCGTGCTGCCCGGCGCTTGGCCTAGCGCAATGTGTTTCGTGGGTGCCTGAGTTGGGCCTCGAATTGAATGCTCGCACCTGCAGGCGTCATTTGACGCCTCGTGGCGGTTGCTCGTGTTCATCCCACCGCACTGAAGCTTCTCTCGAGCACTGTTATCATTATTTGTGCACTTGGTGGCTTAGGCCTTTTCAACACCCGGATAGTCTGGATGGTACTCGGAAGCTAGGATAATGATTGCTCAGATGCGGCGAGAAGTTGATCGGCCTGCAGCAGTATACTTTGTTGCCAAGTGCTGTCTGCTGTATACTGGTACGCGATTTGCGGTAGGACGAGGCAAGGGAGGACAGCACATCTGAAAATGCCATGGCGGTGAGTGTAGCAGACAGGGTGCCAAACCCGTGATTTACCCTGCCTCGCCACCTCGCAGCGTTAATTGTGAGGGGTCGAATGCCGTGAACGCGAGATGGGAGCGGGGTGGAGGCCTCTGGAAGCCTTCGCCCATTGCCTGTGTGGGCGCCGCTTTGTAATCTCGATACAGTGTTGCCGGGCAGAAAGGGGTCGCGCGTGATTGGATTTCAAGCTTAATTGACACATCGCGCCGAACCCACACCAAGGCCAGAACAAGTATTTGTTTGGCGGTGAATGACAGTGACGAGAGGGCACCGACCGCGGAGTCGAAGGGTGGAGAAAGCGGCATCGAAAGCTGGAGGCAGGGGAGGCTGGAGGCGGCGTGTGTGTTTCGGCAGTTTCGGGACCTGCGCCGCGAAACCACCACCGGCCAACCGAAATCCGACCGCCACTGCAAACGCCCGCCGGTGAAACGCAGCACTTGGAAATTTGACACTTCATAACACTGCAGGTGCATTGCGAAGACAGCAAACTTCAAATGTGATGATGAGCTCGCGGGGGCCAGCCGTTCGTGCATCGGCGTCGGCCTTACGAACCGCCCAGCTTCGGCCACCATCACCAGGTGTACGCAGCGCTCAAGCAACGGAGCCTTTCAACTGTGACAGAATGAATATTCATGTATAATAGACGCGCACAACTCAGCCGTATGGCGCAAGGCACTCGGCAAACCACGTTCCCGCAAATGGACGACAACGAGGGCCAGGACAGAGCGGACTTGAAGCCTTTGCTCGCTTCGAGGTAAAATTGGTACCCAATCAAACAATAAATACCGACGCCCGCTGCCTGCGTTGCCAGCCGGCCAGCATTCTCAGTGCCCCGTCGTTTCCTCTTCCATCCTGCAGGACGCACCGGAGCGATGCCGCCACGCCGCCAGCGTCCTCGCGGGCCGACTCGGCGCCGAGATCATTTGAGCGGGCGGCGCTGGACACAGACATAGAGGATGC
The DNA here is from genome assembly GCA_016834595.1 of Chlamydomonas schloesseri. Taxonomy (NCBI): domain Eukaryota; kingdom Viridiplantae; phylum Chlorophyta; class Chlorophyceae; order Chlamydomonadales; family Chlamydomonadaceae; genus Chlamydomonas; species Chlamydomonas schloesseri. The sequence goes on from JAEHOD010000002.1 coordinate 2,309,797, forward strand.
GAGGCCAGGGGCGGGTCTTTCGGCAGGGAGTGGCGGGCAGGGTGGCGCGGAGCCAGCACCGGTCTCCGCCAGGGGAGCTGCCGCCGCTCACGCCGGCGACAGCTGGGGGCGGTGGCTGGGCACGCCGTACCGGGACCGTGCCGCCCTGGACCACGAGATCCTTCACATCGCTATTCCGGTAGGTGCGAGGAGCGCCACAGTCGGCAAAGTCCTGACGTACGCCTCCGACAGGTAGGGCGGCACAGCGGCCAGCAGGTGCTGGCCGGCGCTACGCACGGCGGCCAACTGCGTCCCCGAACCATGACATGCCCGCGCTTGCACCTTCCTTCCCACGCGCAACGCCCTGCCTTCCCAGCCCACCCCACATTTGTACACTACACGCAGCTATCAAGACGTCTCACGACGACGCAGACGACCAAATATATTTATTCAAACAATTGTTGGTGCCGCCGTGTTGCCCACTGCAGATGCTTGCGGCGCTGGCGACGGACCCTATTGCTGGGCTCGTGGACAGCGCCTACATGGGGCACGCCGGCTCCACACAGCTGGCGGCGGTGCGTACACACATGAAAACTCACGGCCCGCCAAGTGCTTGGCCCACTTTCTTACCTTGAAGCTGCGAGTTGGAGTGTGTGAAATCTCCCTCTGCCCCAGGGCTATTACCTTAAAGATGTTGAGCTTTAATTGGTCATTTTGGCCGGTTTCTGAGCTTTCCGTTGGGCCCCTAAAGCTCAGCTCCAAGCTCTAATTTGGGGGGTCTGGGGGGCTTGCCCCCCAGAAAGAAACATTTTATAGCTTGGCTCAGCTTTAAAATCCACGGGACGGGACATGAAAGCTCTTCCCAAGCTTTACCCCCAAAACAAGATAATAGCCCTGCTCTGCCCCCACCCCCCACCCCGCCCTAATTGTTATGCCGCCACGCACGCACGAAAGCGCGCTCTGTCTGTTGGTCGCAGCAGCGCCGCACCGCACCGCGCCGCCTTGATGCGTTCATGCATGCCTTGTGGGCCGGCAGCCGCGTACCGGCGGCGGCGTACGTACGTGCTACGAGGCAGCAGCATCAGGCGGCGTCCATTCGTGCATACGGACACGCATGCATGCGCTGCCATCATGCATGCAGAAGCACTTGCTACCTACTGCTTTGCCGTGGCACTCTATCTATCTGCGTGCGCGCGTGCACGCACGCAGGTGGGTGTGGCACTGTCCATCTTCAACACCGCCACCAAGCTGGTGAATGCGCCGCTGGTGGCCGTGACAACCAGCGCCGTCGCCAAAGCGACCGGCATCGCCGCCGCCGCATCCGCCTCCTCTACTGCAGCCGCCGGCGGTGCAAGACCCAACGGCGGGGCGGGCCCCTCCGCCCACGCAGCAGCCGGCGTGGTCGGCAGCAGCAGCCGGTGTAGCGGTGGCAAGGGCGCCGCCGCCGCCACCCCGGCGACGATGGTGGGGTCATCATCAGCGGTGGCGGTGGCAGCGCGCGGCGGGAGTAGTGGCGGGGCCTTGCAAGTGGCTCAGCAGGGCGGCTGGGCCAGCAGCCGGCGGGCGTCGCCTGCTGACGTGGCGGCAGCAGCAGCAGCAGCAGGAGCAGCAGCAGCAGCGTCAGGCGCGCCAGCAGCCGGCGCTGATGGGCTGCACCGAAGGCTGTCGCTGGCGCTGTCACCGCAGGACCGCACCTCATCGTCCCCGCTGCAACAGGGGCAGCACAGCGGGCAGCAGCAGGAGAAGGCAGCGGCGGCGGTGGCGCCCGCCGCCGCAGCAGCATGGCCCGCGGAACGCTCCGGGGCAGCGGCCGCCGACGAAGCTATGCAGCAAGGCATGATAGGAAAGGCGGCGGCGGCGGCGGCTGACACAAAGGCCTCCGCCCTGGAGCCTCTCCTCGCTTCAGGAGGAAACAGCAGCAGTCCCGGCAGCCCCAGCAGCCGTGCCAGCACCGCCAACGCAAATAATGTTATGGCCGCGGCAGCTACAGCCACCGCTACAGCTACAGCTACAGCCACCGCCGCCGAGACGGTGCGGGTCACGTCCGCCTGCCTGCTGCTGGCGCTGGTGCTGGGGGCGCTGCAGGCGGCGGTGCTGCTGGCGGGCGGGCCGGGGCTGCTGGGGGTGTGGGGCGTGCGGCGTGGCGTGTCGCAGGTGTTCGGCCCCGCGCTGGGCTTCCTAGCGGTGCGGGCGCTGGGAGCGCCGGCCGCCACGTTAATGCTGGCGGTGCAGGTGCGTGCGTGCGTGCGCGTGGGCGGGTCCATATGTGCGCGAGTGCGCATCAGTACTTGTGGTGCAGTGGCGTGCGTGTGTGTTAGAAAACCACATGGAGGGGAAGGGTCGACACCGTGCGTGTGTTAGAGATCACAAGGAGATAACCGTGCGTGTGTGTGTGTGTGTGTGTTTGTGTGTGTGTGTGTGTGTGTGTGTGCGTGTCGCGCGTGGGCGCCCTACCGCTACCTCAATGCACGCGCCAGCAGCGGCGGTGGATACATGCAGGGGCTGAGTTTCGAGCCAGTCAGCCATTGCCTGTCAGCGCCGCCGGCAGCATGCAGCTAGCTGCCAGCGCACCAACGCCAAGCTCATCACCAGGAAATAAACGACCCCCCCCCGCCACATGACGACGACATTTGACACCATGCATACCTGCCTGCCTGCCTGCCTGCCTGCCTATTACCTTTCGGTCTATCTATCTGCAGGGCGTATTCCGTGGGCTGCAGGACACCGCCACGCCGCTGCGCGCCACGCTGCTGGCCTCGGGCCTCAACATCGCACTGGCGCCGCTGCTGGTGTTCGGGTTCCGCATGGGCGCCGTGGGGGCCGCCACCGCCACCGTGGCCTCCCAGGTTGTGACGGTGGTGGTGCTACTGCGCAGCCTGCGCCGCCGCCTGGTGCTGCAGCCGCAGCAGCAGCCTATGAAGCCGCCGCCAGATTCAGATGCAGCGGCGACGTCAGCAGGGGCAGCGGCAACGACAGGGGCCGTGGTGCAGGCGGCGCCGGCGGGAAAGGCGCAGCTGGCTGCAGCAATGCTGGTGGTCGATGGTCGAGGGGACAAGGCGGCGGCCGCAGCAGGCGCGGGCGACGGCGCGGCGGAGGGGGCGGAGGGCAGGCCGCTGCTGCTCGCAGCTGCGGCGGCGGCGGCTGAGAGGGGTGGCAGGCAGAAAGCGGGTGCCGCCTACTGGGCTGATGATGAGGCGGTGGTGGTGGTGAGCGGGGGGACGGCGGCATCAGCAGGAGGCAGCAGCTGGCCGCCCGGCAGCGGCCCAGCAGCAGGGAGGAATGGCAATGGCAATGGCAATGGCAATGGCGGGCAGCAAGCGACCGGCGGCGGGGATCTGCGGCTGGTTCCCAGCAAGCAGGAGAGTGGTGAGGTGCCTGCTGCAGCACCGCAGCTGGGGCGGTCGTCGTCGTCGTTGTACAGCAGCAGCAGTGGCAGCAGCGATGACAGCCGGCGCGCGAGTAGGGGAAGCGGTGGCCACAGCAGCAGGTCAATAAGCTCTGGAGCCGCCGGCAGGGTGGGTATGGCGGCCTTGGAGGTCGCGGCCGCTGCTGCGCCCGCTGCCATCATCACCAAAGGCCAAGCCACCACCACCACCATCACCACCACCACCACCACCACCACCTGCAGTAGCAGCGGCAGCGACGACAGTGCGGCGGGGAGCGGTGCCGCGCCGGCGGCGCTGCTGCTGCTGCCGCCAGCGGCGGTGGCCGGGAAAGGTCTGCCACTGTGGCGGCGTGTGTTCATGGGCCTGTGGAGCGTGGCGCCCCTGGTCAAACCCACAGGTGGGGAGGGGGGCCTGACTGCCGGCGCGGGGGCTGTGTGAGTGATGGGCGGCCGTGATTGTCCGATTGAACCTCCACCTGGCGTTGACACCGGTCTGCTCCCTCAGTCGCTTGCATGCGCCAAACACACGTGCCACGCACTGCTCAGCACGCGCCGTGTGCTTCACCCACCCCACCGCCCAGCCACCCCCTGCTCTCGGTGCCCACCTGCCGCCCTCCCAGGCTTCATGGTCCTGCGCAGCGCCTCAGTCACCGCCACGTACGCGGTGGCCACCGCCCTCACCGCGCGGGCGGGGCCGGCCGCCACCGCCAGCCACCAGATCGCCTTCCAGGTGCTGGATGGGTGCGGCTGTGTGCTGCTGTGCCGCTGTGTGCTGCTGTGTTCTGTGTGCTGCTGTGTTCTGTGTGCTGCTGTGCTCTGTGTGCCATGCGCTGTGTGCTTACTGCCCACCTGCCCTCAGCTGCTATGCCCGGAATGTAATAAAGGACACCACGGGATTAGCCATCGCCCACACATCACTCACGCCGCCCAAGAAACTCTCTCCATGACTCCACCTCCAGACCCTGCTCCACACACACACTCGCACGCACGCCCCCCCCCCCCACCCCACACACACGCCCTTCTGGAATGAACTACCCCCCCACCCCACACACACGCCCTACACGCACGCAGGTGTGGCTGAGCGCCTCGCTGCTGGCGGACGCGCTGGCGGTGGCGGCGCAGTCACTCATGGCGCGGGACCTGGGCGCGGGCTGCCCGCGCGGCGCCACGCAGGTAGTAGGTAGTAGGTGGTGGCGTGCATTCGCTTTCGTTTTCGCAATTTAGCGCATGTCCTTAACGTGCTTGCGCTCTTGCCTGCATGGATGGAATTATGGTAAACTGGAATGGAAACATGTCCATATGGCCCGTGTGTCATGTACACATCCACCCTGATCCCTTCCCCTCCTCCTCCTCCTCCTCCTCCTCCTCCTCCACCTCCTCCTCCTCCTCCTCCTCCTCCTCCTCCTCCTCCTCCAACCTGCAGGTGGCGCGGCGTGTGGCGGAGCTGTCCCTGGGCCTGGGGCTGGTGCTGGCGCTGGCGCTGGGCGGGTGCCGCCGTCTCATCCCGCGCGCCTTCAGCCGCGACCCGCTGGTGCTGGCGCTGGTGGAACGTGAGTGGGGGCTGTGGCTGGGGGCTGGGGGCTGGGGGCTGGGGGCTGGGGGCTGGGGGCTGGGGGCTGTGGCTGTGGCTGTGGCTGTGGCTGTGGCTGTGGCTGTGGCTGTGGCTGTGGCTGTGGCTGTGGCTGTGGCTGTGGCTGTGGCTGTGGCTGTGGCTGTGGCTGTGGCTGTGGCTGTGGCTGGGGCTGGGGCTGGGGCTGGGGCTGGGGCTGGGGCTGCGGTGGTTAGCTGCATGTGTACATGCGGTGTCGGGTTACAGTAGGGTGGTTATTACGGGCGGCGGTGGCGGCGGCGGCGGTGCCAGGGCGTGACTGGGTTTCTATAGGTTTGGACACGCACACGTTAAGACCGCTTCTGTTTTAACACTTCAAGATTATGCGGAGTAAGCTAGTTGGAACCCCCGTGGCGTGGCTGCCGCACGCGCCGCCTCCCCGCACCGGCCGGCATGCCGGGGGTGGGTGGGGGGTGCTGGGGGCGGCGGTGTCAATTGACGAGCGCGCCAACCCGTGGCGTGCTGGCTGCTGCCCCGGGTCGCCTCCTTCCTGCACCCACAGCACAACCCCCCACACACCCGCACATACATACGAAATGCCCACCACACCGCCGCGCTCCACCACTACCAACCCCCACATTACCCCCCACCCCCACCCCCACCCCCACCAACCCACACATTATTACTGTACAGACCTGCTGCTGCTGGTGGCAGGCACGGAGCCGCTCACGGTCATGGCCATGGCCTGGGATGGCATCCTGTACGGCGCGGGCGGCTTCGCCTACGCCGCCGCCTCCATGGCCGCCGCCGCCGCGCCTGCCCTGCTGGTCATGCTGCTGGGGGTGCGGTACGGCACCGTGGCGCGCGTCGCGGGCATGGTGATGGGCGTGCACGGCAGCAGCAGCAGCAGCAGCAGCAGCAGCAGCAGCAGCGGTGGCGGCGACGGCGCTGGGGATGTGCCGCCGCAGCCTCTGCCGCCGCCGGCGGAGGCGTCGGGTGTGGTGATGGGGGTGGTGGCGGGGACGTCGGCGGACGCGGCGCAGTGGGTCGCGGGCGTGAGCGTGCTGGGCTGGGTGTGGGGCGGCCTGGGGGTGCTGATGCTGCTGCGCTGGACCACCATCGCGCTGCCGTACGCGCTGCGGGTGGGCTTGTTCCGGAAGCTACGCAAGCAGCAGTAGCTGGCAGCATCTAGCAGTAGCAGTTGCAGCAGCAGCAGCAGTAGCAGTTGCCGTTGCAGCAGCAGCAGTGATGAGCGATAGTGCGACAAGAGGGAGCAGTGGAGTGCCGCTGTTATGTTTTGTGGAGGAGTGCGAACATGTGAGTGGTGGTGGTGGGGGTTGCCAGAGTGCTGATGGCTTGCGTGTGGCGGATGAATGGCGACTGAGCACGCTCCGACACCGGAAGATGTCATGCTTCTCTTACTGTCCATGTGTGTGTGTGTGTGTATGTGTGTGTGTGTGTGTGTGTGTGTAGCAACGGGTTTACAGGCGGCCTGACGAGTCTCGTGATCGAGTACTCGGGACAGCCAGCGACAGCGAGGCATTTAGGCCACACGCTGCCGCTATCACGCGTCTCCCCTGCCCAGAGCGCAGCCAAGCTCTGGAGTCCACCGGGGGGACGCTCCAACCAACCTGGACCACGCCAGTAACCTCAGAAGGGTTACTGCTGGTACAACAACGCAGGGCCCAGCGGGCTCACCAACCACTAGGCTGAAGGGCCAACACCGCAGCAACACGCGCACCGGACAGACGTCACACCGCACGCGACAGCACAGCGACAGGTGGCTACGGGGCTGAGTCCAGCGACCCCGCAGCCTTTCACAGCCTCGACAGCTACCTAACCAGCATTCGACGCCAGGGCAGAGTACGCCAAAGGGCAGCCACAAACGCGTCTGACTACTAGGCCGGTCTTGGCCGAAAAACGCCCGGGGTGCTCCGGCACCTAACCCACCCTCAGCTCCCGTGACCCGAAACCCTGGCGCACACTCCCCTGTGTGTGTGTGTGTGTGTGTGTGTGTGTGTGTGTGTGTGTGTGTGTGTGTGTGTGTGTGTGTGTGTGTGTGTGTGTGTGTGTGCGGTGGTCGTGTGTGTGGTGGTTGCGAAAGACGAAAAAGTGCTGGACACTGTTATCACTCGTGAATATGAACTTGATGCTTGTTCACGCTGAGAATTTGCGAGGATGCAGCAGTTGCTTGATGTGTCGAGAGTTACTGATGCTGGGATAAGAAAGGGACTGCCTGGGGGCGGGTGTGGCACGCCGCCTGTTTTGCGTGGCTGCACTGGGACACGCCGCCTTGCGCATGGCTGTGCATTCGCATTCTAACGCATGTCGGTAGCATGCGCACATATGTCAGAGTGTGGGTGGTCTGCACAAGTGCATGTCTACATGATCGATAACAATGAGCGGGGGTTGGGCTGTGATGCGCCGTGCGACTATGCGGTCGGTCGGTCGGTCGGGGCCTTGTGATGGGGACGTGAGAGGATGCCCGCCTCCGCATTTTTCGTCGTAGTTTGGTCTGATGGTTTTAGGATGGGCTGGTGTTTATGACCCTCAACCCCCCCTGCTCCAGCATACATATACCTGTAAACGACTGTGTGTGTGTGGCACGTCGAGGTAGCGAAGCGGAATAAATCAAGGCTGCAGGAGGGTACCACAGGGAAGCTAGACCGGAGACCATCGCCCCGCTTGCATGTCGTGCCCACTTGTAGTTATTCTTATTCTTCGTCACTGTGCACGTGAGCACCCGGCGTCCATCCCGTGTTCAAGGGGTGGGGGTTGGGGGATGCCGCGGTTTGAGCTACAGGCGCACGCGTCTGGACCGAAGGCTGAAGGGCTCGGCCTGGCGGAGGGTCTGTCAGGACACCAAACACGCGGTGTGTCGCGTGGTCGGCGTTCCCCTGTCAAAGATCCCGCATTAGTCAAGCGGTTCCATATTATAAGATATACTTGATTAGCGCAATCGGGCATCAAGTTGGCGTCACGGGATGAAGGGCTGTCATTTTGGCGGGGAGCCTGGAACTCGCAGGCAATTTGTACCCAGAACAGGTAAAACAAATACCATTAGCACTGATATTACGTTTAGACCTATGGAACTGGGACTCGTCCAATGCAATTGCGAAATAAGAAAATTAAAGCCCCACAGACAGCGGGGTGTAGTATTGAGAGTATGTATTACAAACTGAAATAATAATGTTTGAAACGATACAAGCCTGCCAGCATGTGCTGCGAGAAGCGCTGGAAAGCTCGCCGCTCGACGAGCTCGCCCTTGGCAGCGTCGTTGACGCCTGCCTTGACCAACTAGAGCGATGTTTAGGCGCTATAGGTGCAGATGGCGAAGAGCAGTCTGACAACATCCAGGAGAACGTCACGGCCAGCGTCACGGTCTGCGCATGGTCCGCTGGTCGCGATGCTCGTGCCTGGACGGACTGCCTGCGCAGGGCCGTGAGCAGCTGCGTATCTGCACAGAGTCCTGTCGTGTCGGTGCGTAAATTACGGGGCGCGGTTTGCGGACAGGGGAGCTCGGGGTGGGGTACTTGCGGAGCAGCGGCTGTGGGGCCCCTTTCCACACTAGGGGCAATTTCTCGCGCCCGCGCTGTGTGCCCCCGCTTCAGGAAATGCTACTGCGTGTGGAGTGCCGCGCCGGGGCCACCGAGCCGCTCAATCTGCTGCTCCTGCAGCAGCTGCTGCCGCAACAGCCCCCTGCGGCCGCTGCCGCAGCCGCGCCGCCGCATCGTGCTACCGCCACCGTTCCGCAGGCGCCGGCACCTGACTCCGACCACTGCTGTGATGCCGCGGACCTGCTGCTCGCCTTCACGTGCGGCGGCGTGTCGGCCGGCGGCGGCGGCGCCGCCGCCGCCAGCGCGGGTGATTCAGGCGGCGGCGGCGGCGGCATCAGCAGCGGGGCCTGTATCGGCGCAGCCCTGGCTGTGGTTGCGGAGGTGGCGACGAGAAGCACGTGCGTAATGCACGTGCCCGTACACACACACACACACACGTCTCTCCCTTGTGATCTCTAACACACACACACACACACACACACACACACACATACGCACACACAGAGGCACGCACAGTGTCGACCCTTTCCCTTGTGCTTTTCTAACACAGAGACATGCATGCATGCATGGACGCGTGCGCGCGTGCAGCCATAGGGAGGGGGGGCTGGCGGGGTCGGGCGACCTACTACGTAGCTCATTGGGCCCCTGCCACGCAGCGCGCGCAGCTAGGGGCCGGCCGGCCATGGCGTTGTCGGGGGCTCTCCTCCGCATCACGTGTAGCATCACACGATACACATTGTACTGCTGATAATGCAGCTCTTACTTGGATGTTCTCTCTATCGCGCACATCGCAGGCCCCGGGGGCTCGGCCGCGCGCTTGGCTGCCTGCATGGCGCCAGCCCCGCCCTTGCGGCGCACCTGGCGGCCTGGCTGACTCACACCGCGCTGGGCTGGCTGGCGTCGCCACTGCCGTGTGGCCTGCCGCCGCGGCTGCCGCTGGCTGTCTTGGCGCCGGCTGGTGATGGGGTCAGTGAGGATGGGAGTGGTGGCGGCACCGCCGCTGGTGGCTCAGGGACGACGGCGGCGGCGGCGGCGGCGGTGGCGGCGGCGGTGGCGATTGCTGACCCGGAGCCGCAGGAGGAGCCGGCGGCCATCTTGGCGGCAGCGGCGCCGCGGGCGTACGCCGGGGCGCGGCTGCTGGCGGCGCTGGCCTGGAGCTGCCCGCAGCTGTCCCGTCGGCTGCTGCGGCGGCTGCTGACGCGGCTGGGGTGCGGCGGCGGCGGCGGCGGCGGCGGCGGCAGCGGACGACGCGGCCTGGGTTCACCCGGCTTGGGCGCGCCTGCAGGCGGCAGCGAGGAAGACGGAGGTGAAGAGGACGAAGATGAAGACGGGGATGCGGAGCTGGGCTCAGGGGGGCCGCGGCCACATGGTGGCGGCGGCGACCACGGCGACCTTGGTGGGCCGGGCGGCGGCGTGGGCGCGCACAGCCAGGCGCTGTGGGCGGTGCTGCGTGGCGTGCTGGCCGAGGCGGCGCGCGTGCTGGGCGCGGTGCGGGAGATGCAGGCGCTGCAGCGTCGGGCCGACGCCGCGGAGGCGGAGGTGGCGGCAGCAGCAGCAGCTGCGGCGGCGGCCAATGCAGCCGTCTTGCAGGCGATGTCGGCGGCGGAGGCGGCGCAGGCGAGTGGGAGGGGGTGTGTGGAGGCACGGAAGGAGCTGGTTGCCGCGACGGCAGCCGCACAGGCGGCGGCGGCCCGCGCGCAGGCCGCGCCGGGGGCCGTGGAGGCGCTGGTGGCCCGCGCTCGCGCGTTGCTCTGCGCCCACTTTGGGCCCTGCCCAGGCTCTGGGGCGCCGGCGTCTCCGAACGCGGTGGCGCAGGCGGCGGCGGCTGAGCTGGAGCCGCAGTTGTTGCTGGCAGATGAGATTGCACAGGTGGTGGGAGAATTCGTGGTGGGTCATTCCGCCGCCGGCAGCAACGGCGGCGGCAGCGGGAGCCATCGCCTGGCGGCGGTGGCACTCGTGGCGGCGGCGGCGCCGCTGCTGCCCCACTGCGCCGACATGCGTGACGCCCTGATGCAGCTGGCGACGCCGGCAGCGGCGGAGGCCGCAGCGGAGGCGGCAGCTCGGGACGCCTCTGCCGACGCGCAGGCTGCGGCGGCGGCGGCGGCGGCGGTGGCGGCTGCGACATCCGCTGCTGCAGCCGCTGCGCGGGATGGGGATCTGCCGGGGGCCTGGACGGCTGGCGGCGGCGCTGACGCAGCCACCCCCGCGGCGCACGTGCGCCCCGGCTCCGGTGGCGGCTTCCTTTCCACGGGGCGGCGCACGGCCACGTGGGCCCCTGCAAACGCCTGGGCCGCTACAGCAACCAAGTCGCCTGCCGCCACGTCGTCTGCTGTGCCGTCCGTGTTCACCGCCAGCCGGTACGGCGGCGGCGGCGGCGGCGGCGGTGCCTCTGTCTTCACCAGCGGCGCCGGGGGCACCCCCAGCGACCATGGCGATGAGGACGACGACGAGGCAGGAGCCCAGGGCGGGCGGGGGGCATCCTCCTCCCGCGGGGCTGCTCGCTCGGCGCACTGGGCAATGCTGGACACCCGGCTGCTGCTGCCGACGACGACAGGAGGCCGGCGAGGCGGTGCAGGCCCCGGGGCCGCTGGCGGCGGCGGCGGTGCAGCCGGCGCCAGCGGGGATGCAGCTACAGCCGCGGCGGATGGCGGCGGGGCTGGTGGTGGTGGAGGGTGCGGCTGTAGCTGCAGCCCAGAGGTGGAGCTGGCGCTGGAGGTGCTGTGCGGCGTGCTGGCGCACTGCTACAGCCTGCCAGCGGGGCAGGCGGCGGAGGCGGGCGGCCTGATGGACGCCCTGCTACAGCTCATGTGCCGGCCGCGGCTGCACGGCGGCGGCAGTAGCGGCAGCGGCGGCGGCGGCGCTGGCGCCGGCACGTGGGCTGACGTGGCGCTCTGCCGGGTGCAGCTCGCGCTGCAGCGGCAGGAGCAGGAGCAGGTGCGGGCGCGCGAGCTGGGCTCTGGAAGGAATGCGGCGGAGCAAGTGACCGCTGCTGCTGCAGACCGGTCGGCGGGGCCTCAGCGTGGGGGCCGGGGCAGCCGGCGGCGGCTCTTCAGCGGCGGCTCCGCGGCGGACGAGTACATGGAGGCCGAAGACGGGGGCGAGGAGGAGGCGGCGGCGTCGCGTGATGGGGGCAGCGGCGGCCTGGAGGGCGAGGCGCGGGAGGTGCCGCTGGCGCAGCTGTGGTCGCAGCGACTGGCGGCGGCGGTCCGGCGGCAGTACCAGGGGCCGGCTGCGGTGCGGGTGCCGACTCCTCAAGGCACTGTGTTGGAGGCGGCGGCAGGGGAGGAGGCACAGGCAGTGCCGGCGGCGGCTGGGGCGGCGGCGCCCACCGCGTCAACGCCTCTGCGCCACGGCCTGCGCTGGCGACTGCACTGGCCGCGTCAGAGCAGCGGTCCGGCCCAGTCCTGGCGGCGCCGCCGCAGCTCTGCCCTCCTGCGCCTTCTGCAGCCGCCGCCGCCTGTGCTGGCGCTGGCGGCGCCGCCGCTTGCGTCCTTGGTCCGTGGCCTTTGTCAAGCTGCCGGCGTCGCCACGGCGCCGGCAGCGGCGCGCCAGGGCGGAGGCCCGTCTGCGGCGGCGGCGGCAGTGGTGCGCGGTGGCGACGTCCCAGAGGACGCCTGTGTGGCCCTGCTGGCGGAACTGCTAATCGACGCCGCGTTTGCCACCGCGGAGTCCGACGCCACGGGATCACGCCCCGCGGTCGGGGGCAGCGGCAGCAGCGGCAGCAGCAGCGGCCAAGCAGCGCCGGCTGCGGCTGCGGCTGCGGCGGAGGCCGCGGCCGCGGCGGCAGGACTGCAGGTGCGGATGCAGGTGCTGGCGGCGCTGGCAGACTGGCTGCTGGCGCAGCCGCCGCCGCCGCCAGCGGCCCACGCCGTCGCGGCCGTCTTCGCTGCGGCCGCGCGCCTCTTGCCCGCTCAGAAGCCAGCGCCTGTGCCACCGCCCTCGACGGCAGCAGCGGCCGTCCCTGAGGACCAACAGGGCCAACAGGGGCAACTGGGGCAACAGGGGCTGGCCGCCGCACAGGCAGCGCTGCAGGCCGCGATACTGGCGGTCGCCGGCAGCAACGCTGGTAGCACTGAAAGCGACAGGGGCAGCAGCAGCAGCAGCTGCGGTGATGGCGAGGGGCGCTGGCGGGCGTTGCTGTCGCAGGCGGCGGCGGCGCTGGTTGGCTGCCATGGCGCGCTGGGGGCCCGCCTGGAGGAGCTGCTACAGCCACAGCCACAGCCACAGCAACAGCCGCTTCAGCCGCTCCAGCCGGCTGCCGCTGCAGCGCCTCACCCGGCCACGCCCACGCCCGCTACTGACGGTGCGAAAGCTGGTGCTGGCGGCGCTGCGACTCCTGCTTCTGCGGCCTTGGCTGCTGCTTGCTCTCACGGCCGCGGCACGCAGCCTGCAGCAAGTGGGAATGAAGGCGCGGGCGACCAGGCGATCGGGGCAAGCGGCGGCGATCGGGGCTTGCAGCAGGCGGCGCGCAGCGGGTTCTTCGTGCTGCGCCGCCGACATCTGGCCTCAACAGACGCTACTGCCACTGCTACTGCTACTGCTACTGCCACTGCTACTGCTACTGCCACACCTGGCGCTGCAGCGACTGCAGCCACGGCAGGGCCGGCCGCCGCCACGCCGCGCTCCCGTACATGCGGGCGCCTTGCAGCCGGCGGCGGCGACGCTGCTGCTGCGGCTGCTGCTACTGCTACTGCTACTGCCGGGACAACTGCCGGCACTGCAGCGGCTGCTGCAGCCTTGGCGGCACTGCAGGTGCGCCCGCCTAGCATCCCGACTTGGCCTCTTTCACTGGCAGCGGCTGGACCCTTGCTGCGGAGCCTGCTGGGCCGGGCCCAGGCTCGCGGCGGCGGCGCCGTTGCGCATGCGGGTGAAACCAAAACCGGGTCCGGATCTGGATCCGACTCTGGCGCCGCGGATGCCAGCGAGGCGTGCGCCTGGCGGCTGCTGACGTACGGGATGGGGCTGGCGGGCGGCACAGTGGCCCGTGTGCACGGCGCCGCGTCCCACGTACCGCCGCGGCTGTACGGCGAGTGGGCAGCCCACGTGCAGGACGTGGCGGCTGTGGCGGCGGCGGCGGCGGTTGCCGCACGCGCACGTGCTCAACAGGTGCTGCGCCGCCAGCAGCAATGCTACAACAAGCAGCCGGCTCCGAGCTTTGGCGCTGCTGGATCCAGGGCAGGAGCTGAAGTGGCTCCGGTTGCTGCGCCGGGTGCTACTGCTCAAGCGCCGTGCACTGCGGTTGGGGGTGCTGCGCCGCCGGCTGGCAGGGCAGTAGCGGACACGGCCGCAGGTGCGGCAGGAGCTGGTGCTGGTGCTCCGTCGCCGCCGGCATCTTCGCAGCGCCAGCGCCAGGGCCACTCATTACCGCGCAGCGCTAACCTGTTGCCGGACTCATCGCAGCCGCAGCACTTGCAGCATGTGCAGCAAACGGCCGACCCACAGCTGCAACCAGCTAGTGCTGGTGGTGCTGCTGCTGCAGCTCTGCAACAGGAATGCGCGACTGCTGCTGCCCACGCGGAAGTGCCACCGACCTCAACTGCAGTCGCTGCGCAACCAACAAAAAGCCGCAAGTAAGCTGCTGGGCTGACGTACTGCGTTCACGCAAGTACCATAGCTGCCTCGTGCAGTGTCACATTTTGCGCCTATGCTTGCACGTCTTATGCCATGCCTATCCTAGGTACCGTACTTCACATACTTGACATCACTGACCACTTGCCTTGCCCTGGACCCCTCTCTCCCCTCCGTGGCTTTATTGCCCATGCAACGGCCCCTAGGTCCTCGGCCTTCCGCGAGCAGCTGGCCCTAGCTGCGAGCCTGGCAATGTTCACAAGCCTCGCGGAGGTGGGGCCTGGCGGTGAGGGTGGCCGCCAGGGACGCAAGCGCCGCAGCGGAGCCGCGCTGCCCGCCGCGCCGCCGCCGCCGCCAGCGCAACGGCAGAAAACCACGGCACAGAAAGGTGCAACAGGCCCAACGCCGGAGAACGCGGGCTTGGGGCCGCCTGCGTCGCAAACGCAGCAGGGAGGAGGAGCGGACGCGACTACGGAGCAGCAGCCGGCTGCGGCATCTGCTGGCGGCGGCGGCAGCGGTCGTGGCTCTGCGGACGAGCGAGTGCAAAGGAGCTCGCCGCGGCTCAACAAGCCGGGTGCAGGGGCGGACACCGTCGCAGCAGCGGCAGGTGAGTCCACAGCACCTGTGAGTGCGGCGGCGCCGGAGGCGTCACCCACAAAGGCTGCAGCGGGCGGCCAGCCGAGTGGTGCGCCTGCAGCAGCCGCAGGCACCGGGCGCCGGCGCAGCAGCAGGCTGCTGCAAGGCACAGAAGTGGCTCCTAGCCCCCCAGCCGCGAGCACAGGCAGCGGCAGCGGCACGGCCGGCACAGGCGGCAGCTTGGGCAGTCCCATACGCAGCACAACTGCTGCTGCTGGGGCGGCGGCGGCGGGGGCTGACAGCTGTGGGCTGCACCCACGCTGTGGCGGCCGGTCGGCGGCACGCCATGCGGCCGCGGATGCGGCGGCCGCCATTGCACCTGCAGCCAACCCGTCCGGACACGCGGCGCCGGTGGCAGCAGCAGGGCTAGCAGGGCCAGCCGTACACCAGGCGCAGGCAATAGCGCAGGCACACTCGCAGGCACCGTCAGGCGGGGTGACCGCTGCTGTGGGCGCCACGGCGCGAGCGCAGCCTGTCGCGCCCGCCGGGCGCTCCGAAACCCGCACGGCCGCGGCGGCCGCTCAGCCCAGTGCCGCCACCAACAGCAGCCGTGCCATTGCGGCCGTGCCTGTTGGCACGCCGCCGCCGGCGCCGCCGCCGCCGCCGCAGGGCGGCGCCGACGACGCCGCAGCAGTGGAGCGGGCGGCCCTGGCCTGGGAGCTGTTTGACCGGGCCGCCGCCGCAGCGCTGCGGTTGCTGCGGCTGGCAGCCGGCGCGGCGGCGGCGCTGTCTGCATCGGCGCCGGCAGCGGCAGCAGCAGCGGCAGCAGCAGCGGCAGGCGGTGGTAGTTGGGGCCCAGCTGACCACACAGGCCGTGCCGCCCACCTGGACACCCAGCCAGGTGATGGTGCCGCCGCGGTGCGCGACACGCCGCGGCGGCGGCCGCTCACCGGGCCGCCGCCGCGGCAGCTGACGGCCGAGTCTGCGTCGGAGGCGGTTGCGGCCGCCTGCGCGCTGGTGCCCCCGCCGCGCCTGGCGCAGCTGCTTCGGCCGCGGGGCGCCCGGCCATCACCACCAGCCGGTGTCACCGCCGCCGCCGCCGCCGCCGCAGCAGCAGCAGCCGCCGCAGCAGCAGCAGTTGGGTCCTCGGCCGCAGCCGCTGGCCCGCGCGTGTCCGCGGCAGCGCTGCTGGCGCCGGCGGTGGCGCAGCTGTACCCACACACCGGCCCGCAGCGGCGCGAGGCGCTGCGGGCGTGCCTGCTGGCGGTGCGTCCCTCGGTCTCCACCGGCATTTGGTCCGCCACGCAGCGCGCCTGCGAGCAGCGGCCGATGGCGGCGGCGGCGCTGTGCGCGCTGCACGAGGCCTGGGCGCAGCTGCAGCAGCTGCAGCAGGACCAGCGGATGTCGCAGCAGGCGGCGGGGCTGGGGCGCACGCCGGTCGCGGCGCGCTCCGGCTGCGGCTCGGAGCAGGTGGGCGCGCTGGTGGCGCTGGCGGCGGCGCTGGTGCGGGCAGATGAGCCTCTGCCTCAGCTGCAGCTGCAGCCGCAGCTGGGCTACCAGCAAGGCGGTAAGCCGGAGGCCTCGCGAGGGAGCTCAAAAGGCGCAGGCGCGTCAGGAGGAGCGCGAGCAGCGGCGGCGGGCGCGGCGGCGCGGGAGCTTGGCGCCCTCGTGGCGGGCGTGAGCCGACGGCTGCTGCTCGCCCCAGGTGAGTGACTGTTGTATCCGCAACTGCAAGTTAGCAAAAGACGAAAGTGTTGCGAAAGTGATGAACGGTCAGCCGCAGATGCCGTGTGTCTTTGTGTGCTGGCACGTCACAACACCTCTGCGGGATATGCACCTCGCATTTGCACACACACACTTGCAGAGTATGGCGACATGGCGGGCGCGGGCGTCGGGCCCAGCGCCAGCGGCGCCGCCCACGCGACCGCACGGGGCGCAGGTGCCGGCAGGCCCGCTGCGCCCTCCGCTGCAGGGGCGGCGGGTGTGTCGGCGCGCGGGGCCGCCGCTGCGGTGGCTCCGCCCCTGCTGTCTGCGGCGGCGGCGCACAGGCTGGCGGCGCTGGTGGTGCGTGATGCGGGCACCCTCGACGTCGCGTCTCTGGCGGCACAGGTGCGTGTGTGCGTGTGTGTGTGTGTGTGTGTGTGTGTGTGTGTGTGTGTGCGCGCATGTGCCCAGTGGCCGTTGGTACGGCGGTTGGTATGGCGGTTGTACGTGATTGTCAAAGTACGGCATGCAGGTCAGCCGGCGCGCTGGCAGGTGCCGCTGACCTACGTGCGGTACTACGTATGTTGCTGACCGTTTGCGGACCGTGCCCTGAGCGCTGCCCGCTGCCTGCCGCCTGTCTGGCGCCCTCTGTGGTCCCACGCTCCCCCCTACACACACGCGCGCATCGTTTGTTCTCTCCTTGTGAACCCTTACACACACACATGCAGCTCATCTCCGCCTCTGTCGTCGTCACGCCCGCGCCGCCATCCACCGGCGTCACCGCCGCCCGCGGCGCCGCCGAGCCCGCGGCAGCCGCCGCGGGGCCGCGGGGCCGCCCACTGCGGCTGTGCCCCTTCCTGTCCCGGGCCGGCGGCTTGTGTGCGGGCGACGGGGCGTCCGCGGCGCCCAGCTCCCGACCGATGATGGTTCCGGGTCGCTCACATGGTGCCGCTCCAGCCTGGATGCGGGCAGCCCAGGCTGAAGGCAGCCGCGAGCCCGGGGGCGGCGATGCTGTTCGCATCGCGGCGGCCAGGGTGCTGCTGGAAGTGGCGGCGGCGCCGGCGGTGCGGCAGCCGCTGCTGGACGCAACGGCGGCGCTTGCTGCAGCGGGCCGCGCTGCGGCCGCCGCGGCGGCAACGGCGGCGGCGGCGGCAGCAGTAGCTGCAAGCGGGCGGTGTGCCATGCCTAGCGCCCAGACGGAGGGTTCCGCGGAAGAGGACGAGGACGAGGAGGGGGATGGCGAGGCGGCAGTGGTGAGGGGGCGAACACCCCGACCGCCGGCGAGGCGGAGGCATGGGCGCTCGCGAGGCACTCATGCCACGACAGATCTACAGGTACGTCCACAAAACTTGCAAGCCTTGTCAGCAATTCTTGGGCATTGCCGCTCGGAGCGCATTATATACTTGTGACGCTTAAGACGATCTGGCTCCAAGCCGAGCAGTGCCGTATACGACATCCAGTGCCGTACAACGCATGGTGAACTCCCTCGCGCGCCGTGTGCGCGTCGTGTGCTCTCCTGCCGCAGGACCTGCCGAATGCGCTGGCCGCCGGCCTGGGTTGCAGCGCCCGCGCCTCGGTCCTGCTACTGCCGCTCCTGTCGGGCCGCAGTAGCTGTGGTGGCAGTAGCTGTGGTGGCGCCGAGGGCGCGCCTGTTGCGCCCGGGGTGTGTGAGCTAGGCGCGTTGGCGGCTCGCAGCATGGCCGTGGCGATTGAGGTGGGAGCCCGGAAGCCGTTCCGTTCTCGTAACGGTCTCATCTTTGCGAAGATATGTTGTAGGCTTGGATACCAACAGCTGTTATTAATAATGTTTACCGTTCGTGCTCCCACAACCTGCAGTGCGCCACGGCGGCCGCGGTGCTGCTGTACCACCGCGCGGCGGCCGCGCTCGCGGCCGCCAAAGGCGCCGCCGCTGCCGGGCAGTCGGCCGCGGCGGGCAGCGGCGACGGAGAGCTGACCGTGGCCACGGATGACGAAGACGAGGCCGAGGCGGCTAAGGCAGCAGCGGCTGAGGCGGCGGCGGCGGAGGCGGCGGAGGAGCCACTGGAGCTGGAGGGCGAGTGGGAGCTGTGTGTGGTGGTGGCTCTGGCGCAGTACCACCGGCCGGAGGTGGAGGCCCTGACGCAGCAGGTGTGTGCGTGTGTGTATGTGTGGTAATGCACGGGGTGATGGAGGGGGGGGCCTGTCGTAACCAGTCAAGACCGACCTGGTGTTTGGGCATAGTGTACCGGCACACAAAAGACGTGATGCAGAGGCTTCATGCTTCAGTACCGGTACTGCTGGGGAACGCTGGGCACTCTAACCTGCGCCACGCCCTCCTGCTCGCTGTTGCGTGCCTCCCTCTGTCTCGCAGCTCGTCGTGCTGTGCGGCAGTAGCAGCAGCAGCAGCGCCGCCAGCCGCAGCCTGCTGGGCTACAGCCGTCGGCTGTACGAGGGCGTGGGGCGCTGGCACGCGACATGTCTGCGACTAGCGGACGTCGTGGAGGGCGGCGCGGCGGCACGTGCCCGGCTGCAGCAACAGCAGCAGCAGCAGGAGGAGGAGGGTGTACAAGCCGAAGATGGGGAGGCGCGGTCAGGGCAGCAGCAGGGGCGGTGGTGGTGGCGGCGGCAGCAGCAGCAGGAGGAGGAGCGGCACTTCCGGCGGCTGCGGGCGCTGCAGGCCCTGCTGCGCAAGGCCGCGGAGCGGGTGTGTGGCCGCAGCGCCACTGCCGCGGCTGCGCCTGGCAAGAGCAAGAGCAAGGGCAAGGGCAAGGGCAAGGCAGCGGGCGCCCACAGCAGCGGCGACCTCGGAGTGAGCCTCAACTGGGCCGGGGACATGTCGCCGGAGGCGTCGCCCGCGTGCGATGCCGCCACCGCAGCCGCGGCAGCGGCAGCGGCAGGCGCATCGGGCGGCATAGCAGCGCCTACTGCCACGACGGAGCCGGGGTGGCCCCGCGCTGCGGCAGTCGGCGCGTTCGCAGTCCCTGGCCGCACACCTTGTGGTGCGGCTGCGGAGGATGGCCTGGCTCTGGGTCCGAAGCGGGGGCAGGGCCAGCGACAGGCGCAGGCGCAGGAGCAGGGGCTGCAGGCGGAGAAGGAAGTGCCGCACGAGTCCCTGTTCCTGCTGCTGGGTCAGATGGACATGGACGAAATGGACGCGCAGGAGCAGGACGAGGGCGAAGAAGAGGAGGATGCGGAAGAGGAGGACGGGGAGGAGGAGCAGGAGGAGGACGGCGAGGAAGCGGCGGTGCCGGCGGAGTCGGCGAAGGCGCTGCGCAAATGTCAGGGCCAGGGCTCGCTGCAGCGGGCGGCGGCAGGTTCAGCGGTGGAGAGCTGCGGCCTGCGTGGGCGGGAGGCACCGGACAGGAGCCCCCTGCAGCAGCGCATGCTGCAGCCGGCGGCGGACGCCGGCGGCGGGCGCCTGCCGGTCAAGCAGGCAGCGGCCCCTTGGGCTTCGGCGGCTGCAGCTAAGAAGGCCAACAGCAGCAAGGCCAAGAACAAGAATCGGGCTGACGCATCGCAGGCCGCGACTGCGGCTGTGGAGGTGCCCGTGGCGGCGGCGCCCACGGCCGCAGCGAAGCCGCCTGCACAACAGGCCGCCGCGCGGCCGCCAGGGAGCGCTGCGGCACCCGCTGCAGTGGCCCCCACCGGCACCGGTATGGGCCTGGCTGCGGCGGCTGTCGCGCGCGGCAGGCAGGCCGCGGCAGTCGCCGCCGCCGCCGCTTCCGCTGCCACCGCCGCAGCAGCTGGCGGCGCGGCCGCGCAGGGTCCTGCTCGCGCCGCGGCGGGCGCCGCAGGCACCGCCTCCACGGCACGCGGCACCACTGCAGCTGCTGCTGGCTCCGCGGCGCCGAAGTCCCTGGATGCCGCGCCGCTGCGGCGGAGCATCCGGCCCATGCCGCTGGCCGCCGCCGCGGCCACGACGGCCGCCAGGCCCACACCAGCACCGGCGCCGGCAGCCGGGATGGGGGCCGCCACTGCTGCTGCTGCTGTTACGGCGGCGTCACCAGTGGCGGCGGCGGCGGCGGCGGCTGGGCCCAGCCGGCAGCCGGCACGCAGGCGGCTGGTGCCAATACCTGTGGCCCGGCCGCCGCAGGCCCCCGCTCCTGAGGGCGCTCCGGCGGGTGAGTTTGCGGTTGCAGGGGCTGCAGGGGCAGCAGCAGGCGCAGGAGCCAGGGCGGCACAGACGACCGGTGGAGCGGCAGCTGGAGGGGGCGCCGGGGCGGCAGGAGGCCCCGGACGGAAGCGGAAGGGCGGTGCCGGCACGCCGCCTGCGGGTGGTGGCGGTGCTGCAGGAGGCGCTGGCGCCGCCGCAGCGCATGCAGCGGACGGCGATGGCGATGCCGGGGCTGAGGTGGGGCCCGCAGGCGCCGCCGCGGCAGCGGGGGAGCCGCGTGACCTCCGCAAGAAGCGTGCTCGTACCTCGGGCGCGAGCGCGGGCGCGACAAAGGAGGCCGGCGGCGGGAAGGCGCTCGCGAGCGCAGCAGCGGCGGGCGCGGACGGGAAGGAGGGTGCCGTCAGGTTGCAACAGCAGCAGCAGCGGCAGGAGCAGCGGCAGGAGCATGAGGAAGAGGAAGAGGAAGAGGAGGACGGTGCGGGGGCCGCTGGCCCGAGCGGCTCGCGGCAAGGGGCGGCGCCGTCTAAACGGCGTCGGGGCAAGAAGCAGCGGCGGCCGGCGCGCAACGCCTTTGTTGCGGCGTGCCTGCGTGAGACCGGCGGCCGTGACTCAGGTGAGGTGACAGGGGCCGGGGAGTACTTGCCTGCGTTCATTCACCGCCTACCAAACGCCCATTTAGCAGCCTGCCGCCTTCGGCTACCGGTACTGATGATGGGGTTGAGTTCGCCTTTCTCGTCCCGCTTTGGTCCTGAACCGCCAACACTCCTGTATGCCCTCCCTGTGCGCATGCACCACACCCGGACTGACTCTGACCATGCCTGCCCGCGCAACGCCCTTTCACCATCCCCGCCACATCGCCCTTTGACCATCCCCGCCACAACCCCCGCCCCAACCCCACGCCCGCCACAAACCCCGCCACACCACCCACAGGCTCCGACGCGGACTGGTCCGACCTGGAGGACTTCATCGTGTGCCAGCCCGACCGCGACTACGACCGGCTGTTCGCCATCAAATACAAGTACGACCCCCGGGACGACGAGGAAGAAGAGGACCCCGGGAACCAGCAGCAGCAGCAGCGGAGACGGCAGCAGCAGCAGCAGCAGCAGCAGCAGACAGCGGCGAAGCCGGCGGGAGGGGGCAAAGCGGCAGGGGCGTCGCGGGTGCAGGGAGCGGCTGCGGGTGGGGGCGGGGGCGGGGGCGTAGCAGGAGGAGGCGGAGGAGGGGCCGGGCGTCGCCGGTAGGGAGGTGGATGGCGGTGGTGTGGGCAAGTTTTGCGAGTGGAGGCTGAGTGCTTTTGTGCACGGGAGTCGTGTGTGGCGAGAGGGGATGGCCGAATTGTCATGGAGCGTACCTCGGTTGTCAAGTGTCTGGTGGATCCCTGCACGCGTCTAAGTAGTTTTAACAAGCAAAATGCAAAGCCTCATTCGTTCCACAAAGCAGTCTGCCCGGCTTGGCGCGCCCGCGCCGAGCTCGGTGCCTAGCGTTCGCGTGCCTGTGACAGTTACCTCCAATGCAAGCCAACAACCATACAGCATCGCGACATCAGGCGCGTCTGGACAGAGCGCGCTGTGCAAGCGCGGAGTGATGGCTCGCGCGACCACCGACGAGAGCGCCACCCAATTTGATGTGAACGCTGCGCCAGTGCCTCTGGATAACAATGAGGACCTTGGGCCGCGCGATGACGATGTGAGCGGCTACTATTCCGTTTTGGAGCTCGCAAAACGATTTCGCGTTCCAGTCGCTCGTTCGCACACTTGACAAATGCAATCAATACTGCAGGTGCTTCCCAACAGCCTTGCCGACTCTATCGACCAGGCAGCGCAGGCGACCGCGGAAGCCATCCAGCGTGGGAACATGCGCTGCCAGGTGCGTGGGGAGGTTTGGGACAGAGCTACTGCGCAACGGTCAGGCGCACGCTTTTCATCACTCCGGCGAAATTACATGATAATGGATTGCTTGAAGGGGGCTCCACCAGCCCTGGGGGACTGCTGCAGGGGTTTCAGGGCGCGCGCCCAACCGGCAAACCGCCTGCCCCCTCCACCCGACACGCCACGGTCACCGCGCACTCCACGTCTCCACGCCCACCTCCCAAACCCTCTCTCCGGTCAACGACTTGGTGCACAATCTGGTCAACGCTGCACACCATGCATCGCCACGCCACGCCACGCCCTCTCTCCCTCCCTCCCTCCCTTTCTCCCTGCCCCCCCTCCTCCTGCTGTCAAACAGGTGGAGCTGCACCTGCCCGAGTTCTGGGACCCCATCTCCGGCCCCATCTTCCCCAACCGCGGCGACCAGGAGCGCTTCTGGCGCATGACGCGGCGCTTCCTGGAGCAGCTGGCCATCAGCCTGGGCTCCACCGGCTACATCCGGGCGGTGGGTGCGGGCGGGCGGGCGGGCGGGCGGGCGTGTGTGTTTTGGGTTGGGTGGGGCAGGGGTTAGAGGAGGGAAACCGGGGATGGGCAAAGCGGGCGGGGGGGGCACTGGGCGAAGCAGCCACGGCAGCGTCCAAGGAAAGCAGGAGGCGCGAGCTGACTGTGGTGTTGAGGACGATGCCACTGTAGGCAGCACTTGGGTCCCAGCAGCAATCGATCTGGGGACGCCTGCGTGGTCCAAGCGCAACTGGCCTTGCCCCCACGTATGCGCCCTCACCTTGGACAACGGCACCCACACCATCCGCACCTGTCACCACAACCGCACCTATAACCGCACCAAAACCGCAGGTGTACCCCGACGCGGGTGTGGCGGCCATGCTGAGCCACCAGTGGGCGGACCGGCAGTTCAACATCTCCTCACTCAACGACCGCAAGTGAGCGAGCTGCGGCTGCGGCTGCGGCTGCGGCTGCTACAGGGGCACTGGGCAGGGCATTGGTCAGGGAGGCAAAAGCCCAGGCCCCAGGTCCTCAAGGGCGGTGCTGCGGCTGCGGCTGCGGCTGCGGCTGCGGCTGCGGCTGCGGCTCCTACAGGGGCAATCGGCAGCGGCATGCCGACCTGGCGGGGTTGGGGGCGCTGGCCCAATTCGCCAGGGTACCAGTGTCAGCGAACGTGGGAAGGCTTATGCTGTGTTTTGGATCCTGCGCCTCTGCCCACATCTCCACCGCCATTCTCCCCTCCCCCGACACACATACACAACTCCCCACCTCCATACACATACACGCACACCCCCGCCCTTCAAATGCACCCACACCCCACACCACACCCACCCCCCCCCCACCCTTCTCCCAGGCCGGTGGACGCGGATGACGACCTGGTGGTCATCGCCTGCCCCGACCCGCCCGGCGCCGAGGAGTGCATGCGCCTGGTGGGTGGGGGTGGGGGGGCTGTTGGGGGGTAGCCATCCATAGGATGGTGGAGTGCGGGGAGTGGGGCTGTGGGGCTGTGGGGGTGGTGGAGGCGCAGGGGGCTGTGGTGGTGCAGTTGAGGGTGGAGTTGGTGGCGTTGGCCGTGAAGTGTGTGGCGCGGGGCGAAAGCTGCTTGATGTGCCTGGAGGGGGTTGTGAAGCGGCGCATGGGCGCACGTACCAAAAGGTTTGCATCGTGGCACGGCTCTGCGACGGTCTCTGAGCACCCGTGTTGTTGTTGACGACTGAATCAAGGACTCTTGCTCGCGCACACACGCCCGACCCGGCACCGTGGCACACAGGTGCGCACCATGGGCCAGCAGGCGGAGACGGAGGGCGCCCTGGACAGGCCCATCGTGCTGTTCAACCAGCGCCTCAGCAGGTGGGGCGGCAGTGGGGCGGAGGGGCGGGGGATGGGGATGGTGGGGTTGTGATTACAAGCCCAAACTAAACCAAGCCCAATGCATCAGAGCGAGGAGGCGAGCGTGGCCTAATGGGGGGGGTTACATGGTAAATGGTAGCCATCCATGGGATGGTATACAGGTAGACCGGGGTATTATCGTATGCTTTGCAGTTTTTGGGCTGTAACTATCGTACTGGTGATGTATTACGCACGCGCTTCGGGCCACAGGTCCCCCGGGGGGTTATTCTGGTGGGGATAGGGGCGGGGGCCGTGTCGCCGCGGTTCACATATGCATGGCGCGTTTGCGCCCTGGGGGTGCATTTCCCCCTCCGACGGGAAAACCGGGGTATTATCGTATTAGGCCAAACACGGCATGTGTCGCCACCTGCCTGCTTCGCCCCGCGGTCCACATCATACTTGTACCTATTAAAGCCCCCTTGCAGCTATAGATCAGCTGATGTCGCCGCTGTAGCGAGGTTCGGACGGAAATGTCGCTCGACATGCTGGGATGCCGAAAGTCGAACGCTGCGCAGGATTGGCGAAGCTTGCAAGGCCGGACGCAACAACCGCACATTTGATCGTGTATAAAGGCAAATGATGTCGGTCGCAGCCCACGGACGCGGATGTTGGTATGTCTCGGTCGTTGCATGTTTCCGAGTGAAGTCGCAAGAGTGCCCAAACTTCTCGTAGGGCTGCGTTAACTAGTGTTATATTGTAAACAAAAAGCTTGTATGCAGTATTAGGCGTTTCTATGGAGGTCAGTCATGGTCGGCGGTCCGACCGACATGCACACACATTTCTCGGTAGGGAGGGGTGCCGACCGAGTGCCCGCCACCAAATCTGACCGCATAGGCTTCGCAGGTATGGTACATACATCTTAAGTCTGGGCGTACAGCCGTGAACTCCACGAACCCAAAACGCACGGACCTTCATACGATAATACCCCGGATACAGGAATACCCCGGTCTACCTGTAGGTCAACTTTAAGACTATGCATCCGGATGATGCGGGTGTGGCCCCGAAGGCGGACCGGCCGCGGCGCTGTCTCCATTAGGCATGCAGGTGTATGGTGGGACCGGGGTGTCACAGCACACAGTATTGTTGCTTGGTTTTGTTGACCGGTTGCCCCGGCAGCCGTTCCCATCCGCACCAGAGCCTAGGGCATACAGCACCGGGGCGGTTTGGCCGTTGCGGGCCCGGGCGCTTCAGTCGTTGCTGACACCTCTTCTGACTCTCGCCCAATCGTCGCTCCTGCCACGCTCCCTGACTCCGCCCCTCCGCCCCTCCGCCTCGCTGCCCCTCCCGCACCTCCACGCACACCCACCCACACCCACACCCACAGCGGCGACGTGGGCCTGGGCCTCAACAGCCGCCGCATCCGCAGCCAGTTCCTGCAGAACTTCACCGTCACCTACTCACTGCGGCCCATTGGCGAAATAGGCTCCGTGTACCGCCGCTACCCGGAGCAGTGGAAGGTGGGGGGGGGAGGGCGGGGGAGGAAAGGAGGAGGGGGAAGGAGGCGGCCGGGAAGGCGGGAGGGCATGGGGGCGGAGGGAGGAGGAGGGTTGTGTTTGGGTGCGGGGAATGCTGGAGGGCTGTGCGGGAGGAGGAGGAGGCGGAGGAGGTGTTGTTGGGAGAGGTGGGGCGCCGCACGGGGCCGCCGGGCGCGGGTGGCCGGGGGCGTGAGAGGCTCTGGAGTCATCGACCACTCAGCTGATGAGGGACGGCCGGGGGGGGCGGGGTAAACCATCCATAGGATGGTGTGTATCCAATGTTTGTCAAGTGCCGATGTCCAGCGGAACAGCGGGTACATTACCGGTGGCTCCAGCGCCGCGTTCGCCGAGGCTGCGTTCCCGTTTGCTTACGAATATATCAATCGGTATGTATGTCGAGTCAAAGGTAACGCGCCCCTCAGCGGGCGGCTGGAAAAGAGCAAAAAGAACGGCGAGACGTGCGGTGCAATAGACGCGCTATGAGGCGGAGGGGGGGCTAGTTCATTCCCAGAAACCAAAGAAAAACGCTCATGAGAGCCTGACCCAACCGACCCAGCCCGGTGTTGTGTTGGAGGCTGTGAGGGAGGGCGAATGAGTTGCGCCCTGCAAGGACGTCGAGAGGGCTGGCCCGCCGCCCCAAGGCTGAAGCTCTGCCCCAGTGGGAGCGCTGCCCGGTGTCGCTCGGACCATCTGGCCGCAGCCACTGGGTGGCACCTGCACTGCCTGGAGCCCACTTCTCAAGCACCCGCCCGCCCGCACCACCCCACCCCACCGCTGCACAGGTGTTTGTGGAGGAGGAGAAACTGCCGGGCCGCTACCGGCTCATCAAGGAGAGCGCCACGCGCCCGCAGGGTGCGTGCCGCGGAAACGCTGTGACGGCGAGCTTCAATCGTGCCTTTTTCGTACATACCTGCGTGCCTGCCTGCATGCATGCATGTCTGCCGCCACCAGAGGTGGCCGCCTGACCAGTGCTTCGCACCGCACCCGGGCGGGGGCAATCCGCTGTACCTTTGGGAAAGCATTTGCACAGCCACTATAGCCAGCGCACGTGCTTGTGTGGATGAGTACGGTGTATAAATACGGTACACGTGCCGCTACTGCCGCCGCTACTGCGGCTGGCGCTACTGCCACTTACGCTGCCGCTGCTGCTGCTGCTGCCGCTGCTGCTGCCGCTGCAGGCGAGGCGCTGGACTTCCTCATCCGCGAGGCGGTTGAGGGCCCGGGCGCGGGTGCCGAGGTGGGCCCGGACGGCGAGGTGAAGCAGCCCAGCCTGCTGTCGCAGCTGGCGCGCACCGTGGGCTCGCTCAGCTACTTCATGAAGAGCCTGGGGAACTAGGAGATGAATATTAGATTTTGTGGTGAAAAGGCGCAGGTGGAGCGGGTGGCAGGCGCGTGCAGCAGCATCCACGGCTGGGTTGCTTGTGTGGACCTGGCTGAGTGCTCTTGTGGCGGGGTTGAGTTGGCGGAAGACAAGGCGAGACGGTGCGGCAGAGGGGGATGTGCAGGCAGAGCTAGATGGTTTTGTGTCTGCTGGGGTGGGCATGCTTGCGCGGAGAGTGTGGGGGTTCCGTAGGTTCGTCGCACTCTCGCGGGTTTTGCAGTGCACGGCGGGGGGGGTTGAAGGCATGGGCGTGATTCCATGTAACCGAGCATTTTGGTGCTCAAAGAGTGCACTAATTTTGTAGCAGATTCAAAACTTGCTTAAGTCTAAGTGTCGCCAGGTATGACCACGCTTGCAGCTTGCGCGTCTCAGCGCGCAGCACTTGAACGAGCCCTTATGTCCTTCGCACGGGGGCCTCATGGCGACCCCGGCGGCCCGGCGCCGGCTGCAGCCGGCGGGACCGGCACACCAGGGCACACACACACACACACACACACACACACACACACACACACACACACACACAGGTTTGCTTGTCGCATGACGCACGCACAGTGTCGACCCTTTCCCTTGTGCTTTTCTAACACACAGGTCCGAGCGATTGCGGGGAATTCTCTCCGTTTCCGTTTACCAACACAGGTCCGAGATGGCGCTGGTGCCGTCAGGGCAAGCGGCCTGCGTGTGCCTGGCCGGACTGCTAGAGCAGCTGCTGGACCTGCTGGAGGGCGGGGGCGAGAATGCCGAAGGGCAGGTGGGCTGGCGGCGCAGCGCTGCCAGCGGTGTGGGCGATGTGGCACCGCCGCGTTTGCAGGCGCAGACGCAGCCGCAGACGCTCTCAGGGCAGAACGCGACGGAGCAGCAAGGGCTGCAGCAGAGCTGCGAGCCGGCCGCCGTTCCGGTTGCCGCTGCAGCTGTAGCAGGGCAGCCGCAGGCTGTTGAGTTCTGGAATGAGCTGCCTTTCCCCTCTCCCTCTCGCTCGCGCTCACCCTGCTTGTCTGTGCCGTGCCGCACCGGCCCCAGGCTGAGCGGGGTGGCCAGCTTGGGCCGCATCCGCTACAGCCCGAGGGCCGCGAGGCTCCAGCGAATGCAGACCGTCAACGACACACACACACACACACACACACACACACACACAGTCAACGACAGGGGTGCTAGTCATCGACACTTTGAGCCCAGCCAGGCGGAGCCAGCCTCTTGAACCGCCCTGGTCCGCAGCCCCTGTCACCTGGCTCTCCACACATTCGTTCGACCAAACCCGGCCCAAACCATCGTCGAGGCTCGTCCGGCACCCAGCCTCCAATGCCGCTCCGCGTCCGGGGCCTCGCCCCAGACCGGAGCGATGTCACATCGTTTGCTGCGGCCAATTGCGCACCCACCTGGCACTTTGTCCTCCAGATGTTTTCGGCGAGCACTCAGGTCCGCGAGGGCTTCAACCAGCCGGTTGCGCTGCAGCGGCAAGAGCGGAAAACACGCGGCTTGGGGTGACGGAGTGGCTGCTGGCTGGCTGGCCAACGTCGCCGCCTGCCATGCGATGTGCGGAACCAGCCAACGAACGGACTGTCTACATGCATGAGTGTTCGCCGCTGGCGCCTTGTCCAGGCCAGTGCGGACCCCCGATGGAAGCATGGCTGGGACACGGTGTTATGCCTGTGATGAGCGGATAGGAAGAGCACTGGTGACACACACAACGTGGGGGTTGATACGGCGGCGGCGGCGGCGGTGAGGGGGGCGGGTGATGACTGGTGAGACATGGGTGTCATCGGCTGCAGGAAAGAGCGGGAGGGATTCCCAGACTTCACTACTGCCGGCAGGCCCGGGTCCGCCGCCTGTGATGTGCGGAGCTGTTCGGACCTGCGGGCTTTTCAGCGCCCGCCCGCTTACATCGTTCCGTTTGTCGTCTGTTCTGGGCGTAGACCAAACACATTGTTCGTGTGTTGGAATGCGGCGATTATGGCGAGGGCTACGAGAGCCACGGATGCTCCACCGTCAGGGCTTGACACGCCCCTGCGGGAGCCTAGGCTCGCTCCTTGCCTAGGCACGGGTGCTGTAACACGCCGCTTTCGACGTCTCTCCTCGTGTCCCTACGATCAACAGAGGCGCAACGCTTGGCAACGCAGAGGACTGTTGCAGGCGTGTCCACCTCCGCCCTCCCAAGTGCGGTGCGTGTAGGCACACAGCAGCTTCACAGTTCCAGTTACAGTTAGAGTTGCGGGCCGTATCACCGAGGCGCATATGTCCAGGCACGCACGGACAGGGGTGATCCTGGGCCCTGGGGGCTTTCGGCCCCCCTGCATCGCTTCGCTCAGGGGGCTCAGCCCAAAACGCATGCGCATCGCACTGTCGCCCGTCCTTACAGTGACCCACTGCATTAGTCACATCGCTAGCTAGCTAGCTAGATGCTTTGTCAATAGGGTGCATTCCGCCGACCGGCGCCACGGCGCCCCCACCCCCCATCCCGCCCTCCAGGCGTCCACGCTGCGGTCTTCCAAGGCGCTGGACTGGATCCACGACCACACCAGGCAGCGGGTGACACACACGGGCCACACGCTGGTCAGCACGCAGAGGCATACATGAGCACCTTCTTGATCAGACACACCTCAATCAATGACAATGGGGTCGCTCGGCCCGCCCTTGGCAGCCAGGGCGGCCAGCTCCTGCACCGTGCCAAGCACCCGCCCCTCAACCGCCCTGTCGGGCGCAGAGTTGCATTACTCCTCCTCCCTACGACCTATTTCCTGCCCGTTGCACACATACAGTTAGTGGCAACCCCATTCGCGCTGTCGCTATCGCATTGCTACGACGACGCCCATACATCAGTAAGCACGCACAGGAGCTTGCATTTGTTGACATGCACACTTAACCAACGTCATGTCCAAGTCTGTTGCTTGGGTACCTCGGACATGGCTGACCACGCCACGCCACTGCCCAGCGTCCAACAAGTTTAAAAATCATACAATCTGCCCATGCACCATCTGCACACACACACACACACACACGGTGTCGACCCTTCCTCTCCTCGTGCTTTTCTAACACACACACACACACACACACACACACACACACACACACACACACACGTCAGGATGCAGCCCCCCTAGCTATCCGCTTGCCATTGTAAACACAGGGCGCCACTACGCAAGCACCCAGGAGGTTTTCGCCTGCCTGCCTGCCTGCGGTCCTACTCCTTTTCCAGATTAATTCTTTTTCCCTGACACAGGGGAACACTTGTCCAGATTAATCCAACCAGTCAGCAACATTGCGGTCTTGTATCTTTCGTAAGCCGTCTATGCCCCGGGCCTTGGCGGCTCCACTCAAATCTTATGTCCCAACCCACATGGGCCGCACTCTACGACAAGCCGTGTCCACATCGCCTACTAAGCCCTACTAAGCCCCTGCCTGCGCCACAAGCCACCCGACCCGAGCTGTTCACATACACACCGCCACTCCAAGCCTTGGCCCATAGCCCCCGGCCCCCCCCCCGGCCACACCACCTCCGCGCTCTGGGTTGGGCTGGCTGGTCCGGGTTCTCTTGGTCGTCTCGCTTCTGGTTTCTGGAATGAACTAACCCAACCCCTCACACACACACACACAACACCACACACACACACCGCCACTCATTCAAGTCGACCAGCAGGGCGCCAGGGCTGCCTCTGTGCCCCTCTGTGCCCCTCTGTACTACTCCGGCATTCCCGGCGCCCCAGGCGGCGGCGCCGCCGCCAGGCCTGGCGCGATCCCCGCTTGCCCCGCCGCCGCTACCCCCGCCCCTGGTCCCGCCGCTGCCGCCGCCGCCGCTGCCGCGGCTGCCGCCATGCGGTCGTACGAGGCGGTCATGGACGCAGCCACCTCGCTGGTGGTCATGGACTGCGCGCGGGCGGCCGCGAACATCTGCTGCTGCAGCGCAATCTGTATGTGTATGTGTGCGCGCGGGGGGGGGGGTAGGGGTCCGGACGGTTGTTGGCGGGCGGGCGGGCGGGCCGATGATGGGGGGTTGGTGGTGGTGGTGCTGGTCGCAGTGGTGGTGGTAGGTGCCTCCATGGAAAGGAACAGGACAAGCCGTGAGGGTGAGGGTGAGGGGATGCTGCTGCTGCGTGCATCAGGTCGCCCGCGCGCGCGGCATGACCCCTGGGGGGTGGGGGGCACGAGCTATCCCACGCCAGAGACGCCCACGGTCCAGAGCCGCTGCGCCCCTTCTCTATAGTCCTGCACGATGGCAACCCGCGCGGCCCTTGGACAGCCCGTGAGGAGGCCCGTGAGGAGGCCCGTGGCCGAGCGGCCCCCCAGCGCCACCCGCTGCACCACCCACTGCACCCGCCCCAGGTGGCGCACACGGCACAGCCCATCGCGCCCTAACCAGGCAACGACAGCGGCCCCCAACTCCCGGACTTGCCGCTCCCGACCCTCCCGCTGCCCCCCCCCACCACCCCATCCCACTGTAGCCCCCTCCCCTCCAGCCGCCAGCCGCCAGCCCCCTCCCGTTGAGCTTGGGCTGGTCGCTACAACCACCACCACCACCACCACCACCATCAACAACAGCACCCCGGGTGCCTGCCCCTCCGCCCACCTGCTCCTCCTCCGTGAGCCCCGCCTGCTCCGCGCCCGTCTTCCGCAGGTCCGCCTTGCGCGAGTGCGCCGCTGGAAGGAGGCAAACGAGTGCGCAGGTAAGAAAGCAACAGGTGAACAACAGGCTGTGCCCACAGCGGGTGCTGGTACGCTCAAAGCAGGAGCAGGCGGCGAACCCAACCAGGCCAACACCGAGCCCGGTGCCGGCCTCCCCTCCCCGCCCCCCGCTGTGCAGCCTACCGGCCATTCCAGAGCGGTCCTTCTGCCTCCTAGGCTTCTACTCGATTGAACTTCCCTCCCCTCCTGCCCAAGAAAGCTCCCTGACCTCCCCCTCCTCTCCCTTTCCCTGCCTATATTTGCTCTTCGCGACCCCGCATTATCATTCACACGCACTTTTGGTCTCCTCCTTGAAGGTGGCCAGCGTGGCGTTGACCTCGCCCACAAAGTCCTGGAAGCCCAGCTCCGTCAGCGCGCGCATGACGTGGTCGGGGTGGATGATGGAGCGGCCCTCGCGCGTGGCCACCTCGTTGGACTCGCTTGACAGGAGCTGGATGAACTCTGGGAAAGGAGGGGAGGAGTCACGGAGGTGTCGCGGAGGGGGCCGAGGTGGGTGGGGTGGAGGAGCGAGGAGGAGTTATGAGTGCAGCACGCTGTGCAGGAGGCAGCTAGCGATTGCAATACAATTAGTTTACACTCGAGCACGCGACACGGGCGCGGGCGCGCACCTGTGCAGCACGCGATGACCATTTCCACGGTGTCATTCGCGCAGCGCATATCCGGTGGAAGCAAGTCCTTGATCATTTTTTGTAGGGTGGCTGCGGATTGGGCAACGAGGCAGGGTCAAGACTGCAGTCGCCAAAGTTTGCGGGCTAGCTCACAAAAGCTTACTTCTTGGCAGTGAAACATCGCTATCGTCTGACATCTCATGCGCTAATCAGCAATACCAAAACAAATAAGGCCTGATGCGAAGAAGTCTACTTCTTGAGCGTACGCTTTGGAGAGACTGTAAACAGTTACGTATGTATAGTTATTGGCAATTATTTATTTGACAAGGTCGCCAAGCAAAGTCTTACCTGCCCGTGCCGTGCCAAACACAATGGCGCCATCCGCACGCCGCGCAGTGCTGCTGGGCGACGGACACCACGAGGTTGTTCGGGCTAGTAGGCTGAGCCCTGCACGAAGTCTTCCGCGGGGCCCGATACTATACACAAGGCTCCTGGGTTCGGCCCGGGCGCAAGACAAGGCGGGCAGACACCAGAGTTCCTACAATTCCCTACCCGGGTGCGATCAACGCCCCCACGGTAGGCCATCCGTGGCTCTCTCCAACGCGGCGTCCTCACACGCGAACAGCTTGTATGCTTAGATGAAGCACCGCCTCCCCTCTCTTCTTTGCACTTCGCCGCTCCCCTCCCAGTCTCCCACTCACCGTAGCTCCCCTTCACAGCTTGCGCCAGTCCCGCTTCCATGCACCGCATGCACATGCCCCGGCCGCCCGGCGGGTGGCCTTGCAGTCGCCGCACATGGCGCCGTCCTCACGCGGAGTGGGCTCCTCGACCACGGTTTGCCGTTCTTCCACGCCCTGGCCGAGCGGGCCGAGCGGCCCTCGGGGCCCAGGTCCGCCGACGTGCTGGCGCGCCAAGTTGAACAATACGGACAGGTATCCTTGGTAGAGAACCTTACTATAGTAAGGTCACGGGCATGCTCGAAAATGCGAGTGCGCAGGGCGAGGTAGTCATGCAAGGTGCCAAAGTGCGCCTTACATCTTTCAGCGCTGGTTTTGCACCTCATTATGTGTACACCAGTTCCGAAGGTGTGACATGCGTTCTATCTGCGGCCTTCCAGCGGTCACTGCCAGCCCAGCGCCCACACAACCACACATCCGAATCTTGTGAGTCGCGGCCGCATGCCCCGCTAGCAAGGATAATGCGACAGCACGCACACCTCAACGGCGTAGGAGCCTTCATTTCGTCTTTTAGCCTTTCATGAGGAGGAGAAAAACGCCTTTCGAACGTCACACCACGCCTACACAATAAAACGTAGAACAACACTTCTAAGGCGCCGGCTGCAGGCGCAAAACACCTGCGTTAACTCGCGCTCACGCTCTCCTGCCCTCAGAAGCTCTTAGCGCTCACACGCCCGGTTTGTATACACTATTTAATTCTTCAACGACCTTGAGCCGCTGTTGCGGACTCGTGCCGGTTAAGGAAAGTGACACACACTACCGCATACCCACCGCGTTCTCTCACCGGTTGCTCACCAACCACCAATTTAATGCAGCTCCATCCGCCCTATCCTATCAGCCCAGCCGCCAACGGAGAAACCGCTCGCCAGCTGTTGCTGCTGCTGCTGCTGCTGCTGCCCCGTGCGCCAGCTGTGCTCACCTCTGCAAGGAAGTCGCCTGTTGCTGCGCCCTTGCTCCTGCTCCTGTTGCCGTTGCTCCTGCTAATGCTGCTCCTGCTGTTGCCGTTGCGCCTGCTGCGACTGCTTTCGCCCGCCGCGTGCTGCTTCCGCAAAACCCCACCTGCTGCACACACGCCCCCAGCTCCAGGGGCTCCCAGCAGCCCCGACCGCCCAGAGCTCCGCGAGCGCCTCCTGGCCTGGCCTGGCCTGACCCTGCCTGCTGCCTGACCTTCTGCCTGCCCCGACTGCTACCCCCTCTGCCCCCCCTGCCCCCCCTCCCCCTGCCCGCCACCCCCTCAGAAGCGCGGGTACCAGAACATGCCCTTGATGCCCTCCGGGTCCGCCTCGAAGCCCATCTGCTTGTAGAAGTCCACCACCTGCGGCCGCGGTGTGTGCGTGTGCAGCAGCGTGTTGTTGACAGTGCCCATGGCGTTCAAGGAAACAGGCACGGCACGGTAACGGCACGGCAATCCCTATGGTGCAAACACAGCCTGCCCGCACACCAGCCCCCCCCCTCCCGCGGCTCCCTGCAGGTCTGCCCTGCATGCAGTCACGCCCCGCCCCTGGTCCCTGCCTCTTCGCAGGCCTCACTGCCCGCACACGCCACACTCCAACTTCTACCCGCTTCCCCCCTGGGCGGCCCCCCCGCCCCCAATAGTCCCCGTCACCGTCGCCCGCCCCTGGCCCCTCCGCCCGCCCCCCCCTGCCCGCCCACACCCTCCGCCCGCCGCCCGCCGCCCGCCGCCCGCCCTCTCCACGCCCCCGCCGCCCGCCGCCCGCCCGGCCGCCCCCTTCCCCCTTCCCCACCTTGGAGTCGGCGAACAGGGTGATGTTGCTGATGTCCTTGCGCAGCAGCGACCGCACCATCTGCTCCACAAGAGCCTTGCCCAGGCCCTGGCCCTGTGCGTGTGTGTATGTGTGGGTAGTTCAGGGTGTGTGTGTAGTTCCAGAACCCAAAAGCAAGCCGACCATGGGGGGGGCGGGGCGGGGGAAGGCGTGCCGGTCACGGCGGGGTGCTTGGGCGTGGGCAACGGGTTCGTCGCATACGGTACGGTATGGTGTTCGTGCCAAGGGTGACCAGGCAGCAAGCAACGCGTGCGCCTGCATGACCCTATCCCATGCCAGTCCCTCCTCCACTTGTCCAAGCTTCCGTCCCCCGCCACCCGCGGCCACTTTGATCGACACGATTTGCATGGGTACAACAACAACAACAACCACACTGAAATAAATCCTCCCCCCCTCTCCCCTTATCCACAAGCCCACCCTTCTATCCCCCAACCCCAGTTTGTTTTCCGCAACCCCCCTGTCCCCCGCCCTGTCCCACCCCTGCCCCCGCCCCCGCGCCCGCCCACCCCACCTGGTACTCGGGGTCCACCAGCACGTCCCAGATGGTGGCGTTGAAGGCGTGGTCGGACGTGGCGCGGGCCAGACCAATCAGCTGCTCGCTCACCAGCATGGCCGGCGCCTGCAGGTGCAGGTGCAGGGGCGTGGCGTGCGTGCAGGGTTGCGTGGCGTGCGTGCATGAAGCGTACGGGTAGGGCGGGCATGGCGTGCGGAGTGGGGTGGAGTAGGGTGCAGAGGAGCGGCGGGTCCCTGGCCGGCGCCCCCACTCTGTCGCCAGCCTTCCCATGCCCGCCCCCCTTCTGTCTGCACCTCCCGCCGCACCGCGCCTCTCTTCCTCGCACTTCCCCGCTCCCCTCCCACCGACCACAGCTCTCCCTTGTTGTCCCTCCCTGCCCACCCTGCCCACCCTGCCCTCCCAGCCCCACCTGCTCGGGGCTGGCGGGCGGCGGCGCGGTGGGGTCGGGCAGGCTGACCCGCAGCACCAGGCTGGACACCATGAAGCTGTTGCGCAGCGCCGCCTCCACCTTGGCCAGCGGCCGGGCGGGCCACCCCACCTGCCCGTGGCGGTGGCGATGGTGATGGGGCGGCAGGCGGGCGGGCGGGCGGGTGGGCACATGGGTACAAGGAGGTGAGTGACGTGTGTGAGGAGGTGGGTGACGTGTGTGAGGAGGTGAGGAGGTAATGTGTGGGACAGGTAGGCAGGTGGGTGCGTCAGGCGGCCAGGCAGGCAGCAAAGCAGGGCCGGGTCGGGGTCGGGGGCGGGGGCGGGGGGGAGCCGGCGTGCGTGCATGAGCCGGCGCAATGGCCCAATGCTACCAGGGGGCGCAGCGCTTCCCACCACCACCACCACCACCACCACCACCACCACCGACCAAGCCGCTACTCACCCAAGGTGCGTTCGCTACACAGGCTCCTACCTCCCTCCTCACGCCGTCCCCCTCCTCTTACGCCTCTCTCCCATCCCAGCCACGCGCACGCCTCACACACACACGCACACGCACACTCATGAGTACTCGATCACGAGACTCAAGGCGGCAACCATGTAAACCGCAGTTACACACACACACACACACACACACACACACACGCCCGCCACACACGGCGCACCTTGGTGCACAGCTGCTCCAGGTCGGCCGCCGCCACGGGGCCGCCGTTGCGATAGATGATCTCCGCCTTGGAGCCGTCCGGCTGGCCGCTCTCCAGCAGCAGCAGCTCGTCCTGGCGGGGCCGGCGGCGGGGGGGGGGGGTTGTGGTCACCAGCCCAAACTAAACCAAACCCCACGGGGGTGGGGGTGAGCGGTGGGGGCTCGGGGCCAGGTCCCAAATGCGGGGTTGGTGCTTGTGCAGTAGGCGGTTAGTCCGATGGGCGGCCATGCACCCATGCACGGGGCCCCTGGAGCCGCTGCGGGCCTCGTGCCTGCGGGTCCCCCACACCGCCCCCAGGTGGTCTCTCACCACGTCCGGCCCGAGGTTGTCTTCCAAAGAGGGCTTTGCTGGCTGCTTGGCGGGCGCACTACCGCCTTTCCTGCTCGCGGGAACGACAAGGAACACAGCGCCGGGGACGGGGTGACGGATGCGGCGTGCGTGCTGATGGTGATGATGGTGACGGGTATGACCGCCAAGGCCGGCGCTTACCCGCCGAACAGGCCTCCAAGGAATCC
Organism: Chlamydomonas schloesseri; assembly: GCA_016834595.1. Classification (NCBI taxonomy): domain Eukaryota; kingdom Viridiplantae; phylum Chlorophyta; class Chlorophyceae; order Chlamydomonadales; family Chlamydomonadaceae; genus Chlamydomonas; species Chlamydomonas schloesseri. The sequence goes on from JAEHOD010000002.1 coordinate 2,346,787, forward strand.
GTGACACGACACATTTCGCGAGCTGCAAGTGGGTCCTTCCGCTGGCTGGTAGGGCGCCGCACGCAAGCGCGGATGCGCGAGTGGACAAGAGGCAAGCACCGGCTGCAACCCCGGCGTCGATGCTCTGCATTGCAGTGATGTTGCTGTTGATCGCAATGCCATGCTGGCCATGGCTTTCTGAAGCTTGAAGCGGTGAGCGCAGTGAAGTATCAGAACAAACTAGCGCGGTGACGGGGCAGGAGCGGTTTCCAAGTAATACACGGGGTAGGCAACCGTAGCAGTTCAACCTACAAATGGGTACAGGGCAGGCAACTTGCCGTTTGCCAAAACCCAATGCATGGACCAATAGAATTCTGTTCTTCCTAACGGCCCGCCCGCTGAGCCAAGTCGCACTTGTAGTGCTTAGGATTGATAAGATAACTGTAATGTCACTCACTAAAAGCAAAGCTGGGCAAACTTAGCACAAAGTTCGCAAGACTCGGAACCAAAGCGTCGCCAAACACAAATTCCTGCTTTTATCGCTGCTGGCATGACACAATGCCGCTGGGACGACTATAACAAGTGGCTAGTGTCGCCGCGGTAGCGGGTCGCGAGAGAAATGGCGCGACGACGCGGGCAGGCCTGGCTGGGCTCGTCGGTTGCCCTTCTCGCGGTGCTGGTCCTGTTCCTGCCATTAGCAGTATTGTCGGAAGACCTAATTCTGGACAGCAGCACCGTCGGGACCTCAGAAGCCGAGGGGTCTTGCAACTGTGGGGCTAGTGAAGTCGGCGCTAGCCCCGCCGACAACTGCGGCACGTCGGCGGAGTGCTCTGCGCCGTTGACGCAGGCTGAGCGGGACACAGCGTTGGTCATTGGGGTCACCACTGCTGCTGATACGCCCAGCAGCACAGTACATAGCGACACTCAGCACATGCAGCTGCAAGGTGTAGATACTAGCGCCAGTGGTAGTGACGAAGTGGCGGTGGTTGTCGGCAGCGGCGGCCATGGCGCAACTGACGCGGAGCCCGCCGGTGCGAACATCAGCGCCGCCAACACCTCTGTTAGCGGCGGTGATGTCGACGGCAGCGCTCGCGGCGCCATCACGAATGCCGCCGCTGGCGGCAGCGGCCGTCCCGGCGGCGGTGCCGGCGCCGGCGCCGGCGGCGCGCGCTCCTGGGACTGGCTAAGGCAGCTCGCGGCAGCGGACGCTGCCGCCGCCGCCGCCGCCGCCGCCACCGCTGCTGCAACCGCAACCACAGCATATGGCTCGCCCGCTTTCACCGCGGGCGTCACCGCGGGCGCCACCGCGGGCGGCCATGTTGCCTCCACTGCTTCTTACTCAGGGGCAGCAGCACCGCCAACAGCACCGCCAACAGCAGCACCAGCTGCTGCTGCGGGGGTAGGCGACCGGCCCCGCCACACCGCCAGCGCCGCCGCTAGTGGCGCACACGCGGCGGACACAGAGGCCGCCACCGCCGCCGCCGCGGCCGCACATGAACAACATGCGGCGGAGCTGGCGGCGACACTGCTGCCAGCGCTGGGCGGAGAGGCCGACGAGCGTGCGGCCATCGCCCGAGCCGTGGCCGCGCACTGGGGGCCCGGCGGGCGGCGCACGCCGGCGCTGTCTCACAACCGGGCGGCTGGCTCGCAACCTCCTCACCATCCTGATCATACCGCCGCCGCCGCCGCCGCCAGCACATCAACAACCCGTGGTGACCCAACAGCCGCAGGCGCCGCCGCAGCGGCGGCTGCGCCGGAGCCACTTGCGTCTGGCGGGCTGAGGCATCGGGGCCGCGCCTCGGCGCCTCTGCGGCCGCCGCCGCCGCCGTCCTCGGGCCCAGCCGCTTCTGTCGCTTCTGCGGCCGCGGCCGCCCCGGGGCACACAGCAGCTGGGCACGTGGGCGGCGGCGGCGCCATCCGCAGCGCCAGCGCCAGTGCCAGCGGCAGCGGCAGCGCCAGCGGTCTGGGGGGCGTGCGGGACCGGCTGCACGCCGGCCTGCGCGCGGTGAACGCCGAGGCTGTCGCGGGGCGCATCCAGGAGCTGGTGGTGATGACGATGATGGCGACGAGGACGGCGTGGCGCTCAGCGGGTACCGCGGGCATCGCGGGCTCAGCGGAAGCCTCGGCGACAGCGGCAGCGGCAGCAGGAGCAGCAGAGGCAGAGGTGGAGGCAGCGGCAGGGTCCAACTCAGCAGCGGGCGCGCCGTCGGGTGCTGAGGCAGCAGCGGGTGCAGGCGCGGGACTTGCGGCGGGCGCCGGGCGGGTTCCGCCTGGCATTGGCGGCGTGAGTGCGCCGGAGGACGAGGCGGACGAGGCGGGGGCAGGGGCCCCGAGGAGGAGGAGGTGGGGGCTGTACCCCCCGGCGGTGCAGGGCGTGGAGGGGCTGGTGGAGCTAGCGCTGGCACTGGCTGTGGGTGCGGCGGCGGGCCTTGCGGCGGGGGTGCCACTGGGGGCGGCCTGGGCCCGCAGCCGCAGCCGCAGCCGCAGCCGCCAGCACAGCGCTGTGGGCGCGGGCGCGGGCGCGGGCGCGGGCGCGGGTGCGGATGTGGGCGCGGGTGTGGGCGCGGGTGTGGGCGCGGGTGTGGGCGCGGGTGTGGGCGCGGGTGTGGGCGCGGGTGTGGGCGCGGGTGTGGGCGCGGGTGTGGGCGCGGGTGTGGGCGCGGGTGTGGGCGCGGGCGTGTTGGCAGCGGCCAGCGCGGCGGTGGGGACAAAGCCCGTGTCTGAGGCGGCGGCGGTGCCGCTGCTGCTGCAGGGCAAGGGCGGCAGCAGCAATAGTCCCGTCACCGCGCCGGGTATTGCCCACGTGACGCCGAAGAGGGGCGTGGCGCCTCAGGGGCGGCAGGAGCCTGAGACTCCAGCCGGCGTGGTGAAGGCTCTGTTCCGGGGCGCGGCCGAGGAGGCTGCAGAGGGAGCCCCGTCGCCGCCGGCTGCGTCGCCGCGTGCTCTTGCACCGGCTGGCGCCGACAAGTCAAAGGCGGGCAGCACACCGGCAGCAGCAGCAGCAGTAGCAGCAGTAGCAGCAATGGCAGCAGTGGCAGCAGCCAAAACGACAGCGGAGGCGGAGGTTCACTCCGGGCAGCAGCATGAAGATGTGGAGGAGATCCCCGCACCGCCTGCTCAAACGGCGGCGGCGGCGGTGGCAGCAGCAGTCGCCACGGCGCTGGCCGCGCCGCTGGCCACGCCGCTGGCCGCGCCGCTGGTGGAACCGCCACCGTCAACGCCGGCGGCGGGCGGGCAGCCCGAGGTGTTTGCGGCGGCGGCGGTGCTGTTGGATGCGCTGGCGCGGCAGTCGGAGGCGGTGCCGGGGGAGCGAGACGTGTTGGCCGCGGCGTCGGCGGCGCTGATGCGGCGGCAGCAGCAGCAGCAGCAGCAGCAGCAGGAGCAGTCAACTCCTGGCGGCCTGCTTTGTCGTACGCCGCTGGCAGCGGCGCTGCAGTCGCGCACACCGGGCCAGTACGACATGGTTCTGGCGAACGGTAACAACCACGGCATCCTAGTGCAGAGCAGCCCGTACAACTGTCAGTTGGTTAGCCCGCTGCCGTACCCGCACGGCGGCGGCGGCGCGGTCGTGCTGGGCGGCGGCGCGCTGCACGCGTGGCCTGCCGACTCCTCGGCGCTGGTGATGGCGGCGGCGGTTGAGTCGCTTGGCAGGTGCGCGTGTGCGTGTGCGGGTGTGTGCTGGCCACGTGTGTTGGGAGCGGGCAGTGTGTGGCGGCGCATGGGCGGGTGGTTCTGTTTTGCGTTCCCCATCCATTCATCGGCCCTCCGCTGTTGTGTTTCCATCATCACCTGTTTGGTAGCATGAATGTAACTCACATTAATGCATCAAAAAAAGCGCAGACGCAACCGCACACGCACATTCACACGCAGGCACATGACGGAGGTGCGCAGCGCCGTTACGGATGCGGCGGCGGCGGTGGCGGAGCTGACGGGCGGCGTGCGCGAGAATAGCGGCCTGCTGCGGCGCGGCCAGCTGGCGGCGGCGCTGGAGGCGCAGCGGGGGCTGGCGGCGGCGGCCATGCAGGTAGCAGTGGTCCTGGTAGTGCTAGCGTCGGGGAGGTGGAGGCAGGGGGGGAGCAGTCGCGGGGCGGACGCGGTGTGGCGGAGTCCTGCTGTCACGCACCTCCTGCCTCCCCGCCTACCACCCACCGCACCATGCCTTGCCTTGCCCTGCATCTGCATCTGCATCCCTCCCTGATCCTCCCTCCCTCCCTCCTGGTGGCGGTGGTGTCACGTGTGTGCCCGCCCGCCCGCCCGCCCGCACACACGCCCGCCCGCCCGCACGCACGCCCGCCCGCCCGCCCGCCCGCCCGCCCGTGTCCGCAGCGGGGCATGGTGGTCATGTGGCTGGCGCTGGCGGGTGGCTCGCTGCATTGGGGCCGCGTGCACGAGGTGGTCAGGTGCGCGCCTTGGCGTGGTGGCTGTGCCGTGGTGGCCGTGGCGTGGGGGCGGCGCCGTACGCCGTGGTGGCTGTGCCGTGCGGGTGGGGCCTGCTGGGGGCCTGCTGACCTGCCGGCTGTTGCTTCAGTGCCAGCATGTGGACAGCGGCCTCCCTGGCAAGCCGGCAAACGCATTGTGCTGTTTTGCTGGCTGGCTGAACGCCAGTGCGCCGAGCCGCCGTGCACCTGACCTGGCCTGGCCTGTGCGCGTCTGTCGCATTGCAGCCGCTGCTCGATACGGCCGGCGGCGGAGAAGCTCGCGGCCGCGGCGGCGGCCGCCGCCCAGGCGGCAGCGGCGCGCAGCGCGGGCGCAGCTGCGCCTGCTGGCGCCTGGGGCCGCGTGTGCGGTGCCATCCAGCGGGCCACCAGGCTGGCCTCCGCGGCCTCGGCTGTGGCCAACCTAGCAGCCGGAACAGGGGGCGTGAGCGCCGCGGCGGCGGCGGCGGCGGCGGAAGCCGCCGCTGGCGCGGCTGCATCAATGGTGGGCGGCGGTGGCAGCGCCTCGGGGGCGGCGGCGGCGGCGGCGGCAGCTAGGGGCTGGCTGGCGGGCGGCGGCGGCTGGGGCCCGGCGTGGCTGCGGCAGGCGCTGTGCTACTCCCACGAGCTGGGTGAGTGTGAGGTCCATCACGACCACACACGCAGCAGCACGCCCTGCCCTGCCTTGTCGACAACACGCTGTCCCCCCCCCGCTCTAGACTTGTCCACCTCCCCTGGAAACCCGTGCGCATGCCTCCGCCCACCCAGAGCCTAACATGCCGTTTGCGCTGTCCTCCGCTGCGCGGTGCTCGCCCGTACCCACCCACCACCCACCCACCCCTCACCCGCATGGTCGCTTTGGTTTCTATAATTGTTCTACCCACCCACCCTCACCTACCCGCCCTCACCTGCCCATCCTCACCTAACCCACCCTCACCTACCCGCCCTCTCCTACCCACCCACCCACCCGCAGGCCTGTACTCGGTGGGCCTGGCGGCGCTGGGCTACGTGGTGCTGCCGCTGCTGCGCCGCACCGCCGCCGCCGACCTGCGCGCCAGCTGGGCGCTGGACGTGCCGCTGCTGCTGGGCGGGCTGTGGGGCGCCGTGGGCTGCCACGTGGTGCACGCGCTGGGCGGGCTGTGGACGGTGTGGCTGGCGGGCTGGTGGGGCTGGTGCGCCGCCGGCATGGCGCTGCACGCGTGGCGGCTGGGCGGCGGCGGCGGGGGGGGCGGAGCGGAAGGCGGCAAGGCGGGGAGAGGAGGAGGAGGAGGAGCAGGGAAAGGAGGAGGAGCAGGGGAAGGAGGGGGAGGAGGCGGTGCGGGGTGGCTGGGCGTGGTTGCGATGGCGGGCGAGGCGCTGGTGCTGCCGCTGCTGCTGGGGCTGCTGCCGTACGCGGGGTGGGCGCGGCCGCTGCACTTTAGGTTGGAGGAGGCGTGGTGGGCGGTGCGGCGGGCTGCGGGTCGGTGGCTGGGCGGGGCGGCCGTTGCGCCGTCGTTGTGATGCTGGGCCGACTCCGCGGCAATAATGGACCGTGCGTTCATGGCAGCATATCAAACAATTTTATCACCTGCAAAATAGGTATCAGTGAGAATAGGTCACTTGAAATACAAGTGCAAGCTTTACCGGAACTTGCGCGCGGCACTTCAAGTGCCGGAGGGCGTACCGAGGGTTGTAACACTGGAGCTCTGCCAGGCTGTTGAGCTGCACAGCACATGCGCATGGAACAAACTCAGGGCCCCCTGTCACAGCTGCCGCCGGACGTCCTCTTGAGCATCGCGGCAAACTTCCACCCGCACGACGTCGCTTCCTCGGTCAAGCTGGTCTGCAAAGGCTTCTGCAGCTCACTGCATCCAAGCTTCAGGACCTACCAGCTTGCAGCGGCGCAGGCGCCGGACGTCGAGTCTGCGCACATGGCCATCCAGGACAGCTACTACGGGCCATGGCCCACCGGGTTCCTCTGCGACCCGCCACTGGCCTACCAGCCCTGGCCTGGAGCCGCTTTCGTGGCTCACTGGGGCAAACCAGAGCCCTGGCGCGTGCTGACGCAGCGGCAGCGCCACAGGCTCTTGACGCTCGCGGCGTCCAGCCTCCACCCGCCCAGTGTCTTGGCAGCCCTGCGGCACTGCGGCACCGCTATCGAGGCCGAAGCCCTGGCCGCGGCCGCGGCCGTCGGCGACCTGCCCGCTTGCAAGGCGCTCCTGCTCGAAGGCTGCTGCGAGTGGAACGGGCCGCTGGTTTTGCACGCGGCAGCGGGCGGCGGCCATTTGCACGTCTGCCGGTGGCTCGCGTCACTGCTGGAGCGCGGGGTCGGGGTTCCTGCTGCTGCTGGCGGCGGCGGCAGCAGCAGCCTACTACAGCTGATGACACAGACCGCGGAGGCGGCCTGCTTCGGCGGCCATCGGGAGGTGGTGGAGTGGGCCGCGCAGCAGATGGAGCTGCGGCACGGTGCCAGCGCGGTGTGGTGGCCAGGCCTTGCCGCAGCCGCCGGGCGGGGCGGGCAACTGGAGCTGCTGCGGGAGCTGGTGTCAGCCCGGTGCTCGCCGTACAGCCTGGCATGGGACGGGTCTCCGGTGCTGTGCGGCGTGGCGTACGGCTGCCCGCTGCCCGTACTGCAGCAGTACTGCCGGGTTGCCCTCCCAGCAGCACACGGCGGCGGCGGCGGCGCAGTAGACCCCGCCACGAGGCGGCGGCATCGCCGTGCGCTGCTGCTCAGCGCCGCGGCCGGGCCCGCGCCCGACTGGCTTGCCAAGTGCGAGTGGCTGCGCGCGCGCTGGGCGGCCCCGGAGGAGGTGGAAGAGGGGCGGGCGGCAGGCCACGCCGGCGACGACGGCGGCGCGGCCCCGCCTTTGCTTGGGCTCGACGCGAACTGGTGGCGGCTGGCGCGGCGGCCCGACTGCCTGCAGCGCCTGCGCCACCTGGCCCTCACCTGCGGTATCAGGCTGCCGCACCAGGCGGCGGAGGCGGCGGCCGCCGCCGGCAACACCGCCGCCGTGGCGTTCTGCCTGGACGTGGCGGCACCGCCGCCGCCGCCGCCGCCGCCGCCTGTCGCGGACCCGGGCTCGGAGCCGCCGATGGCTCCGGAGCAGCGGCTTGCACACCAGGTGGCGCTCGCGGCGGCCCGTGCGGGGTCGGTTCCAGTGCTCCGGCTGCTGCGGGAGCGCTGCGGACTCGTGCTGAAGGCCTCGCACCTGGAAGCAGCTATATACGGCAGCGCCTGGTGGCGGCTCGCGCAGCCGTTCAGCGGTCTGCCTGCAGTAAAGTACCTAGTGCAGCAGCAGGGCGGCGGGGGCGACGAAGGCGGCGAGGGCGGAGACGTCGAGCAGGAGGGCGACGAGGGCCGTGGCAGCAGCAGCAGGAGCGAGGGCGGCTGCTGGGGCTCCTGCTGGCGCGGCGGCGGCGGCGGCGGCGGCGGCGGCGGCGGCGGCAGCAGCGGCAGCGGCGGCGGCGGCGGCAGCGGCAGCGGCAGCCGTGGGGGCGGCGGGCTCGGTGTTGGCGCCACCACCGTCGCTGGCATGGAGCTGCAGGACCTGTTCTGGCGCGTCGCCCATCGAGGCTGCGACCTGCGCTTCCTGCGCGGCCTGTTCAGGCGGTGGGGCGCCCAGCAGCAGCAGGTGCGTGCGCGCGCGTGTGTGGTCCGCCGCCGCCATGTGCTGCTCCACGGGTCGATCGGGAGACGCGGCATTGTTACAGGGAGACATCTAGTGAATTGGGAAGAGACACCGAGTAGCCCGCTGGCGGGCCCACCTGCACATATCGATGTGTGACGGCGACAGCACAACCAGCAGATGTTGGGTTCAGGGGCACTAGTAGCACAGCAGTGCAGGAATGGGCGCACTGCTGTGATTACTACTGCGGTAGCCTTGCCACAGCGTCCGTAAACGCTAGCTGCTGCTGCGCGCTTCCAATAAGCTTACATCCCGGCCCTCCCGTGTGCTGTCGTGTACTCTCATCGCTACCGCTTGCCTCTGCATATCATCTATGTGATGATGCATGTGCTGCCAGTGCCGTTGGGCGTGGACACAACTGGCGATCTTGGCGAAGTCCGGCAGCGAGGAGCAGCTGGAGTGGTGGCTGGCACAGCAGGTGGCGTCCGCGGGGCCGCGGGCGCAGCTGTTTGCGGCGGCGGCCGGGCCGTGGGCCTGGCGGTCCCTGCCCCTCTGCTGCTTCGGCATTGTGAGTGCTAGCCATGATGAGCAATGTGGGGAAACGTTAGGTACGCGCCCGCCAACGGCGTGTTACGGATATGCGCTAAATTGCGAATGCGAGTTGCGAAACCGACTGGAAGTGTGTATGCTTTCGTGCCGCGTGATTGTCATTTGACCTGCGTGCTTGTTTTTGGGACAGTCGCCCGCCCACCGGGACCCACTACGGTAATTAACTGTCCACCAGGGCATACCGTACTGTACCGGCGCATGCCGTACGTCCGTACGTGCCCTGTCATGACACACATGCGTGCATGCACGCTTTCTTCATTCACTGCCCCGCTAGCTGGTGGCGCGCAGCCGCCCGCAACATCACGGCTCCGCTGTTTGTCGTGTCGTTTTCCGTTGCGGCCGGCCGTGTGCTTGCTCCCTTTGCGTGTGTATGCTATACACCTGTGTGTGTGTGTGCGTGTGTGTGTGTGTGTGTGTTCTCTCATGCGGCACGTGCGTGCAGGCGACCAGCCCATACGACTGTGAGGCGGCGCTGCTGGGAGGCAACTGGGCCGCCGCCGACTGGATGTATCGCCGCGGCCTGGTGCTCGGCGACGGCGCGCGCGGCCTGCAGCGCCTGTTCCTGAGCCTTATAGCGGCCGGCCGGGGCTGCCACCACCCGCCGGCGCGCGTCATTCCCGCGCTCCGTTGGGTGGTGGAGCGGGCCGGGCTGCAGTGGACGGTGCCCTGCCGCAAGGCGGTTGTGCAGGCGGCGGCGGAGTGGCTTCCGTGCAAGGTGGAGGCTGAGGGTCAGGCCCTCTGGCTGGCCCGGATGCGGCTCGCGGCGGAGAGGGCGCTGGCGGAGGATGGCGAAATGGCGGCGGCGGAGGAGGAGGCGCAGGCGCTGGCGGTGGCGGTGGCATTGGCTGTCGAGGAGACCGGCGCCCGGCCGGGGTCACGGGCGTGGATGCACTTGTGGGCGCGGAAGTGGTTGGGATAGGGTTGGGCGCACAAGCAAGGGGTTGCGGCGGCGGGCTGCTGGGATAGGTCGGTAGGGTCTTTGCAGTTGAGCGTGCTCGTCTGTGTGGTGGTCTCGCCCGGCGGGCTTGTTGAAAGAACTTTGGCGACTACAAGGCGGATGACAGGGCTGACACGCGCACAGGGGGATTGTGAACTCTATCACAGGGGTACGACACAGGCCTGCGAGAGGGGTCAAGTGGCACATGTTGCCTTCAGTCTTTCTTGCTTGGGCACTACACACACGGTTTGTTGTAAACGGCCGGCCGTTTGGCCTTGGTCCGTGGTGTAGGGAGCATAATAGCTCGAGCCTGTCATAGCTAGCGCTAGCCCCAATGCACCTTCCTGAATGGTCGCGTGCCCTAAGTGTAAGCTCAACACATTGTTCGCGCGTGAGCACGCCGCGTTGGCGAGAGCTATGGATGGCCTTCCGTGGGGCCACTGAACACATCCGTGGAGGTAGGGCACTGTACTCGATATGGCCATCAGTTGGAACCACCTGACCGTCAGCGATAACTGGACAGCTGTGATGCAGTTTTGGGCCGAAGGCGACACAGCAAAGCCAAGCATGAGTCGCGGGCTGGCTGGGCTCTGGCTTGGGGGAAGGCTTGGGGCGGCATATTTCCTGGCTTAATACTGCATGCATTGAAGATGGCGCAATGGTAATGTGAGCTGTGCGAATGCATGTCCTTATCAAACGCATTCTCAACGCGTTGCCAATGGTCCGCCGCACAGCGCAGCATGCAAGACCCACCCTGGCACCCGCCTCTTCTTCACACGGCGGGGGCTCCCCACTGCTTTTGGTCCGACCGCGAAGGGTGGCACCCGTGGGTCTGGGGCATATGGCTCATACCCGCACACACACATTCCTACTGTAACCATGAAATCCAAGCGTGAACGCACGCACACTTCGGTGGTCCCGCCCCCCCCCGGGCGGCGGCCCCACAACACCGCGGTCATGCCTGCACCACTGGCACCACACACGCACCACACCCTCCACAATCCCTTGCGTCCAGCATGCCCCCCCGCGAGGCTCAGAGCGTCATGTGTCCGCCTTCTGCTCCTCACACGTGAATTAGTAATTTGATGCCTTAGCGTGGCCTTGTGACGGCGCATTGCAAGCCCACTCCTGGAGTGGACACAAACCGTGCTCCCAGATCATCCCGAGTGCAGCAACACAGCGAATCACCTGCACCTTCCTCCGGCCAAACGCAACGCCTTGCAGTGCCATCGGCACAGTTGGTCCGGCTCAGTCCCATCTGGAACGTCTAGTGTCTAAACATGCGCATCATGGGTACAGTATGTGACACACGATATGCCCCCTTCTCTCACAACACTACACCATCACCGCAAACGCCATGTCAGCCCACGCCCGCAGGCTGCGGCCGTGTGTTCAGGCCCCGCCGCCTTGCCACCGCACGCAGGAGGGAGCCAGCTGCTTCGGCCTGCTCCATGTGCACTACACCCACCGGTACGCTAGCTAATCTGCAGCTGCTGACGGCCCGGCTGCTGCGGCTGCTGCCGCCGCCGCCGCCCCCTTCGCCAGCTCCGCACACTCCTGCTCATGCCCTCCCTCCCGCCAGTGCTGCAGCTGGCAGGCGCCGCAGCAGTAGGTGACGCACCCGCACCGCCGGCACGTCTTGCCGCGGCCGGGCGCGATGAGCGCGCTGGGGCCGTCCAGGCTGCTGCAGGCCGGGTTGGCGCACAGCGCGCCGGCGGCCGGCGGCGGCGCTGAGTCAGCAGCAGCCTGGTCCCCGCCGTGAGACATCATGGCATCGCCGTTTGGCACCACGCCCGCCTCCCGCAGCCGGGCTGCCACCTCCACCGGCGCCAATAGCCTGCCTGCTGGCTGCGGGGTACAGTTTACATGGTCCAGCAGGCTTTGCAGCATGGCCCGTTCTGCCGCCGGGTCCATCGCTCGCGCTATCGCTTTCTCCCAATCATCTTCCGACGCGCCGCTGCGCAAGTGGACATGCACCTGCTCCCGGGCCCGCTCCGTGTCCTCGAGGAACGCCGCCAGCTCGCGCCAGCCGCAGCCGCGCTTGCGCAGCGCATCCGCAATGGGGCCGGCCTCTCGTTGCAGAGCCAGCCGGATGGCGAGCACCGGGTAGGCGGCAGCGCACGCGCCCAGCATGGATGTGAGTGCGCGCTCCAGGTCTTCGGCCGCTTGGTTGCCAGGCAGCTCCTGCGCCACCTGGCATACGCCTGGCACCCGGCGCGCCAGGAACATGATCGCGCCCTCGCAGCTCCTAAACAGGCCCGACCACCAGGACACCACCCGCTCCCCTCCTGACATGTGCGCAGCTGCAACGGCGTCCTCCTGTTTCGCGGCCACGGTGGCTGCTGCCTGCTCTGGCGCCGCCCCCGCTGCCACCCCCGCCGCCGCCGGCCTTGCTGCTGGTGCAGCTGCAGCTGCTGTCGCGGCTGCTGTGCCCGTATCTGCTCCTCCCGCTCCTGCCGCGCAGCCGCCTGCTGGACTGCGCCCTGCCGCGCCGGGGCCGCCCGCTAGCCGCACGACGACATCCACGGCGACGTGCGTCATGAGCCGAAGGATCGCGAGCGCCAGCGGCAGTCGCGGCAAGCCGCCGCTAACCCTGTCCATCTGCTCGACTTCGTTAGAGCGCAGCTCAAACGGCAGACTGAGAACCAGAGTTGCCGCCGTGTTGAGCAGGTGCGGCAGCCACTGCTGCAGCGCGAAGGACGCGAGCAGCGCCTGCTGCGCCGCCGCCGCTGGTCCAGAAGCCGGCGGCGGCGCGCCGCCCGCCGCCGACAGGCCGGCCCTGCTGCCGCAGGCCCCAGAGCTCTGGCCGCCGGAGGCGCCCTGCTGCGCTTGCTGAGGCAGCGGCGCCGCAGCACCCGCTTGCGCTCCCGCCGCTTGCGCCCGCAGGCCCGCCGTCTGCACATCTAGCATCTGCTGCTCTAGCAGTGCTGCCAGCTGGGCGCACGTGCTCAGGGCGGCCCTGCTAAGCATCAGGACTAGGCACGGCCCGCTCGGCGGCTCGGGGCACACACGCCGCGCCGTCGCCGCCAGCGTCGCTATCAGCCCCGCCACCTGCGGCACGGGCGCGTGCGCGAGTAGGTCCGGCCACACGCCCGAGATGCACAGCGCCCTGCTTAGCACTGCGTCCCGGATGGTGCTGCGGGCGCTGTCATCATCACGCTTCGCCGTTGCACCCTGCAATGATGTGGCTGCAGGCGGCGGCGGCGGCCCGCTGCTCCGCAGCACTCCCTCCAGCGCCGGCACCAGCCCCGCGTCAAGCGCGCAGCGCAGGCTGTGGTCGCAGCAGGGCCCGGCGGCGGCGGCGGTGGTGTCAGCCGCCGCTGCACCCGAAGCCGCTGCCGTGGCGGGCGCTGGCCCCCGGCCCCGACCTCGACCCAGCGCCAACCCGATGAGCTCAATGCTCCCTGCCGTACAGTCATCGAGCTCCCAGCCCAGCGGCTGCAGCAGCTGCCGCCAGTAGCGCGGCAGCCGCGCCGCCGCTTGCGCCGGCCGCATCCCCATCTCCTCCTCCCCCTCCAGCAGCTCGCCAAGGAGTGAATTGACGCGGACGGCGAGGTCCGTCCGGACGTATTCCGAAGGCTCGGCTGTGTGTTCCGAAGGCGCGGCTGTGCTGCACAGCACAGGCGCCGCCGCGTTGAGGAGCAGGTCGAACACCTGCTGCGCGCGCTCCCGCTGTAGCATGATGCAGGGACTGCTGGCGATGATGGGGCTCGCGCCCGCGGCGGCGGCCGCGCCCTTGGCAATGGCCGCGAGCGCCCTGACCACCATCACAGAGCTCAACAGTGCTTTACTTTCCACATCGTAGACACCCCACATGAGAGGCCGCACGAACGGCAGCGGTGGCGGCCGCGATTTTCCTGCACCAGCTGCCGCCGCTGCTGGTGCCATCGCCACCGTAGGTTCCGCCGTAGCTTCCGCAAATGCGGCTGCCGCATCCCCAGCAGCTAAGCACGCAAGGGACCACACCAGGAAGGCTTGCACGCAAGGACCTCCAAGCAGTGCCTGCGCGGCATGCGCCGGGTCTGTTGGCCCCTGAACAAGCTGGGCACAGCCCGCGACCCGGGCCCCACAGCCGCTGCCGCCGACACTGCTGCTACTGCCGCCGACACTGCTGCTACTGCCGCCGACACTGTTGCCGACACTGCTGCCGACATTGCTGCTGCTGCTGCTGACACTGCTGCTGGTGCTGCTGGTGCTGCCAGCGGCGCCATCATCAGGGGGCTCCATCACCAGCTCCAGCCACGCGGACGCAAGCTGCAGGTAGTTGCAGAGCGACGACACGGCCGCGCAGACATACTGCCACTTCTGCCAGGCCCCGCCGTCCTCGTTCCTACGCAGATTCTGCGACCTGCATGGGGGCGCTTCGGCCGCCTGTGCCTGCGACTGTGCTGGCGCCGGCTGGTCCGGCAGCGGGCAGGCCGCCGCCAGCCGCAGCGCCGCCGCCGCGGCGTGCTCCAGCATCTGGCTGCGGCCCAGCGCGGCGAGGAGCTCGGCAGTCAGGGTGGCGTGGCCCGGTGCCATCTCCGCGGGCGTCAGTGCCGTCAGCACCGACACCATATGCATAAGCGCCATGCACTCATCCTTATACGGGATCTCATGGGGGTCCGCTGCGCCGCTAACGCTGCCACTGCCGCTGCCGCGCGGGCCGGCCCCCTCACGGGTTCTGCCGAGATTATCTATAACACGTGCGTAGGTGCTGAGCAGGTTCGCGCGCAACAGCGCCAGCGGGGCTCGCGTGCTGTGCAGCCAGGGTACGGGTAGCACCCTCACCAGGAGCGCCATTTTAAGAAAGCGGCCCAGGGCGCGCTCTCGTTTCCGTCCCTCCAGTTGCAAGCCAGCATGTGCTGACCACAGCAATACTGCGACTACCGCAGCTAGCACAGCCGCGTCAGCCTCGAGGTCCGCAGGTTCTGACGATTTGTCCACCAGATGCACCTGGTCCATCAGCTCAGTCAGGTATCCTTTCTCTACATCCCAATTATCGTGCGGTGCTAAATTTTGAAAGTACGCTTGCAGGCGGACAGCGTCGCGCTTTCTAGCGCGCGCCTGAGCCCGAGTGCGCATGGTGGCGTGGAGGTGTTCGCCGTGGAGCTGTTCGCTGTGGATGCTTGACCACAAGTATGTAAACAATAAACTAGTTAATCAAAGAAGGTTTCGCGCGCCCTCGCCCGCCTCCAGTTACTCGCACGGTGACACGGCCTTGATGTCGCCCCTAACGCACGTTACCCCCAAACTGTGCCCCTTGCTGCCATCCCCTGTTCCTGTTCCTAGAGCAGATAATGTTTGTACTTGAATGATACATGGTAGGGCTGCCCGGCCTCGGCTTTGCCAGCTTGCTTTCTTGCAGTCTGCCAGTGATTGTGTCCCGCATTGGGGGAAATCAGGGAAACGCAGCCTGGACGCCATGTCTTTACTCTTTAGTCTTTACCGTGCCCCTAACCTTCGACACGCACACGAAAGCGCACAAGATTCTCCTGTAGGCGCCCACATGCACCACATGCCAACGATACAGCTGGCGGGGCACACAACAACAACAACAACAACATGCACCATTGCGCCTCCGTACACACACGCACACACACACACACACACGCGCACACACACACACACACACACACACACACACACACACACGCATTCTCCCTGCATCTGCCTCTAATACTGCGCGCCGGCCATTCCGCGTTCCGGCGTGCACAGGCTGTGTGTTCCTGGAGCCTTGCAGCAACCCAACACACAACATTTCGCACTTGCATTCTAGCGCATGTCGGTATTACACCATCAACTAACGCCAGACGTGTGTTTGTGGCTGTTGCCCCAGCCCCCGCCCCTCACGGATTCACAGCAGCGGCGGCAGGGCGCCGCGTAGGGCCCGCAGGGCCGCGGTGACGTTGCGGCCGGCGCACTCGGGCAGGCGACACACAAAGAAGATGGGAATGGCGGAGGCCAGGCCTGTGGGGCCGGGCCCGGCCGGGCGCGGGGGCGGGGCGGGGCGGGGCGGGGCGGGCCGGGCGCGGGGGCGGGGGCGGGCGGGGCGGGGCGGGGGCGGGGCGGGGCGGGGCGGGGCGGGGCGGGGCGGGGCGGGGCGGGGGCGGGGCGGGGCGGGGCGGGGCGGGGCGGGGCGGGGTGAAGGCGGGGTGAAGGCGGGGCGGGTGGAGTCACAGGTGTATGCCACACGCGCGCATACGCGCATTGATTCATCAGTCCATCCCATCACAATAACGCAGCGCTGGGTCGCTGTTGGGCTGTTGGGCTGCTGGGAGCACCCGCTGGCGCCCCTGCGGACCTGCCGTTCCCTGTTAAGTATGGTCCGCACCGCCAGTTGCTGTGGGCACCACAGCTCCCTGTCACGGACATGCGCTAAAATGCGACAGCGAAGTGGGCGGGATGCATTTGCAACAGCGACCACACAGCGCAATGGCCCCTGCCGGGTGTCTGTCTGCGGGGCACGTGGCGCTGCATGCGGCCCCTGTCACCCGCTGACACACACACACACACACACACACACACACACACACACACACACACACACGCACCTCTTCCCCGCCGGCACCCCCTTCCCCGCTACTCAGTCTCGTGCCATACGTCGCCGCTGGTATGCTGGGCGGGACGCCCTCCGGCGCCTGGGCGCTCTGCAACGCCAATGGACACCCTCCCATACCCTCCCCGCCGGCCTTTTATCTGGTTTCGCATACCTCACCTTGGTCATCCTCTACTCGTACCTGGTCACATATACCCCCGCCGCCCTGTGCCTGCAACGCGACTTCGCTGTGTGGCTTCTTCCCGTCCTTGGCCAGCACCTTCACCGCCGCCGCCCCCGCGCCGGCAAACCCGATTTCGCAGCCCGCCTATGGTTACCCGCCGGCCTGCGACAACTTATCCCGGGCCCCACCCTACACGCCATCTTCGCCTCTGGAAACCCCTACCTTCCTGCCGACCGCGCCATCCAGCCCCGGCTCCATTGGAAAGCTGGCCCGCCCCTACACGGTATCTTCTGCAACTATCACTCGCTGGCCACAGACCTCGACGCCGACGCCATCTGCCAGCTCCTCTCCACCCCCTGCGAGTGCCATAAATACCCTGAATACTGCCACCCCACGCCCCACGGCCCTCATGTCATGTCCACCGACCCCGTCGCTATCCTCCCCGCCTCCGTCTACCGCTTCTGGCTGTGTGGCGCGCGGTATCGCGCCCATACTCCCGCCGCCGACGACAAACAAGTGGCTGCAGTCCTGGCCGACGTCCGTGGATGCCTGGACCGGTATGTGGAAACGTCCGGCAACTTCGCTGGTGTTGACGGCAGCAAATGGGCCGACCACGTCTACGCCGCCATTGCCGCCGCCGCAACGCCCTGCAGCCCCCATTTCACCTGGCCAGTCCTCGCCGCCAAGGACCTCTACGCGTTCCGGCAGCGCACCGAGCATTACGTCGTCACCGTCACTGACAAGAGCGCCTCCACCTTTCAACTGGTCTGCAAGCGCCACTACGTCCGCACGTTGCTGGTCGACCTGGGCGTACCTGTCCCGGCAACCCTTCCGGGGTCCCAAGCCCTCGCCCCCGTCCAAGCCGCCCTCCTCCTCGCCGCCCTGCAGCCCCCTCTTCCTCCGCCCCCTCCCCCTCCCCTCGCCGCCGGCGCCCCACCCCCGCCCCCTCCTCCCCCCGCCGCCCAAGCCCCGCCCCCTCCCCCTGCCGCCCAAGCCCCCCTCACCGGCGCCCACACCCCTCCCCCGCCTCCTCCCCCTCCCCTCGCCGCCCAAGTCCCCTCCCCCTCCTCCTCCCCCGGACCTCGCCGCCCAAGTCCCTCCCCCTCCTCCTCCCCCCGCCCCTCGCCGCCCAAGTCCCTCCCCCTCCCCCTCCCCCTCCTCCTCCCCCGCCCCTCGCCGCCCAAGTCCCTCCCCCCGCCCCCCTCCCCCTCCCCCTCCCCTCGCCGCCCAAGTCCCTCCCCCGGCTCCTCCCCCTCCCCCCGTCATCCCCGCCCCTCCCCCTCCCCCCGCCCCCTCCTCCTCCCCCCGTTCACCAAGCCCCTCCCCCACCCTACCCTCCCCTGCCCACCCAAGCCTCGCCCCCCCTCCCCCCTCCGCCTCCCCAGCCTGCCCCACAAGACATCGCCGCTTGGCCCGCCACCCGCGCCGCAACAGTCCACGCTTTGGATGAACGACCCCTGCGCCGGTCACCGCGGCTCCCGGCCCTTCGCATGCAGCACCCAGCCGCCACTACTGCCGGCCACCCTACTACTGGAGCCGGACCCTCCCACCTGCCCCCGCCCATCATTCAAGCAGCCGCCAACCCCCCTCCCCCTACCACCGTCCAGCCTACCACACGCACTGCGGGTCGCCGCCGGACGGCACCCCCGTCTGACCCGGCACCGTCTGCCACCACTCCCGTCCGACGCCGCTCCGCACGTCTCCACCCGGCTGCCACCACTGCCGCCACCGGTGCCACCGCCGCGGGTGCCGCTGCCCCCAGCACCGGCGACACCCCCCGCCGCCGCCGCCCCCGCCCTCACCACCCCCACTGTCGCCGCCCCAGCCATCGCCGCCCCCGCCCCCGCCCCCGCCCCCACCACGGTCCACCCGGCTCCCGCCCACCCTCCCCCGACTGCCACCGCCCGCCCCTGGCCTCCCCGCCCCCATCCCCCCTCCTGCCCCCGTCGCCCCTACCTACTATGAACGAGTATCTCTCGCCGACATCGCCGCCCATTTCAGCGCCGCCAATGTCAACCTGGCCCGCTGGAATATGCCGTTCGACACCAACCAAGCCCTCGCTTACTACGCCGGCACCCTCAAGATGCACAAAACCCCACCCTCCATGCGCTTCCTCGCCTGCTCCCACGCCTGCCCCTCCACCTTCTTGGCCGACCTGGTTACTGCCGTCCTCAGACTGGTCGCCACCTCCTTCGCTGATGTGTGGCGTACACGTTTCAACAGCGACCCCTGGTTTTGTCTCTCCTCCTCGGACGTCATTGACATGGTACATGCCTACAACGCCCACGGCTACACTGCTGCCTCCAACCCCAACACCGGCTACGAATTTGCAGAGCCCGTGGCATACGACTTCGAACGGCTCTACACCAACATCCCCCACGATGACTTGTGCACCGCCATCGCCGACCTGCTGGCCGCCTCCCTCCCCGCCGGTACCGCTGGCATCCGTGTGTCCACCCGCGCCCCCAACCCCAATAAACCCGACGACACCCACACCCACACCGCCACATTCGTCAGCCGTATCCCTGGTGCACGCGTGTCATCGCCTTCCGAGTCTACCACCCACCGCTTCTTCCTCCCTCATGAATTTATGGCCATCTTCCGCGCACTTATCACCGCCACCTTCATTCAGTTTGGACCCGTGCTGGTGCGGCAAATTCTTGGTATCCCTATGGGCATCTCCCCTGCACCCTTCATCGCCAACCTGTTCCTGGCCTGGTACGAATTCCAATTCCTACGGCAACGTGATACCACCTCCGCTGCCGGCCTTGCCATACTTCGCCGCTTCCGGTTTTCCAAGCGTTTCCTGGATGATCTCGGCGCCTTCAACAACCCATACCTGTCCCGGCTACTCTACACCACCGATGAGCTGGAAGTATCCCCCGCCCCAAACCGTGTCGTCCTGCGCGGGTTATACCCCCGCTGCCTCAACCTCACGGTCCAACGCCACCGCGCGGGACAGCTGCCTTTCTTGGACATCCTGCTCGTCAGCTCAACGGATGCCGCTGGCAAAAGCCGCATTACCACCCGCCTGTACGACAAACGCGACCAGCCCGCGTTCGCCCGCATCCGTCTGTCCCGGTTTGTTGCCGCCGACTCCTCCGTCAATGAGGCCGCCAAGCGCAACATCCTCACCGGCCAATTTCACCGCCTGCGGCGTATCATCTTTGATTACAGCAACTTTTGCCTGGAAATGGCTCGCCTACTCCGAGCCCTTCTTGACTGCGGCTACCTCCGGACCCGCCTGGAAGCCAAGTACCGTGAACTGCTGGCGGCCTTCCCCCACATGTACTACCGTGACCGCATTGCCCTTGCGGCCGCCCGCGCCGCTCACACCGCTGCCGGCGCACCCCACGCCGCCGCCCACCCCGGCCCAGCCCCACCACCACCGCCGCCTGGCACGCTTGAGGAGCTCACTCGCCGCTTCTTCATCACCCAGCCTGCCAGCCCGCATGCCGTCGCCCTACCCCGCCGGCGGCCAGGCGCCATCATGCGCCCTTGAACGCTGGCGCACATCACCGACTGTGGAGCTCTGGGCCACCAACATGTGGCGCTAGCACTCAGGGGGGGTACTTGTGTTGTGTACGTGTGTTAAGGGAGGGGGGTGTTGTCGGTAGTGCGCGTGCGTGTTAACTGGGGTTACGGGCTGGGGGTTGCTGGTGATTGGCGGCGCCGCGTTGATTAGGCGCCGGCCTTTGTGTTTTGACGGGCGCCCGGGCGTGGGGTTACGTTGCGGGCGCTGCTGGCTGTGGGTGGGGTCCTCGTGCTTGCCCGTGCTGGGTTGCTTTCCTTGTCGCGTCCGTCGTGGAGGGTTGTTTGCGTGGGTGCGCCCTATGGGACGCACCCATCGCCTGGTCTTGCGGCAATCTCACGCCGCATGTAACGCAGCCGTCTGCCACCCTGCTTGCCCCGCCCATCTGTGCCTGTCCCACATACCGACGCGGCCTCTGCGGCCGCGAGCATCCTTAGTCTCGGTGCTGCCGTGGAGCGGGGAGCGGGGGGCCAGCCCCCGCCAGCCCACGGCATACCTCACTCACACACAGCCGGAGTCAGCGGGGTCACTGCAGTTTCTCGGGTTCAGTCCAGCCACCGGGGGTTCCGGGGGTTTCGCACGGGGTTTCGCGCGTTACGCCGGTCTGCAACCGCGCCCGCCACTGCGCCCCATTCCGCCGCGTTGTCTTAAGCGCGTCGCCTGCCCTGCCTCGTCCTCTCCTCCACTAGGGAGGAGAGCCGCTTCCTGGGTTGGGATTGGGCGGGCTGCGTGTCTAGTTAGCTTGCTTGCTGCACGCCGTTAGCATTGCCGCCTCTTTTTCTTTGCCATGCCCGTGACACTTTCGCGCTGCCGCCCTTTGCCTGTGCTTCCTCTGCCGCCTGTAGGTGAGACTACGGACAGCGGGCGGGAATCAGGGAATTAGGCGTGCTGGGTAAACGTTTTTAGGCGCATGTCACAAGCATATGGGTGCATGTCGGGGTCGGTTTGCTTCGCGAACGCCCGACGGGTTCCAGGCTATTTCTGCGGGTAAGTATGACTACCGGGGCTACGCGGTACCGTCCAAGAAGTATTCGGTACGTATCCGTCAGTAACTGCGAGCGATTGCGGGGATTCCTCTCCGTTTCCGTTTACCAACACACACACACACACACACACACAAACACACACTCTACACACTTGTGCTTCTTCTAACACACATACACTCACTGAGCACGAAGCCCGCCCCCAGCGCGCCCAGCAGCACGTCAAAGCACTGGTCGTCAGTCAGGTGCAGCTGCAGGCACAGCGCGCCCGCCACCTGCGTTGCGTTGCGGTGCGTTGCGGTGTGGTATGTTACGGGTTGATGCGGTGTGTTGCGGTTTGTTGCTTGCGTTGCGTTCGGACGGCACAGGCGAGAGGTGGGTGCACCGGCGGGTTCCGCGCGCTGTGGGTGGCTGGCTGTTAATGATGCGTGCGTGCGTGTGTGCGGACCGCTTTGCGGCGGGTGCGCGTCCGTTCGTGGGCTCTCTCTTCACTAGACGGGATTGATGAGATGACGACGTGGCTTGGACGAGCAAGGGGCGCTGTGGCTTTTAGGGCCCACCGCCACCACCGCCACCACCACCACTGCACCCACCACCGCCACCGCCACCACCGCCACCAGGTTGCGCCCGGGCCCCACCTGGTTCAGGATGAGGTTGATGGCCAGCGGCGCCACCAGCCCCAGCACCGAGGGGCACAGGATGCAGAACCACAGCGGCGGCGCCGCGCCGAACGCCGCCGGTAGCGCCGCCGCCACCGCCGCCGCCACCGCGCTGGCCGCGGCGGCTGCCGCCGCGGACGCGCCGCCGCCGGCAAGGCGGGCACTGTCGCCCTCGGCGGCGGCAGCACCGCCGCCGCCAGGCATGCCGCCGCCCTCCTCCCCCGCCTCCTCCTCCTCCAGCAGGTTGAGGTCCTCCACAAGCGCATCATCAGTGGCGCCCAAGCGAGCGCTCTGCCGGCCCGTGAAGCGGTCGTCCGTTGCTGCTGCCGCTTCGGTGGCGGCGGTGGCGGCGGCGGCGGCGGCGTAGTCCTTATTGCTCAGGGTCACGTCGTCGGCACCGCTGCCGCTGCTGGTCCAGGTCACCGTCGCCTTGGCGGCGGCGGGCTGGCTGCTGCCGTCGTCACCATCCGGCCGCCGCTGCTTCTGCTGGACGTAGCTGTCCACCTTGTGCGCCGCAAACTGCTGCTGCTGCTGCTGCTGCTGCCATTCAGAGGCACCGCTGCTGCCGGCAGTGGCACCAGCAGCGGCACCACTGCTGACGGCGGCGGACAGCGGCGTGTCATCACCCAGCTGCTGCAAGGCGCGGCCCTGCACGCCGCCGCCTTCGCCCTCCTCGCCCTCCTCCTCCTCCTCCTCGCCCCCGCCCCCGCCCGCGTCGTCGCCCATCATCATCGTCATGCCGTCGCCGTCGGCCTGCAGCAGCAGCAGCTGGCGCCGCCGCCGGTGCTTCTCCGCGCCGCCACTATCGGCAGCAGCAGCAGCAGCATCGGTGCCGCCGCTGGCTGTAGCAGCAGCAGACGCGGCAGTAGCAAACGCGGCCTTTGCGCGCGGCGTGACCTCAGCCGCCAGCTGTTTGAAGACGCGACTGGCCAGCTGCTGCGTCAGGAAGGCCGCCTGGGGCTGCGTGGTGCTGCTGCTGCTACTGCTGCTGCTGCCGCTGGCACTTGTGCTGCTACTGCCGCTGCTACTGCCGCCGCCCCACACCGCCGCCACCATGCGCTCGTCCAGCAGCAGGCGGCCGGCGGACGCGTCGAAGACGGCGTAGGGGCCTGTAGGGCGGTGGATGTGTGGGTGGGTGGGTGGGTGGAGGGGGTCCAGACCACAGACCAAATTAGTTGACAGGTGCATTTGAGGCGGCGCGCGCTCGTGTCTCCTCAAAAGGAAGTCCCGAAACACAAAAGGAGCGCAGCCGCCTTCGCGAGTTCCACGGCATACGTTCTCAGGAACCTGCCCCCACAACCCACACGATGACACAACGACCCGGGTGTCTTGCCCGCCCCCGCGCACCCACCTGCGCCGTCGGGGCGTGTGAAGGTGTCCAGGGTGAGGGGGTACAGCCGCCGGCCCAGCGCCGCCTCCAGGGCCGCCGCGCCCGCATTCATGAGCGCCAGCGGCAGCGCCAGGGCCGCCAGAGGGCAGCCAGTGGAGGTGGGACCGGCGGCGGCGGTTGCGGCGGCGGGGGTTGTGGCGGCCAGGGAGATGAAGGGCTGCTGCTCGGTGCGCCTGTGGGGGGGTGGCATACCGCATTGGGATTCAGCAACACACAACACACAACACGCATGTGGTTGACATTAACAGCAGGGCAGGGCAGGGCAGGGCAGGGCAGGGCAGGGCAGGGCAGGGCAGGGCAGGGCAGGGCAGGGCAGGGCAGGGCAGGGCAGGGCAGGGCAGGGCAGGGCAGGGCAGGGCAGGGCAGGGCAGGGCAGGGCAGGGCAGGGCAGGGCAGGGCAGGGCAGGGCAGGGCAGGGCAGGGCAGGGCAGGGCAGGGCAGGGCAGGGCAGGGCAGGGCAGGGCAGGGCAGGGCAGGGCAGGGCAGGGCAGGGCAGGGCAGGGCAGGGCAGGGCAGGGCAGGGCAGGGCAGGGCAGGGCAGGGCAGGGCAGGGCAGGGCAGGGCAGGGCAGGGCAGGGCAGGGCAGGGCAGGGCAGGGCAGGGCAGGGCAGGGCAGGGCAGGGCAGGGCAGGGCAGGGCAGGGCAGGGCAGGGCAGGGCAGGGCAGGGCAGGGCAGGGCAGGGCAGGGCAGGGCAGGGCAGGGCAGGGTCGGCCGGCAGCAGCAGCAACAGCGTGCACAGCTGTGACTGCATAGCGCATGGCGCATACGATTAGTGGGCGCCGGAGGCACTGGGCACGCAGTTGCTCAAGCTGATGGGCACCTGCAAAAAAGGCGCGCTCACCGCAGGGGGCTGCCGGCGCCGGCCGTGACCACCACCGCCGCCCTGTAGCTCGGCAGCTGCGCCAGCACCTGCCCGTAGCTCTCACGGCCCTCTGCGGCAGGTGTTGGCAAGTGTGCGCCAAGACGAAGCCATGAGCAAGGAAAAGGGTGGCAAGGCGGCTAGGAGGGTTACAGGGTGACGCGGCACGGCGGTTGAGCCGCAACCTTCTGAGTTGCTTCACAAAAGCCCTCCGACACCATTTAGGACGTGCATTGAAGCGTACCCATTTCGCACCCGTCAGCTGAATCAGGCCGGGCCCGCTGAAGAGGCGCCCCAGCAAGTGCGAGTCGCTCCTGAACGCGCCCTCGCTCGAGGCCAGCGGGCAGCCACTCCGTCCACGAGCGGATGGCAGCCACCGGTGCAGGAAGGGCTTGGGCTCCAGGAGAAGAACCGAGCAAACAATGCAGAGCCCTAGCAGGAGGGACAGCCCTGCGATTATAGAGCGATAGACCCTAGCCATGCTTTCTTGTTGTATTTGAAGACGTTATCGCTAAGCGAGTTTCAGAATTGAGGGCGCGGCGTGGTCTCAAGTGCAACCGAAAGAGCAAAACCCGGCTCCATGCAGGCAGAAAATCAGCTTCCGTGGCCCAAATTTAAGTCACATAGCTCATGTCACCCTCAGAATATTTGTTTATTTTTTCTTTGACAGCTGTCCTCGCCTTGCTCGACCCTGCGCGTGCAGCTTCAGCGACTTGCTCCGCGAGCAGCAGTTCTGGGCCCGGATCCTGTAGAATGAAGTTTAGTCAACATGAAATTCGCATGCCGGCCATGAAGCGAGGCTGCCACCTCGTGACAGACAGGGTATGGCGCGGGGATTCGGCGCCTATTTCGTGCTGAAAAGCTTGAAAAGGTGGCTGCGACTGAGCGACTTGATATGCGCGTGTAATATAACCATGAGGCGTATGCACGGGCTTGGGTCCCGCGAGTTGGGCGTGCACGCGCTTGCGTTCCGCCCGGACCCTCACGCTGGCACCCTCTCCTCTCCGACGCTCTTCTCCGCAGATACTCAAGGAGATTGGCTCCTCGCTTTCGGGCTATAAAATGGGACTGGCCAACGTATTCAGTGAGTGGCGGTGGCCAGGCCGGGGCCCGGGGGTGGGGGCCGGGCGCGTGGCGGAGTGGCAGGCATGATGCTCATCTAGTGCCCGTGCTGCTGCTGCACCGGCTTGCGTCTGACTCATAACCCGGATAGGGACGCCGGCTATGAAGATGGGCCCCTAGACCCTAAAAAAGCTATGGTCCACGACTCCACTCTGGAGCTGGAACTGGAGCTGTTTCTGCAACCCCCGCCGCTTTCTTCCCTTATCCTCCTTGCCCAGCGCCCACCCGCTCACACGCGCCGTACACACACGCACACACTCGCCACCATCGCAATCACCCCAATGCACACACACACACACACACCTTGTGAACTTTAACCCACATACATACACACATACACATACGCTCGCTCGCTCGCAACAGTCCAGCACACCAGCGCCTCGCTCACCATCAACGAGAACGCGGACCCGGACGTGCGAAAGGACATGGAGACCTTCCTCAGCCAGACCGTGCCCGAGGTAGGGGTTCGGCCGGGTGGGTGGGGGTTGCGGGGTGCGGGGTGCGGCGTGGGTGCGGCGTGGGGGTTGGTGTTGCTACCAGCCCAATAAGCCAGACCCATTGCAAAAGCAACCGAGGAAACCGGTGGGGGGGGGCGGGCTCCGTGAGGGGGCCGGCGAGGACCAGGTGGTGCTGCAGTGCCGGTGGATATTCGTTTGGAGCGGGCGTGGCGGGAGGGCGGGAGGGTGGGAGGGTGCGGTGCTCGTACAGCGAGGCCCGCCTGTGACACGCCCCAGATGCTTTGCATCTGCCACCTCGCCGGCCTGTCCTACGCTTGCTTCGCGTTTGGGCGCGTTGGCTGTGCACAGCGCCGCTTCCGCCCACACCCCTGACCACCCGCCCCTCCCCCTTCGCCCTTTTTGCACCTGCACCTGCGCCCGCTCCTGCACCCATCACCACCACCACCACCACCACCACCACCACCGCCGCCGCCGCCACCGCCACCAGGGCCGGGGCGCGCCCTGGGTGCACACGGACGAGGGGCCAGACGACATGCCGGCGCACGTCAAGAGCTCCATGTTTGGGGCCAGCCTCACCATCCCCATCACCCAGGGCCGCCTGAACCTGGGGACGTGGCAGGTGGGCGCGCGTGCGGTCGTGTGTGTTGGCACGTGTGCATGTGTGTGTGTGTGTTCGTGTAACTACGGTTTACATGCTTGCCTCCTTGAGTATGCTGAAATCGAGTACTCAGGACAACCTGTGTGTGTTATAGATCACAAGGGAGAGAACAGCAGACATAGGACAACCTGTGTGTGTGTGTGTGTGTGTGTGTGAGGGGGAAGGGTTGAGGGGGTTCGTTCCAACGCCCGATTCGACCATTCAGGTGAAGGGGAGGTGGGGGAAGAGAAGCGGGGGGTCAGGGGGCTCAGCCATCCATAGGAATGTATGGGTCAATCTGAAGGATAAGAAGGGGGTGGGGCGCGGCACCACCTGGGTGTGCTGGCCATGGGGCTACTGCGGGTGTCGGGCTGTCGGCATGGTGTGGTGTGGGACACGGGGCGCAGGCGCACGGAATGGGTGGGAGGGAGGGGTGGGGGGGGGGGGAGGGGTCGCGGGCTCGCGTGTCTGTGTGCGGGTGGTGGCAGTCTGTGTCGGCACCGCATCTCAAAACCCTGTTGATCTCGTGCGTGCCCTCGTGCACTTGCACCGCCACCCCTTTGGCGGTGGCCCTGGCTTTGCCAATGGGCAAAACAGAACTGGTGGCTTACTGACCTTTGCACGACTGCACCAACCACACCTCGTGCGTGTCTTCCATGCGTCTTTCAAACGTCGCAGGGCATCTGGCTGTGTGAGCACAGGGACCACGCGTCCGGGCGCAACATCGTCGTGACGCTGCAGGGCGAGTAGACGCGAGATAGGGGGGGCTGGTGGCAGCAGCCTGGAGCAGCCTGGAGTAGTCAGAGGGCCGGAGGGGAGAAGGAGCAGGGGGGAGCAGGAGGGGAGGGCGCTGGGGCCGTGCTGAGGCCTTCGAAGCCGGGACGTGGTGTTGTTCGTTGCGGCTGGACGGAGAGGCGCGACAAGAGCGGGCGGTGGTTGTGGTTGTGCGTGTTGAGGCCCGGTGCGTGAGGAGCGGGTGCGATGTGGGATTGTGGTTGTCGGGCGGGGCGGGGGCGGGGGCCGAGGGGGCGAGGTGGTCGCGCCGTGGTGGTGGTGTTGGGGTGCGCAGCAAATTGCAGCTTGGCGGAGGAGGTGGGCTCCGGAAGGCGATTAGGCGACGGCCCTTGAGTGTCATTACCCTGCATGGCTCTTAGGCGCTTAGTTCTATGCTGGCGATGATCGCTTGGAAAGCGGGCCTGCCGGGCGTCGGGGACGGCGCGCAAGCAGGAGGGCGCCGGCGGACTTGACACGAACGTGGCCGTCTGTTGCGACCGGTTGCGGGGCCCAACTGTCCGCGGACGCGATGACTACATTACTGCATAACTGCAGGCCGTGTTGTAAAAATTCAATCATAACGTGCTTTGTGGCTGCACCTAACCGACTCAAAAGCTCTTCCTTATTCGCAAGCGACATCACTGCGTTTCTGTCTTTGCTGAATTTTACCGCTTCCACGCTGATTCTATAGTTAGGATACGCTCATAGTTACATGCGTTGGATTCAAATGTTGACGTCTTGATAATAAGCTTGGCGACCTCGTTGCGCTGCGCTGCGCTTGACCGCGGGGCCCAAACGTCGAATTCAGGCTTCTGACGCTACCAAAATGAGTGTGCCGGAGTAAGTGTGCGGCACCAAGCGCTTACAACTGTCGCGCCAGCCGATTTATAACAGCGTCGCAAGCAAGCTTGCTTGGTTGGGGGGAGGGGTTCCGCTGTGCGGAGTTCCCCCTCCCGCACAGCCCGGACCCATGTCAGCCTCCCCTCCTCCTCCCATGTAAGGCCGCCCCCCCCCCCGCCCCCCGCCTGTCACAAACCTGCCTTGCACTGCACAGGGGAGTCGCTCCGGAGCACCTTAAGCAGGAGCACTAACTGCAGCGCGGGCTCTCCCCCCCCTTTTGCGCCGGGCCCAGCCTGCCCGCGGCCCGCGCCCCCGCAACAGCAAGAAGGGCCCACGGTGCAACATCCTTGACCGGATGCGCACCACGCTCACGGCACTTGCTGATAAGCAGGCAGGCATGCCGGGCGGTGCCCCTTCAGCAGCGGGTTTGATGGACGGCAGCTCCGCCGACGCCGCCACGCCGCCCACTCTGACGCCCTGCTCCTCCTCTCGCAGCCATGCGAGCGATGGCAGTAGCGGCAGCGGCAGCGGCTGTAGCAAGAGCAGCGGCAGCAGAAGCGGCGGCGGCGAAGCGGCTGGCAGGAAAGTAAGGAGAGGCGGCAGTGTGCGGGGCGCGGCTGCCTGGGTGGCGGCGGCGGCGCGGGCTGTGCGCACCGCTGCCCGGGCTGCGCAGACCTCCCTTCGGACCTCTATGCGGCGCCGTGGCGGCAGTAGCAGTAGCAGCAGCAGTAGCAGCCGTCATTGTGTGCTTGGGGCCGCAGCAGGCCCGGATGCAGGAGGGGCGGGACGCCACATGTCGCAGGTGCGGGAAGAGCAGGTGCGGGAAGAGCAGGGGCGCGAACAGGGGCAGCGGCAGCCGCCGTCAGCGCAGGAGGGAGGGGAGGAATGCCAGCACGCGGGCCCTGGCGGTGCAGATGGCAGTGTGGATGGGCAGGCGGCCCGAGGGGCCCTCAGGCCGGCGTCGCGCACCGGGGCAGCCGGGAAGACCTCTCCAGCGGCGGCGGAGGCGGAGGCGGTCGGGCGGCAGTTGCTGCGTCAGCTGCTGCAACAGAGCCCCTCGCAGGCGGTGGCTTCGCTCGCGGCGGCCACGGGGGCGCCGCAGGGCAGCAGCGGCGGCGGCGGCGGCGGCGGTGGCAGCAATGCCGGTGCCGCCACCGCTACCGCCCCCACCAGCTCGCCGGATACGACCCCGGCGCCCCCGGCGCCGCCGGGGCCGCCGGGGCCGCACTGCGGCGGTGCCGCCTGCCGCCTGGGGCCCGCCGCGGCCAGCCTCCTGGCGCCGCTTGGCGCGCTGCCCGCCGCCGTGGCCAGCGGCGCCGCAGAGCCGACCATGATCCCCGCCTACCTGCGGCCCGAGTGCGCGCACTTTGACGCGGCGCGCGGCCTGGTGACGGCGCCCACCGCCGAGCTGGCGGCGGCGGCGGCGGCGGCGGGCGGCGGGCAGCTGTACGGCCTGCCGACACCCTCGGCCGCCGAAGCACTGCCGCCGGAGGCGGCCGAGGGCGGCGGCGGCGGCGGCGGGGGCGGCGGCCGCCGGCTGTCGCGCACCGCCACTCGCGGCCGCTCGCTGCGCCGCATCCCGCCCGAGGTGCTCGGCCGGGGGCCGCCAACGGCGGGTGCTGCTCCAGACGCGGAGGAGGAGGGGGAGGGGGAGCGACAGCAGCAACCGGAGCCGGCGGCGGCAGCGGCGGCGGCGGGCGGGCGGTTTCCGTTGACCGTGACCGCGTGGCACGACCTGGATCCGCGGCGGCCGGACAACGTGCTGACCTTTTACGGCGGCGTCGGCGGCGCGGTGCCGTACATTGACCGCAGCTGCGGGCAGGTGGCCAACGGCGCGGTGGCGTTCCGGCAGGGCTTTGGCTGCGGCGCCCGCATGGAGGGGGGCGTGCTGCCGGGGTGGAGCAGCCGCAGCGGCAGCCCTTTCACACTGGTGTGGATCGGCAGGTGGGAGGGTGGGTGGACGGCCCGAGTGGCTAGGGTGGGTGGGTGGGTGGGTGGGCGGCTAGGTGGGTGCGTGGGTGCTGGCTAGGGTGCGTGAGTGAAGGGGTGGGTGCGGGCCCAGCGCGCTGCCTGGCGTGCTGGCGTGCTGGCATGATGCGTGGCGGCTGGCTGGAGTGCCGGCATGCACGTCGGCAGCTGGTTCGACCTCACAGAATGCTGACTCCTCCTCTCGCGAGGGCGCATCCAACCGCGACCCTGCCCGGAATCGACAGAGTGTAGTGTGCCTGTACCCTGGCGCGCATATTCCTCGCATCCCTTTCCGCCACGCAAAATCTACCGTATATACCTCTACCAACACACACACATACACGCGCACACCCCTATCCCCCTATGCATTGGGTTTGGTTTAGTTTGGGCTGGTAACCACACACCCCCCCCCACACGCCTACCCACACACTTTTACCCACACACGCTCAAACAGGTTCGGCGCCGACACGGGCGAGCACGAGCAGTGGCTGCTGGGCCTGGGCCGCAGCAAAGCCGGCTACGAGCGGGAGCTGTTCTGGAGCAGCCACGAGCTGTTCACCTACAACACCAACACCGGCTTCGCCATGAAGGTGCGTAGGCGGCGGGCGGGTGGGCGAGTGATTGGCTGGGTGGGCGGTGCATGGGGGCCGGGGCCGGGGCCGGGGGCGGGGCGGACCGAGTTGCGAGTTGGGAGGGGGCGGGAGGCGCTCAGGTGGTGGGGGAGCCAAAGGAGGGCGGGGCTGCAGATGGCGACGAGCAGGTGGCGGGGGCGGGGGCGGGGGCGGGGGTGGGTGGGTGGCTCCTTGCGTTAAGGAACTGTGGTTGTGGCGACTTGCACCGTGTGTACGGGCATTGCACCGGTGTGTGTGTGTGTGTGTGTTGGTAAACGGAAACGGAGAGGAATCCCCGCAATCGCTCGCAGTTACTGACGGATACGTACCGAATACTTCTTGGACGGTACCGCGTAGCCCCGGTAGTCATACTTACCCGCAGAAATAGCCTGGAACCCGTCGGGCGTTCGCGAAGCAAACCGACCCCGACATGCACCCATATGCTTGTGACATGCGCCTAAAAACGTTTACCCAGCACGCCTAATTGTGTGTGTGTGTGTGTGTGTGTGTGTGTGTGTGTGCCGGCGCCCTACGCACGAGGCTTCCTATCAGCGCCCTGGGCAGCACATGGTGCCAGCAAGCCGGCCGACCAGCAAGGTCAGGGAAACCCCTGAGCAGGGTTTAGCTTTCTTCCGCGCGCAATCAACTTCCCCATCCGGACTTGTCCCTGCTGCCCACGCATCCACCCACCCACTCATTGGTTTAGTTTGGGCAGGTAACCACAACCCACCACCACCACCCCTCACCTCCTGCAGCACGCCTTCAGCGAGGGCCGCCGGCCGCCCAGCGGCGAGTGGACGTTCGAGGCGCTGGTGCGCTACCCCGGCGCCACCTCCGCCGCCTTCTTCCGCCGCAGCCAGAGCAGCCGCCTGGCGCGCTGGCCGCTCTTCTGCCACCCGCGCAGGTGGGCGCGTGGCGGTGCGCAGGCGGGCGGGTTCGCGGCGCACACAGGCGCAGCCAAGCACATACACACGCATGGGCAGTGGTCCGCGGTCCGCAAATGGTGTGCAGCTCGGTGGATGTCGCGTCAGGGTGGGAGGCGGGAGCCAGCAGGCCCGTGGGGTGTAGCGCTGGAGGGATTGCAGCGAGGCAGACGCACGCGTGCATACGCCCCACGTCGTTCCCGTGCTGCATGTCTGCCGCCCTAGCTGTCCCTCCACCTTATGATTGCGGTGTTACAGAGGGGACACCTTATGGGATTGAGGGCCTGGCACTGACGGCTCTGACGGAGTCCGTTTCCGCCTGGTCTCCACCTAATGCCTGCCCACGCCATGCCCATGCGCCCTACGGCCCATGTGCCCTGATACCCACGCAGTGCCCTGATACCCACGCCGTGCCCTGATACCCATGTGCCCTGACAATCATGTGCCCTGACAATCATGTGCCCATGTGCCCTGATGCCCATGCGCCCACGCAGTGTGTCGGGCGACAGCCTGAGCCTGGGCGCGGACTGGCGGGACTGGGGCAACGCCCCCTGGAACCCCAAGTGCCTGTCCGGCGGCGCGGTGGCGGTGGTGCTGGTCTACAACCGGGCGCTCAGCGGCGCGGACCTGCAGCTGCTCAGCAGCTACTACGCCCCCCGGTTCGGGTTCCAGGCTTAGTAGCTAGACGTCTAGAAGGCGGGCGGCTTGTGGGAAATCGCGTCCTGATGCAAAGGCAAAAGCGTCGGTGTCAGCGAGTGCTCAGCAGTGATTTGCTCATGATTGTGTGTGTTTGGTGTGTTACTTATAGATGTACGGTATGTGTTTGTTTTCGGGCGATTTGGGTTGATGCGAACCAGGTGAGAGATGGTAAAATTGTTTGGGGTAGCCGCTCAGCCTGTGACTATATTGGGGCTCAGCCCATTCTTCGGCTGTACAAAGCTGACACCCCTCGCCCGCATTCCCCCTTCGAGCGAGCCTGCCACCTCCACCTTCGCCGCCGCCGCCGCCTGTCCTTCCGTCTGGCACCGGCGCCACCACCCCGCTCCTCCCCACCTGCAGCAGGCACGCCTCGGGCCCCCACCGCCACCGCCACATCACTTCTTGCGCCCCTACAGCGCCCTCCTTATCCATCGCCCAGCGCCAGCACTTCTTCCCTCAGCTGCTGCTGCTGCTGCTGCTGCCAACCCAGCTCAGCCCCTCAGCCCCATGTCCACCCTCCTCAGCTAACTAGCAAGCCAGCAAGCAAGCTAGCAAGCAAGCTAGCTAACTAGCTAGCTATAGCTAACAAGCTACCTAGCCAGCCAGCTAGCACAGCTCCTGCTCCAGCTCCTCCAGCAGGTCGATGATCTCGGCGAAGCTGGGCCGCGCCTCGGGCTTGGGCGCCAGGCAGCGGCTGAGGAACTCGCGCATGGGCTGTGGGGGGGGGGTGGGGCGTTTGGGGTGGTGTATGGTGTGGTGTGGGCGTGTTGGGGTGGGGGCAGCAGGTGCGCCGTGGGGCGGCGGGGGCGCAGCAGGTGTGGCGGCGCTACGCACGGTGCGAGAGGAGAAGAGTGTCCTCAAACAGCTGGCAGTGGCACCCGCTCATCGTGTCAGTGTACGCACATGGAACTACCACCGGCCCAACTTGTATCAAAGTGGCAATGGGCGCGGCCATGCAACGCAACGCAACGCAACGCAGCGCAACGCCACGCGCACGCACCTGCGGGCAGGTGGGCCCCAGCGGCAGCTGCTTGCCGGTGGTGATGGCGTGCAGGATCTGGCCGTGCGACAGCCCGCCGAACGGCCGCTGCCCCGTGTACATCTCCCTGCGTGCGTGCGTGTGTGCGTGTGTTAGAAAAGCACAAGGAGAGGAAGGGTCGACACCGTGCGTGTGTGTGTGTGTGTGTGTGTGTATGTGCGCGTGCGTGTGTGCGTGTGTGTGGAAGGCAAGGGGAGGAGCGGAGGGGTCAAGGGAAGGGGGCTGCAGGGAATGCGGTTGGAAGGCCGTAGGCAGGGCGGCGAGTGGGCGCTGCTGGATGCGGCTGCGGCGGCGCACGACAGCTGCCGGTCGCAGCCGCGCACGTGGGTGGGTCACACGGTACAGTATGCCGCCGCCGCACGAGCCGCACGCCGCGAATGCGGACCCGAATCCCTCAACCCCGCACACAATCCCGCACGCACCCAACCCCACAATGACCCCGCACGCACCACACAACGACGCCGAAGGAGTACACGTCCGCGGCCTTGGACAGCAGCCCGTCCACCAGCAGCTCTGTGTGTTGGGGGGCGTGTGTGTGCGGGGGTGTGTGTGTGCAGCGCGGCGTGGTGTGTGTGGTAAAACGTTTTGTTTTGGTCCTCGTCTTCCTCCCTGATGCGCTAATAAGTACATTGCAGCCCGGCGAACTCCCACACAGACCCACGCCAAGCCTCCCTCCCACCTCTGTCTCCACCTCCACCTCCACCCCCACCTCCACCTCCACAACGCCTCACCCACCCTGCGCCATGTGCGTGATGGTGCCGTAGCTGCGGGTGGTGACGGCCTCGCCCTGCAGCACGCGGCTGAGCCCAAAGTCCGCCACCTTGGCCGCGAAGTGGCGCTCGTCGCGGTCGCTGGCGGTCAGCAGCACGTTGGTGCCTGTTGTGGGTGCGGGTGCGGGTGCGGGTGTAGGTGCGGGTGGTGGGTGTAGGTGCGGGTGGTGAGTGGCGGGGGTTCCATGCATGTTATATTAATGAAGGCGGGGCGGGATTAGGTGGGGCAGGAGGAGGAGGCGGGGTGGGCAAGAGGCGTGTGGGGAGGCAGGGCGAGGAGCAGGGGCCACAAGGCATCACAAATTCACATCGCTTTGCATCGCACGGGGATCACAACGCAGCCGGCAGGGCAGGCCACGCACACACGTGCCACACACGCGCCATGCCCCACACGCGCCATATGCGCCACACACACCCGCGCACACACCTACCCGTGAGGTCGCCGTGCAGGATGTTTCGGGAGTGCAGGTAGGTCATGGCCGCCGCCACCTCGCGCGCCGTCAGGATCAGTGCCCGGTAGTCCACCTGCGCCGCAGCCAGGCAGCCAGGCAGGCAGGCAGGCAGGCATGCAGGCAGGTTTACGTACACACATAAGTACATGCAAATGCACGTTCATACACACGGCATCAGGCATGGAGGGGGTAGGGGCACAGGGTGAGGGCGGGGCAGGGCAGGGCGGGCGGGGAGGCGGCTGCTGGGCATGTGAAGGCTCGGTGGTGAATAGCAAGCAGCAACAGCAGGTGCGGTGCGGTGCGGGGCGGGGCGGGGGCCAGTGAACAAACAGTGTGTGCCGCCGCCGTGAGGTGGCTGCAGTGGCTGCAGTGGCTGGCACGGTAGGGCACAGGCAGGCAGGAGTACCGGGGCCTTTCATCAGCCCAGGGCCGGACCGGACCGGACCGGACAGGAGGGGGCCAGGACGCCGCACCCCACCTCGAACAGGCTGTGTCGTTTGCGGAACCAGCCGCGCTCGATGGCGTCCGTCAGCCCGCCCTGTGTGCAATGGGGGCGGGGGCGGAGGCCGCACGGCATACACCGGTCAGGCGGTGGTGGTGGATGTGGTCAGGTGGTGGTGGTGGTAGTGGTGGATGTGGTCAGGTGGGTCTACATGATGAATGAATGAATGGCTACTCCCCTTCCTCTTATTAACCCACGCCGTCCGCATGGATGGCACTCCCTCCCATCGGCACTTCACAAAAGATCTTGATACACACCATCCCATGGATGGCTATCCCCCCAACCACCGCTGCCGCCGCCGCCCCTCGTACCCTGCACCTCTCACTTCCCCCAGAGCACCAGCGCCAGCACTAGCCAGGATAAAACGGCGCGCCACGCCACGCCGTTCTCCCCCCCCCGTTCTGGGGGTCTGGGGTTTGGGGTCGCAATGGTTTCTGGAATAAACTACCCCCCGCACGCACACGCACACGCACACGCCTGCGCCCGCCCAGTGCCCAGTAAGTACCTTGTTGCAGAACTCCATGACCATCCACGTCTCCAGCAGCGGCCGGCCCTCGTTGTCCGCATCCGTGGCCGAGCTGCCGCTGCGCCGCGTGCAGTGCTTGTATGTCTGGCGGCAGCAGCGGTAGCAGCCGTGTGTCAGGTAGGTAGGTGGGTAGGTAGGTAGGTAGGCAGGTAGTTGGGTAGGTAGGATTCGCTCCTTTGGGGTCAAGGTGGTGATGGTGGCAGCACACACCACGCGCATCATGCAGGCGGGCGCACAGGCGGTAGACACCGCGGGTAGACACCCTCTCCCTCTCCCTCTCCCTCTCCCTCTCCCTCTCCCTCTCCCTCTCCCTCTCCCTCTCCCTCTCCCTCTCCCTCTCCCTCACCTGCACCACGTTGGGGTGCGATATCGAGGCGCTCAGCACTGCCTCCAGCACCTCCCCGTCACCACCCGTGCCGCCGCCGCCGCCGCCGCCAGTGCCGCTGCTGACGCCGCCGCCGTCCAGGCTGCCGCTGCCGCCGCCGCCGCCCAGCATGCTCCCGCCCCCGCCGCCGCCTCCCTCGCCCGCCATGGTCTCTAGCACCTTGACCGCCACCTGCGCGCCGTTCCACACGCCTGCAGCAGCAGCCGCGGTTGCAGCAGCAGCGGTTGCAGGGGCAGGGGTTCCATAGGCACTTAGGTTAAAAAGAGGTCTAGACAGGCAGGCACGGTACAGCAAGGGCGGGGGAGGCGAAGGAGAGGTTGCTGGCGCGGCGGGGGTGGGGATTGGGGGTAGTTCATTCCAGAACCCAAAGCCAAAATGAGGGGGTGGCGATGGTGATGGGTGCTGGGCGCGTATGGCGGGGTGCGCAGAGGCGTGTCACGTTCATGGGCTGCTGTTGCTGATGAGCGCGTTTTATTGCGCGTGTCGCTTGCGCTGCATGTCGCCCGTGTGTTTGGCTGCCTTGTCTCTGGCCCCCCTGTACCTCTGGACATCGGCACTTCATTAAACACCATCCATGGATGGCTACCCCCCCCCCCGCCCCCGCTCTCTCACCTCGGTATACTCGCCCGTAGCTGCCTGTGGTGCGTGATCGGAACCGAAAGATGGGGAACACACGCGGGGGGGGGGGCACGCAAGGGAGCTAAGAAGAGATAGAGGGTTTCAGGGGTCCGTGGGCGCTCGACTCGGTCACCACAAAGCACCCGCACCTGCGCGCCTCTGACCCACCACCCACCTCGCCACCACCTCGGGCTGCATAGCCAACCCCTCCATCCCACCCCCGCGCCCGCAACCACTACATAACAACAGCACAGCCGGCCCTGCCCCCCCAACCAGTCATGGATGCATTCCCGTTGCAGTCACGAGCACACGTGTGGCGCGGCATGTTGGGCTGCAACCGTACCCCGGCACGAGTTCCTCCTGTGCCTACCTCCACTCTTGCAGTGCCCCTGTCAGCTCGCCCGCCCCAGCCCCGCTCCTGCACCCGCGCCCACCCACCCCACCCCACCCTAGCCTCCTGCCCGCTCCGCCTCCCCACCCACCCACCCTTGCCCACCCACCCACCCTTGCCCACCCACCCACCCACCCACCCACCCACCCACCCACCCACCCACCCACCCACCCACCCACCCTTACCCACCCTTGCCCAGCAGCGGCCCCAGCTTGACGTCGTCGAAGGGGTCGATTTTGGTGTTGATGATAGTGAAGGCGGAGCCGCGCTGTAGTAGCAGTAACAGGGCGGGGCAGGTGGGCAGGGGGGTGGGTGGGTGGGCGGGGGGAATGGGGCGTGGGTGAGGCAGGAGGTGACGGTGGTGGGGGGTTGGGGTTGGGGTGGTAGTGGGTTGTGAGGAGCAGTGGTGAGGTGTGAACGGCGGGCGCCGCCACAGGCAGCAGTGCAGGTCTGGAGCCCGTCTTGCCGGGCTGCCCCCTGTGAGCCCGCCGTGGCCTACCCCCTGCCATCCCGAGGCCTTCCTAGCTCCCTTCCATTTCTCTCCCAGCTCGTCCCCCAGCCCCCAGCCCCCAGCCCCCAGCCCAACCCCTCACATTCCCTGTCGCCCTGCCACCACCTGCCCCCAACCCGCCCTCACCACACACACACACACACACACACACCACACACACACACACACACACACACACACACGCACCTGCGACGCCGACGCCGGGTCGGCGGAGCCGGGGGTGCCGCCGGCGGCAGTGCCGTTGGCGGCGCCCATGAGGAGCGTCACGAAGTAGTACATGGGGCCACCCGCCACGGGGGCGGCGGACAGGATGGAGGGGATGCCCACCTGTGTGCACGTGCACGTGCATGCATGCCAGCATGTCGGCATGTCGGCGTGCGCCCACAAACAGTGACCGCGGCGGAATCCACCAACCCGCACCGCACCGCACCGAGGGAGCCGCGGGCCAACGCAATCCCAAGCCAACGTCCAGCGGAGATGCAACCCTTACGGAGCGTCCGCACGTGACGCGTCACATGCGTGTGTGCCACCCCCCACCCCCGACCCCGCCCGACTCCGTATGACTCCCGTGCCCCCCTTTCACCCCCGCCCCCTTCACCCCCGCCCCCTTTCACCCCCGCCCCCGCACCCTCGCCCCCTTACAACCCCCCACAACCCCCACCCACCAGCGGCATGTACGTGTCAACAGTGGAGTTGTGCGCGCAGCGGAACTGCAGGCTCAGGCAGCGCCGGCCGTTGCCATTGCCATTGCTGCTGCCGCCATCCTGGGGGTTAGCTCCCGTCCCCGAGGAGGAGGAGGAGGACGCGGCGGCGGGCTGCACGAACACGCGGATGCTGAACGACTCCTGGGCGTCAATGGCGGCCTGGAACTTGACGCGGCTGGCCTCGGGCGACACGTCGCCGGTCTGCAGGTGCATAGCGCGCCGTGGGTGTGGGTGTGGGTGTGGGTGAGAAAAGGGCGAACAAGAGACACAGCGCCAGTCTCCCTCCCCGCCCCCCTGGGTTGGGCTGGCTGGTTCGGGTTCTCTCGGTCGTTTCGCTTCTGGTTTCTGGAATGAACTATCCCCGCCCCCCACCCGCCCCCTGCACCCCCGCCCACCCGCCCCCCCCCGCCCACCCGCCGCCCCCTGCAACCCCCCCCACCCGCCCCCTGCACCCCACCGCGAAGGAGGTCCAGAAGGCGTCCCCCGTCAGCGCCTCCCGCGCCACGCCCGTGGCCTTCTCCCATGCCTCGTTCACGAACAGGATGGGCCAGCTGGGCAGCGACATGTTGACCAGCATGATGCCCTCGCTGGGGGGGGTAGTGGGGGGTAGTGGGGGTTAGTGGTTACCAGCCCAAACTAAACCAAACCCAATGCATAAAAGGGGGAGTGGGGGGTAGTGGGGGGTGATGGGGGGTGATGGGGGGTTGTGGGGGGTAGTGAGGGGTAATGCGTGGGGGTTTTGAGTTGGGAGGAGAGGGCGTAGCCAGGGGGTGGGGCACGGGGGTTCCGTGCATGTTAGTTTAATGACAGGGGAGATGTAGACAGGCGTTGGGGGTGGGGGGCTCCATGCAAGCTAAGTTACGGAGGAGAAGGTGGACAGGTGGGGACGTGGCGGTGGGGAGTGGGGAAATGTGCGGCGAGGTGGAGGGGTGGGTTGGGCGGTGAGGAGGTGGAAAGAAAGGGCTGCCCGCGCCGATACTCCCATCCGTGCCCACATGCCGACATCCTCACTCCCACTCCCATCCCAAACGTCTCCTAGCTACACACCATACTGTCCAGCCGCCCACCCGTCCCCACACGCCACCTGCCTGGTTCGGGTTCTCTTGGTCGACTTGTTTTGGTTTCTGGAATGAACTACCCCACCCCATCCAACCCACTTCCTCCGCCCCCGCACCCTCCCTCTCCCGCTCCCCCTCCCCATCCCTCTCCCTCCCGCTCTCCCTCGCCTCCCTTCTCCCTGATTCCGCCTGCCTCACCCCGCCTTCGCCCCTCCCTCCCCCCTCGGCACTTCACAAACATTTGATACACACCATCCCATGGATGGCTACCCCCCCTCCTCGCTCGTATGCATTGGGTTTGGTTTAGTTTGGGCTGGTAACCACAACCCCCGTGCACAACCCCCCCTCGGCACTTCACCAACATTTGATACACACCATCCCATGGATGGCTACCCCCCCTTGGTTTAGTTTGGGCTGGTAACCACCACCCGCCTGCTCCTCCACTCACTTGAAGCAGTCCAGCGCCCGGATGAGCTGGTGGTTCTCGCGGTACAGCATCTCGCTCTTGATCTTCTGCGCCTCTATCAGCTTGTCCTTCTCGATCTCGCGCACCTGCGCGGTGTGGCGGCGGGTGGTGTGGCGTCGTCGTGGCGTTGCATGGTGCGGCGCATGGTGCGGCGCATTGTGTGTGTGTGTGTGTGTGTGTGTGTGTGTGTGTGTGTGTATGTGTGTTGGAGTCGCAAGGAAGAAGGCGCAGGCCACCACGGCACATGACGACCTTGGTATTGGTTCTCCCCCCGAGCGCACGGCACGGCACGGCATGAAGGAGCAACCCCGACCTGCACCCTACACCCCACATCCCTGCCGCGGGCCAACCCCTCCCCCCATGCGCCCCTGCCCCGCCCCCCACCGCCCTTCCCCCCCCCCCCGCTCCACCACCCACGCACCACCATCTCCGCCATGTTCGCGAGCATGTTGCAGCTCTCGGCGTCGAAGCGGCGCGGCTTATTGTCGATGATGCACAGACTGCCCAGCCGCAGCCCCTGGGTGGCCACCAGCGGGCAGCCGGCGTAGAAGCGGATGTGCGGCGAGCCCAGCACCTGGCGCCGGCGGCGGTGGCGGCAGCAGCCGTGGCGGCAGTAGCGGGCGGGCGGGGCAGGCAGTAGCGGGCATCGGACAGTAGCGGGCATTGGGCAGTAGTGGGCAGCTTGCGGGTGTAGTGGGACGACGGGTGTGGCAACGGTGTGCTCAAGGCCCAGCAGCGGCCATCGGGACATTCGGCTCCTGTAGCTCGCCCTCCGCTCCTGTAGCGCGCCTCTCTTTCCCTGGGACCGCCCCCCAGTAGCTCCACCCCCTAGCTCCCTACAACCACCCGCCGCGTGCCCGCACCTCACCACCATTACCAGTCCACCACCACCAGTCCAACACACACGCCCTTCCCCCCCTGCAAAAGCCCTCCCCCTCCCCCTGCCCCTCCCCAGCCCACCCAGCCCCCGCTACCACCCAGCCCCCGCACCCCACCCAGTCCCCGCTACCACCCACCCAACCACCCACCCACCCAGCCACCCACTGCCACCCACCAGCGGGTTGTTGCGGAAGCGGATGTCCTCCAGCGCGTTCTCCACCACCAGCACCTCGGGGTGCTCCGGCAGCAGCGTCCTGAGGGCGGGAGGGAGGGAGGGAGGGAGGAGGGAGGGAGGGGGGGTGTGAGCACGTGTGTGTGTGTGTGGGGGGGGGTTGGTTGGGGGGGTGTTGGAGGTTTGAAAGGGGGGTGATGCACGAGTGGACAGGCGGTTGGCAGGTGCGGCTGCGGTGCGTTGCGCAGGTCGTCTGCATGCAGGGGGTGAGGAAGGCTGGGTGGACTGGGTGGGTGGTTGGTGGTTGGATGAGCGAGTGTGTGGGTTGACAGGGTGTACGGGAGGAGGAGAAGGGGGAAGCGGCCGGGCACACCAAGGCACAGCCGGAGGGGGCTGTGCGAGCTGGACCACGGCCGCCAACTGCGCGCCCCGTACAGTCGGAGGGACAGCCACCGTGGCCTCCTCGACACGCTGCGGCCGCCGCCGCCTTGCTACAGTGGTACGCTCCCCGCCCGCCCGATACCCCTGCGTGCTCCCCCCCCCCCCGCGGCGGCTCCGTCCTCCTCCTCCTCCTCCTCCTCCTCCTCCTCCTCCTCCTCCTCCGCCCTCCGTGCTGCGCTGTGCTGCGCCGTGCTGCGCCGTGCTGCGCCGTGCTGCCCCCCCCGTGGGTGCCGCGGCTTCATCCCCACACGCTGAGGGGCGGCGTGTGGGCCGCAGCCGCCAATAGCTACCAGCTAGCGGGCAGCGGGTGCCGCCATGGCCTCAAGCAAGGGCAGTAGCTGCAGCAGCCGCAGCAGCCACCAGCCCGCCCCACCACCCACACGCCAAGCCACCGCGCGGACGCTGGCCCGACACCACACCCCTGGCCACTGCCGCGGGGCCGCTCCTCCTCCTCCTCCTGGTGCGCCCGCTGCCTGCGGCCGCCGCTCCCCAAGGCTGCTGCCGCAGGTGGGGTTGCGGGCCTGCAGCTGCGGCCCTGCAGCTGCGGCCAGCTGCGGCCTCCCCCCAGTGGGAGCACTGACCGGCCGCACCGCCGTCGCCGTGCCCACCACCAGACCACTGGACGTCCACCGGACGCCCGGCGGGGCTGTAGCTGCTATTGCTGTTGTTACTACTACTGCTGCTGCTGCCGCTGCGGCTGCTGCTGCTGCTGCTGCTGCTGTGGTGGTCGGGCTGTGGCTGTTACGGCCCCCGCCCGCTCCACCAGCCGGGGTGCGGGCGGTACGTCGTTCCGCCCTCCGGCCGCACCGGTCGGTCGCACGTGCGTGCAACAGCGTGGCACGTGCGGTGCCAGCCACTGCCTGCCGGACCACCGCGCAGCCGCACCTCCCCCTCAATAGAAAACGATATTCCTACCTACGCCACGGGTGGTTGCGTCCGGTGGTGCCGACCCATAAACCCAGCCCGCTTGCCACGAGTCCATGACAACCACCCACCCACCCACCCACAGGTTTCGCCTCTGGTTTCTGGAATGAACTACCCACCCACCCGCCCACAGGTCCACCCACCAGGCGCAGAAGGACGACCGGCGGTCCGTCTGGCGCACAGGCAGCCCCTGTACCGACTTGAACCACTGCCGGTCTTTGTCCACAAGCGACACCAGCGCGATGGGGCACTGCGGATAGCCAGGATGTCAAACATAGGTGTTGCGGGGGTGGGGGTGGGTGTTACATTTATGATGACTAATCGAGACCTGATGGCGTAGTCGAGAGCAGTGGTGCAGGAGTCGGAGGGCACGCGGGCTCGTAAGTTTATAGCTGCCCATTGCGTGCCAGTTGCGTTTGGTGCGGTCCGCGTTCCGAGGGTGCATACAGCGAATGTCGTTGCGGGACATGTCGCGCCCGTCCTAACACGGGGCCGGTTGCCCCGGTTATATGCACAGGCGCCCTAAGCCAAGGGCTGCAACTTCAAAAAAAACACCACCAGATATGGAACCGATGTGAACACCGCACTCGAACGCGCAGTGGCCGCACGTGCGTAGTAGAACGTTGGACGCGGTACGAATGAAAAAGGCCGCTGGCGGTTTGCGCGGCAAAAAAAGCTTGGCACCCTTCCGCAGAGCCGCTTCCCCCCCGCCCGGTGCTTCACCCATACCGTACCTTGAACACCAGGCAGCACAGCCGCGTGATGTCATCAAACCGTTTCTCCGGCTCCTGCACGGCCCGCAGCAAGGAACCAACCCGTCAACACCATGAACGCCAGCGCCAGCGGCACAGCGCAAACCAGGTACGATACACCAGTCGGATACCCCGCCGCGAGCAGCTAGCTGGCCTTGACACGCACCGTGTCCAGGACGCCTAGCTTGCACAGGTAGTCCATGCGGTCCGGCTCGTTCAGGGGGGCCTCCGCGCCCTTGTGCTCGGGCTCGGCGGGCTCCTGCGCCGATGAACTGGTCGAGACACGCGAGGCGGGCTCCACCGCCGGGGGCGTGGCGACGCCGGCCGGCGCCTTGCCGCTGCTGCTACCATTGTGTTGCGCTGCAGCAGGCGCTTTAATAGCGGCGGGCGCAGGCGCAGTCAGTGGTGCCGCGCCGCTCGCGGACTCCTGCACACGCAGAGCCCGGAGAACCAACGCGCACCGCAGCATCAGTCCCCGTTACTGATGCCAGTCCACAACACATATGCTCACGGACGGAGCCCCACACTCCGCCCACCCGGGGCCAGCAGCAGGCAATATTTCGATGCTCCTCTCCTACCGGGCCTCGCTTTGCCCGCGATTTTGAGCTGCCAGAGCCCATTTTATAGTTAAATGCTCTGACCCTGCATTGTTATCCAACTAAAACACAGCGCGAGCTTCGTGACATACAGCGCCAAAGTGCGTGACTACGCGCAAGTATGTGGTTGGCAGTGAGAACGGCAACGGTTTGCAATAAGATTGCAGAGTTACACAGGCAATAGCTTTGTAGCGCACAGCTGCTCGATCGTGATGAATAGCATGAACTTGATGACTGCAGCGCAACCGAGACGCGACTTCAGGGGCAGAGTTCCTATTCTGTACCATGCAGCACTTGCTTAAGAAACTGGGAATTAAGTCTCTAGAGCGACCTCCGTTTGGCACTAAGTCACAGGCTTGTTTGTCGCGCTTCATTTACTAAGGAGGCATCAAAAGCCATTTAAAATAAATACTAGTTTACAATAATTCTCTCCCCCGCTCAAAAGCCGCGTCCCCTCGCTGGTCACCGTCCAGACATTTGCGTTATCAACACTTGTCCCGCGCGCTCGAGCACCTGCTCGGACGCTGTAGCCCTCTCACTGGTATGGCGTACTCGGAGCGAAGAGAGGCCTCTCACGCGGCCGCGTCAACGTCAACGGGGACAGGTAAAGCGGCGCGTGTGGGGTGGCCCAAGCGGGGCGCCCAACCGTGGGGACGGCACTGCCCCGGCCCTGATGCTGGCAGCGACAGACGGCCTGCGCGAACCACACACCAAGCTCACTCATCTGCAACCCTCTCCACATTTGAATTGGCCGCAGGGTCGCTGCTGCCACGGCTACCGGGGCAGCAACAACAGCAGCCGGGCGCGTCCGCGGGTTTGGGCACGTCGCCGGGTGCTGCGTCGTCCCCATCATCAACAGCGGGGGCAGCGGGCGGGCACCGGAAAGCGGCGGGCGGGCCGAGCGCAGGACCTGCCAGCAGCAGCGCGGCAGTGGCGTCTGGGGCTGCCTGCTCTCCCACTTCACGCCTG
Source organism: Chlamydomonas schloesseri (assembly GCA_016834595.1). Classification (NCBI taxonomy): domain Eukaryota; kingdom Viridiplantae; phylum Chlorophyta; class Chlorophyceae; order Chlamydomonadales; family Chlamydomonadaceae; genus Chlamydomonas; species Chlamydomonas schloesseri. The sequence goes on from JAEHOD010000002.1 coordinate 2,390,644, forward strand.
GCAAGAGCCGCGCATCCTGCGGCGCCATTGTCATCGGCCGCAGCAGCAGCAGGCGCAGCAACAGCAGGCGCAGCAGCAGCAGCAGGCGCAGGCTCAACAGCAGCAGCGGCCGCGGTCAATGCAGGAGCGAGGGCAGCAGCAGCTGCTGGGACTGCAGGGAGAGGGGGCCTGCCATCGGGGGCGGGGGCAGGGGCGGGCGCAGCAGCCCCTGGCACCCAACCCCAGCAGCACCAACCCCAATACCCGCCACAGCAGCACCCGCAGCACCCCTACTTTGTAGGCCCTGGCGCGGCCGCCGCGGCGACACAGACCACCTACGCCATCCAGCAGCAGGCGCTGCGGAAGCAGGTGCGGGGGGGGGCGGGGGGGGGCCGTGTGCGAAAACTGTGGATGGATTGAATGCGGGGCCGGCGGCGGTGTGCAGGCGTGCGGGCGTGCGTGCGGGCGCGCAGCCAGGCAGGCGGGCGGGTGGGGTTGTCAGCAGCCGACCAGTCCAAGGAGCTGCGCCGAAACCCCGCAGTCGCACCCGCCCCACACACGTGCACGCACGGCCAGGGGCTCCTTCCTTGCTCTCTGCCCGCCGCCGTACAGTGCGGTACAGCACAGTGCCCACATTGCGCACACTGCTGCACCCCGCCCGCACACGCCGCCTCGCACGCGCTGTACGACGTACCCAGAGGCAGTCCGGGAACAGCACCGCCTGTGCTCCCCTGTGCTATCCTTGTCGCCACTGACCCTTGCCACTTCGTGAAACGCCTCCTCCTCTTGACCCACCCATCCACCCACCCACCCGCCCAGCCGCCTACCCATCCACCTACCCACCCGCCCAGCCGCCCAATCACCCACCACCCACCCACCCAACCGCCCACCACCCACCCACCCACCACCGACCCACCCGCCCACCCACCCACCCACTGCCACCCACCCGCCACCCACCCGCCCACCACCCGCCCGCCCACCACTGGCCCTCCGCCCCCTCCGGCCCCCAGGTCCAGAAGGACATCCAGAAGCTGCTGTCCGCCAACCGCGCCTACAGCCAGCACGTCAAGGGGCCGCGCGAGGTGTCGCCACAGGCGCTCAGCCAGCTGGCGCGGCCCAAGCCCAAGCCCGGCTCGCGGCCGGACCAGATGGTGTGTGTGTGTGTGTGTGTGTGTGTGTGTAGCCAGTGGGCGTGGTGGTGGAGTGGTGGTACGAGTAGTGCAGAGAGTGTTGGTGCGGCAGGGAGCGGGCAATGCTGGGGAGGTTGTGGGCTGAAGGCCGCGGGCAATGGCCTGAGGCGTGAGGTGTGTGGGCAGGGCGAGACCTTGCGGTGTGGTGCAGGGGTGCCGTGGGCTGGGTCTGGGTTTGGGGGCCAACAGCAGACCCGTGCACGAGCGACAGCCGACCCGGCTGGGCGGATGGGCGGATGGAACAGCGCCCCCCATCCACTTTCGTGCCCAGGCCTCTGCTCGTTCACCACACCCTGTACTCCCCCCCTCGTGCTGCTGCATTTCGCTTATCATCCCTGCGACCCCCGCTGCAACTCCCCTTCTCCCCCCTCTCTACCGTCGCAAACACACACATACACACCCCTTGTGCTTTTCTAACACATACACACACACACACACACATACACGGTCTGCGTTTTCCCCTATCCCGTGTTTTCTGACACACACACACACACACACACACACACACACACACACACTGACGCACGCACAGTGTCGACCCTTTCCCTTGTGCTTTTCTAACACACACACACTTTACCTCCCTTCCTTCCCCCACCCACACATTATGATACACACCATCCTATGGGTGGCTGCCCCACCTCCCGCACCCACCCACCTCCCGCACCCAGGTGGACCTGCCGGACCCGGTGGACTGGGCGGTGTGGAAGACCGAGCAGCTGGTCATTGCGCGCATGACGGAGGAGCGGCGGCGCGGCGAGGTGGCGGCGGAGAAGGCGGCGGCGGAGGCGGCGCTGGCGGAGTTCCGGCAGCGGCGGGCAGAGGTGGGTGCAGGGCCGGGGCCGGGGGGCCGCGGGGCCGGGCTGGTGTGAGTAGGAATGTGCGTACCGTAGCAAGCGGTAGTTGAGGGTGTGCCTGAAACAGGCGGGCTGCTGCTGCTGCTGCTGCTGATTGTGCTGCTGATTGTGCTGCTGCGTGCGTCTGTGGTGTGTGTTTGTGTGCTTGGGGGGGAGGCAGGAGACTGCGGCGCTGGTGGAGGAGGCCTCCCGCAAGCGGGCCGAGGAGGAGGCATTTGCGCGCCAGATGTCCACCTACCTCAACCACAAGGTGGGTGGGTGCGGCTTTTGGGTGGGTGGCGGCTTTAGGGTGGGCGGATGCCGTAACTTATCAAGCCAGCCAGGGCTGCAGGAATGAAAGGAGGGATCACACCGCTTTGCGTTGGTGGCGGTGTGCATATATGTATGTGTGTGTGTGTGTGTGTGTGTGTGTGTGTGTGTGTGTATATGCGTAACCCTGCTGCGTTGCAGCCCGTTGCCTCTATCGACAACGACGTCACTGCTGATACGGTGTATGACATAATGTGAGACACGTACGACACACGGGGCCGCGCTGTCCTCGCAGGGTGCGGTTGAGCTTGACGAGTTCAAACAGAAGAAGGAGGAGGAGCGGGAGCGCCTGGCGCTGTCCAGGGGGCGGGCAGCCAAGGCGACCGGGTTCGGGCCGTACCACTGAAGTGCGGCGTCGGCACCGCAGCTGTGAAGGAGGGGGCACACTGCTGAAGCAGCAGTCGAGCAATTTAAGAGTTGCTTTGGAGGATGCGGCAGTGCGCGGCACGACCACGTCGCGGTGCATTCTAGCGGGCCGCATTGTGAGTACGTTTGTGGGTCAGCCTCGGGTTGGCGATTCGAGTGTACGCATATGTAAGACAGAGGCAGTGCGCGGTGGAATACGCATATCAAGAGTCAAGACCCGACTGTGAAGCGCACAGGACTGAACTAACTGATGTTTGGCAAGTCTGATCGCTCAAGCCGGTTGGGGCCGGCCAGTCTCCGTTCCGGCAGGCAAGCCCTGAGCACCAGGGTTCGTGCCGAGGCCGCCAAGCATTGCGTCAGCACAGATTGCGAGCCTTACCCTGGCCGATGTTCGATATGTCCTACACACTGATTCATTAGCGAGCCCACCTGGCCGCGCCGCCCAAACGCAAACCCTACTTGTGGTCGCGGTCGCGATTTGACCTTTTAAATAACTGCCCAGCTGCGTACCTTACTTGAGCAAATCAAGGAGCGTTGGGCTTCGAATGAACACTGACTGATGCGGCCGCTAGCGACGAGCCCGCGTTCAAGTGCCCAACTGCGCGGCTGCATTGCCTCGCCCACGCTAGCCCAACGCGCGTTTGGGCCACTTACAAGTCGCCAAGCAGCACGTGCCCGTAAACGAGCCGGCTACGGAGGCGTTGTCGCCCGGCAACCGCGGCGCGCACACGCGCCAGGGTCCCTCCCTAGTAGCGAGGATGGCACCGGTGTCGAAACCCGCTCCTCTCTACCACTTAGGACCCAGCGCCAAGGCATCAACCAGAGGGCCCATGCTGCTGCCGAGAGCCAGCCGCTCCTGAAGCAGCTGTGCCGCGGCGCGGCCGCGGCGCTGGCGAGCGCGGTGCTCCTGCTGGGCCCCGCTGCCGCACCACCGGCGCCGCCGCCCTGGCCCGCCGGCCTGGTGGCGCTCGCGCACGCCGAGGCCGCAGGCGGCAGTAGCAGCAGTAGCAGTAGCAGTAGCAGCAGTAGCAGCAGCAGTAGCAGCAGCAGTAGCAGCAGCAGTAGCAGCAGCGGCACGAATGAGACGTACAGCGGCGTTGCGGCGTACGAGAGCGCTGTGCGCGACCGGGGCGACGGCACCTACAACATGTCGCTGTTCACGGACGACGCGCGACAGGCCATGGCCAAGTGAGGGTCATCGGGGGCGGTAGGGCGGGCTGGGTTACTGGTAAACAGTCCCGGTGAGAAACAAACTGCGAGGAACGTGACTGCGCTGCAGCTAGGGCGGGGGGGGGGATACTTTACTCCAGAAACCCAGGCGACCAGTGCAACCCCAAAAACGCAGAACGGGGGGAGGGCGGGGGGAGGGCCTTGACGTGGTGTGGACTAACGGGTAGGAGGAGGAGTGTTTGGCATCACTGGCTAGGCACGGTGTGGCATGGAATGGCGAATGCGGGCCTGTAAGGGGGAGATCAGGTGCCGCGCAAGGCGGTCAACCACTGTTGCGCCCAGCTGTGGGGGGACCTTACGCCGACCGCGGACCCGTGACGCCGTGTCACCTAGCCGCCACGCCACGCCCGCCCGCCCAAACCCACCCCAACCTCCCAGTGCCCCGCCCCCATCACATATCGTCCTCCTTTACAACCTACAACCACCCACGCCCCCTACACACACCCATGCCCCGTACACCCACCCATGCCCCCTACACACACGCACACACACACACACCCCTGTGCTTTTCTAATACACACGCACACACCCTACACACATACACACACACAGTCTTTCATAGTACTCTCCCTTGTTATCTCTAACACACACAGGCTGCAGCAGTACGCGGCCTACGTGCATGACGAGGTGTGTCCCCGCGAGGAGGCGGCGTGCGGCGAGACGTGCACACAGAACCGCGAGGTGCTGGAGAAGGCGTGGCAGGTGGGGGTGGTGCGGTGGGTGGTGCGGTGGTGCGGTGGTGCGGTGGGAGGGGTAGCTCATTCCAGAAACCAGAAGCGAGACGACCAAAATAGGGGGGGTGGGGTTGGTGCGGTGGGTGGTGCGGTGCGGGAGGGGCTGGTGAGGGGCTGGTGCGGGGGAGGGGTGCGGTTGCGGGGTTGTGGGACTGGCAGGGTGCAAGCATGTGTGGCGGCCTGCGGGCGCGGGCAGGGGAGGCCTGGCTGGCTGGCTGGCTGGCTGGCTGCCTGCATACACACACACACACGCTGACCCGTCAGGACCCCATGTGTGCATGATGGGTGAACCCTGTGATCCCTTTGCCTGGCCCTCTGCCCCCCCCTCTGCCCCCCCCCTCTGCCCCCCCCTCTGCCCCGCCCCTCTGCCCTCCCCCCCTCTGCCCCCCCCCTCTGCCCCCCCCCTCTGCCCCCCCCTCTGCCCCCCCCCTCTGCCCCCCCCCTCTGCCCCCCCGCCCCTCCGCCCCGCCCAGGTGGTGGCCAGCGAGCACTACAGCGCCAGTGGGGCCTTCAGCCAGGCGGGCTGGGCGGACGTACTTCTGGACACACTCAGGGTATGGGTGGTGTGTATGTGTGTTAGTAACGGAAATGGAGAGAATACCCCGCAATCGCTCGGAGTTACTTATGTATACCCACCAAATACCGCTTGGACGGTACCGCGTAGCCCCGGTAGTCGTGCTTACCCGCAAATGAAAGCCTGGAACCCGTCGGAACACACACGCATAGGGGCGATTCGTTTCGTTTTTCTTCGGAACACACACACACACGCACACACTCTCCCTTGTGATCTCTAACACACGCACACAGGCCCAACCCGACGGCCTCATCCGCACCAAGCCGGAGCTGCAGGTAGAACAAGAAGGGGGGGGGGCGGCGTGGCGTGTGGCGTGTCGCGTGTGGCATGTGGGTGGGGATAGAGTGGCTGGGGTGGCATGTTGGCTGCTGGCCGCACGCCGCGTAGGGTAGCCGCCGCGATACCCTGCGCCCCGGAAGAGTGGCACCGCCCCCCCCCAAGCAGCAGCACGCTGGCCCCGCTCCCCTCCTCCCGCCTGCTCCAACCCCTGCCGCTCTCCTCCTCCGTCAGGGGCCCCGTGGACCCCTCTTCGCCCACCCCTCCTCCCCCATCCTTCCCTCACCACCTCTCCACCAACCCCTCCTTCCCCCTCCTTCCCCCTCCTTTCCCCTCCTTTCCCCACCGCCCCCCCAACTACCCCCGCCCCGTCCCCCCCCACTACCCCCCCTACCCCCCACTACCCCACTACCCCGCCAGGCCGCCATCTCTGCCATGCTGTCGCGCCTGGACGACCCCTACACCACCTTCCTGCCGCCCTCCGCCTTCCGAAGGGCGCTGCGGCGGCCGCTGCCGGCGGAGCAGTCCTACCTGCGGGCGCAGTACGTGGGTGAGGCAGGCGGGCGGGGAAGGTGGGGAAGGTGGGTGGGTGGTGGGGAGGGTGGGCGGGCGGGCGGGCCTTTGTTGTAGTGTGCGGGATAGTGATGGTGGGTAGTGTAGACGCGGCGCCCTTCCAGCGGCGCCCCTCAGCCCTGGCGGTGGCGCGAGTGGCCGTGTCGTTGCACCCACCCACCCCCGTCCCATCCCAACCCCCCCTCTCGCGCACTCCGCCGCCACAACCGCCACCCACCCACCCAGCGTAACCCCCCACCTAACCCCCCACCTCACACGCGCACGCCCCTCCCCCCCAACACCCCCCAACACCCCCCCCACCCCACACACAGGCCTGGGTGTGGAGCTGGGCCCGGTGGCGCCCGAGGGCGGGCGGCTGGTGCTGGCGCCGCTGGCGGGCTCGCCGGCGGAGGCGGTGGGCATTGCGCGCGGCGACCGGCTCATCCGCATTGGTGGGTTGGGTGGGTTGGGTTGGGTAGGTGAATTGGGTTGGGTAGGTGGGTGGAAGCGCTGGTAGGCCGTATGAGGCGTTGTTGTTCTTGTGTGCGTGGGTGTGTGCGTAGGAGGGCGTGAAGGGTCGGGCGTGATGGGGTGGTAACGGCTGCGTTGCGGCTGCGTTTCCTCCATCTCGTGTTTGCTAAACAATACACATGCACACGCACACACGCACGCACACACACGCAGACGGCACGCGTGTGGACGAGCTGGGGCTGGAGCAGGCGCGTGCGCTCATGCGCGGACCCGCCGGCTCCTCGGCCACCCTGGAGTGGGTGCCCGCCGCTACTGCTACTGCCGCTACTGCTACTGCCGCTACTGCTAATGCCAGTAATGCTGCCGCGCCGGCGGCCGGCGGCGCCACGACCACTGCCCCTGCTGCGTCCGCGACCAGCATCAGCTTCTTGCCGGCTGCTGCCGGTCCTGGCAGTAGCAGTAGCAGCGGCAGTAGCAGCAGCGGCAGCAGCAGTAGCAGCAGCCGGGTGGTGGTGATGGATGTGGAGCGGCGAGCTCTGCCGCAGCCGGCAATAAAGGTGGGACTGGGAGCGTGCAGCAACCGCCGCCGCCGCCGTGTTCATGACCCCGTACCTCCTGCTTGGCCGTGTGCATTACATCGCACACCAAACCGACAGCAACCGGCTGTTTTACTTGAAAGGCTGTTTCACTTGAAAGGCTGTGGGCCGCCGCCCTGCACCCTCCGCCCTCGGCCCCTCCGTACACACACACGCACGCACACACACACACACACACACACACACACACCACATACACACACACACACACGCACATACGCACACACACACAAGCACAGGTCCACACCTTCAGCACGGGAAGGTTGTGGTATACTTTTCACACATACACGCACGTGCACACACAGGTGTCGCGGCTGCAGATGGGCCCGCCCGGCTTCTACGCAACCTACGTGCGTCTCCTGTACTTTGGCAGGTACGGCAGTGGTGCGGCGGCGGCGGTGGTGTGCTGCGGTGCGGTGCGGCGTGGACCGCCGCCCCGTCGCCCAACTTTTCCTCCGCACCCACTCACCCACCCACTCACCCACTCACTCACCCACACACCCATACCGACACGCCCCCGCCCCCACACACCACACACACCCACGCCCTCACACAGCGAGACCACCACGGAGCTGGCGGCGGCGCTGTCGCGTGCCGAGCCCGACCCCGCCAACGTGGGCTACGTGCTTGACCTGCGGAACAATCCGGGTGAGTGGGGGCCGGAGAGAGGGGCGGGGAAACGGGAGAGAGGGGCGGGGGAGAGGGGGGCGGTGCCGCCAGGGTTTGGCACGCGTGTCGGGTACCACATGGGTGGTCAGCGCCGCCAGGGTGCGTGCCCCTTGGCTGTGTGGGCCAAGGGTGCACATGGCATGGCTCAGCTACAGCTGCTGCTACTGCTGCTACTTCTGCGGGCTACGAAACAACGAGTTGGAGGTGCGCCTGGGGGCGGCTGCTTCTGCACGGGCTGACACGGGCTGACACGGGCTGACACGGGCTGACACGGGCTGACACGGGCTGACACGGACTGACACGTGTTGGCACGGGCTGACACGGGCTGACACGGACTGACACGTGTTGGCACGGGCTGACACGGGCTGACACGGACTGACACGGGCTGACACGGGCTGACACGGGCTGACACGGACTGACACGTGTTGGCACGGGCTGACACGGGCTGACACGGACTGACACGTGTTGGCACGGGCTGACACGGGCTGACACGGACTGACACGGGCTGACACGGGCTGACACGGGCTGACACGTGTTGGCACGGGCTGACACGGGCTGACACGGACTGACACGTGTTGGCACGGGCTGACACGGGCTGACACGGACTGACACGGGCTGACACGGGCTGACACGGGCTGACACGGACTGACACGGGCTGACACGGACTGACACGGGCTGACACGTGTTGGCACGGGCTGACAGGCGGCGTGTTCGAGGAGGCGCTGGCGTGCGCCTCGCTCTTCCTCAGCCCCGGCGACGTGATGGCCAAGACCATCCGGGGGCCGGAGGAGGTCATCGACACCGTGTGGCAGGTGCGTGCGGGGCGTGCGGGGCGTAGCTGTAACAGTGGGCGGGTGGGTATGGGGCGGCGGGGGTTGTGGGCAGTTGCTTCCAGCTTCCACACAGACCGTCCTGAAGCAGTTGGGCGAGGCCGTGCGTGCGTGCATGTGGCGGCGGCCTGCAGCCGTGTCAGGGGCGTGGGGCGGGCCCATGTCAGGGCGTGTGCATGTGTGTGACACCCGCTCCTGCCACCCCGCCACCCCGTCCTTACCCCGTCCTTGCCCCGCCGCCGCCGCCGCCGCCGCCCCGCCGCCCAGGTGGGGTCGCTGCCTGAGGAGGTGTTCCCCTCGCTGCCGGGGCGCCTCGCCGCCAAGCCCGTGGTGCTGCTGGGCAACCGCAGCACCGCCAGCGCGTCGGAGGTGAGGCTGAGACTGACACAGCGGGGGCGGGGCAGCGGGGGCGGGGCAGCGGCGCAGCGGGGGTGGGGCAGCGGTGCATCGGGGGCGGGATGCGGCCCTTGCAGACGTGGGTGGTCGCAGCGAGGATGGGGGCGAAGGTGTGTGTGGGTACGTGGGTGTGTGGGTGTGTGGGCGTCAGGCGGCAGGGGCTCCGCCGACACGCATGTCGATGCGCCTCCTCCTCCCTGCACACAACCATAACGACACCAACGCACGCACATGCACACGCGCACAAGCACACACAGGTGTTTGTGCTTCTCCTTGTGCTTTTCTAACACGGATGTTTGTGCGTTTCTTTCATAGTTCCCTCCCTTGTACTTTCCCAACACACACAGGTGTTTGCGGGCGCGCTGCGGGACAACGGCCGTGCGCCGCTGGTGGGGGAGCCCACCTTCGGCAAGGGGCTGGTGCAGGTGTGTACGAGTGCGTGTGTGTGTTAGAAGCTACAACGGAGAGTACTACGAAAGACTTGTGCGTGCGAAGGTACAGGAATGTGTGCGTGTGTTAGAGATCACAAGGGAGAGAACAGCAGACATGTGTGCGTGTGTGTGCGTGTGCATGTGTGTGCGGCTGGCGCAGCTTGGGGCGGGTTGGGTCCAAGTGGTGGGGTTGCGAGCAAGCGCGAGTCGTACGATGTGGTGGCCGCATAAAGTTGTGGGGCAGGGGTGGGGGTATGAGGTTGCGTGCCAAACCGGGGGGCGCTTCCACGGCGTCGGGCCGCCGTAGGTACGTAGGGCCCTGGGGTGCCGCCCCGCACCGCACTACCACCTCCGATTACGGCCCTCACACGCCCCCACACCACACCCCGCCGCCCGTCACACACCCCCACAACGCTGCAGTATTACTTCCCGCTGCGGGAGGGCGCCGACGGCGGCGTGCGTGTCACCGTGGCAAAGTGAGTGCCGTGTGGTTTGCTATGTGGTGCCGTGTGGTGTGCCGTGTGTTGTGACGTGTGGTGTGACATGTGTTGTGACGTGTGGTGTGCTGTGTGGTGTGACATGCGGTGTGTCACATGTGGTGTGACGGGTCGGGGCGTGGCCGCCACTGGGTGCTTGCACGCAGCCCCACGCAGCACACACGCGTACGCACACACATGCTCTGTCTTGTGCTGTCCTTCCCTTGTGCCCTTTGAAACCACGCGCCCACAGACGCCCACGCCCACACACATGCACACACGTACACAGGTACCTGACGCCCTCGGGCTACGACATCAGCGGCCGCGGCGCCGGCCTGCTACCCGACAGGCTCTGCAACGACTTCCCGCACGGTGAGGGGATTAACCATCCAAGGGATGGTATGGATTACTTGGTAGGATTACCGCAAGGCGGAGGGAGGCAGGGAGGGAGACCTCGGCAGCACGTTGCCGCCAAACCCGCATCTGCGCGACCGCCTGTGCACCCGCTTGCCCCGCTCACCTGCGTGCGGCGGCCCACACCACCACCCGCTGAATTTGACGCGCGCACACAAACACACTGCTGTGGCGCGCGCACACACACACACACACACACACACACACACACACACACACACACACACATGGCTTGTTTTCCCCTTGTGATCTCTAACACACACACACACACACACACACACACACACACACACACATTGCTACACGGTCTTTGCTTTGCTTGTTTTCCCCTTGTGATCTCTAACACATTGCTACATCGCTTCATCGCACACACGGTCTTTGTTGTGTTCGTTTTTCTTGTGATCTCTTAGCACCTTAGCACTTCCGTTTTTTCTTGTGATTTCTTAGCACCTTAGCGCTTCCGCGCCGCGTGACGGTGTGCCCTGCCGCGTGCCGCAGGCGGCCTGCCCACCCGCGTGGAGGGCGGCGACCGCTGCATCCAGCAGGCGGCGGGGCTGCTGCGGGTGCGCATATGAGGCACACCCCAACTCTTGAGAGTTTGGGGGGCAGGGTCCGAGGCGACAGCCACTTAGACACGCACAGACACGCGTGTCCATGTGTTGGACAAGGGGGGCGCGACAGCAACAGCATGATGCAACATACAGGTGCTCGCACGCGAATGCGGGCCGTGCCCGCCCTTGGTTTATGGAAACAGAGCGTAAATAGTGGCGTTCGTGTGTGCGTGCGCCTCTGGATGTCGAGATGGCCATGCAATTATATCAAATCAACGGCACATTTCATAATTCTCATGTCTCATCGCGTAGTCGCATCATTAGGTTGCGCGTCCTTCGGGGGGCGTCTTTGTTGTTGTGGCCAGGGGGCGAAACGCCGCGAAGTGGTGGTGTTGGTGCGCGGCCGGCGGTGTACCCCCTGTACCTGTACCTGTACTGTATGTACCGTACCATGCGTGTACGGTCTGGGCATACCGCCCCGTGTTGTACTGTTGTACTTCTGACAACGCTCGTTGGTCACATGATGAGCTGCAATCATATGTGTATCTGCCACCCACCCCCCCACCCACCCCACACACACACCTGCTCAGAAAGTGAGAGAGCGAGAGAGGTGCTGGTTCCAGGCGCGGCGTGAATGGATGCCGGGATTGATTGGAGTAGGCCTGGTTGTGCTGGGTTACCGTTTTGTGGGGTGGCGCGTTGGAGGTTTGGGTGGAGCTGGCGGCTGGGTCTGGGACAGATGGGCCGTACGGTATTGGAACGATGCGCACACGCGCCCAAGCCTACAGTCAAGGACCCAAGGGGGCACCCGAAAATCCCGTACGGATGATGCCTACGGCGGCAGACCTTCTTCAGTGCCGTACTTGTCAGCGGCGGCCCCCTGAACGGCTGAACGGGTTGGTGGTTCCCCAGTCGCACGCCGCTTCTCTGCCCTCCTCACCCGAGCGTCAACGTAGACGATTGCTGTCAGCCGGCCCCAACCGCTGAACCGCCCCGACAGAGTTTGGCTCAGTCGCTGCCCCGCCCAGCCGGCCCCTGCCTTTGCAGCGGAAACGCTGCTGCTGCAGTGGTGCGGCTGATACTGCTATGTCGATAGGGAACGCAGAGAAGCGAGCAGGCAACAAAATGCAGCACCTGCCTGCCTGCAATACCACAGGCCTTTTGCTTGGTCCAAAAATGGACATGCGTGGGGGCACTGTCTGCACTGAGTGGGGGCACTTTGCAGAACTCAGTCTGCTAAAGCGTACAGGTTGATTGGTTTAGTTTGGGCTGGTAACCACAACCCCCCCCCTGAGTTAGCCGAGCCGGCGGAGCTTCCCACCCTCCGAATGGACAATGGTCCCCCACCCCCCCGGGCTGATACCGCATGGCGTGCGGCTTGCAACATACACGTCCTTACATTCCGCGCCTTGGGCACGCACGTGCCGCCATGCACAGCGGGGGCGCACTGGCACCCACCCACCTCACAATGGCTTCCCTCCAGTCGCCCGCCCAACGGCCAAACCGACGCGCCCCCTACCCATCATCCTCTCGGCTCTCAGAGCGGCACTATCACCACCGCGCACGTGCTTGTGCGCCTGGCCCACACAACACACCGCACGTTTCACGTCCCCTCGCAGAATCCATGTACGGTATTACGGCGATGCGGTATGTCATGAATTCACGGCAGAACACTCTGGCGCGGTCCAAATGCCACCTGGTGGCACCAGTGCTTCCCCCTCCCCCCCCCCCCCCGCCACACACACAGAGACATGCGCCTCACTTCAGCGCCCGCACATGCTTTCCTCATCCATTCGCAGTTCAATGCGCCCTCCCTGTGAGCGCCCCACCCACCGCGTGCACGTGTTTGCAGCGTCGCCCCCCAGGGGAAAATACACGGGTCAAAAGAGGAACCCACCTTCCATTCGAACCCCGTCAACCAAGCATGTCCTGCCCGCGAGTCACCCTGCCGTCGCCGGCGGCAGTCCTTCCCGGGGGACAGGGTTGTGTTTCTGAATGGCCCACTCGCCACGCAGCTGCAGCAGCAGCTACCGCTCAGTGCAGTGCAATGCAATGCAGGCAGGCATGCATCGTACAAGCCTCCTGACTTGCCCCTCCCTCCCACCGTCCAACCGACCACGCGCTGCTCGCGCAGCCCGCAGCCCGCCAGCAAACCACAACACACTCACTCATTTGGAGACGCTGCAACCGCACCGCACCGCATCAAACTGCATCTATATCAGTTTAGCGGCGCGCAAGGGGGCGCCTGCTACTGCTGCTGCTACTGCTGCTGCTGCTAGGCGCACCATGCGGCTCCGCTCTGCCGAGTTGCCTGCGCCGCCACCTGCCACCCCAACCACACGGCAGTGCGCCTCACCTGCCGCACCCCCCCACAGCCACAGACAGCAGCGCACGCACCTGTGCAGCAGCGGATGCAGCAGCACCTGTGCTGCAGCAGCAGCAGCAGCAGCAGTAGCACCCCATGCGCACTTGCGCAATCCCCACCTCCTCCTCGACAACGACAACGACTCATCCACGGCACGGGCATACATCGCCGCATGCGGCTGGCCCCCCACCCGCGTTGCCCCTGCACCTCTCGCTCTCTCGCTCCAAGTCGAACCTCCCCCCTCAACCATACCGTACAAGCAAACACAACAGCAAAGACAGTAACACATCGGCATTTCTGTTTATTTCCGTTCCGTTTCGCACCAGAATCCGCGCATGATTTCCAGTACTACAGTGGGCGGCGCCGGCCTGCGAACCCAAGTGGGCTCTCAGCAGCGCGGCGCCCCGCACCTCAAATCTCATGGTTGCATGTATGTGTGCGTGCGTGTGCACCGTAAGCGTAGCCGCATTTAGCGCCACGTCAGTTGTCCTGTCCCGCAATGTGCTCTCTCGGTTTTGCGGTCCAAGCAACTGTGCGGGCACGGACAGCCGAAAAGGATGAGAGCGCGGGCGTCAGCGAAACGCCAGCTTGCGCCTCTTGGTAGCCGCATTCCTCATAGGTGCCCAGCCAGGTGCACACGTTCCCAGCCTTCCTGACTCCCAGCGCGAAACAGCAATACACACCGCCGCCCCCCCACCCCACCCCGTCCATTTCCCATCCTCCCGCACTTGCCTGCCCGCGTCCCCCCCCCACCCACCCCGGCGGCCCTCACCTCTTTATGCGGCCCAGAGCTCTTTATTGTTGAATTACTAAAACAGCAACAGGCACATGATGACAAAGGACCCCAGCATGAGCAGCAGGCGCGAGAGGAAGGCCTGCGAGGGAGCGAAGGCGGCACAACAAGGGCGTGGTGAACGCGCGGCACATCCACTTGCCGCTATGCCGGCCGCCCCCCCCCCCCGCTCAGCCACACGGCATGCCCCAGCAGCCGCGCGCGCCACACGCAGGCGGCAGTGCAGCTGCAACTGCAACTGGCCCACAGGCGTCAACCACCGTCAGCCGTTGGGAGAAGAAAGGGGTGGTGGGGGTGGGGGTGGGGGTCCGAGCGCACGCTGGGTTAATTAACGACTGCGCCTCACCTGGTGCTGCTGCTCGGGTGTGAGCGCCTCGTTGTAGCCCTGGCCCGGTCCAAGGTGGAAGCCGAACAACGATGGCAGCACGCCCTGCTGAGGCACCTGCCCCGGGGCCGCGGTCACCTGCGATAGCATAGTGCGGACGTTTCACGAATCGCCGCTCCGGCATCGCATGCGCGCATGGCCCCTCGGCCGGTTTTGAGTGTGTTGCTGCTGGTGTACGCACCGGCACAGGCGCGGGCCGATGACCAGCAGGGCGAGGCGGAACGGGCTTGACGGCCTCCTGCACCGCGCTGGCCGGCTCCGAACCGCGCCCGTAAATGGGCACCACCCTGTCGACGTCCACGCCCGCCTTGCACACCGGGCACGCCCGGTTGTTGCACGTTGGCGATTGCATCCACCTGCACTCACAAGCAAGGGCGCGACGTCAGGGTCCGGTCGCATCGTTCGCGCGCCCAAAGAGGCCATGCCAACAGGGACGCACCGGTAGAGGCAAGGCCAGCAGAACAGATGTCCGCACAGCGTCACAACCGGCTCCTTGGCCAGCTCCAGGCAAATGTTGCACTCAAACGCCGAAGCGTCCTCCTCCTCGTGCGCGTGGGACTGAGCCACCACCGCGGCCACGGCGCCCGTTGGCGTTGCTGGCTGAGGTGCATTTTCAGACGGACGCTCCGGCGCCGGCGCAGCCGCTGCGGGCGGCTGAGGCTGCACAACCGAGACCGGAGAAGGCATCGCGGTCTCCACTGTCGCCATCTTCAGAGCCTGGCCGACGAAGTCGGTCCTTGTTTGGGTTCAAAGTAGCCTAGTTTCAACGTAGTTGAGCTTAACCAGGAATCGTAAACCGGGGGACACCGAATGCAGACCTGCTTTTCGCTGGGGAGGGAGTCTAGCAGCGCATAATACCACAACAAAAGCAGAGAAAGTTTGGGTATCTGAGCTACGTGAAGAAATGAGCGCGGCGCGAACGGCTGCCCAAATAAAACGAGTGAGGCATCGAGATGGGGCTGCGAAGTTTGCGGGACTCCTCGAACGCCGCCAAGTTTCTGCCGCCAGGTCTTACACATTCACCCTTAGTTCTGTGGCGGAAAAGGGCGGGCATCAAAACGCGAGGCGCGCCACCGGGGCCCCACGGCGCAGCACATCCAGCGAGTTCGTTCCCGACCACCGCAGTCCATAAGCCCGCGCCACCGCAGCCGACACCGCCCGCGCCTCCTCCGCTTCCCACGCCGCCGCTGCAGCTCGCCTCCGTGCCTCCTCTGCACCCTCGTGACCCGCCGAAGGGCTGCTCCCAACCCCAGCACCTGAACGTACTCCAACACTCGCAGAGCCACCCGCAGCTCCCGCCCCTGGCCCTGCCGTAGCTCCGTACGCTGCTGCCTGCTGCGCCGGCTGCTGCGCAGCAGCTGCGGCTGCGGCTGCATCGCCAGCCACCGCAGGCATCGGCGGCGCCGCGGCCGCCGCACACGCCGCAACTGCTGCTGCTGTAGCTGCAGGCGGCGGGGGCGGCGGCGGCGGCGGCGGCGGTAACAGCCAGCAGTGACAGGGCTGCACCACAAGCGGCTGGGAGCCGGCGCCGCCGCCGCCGCCGAGCAGCGGCAGCCCCAGGCGGGCCGACCAGGGCAGTCGCAGGGAGAACACCAGCACCGCCAGGGGCACCACCCGCGCCCATGGCGTCAGAGCCGCCGGTTGCGCGCTTGCGGCGGCGGTGGCGGTGGTGGCGGTGGCGGCGGTGGCGGCGGTGGCGGCGGCAACCACAGTGGGAGGGGCGCCCTGGACCAACACGGCCAGCGCGTCACCCTGCAGGACAATAAATAACAGCATTCATTGCTGTGAGCGGGCCGGAGCTTGGAAGCTTGGGGGCGGAGTTGCCAGTTGGATGGCGCCAGCACCAGGGCCGCCCATGACCTGACTCAAACCCCACGGGACCTCAGCACTGGCCGTTGCTCGAGAGAATGACCCACACACACTAAACATCAAGAGCACGAACGCACACCAGGTAGCTGCGCGGCAACCAGACGCCCGCACGCATGCCCGCCCGCCCGCCCGCCCGCCCGCCCGCACGCACGCACACACACGCGCATGCACGCACGCACGTGCATTCCCAGACCCCACCCACCCACCTGGGCGCTGAAGGCCATGGCCGCCACGCCGCCGCGCGCCACCGCCCGCAGCTGCGCCGCCACCCAGCTGCCAGACGCACCCGCTGGGGCTGGGGCCGGGGCCGGGGCCGCGGCAGGCGCCGCAGAGGCCTGGGGGTCCGAGGAGGGGCCGGCAGCCGCGCCAGTAGCAGCAGCCGCCGCCGCCGCCGCCGTTACTGCCAGCGCCGCCAGGGCGGGCGGGGCGGGGTGCAGCGCCTCAGGCCCGGGCTGTAGCGGCAGTTGCCACGTGGCGGCGCCGTGCTCCATGTCGTACACGGTTACGAAGCGCGGCAGCGGCCGCAGATCCGGATTCGGGTTTGAGCGCTCCGCGTATAGGAATCCGGCTCCGGCTCCGGGTGCGTGGGCCGGCCTGCCGCCGCCGCCGCCGGCTGTCGCGGCAGCGGCCGGCAGCAGCAGCAGCAGCTCGGGCGGGGGTAGTGGCACTGGGCTGGCTGCCGCGAACTGGTGGGTGGCAGGGGCGGGGGCGTGGGTTGCAGGGGGCAGGCAGCAGCGGGGGAGGTGAATCGGCAGTGGGGGAGGTGGTTAGAAGCGTACAGAGGCACAGGCACACAACAGGCTTGTGATTTTCTTACACAGGCTCAGGCAAAGGTACAGGCGTACGTCCATCACCGCCAAACACCACAGCTGCAACCCTAGCTCGCGACCCTATCGACAGCCCCACCGCGCCCTCGCACTTCGCAGTCCTCTGTCTGTGTTGCTTCTTCACACGGGCACAAACCAAACGCACCACTCCACATACCTGACCTGACAGCCTGCGCCCGCCCCCAAACCTCCCCCACACCGCGACCCGCCCACCCGCCCGCACGCAAACACGCACCTGCATGGTGGCCGCGTGCAGCGCCGCGCAGCCGCCCGGCCCCAGCGCCGCCGCCACGTCCGCCGCCGCCATGTAGCCCACCCGCTGCAGGTCCGGCCGCAGCCGCCCCGCCGCCGCCGCCAGGCAGCTGCCGCACAGGTAGGCCGCCAGCGCGGGGCAGCTGCGCGCCAGCGCGGCGCGGCCGGCGGCGGAGGTGGCCAGGTGCCGCAGTGCGGCGGCCACGTGCGGGTGTAGCGGCAGGTGCTCGCCTGGGGCGGGTGACAGCAGGTGGGTGGGAGCCGAGCCGGGTGAGGGGAAGGGAGGGGAGGGGATTCCATGCATGTTAAATTAATGAAGAAGGAGATGTAGACAGACGATGGGGGGCTGAAGGAGCTGAGCTGGGCACACGGGGCCCCCGACACACGGCACGACGGCGCGACATGACAGGGCCCTGGTGGGGACTGGTGTGCAAGTGGAGGACCAGACCAGGCCAGACCAGACCAGGAGGGGCCCAAGCGGGGCCCAGGCTGAGGCGCCCCAAGCCACACACCCCCACCCCCACCTGCCGAGAAGCGGACCAGACCCGCCAGCAGGCCAGGCAGGTCCGCCGCCGCCACCGCCGCCAGCAGCGCCGCCGCCGCCTCGCTGACGCGCCGCAGCGCCGCCAGCGCCGCCGCCGACATGCCGTGGTGGTTGTGATGGTTGTTGTGGTGGTTATGGTTATGCTGGTGGCCACTGCCGCTGCCTCCGGATGCGGCTGGCGTGAGGGGGCCAGAGGGGGTTGACAAGGAGGCAAGGGCGCCGGTGCCGCGCGCGAGGGCGGCGGCTCCGGACCAGCCGCCGCCGGGGAGGGAGGGCGGCGAGGCGGCGAGGGAGCCGGCGGCGGGCGGCGAGCAGGCGTAGAGGGCGAGGTGGTGGGGGTGCAGGTAGGAGGCGGAAGAGGAGCTGGGGTCGGCTGCGTCCGTGGGCATGGCGTGGACCACGGCCAGGAGCCTGCGTGTGTGTGTGTATGACACGTGTGGCGGCGGCGGCGGCGGCAAGGGCGCATGTGAGGCGGCCAGCTCGAGGCAGGAACACACACACGCACGTAGTTAGGAGGACGGCGCACAAGACTTAAACGGAGGACGGCGCACAAGACTTAAACGGAGGACGGCGCACAAGACTTAAACGGAGGACGGCGCACAAGACTTAAACGGAGGACGGCGCACAAGACTTAAACGGAGGACGGCGCACAAGACTTAAACGGAGGACGGCGCACAAGACTTAAACGGAGGACGGCGCACAAGACTTAAACGGAGGACGGCGCACAAGACTTAAACGGAGGACGGCGCACAAGACTTAAACGGAGGACGGCGCACAAGACTTAAACGGAGGACGGCGCACAAGACTTAAACGGAGGACGGCGCACAAGACTTAAACGGAGGACGGCGCACAAGACTTCAACGGAGGACGGCGCACAAGACTTCAACGGAGGACGGCGCACAAGACTTCAACGGAGGACGGCGCACAAGACCTAAACAACAGCCGTTTCCACACTCCAGTGCTGTGGAGGCATGTACCGTACTGCTCAAGACGGACCGCTCGCGCAATGATGGGTAACCCATGGAACGGAAACAGCAACCGCATCAAGGCGCATACGGTACCCGGTGTGGTAAAGCCCGTGGCACCACCGTACATCGTACACAGTCAGCAGTATCACACACGCACACACACCTGTCCACGAACACGTCCCACGGCTGCAGCGCCCGCCGCCATCGCGCCGCCGCCGCCGCGCCGCTGCCGCCCAGGGCCGTCGCGAGCACCGACGCCGCTAGCGCCGGAAGCAGCGCGCCGTCGCTGCCCCACACACCCTGGCCGTAGCCGTGGCCGCAGCCGCCGGCTGTAGCAGCCGCAGCAGCTGCGGCGGCGGCGGCGGCCGTCGGCGGCGGCATGAGGGGCAGGCACATGAGCTCTGAAAGCGCCGCTGCGGCGGCGGCGAAGAGTGACGGCGGCGCTGCGGCCGGGTGCGCCAGGCACGCGGCGGCGGCGATCAACGCCGCCGGGTAGAGCCGGTGTGGCGGCGGCGGCGGCGGCGGCGGCGCTACAGCCACCACCGACCTGCCGTGGCCGGCGTGGGCGGCTGTAGCAGGCGCGGGCGCCATAAGCGCGAGGATCTCAGTCGCCTGTGGTGGCAGCCGCATCAGCAGCAGCTCCTCCTCCTCCTGCTGCTGCTGCTGCTGCTGCTGCTGCTGCTGCGCTGGCGTGGCGTCATCGGCTGTCGCAGCAGAAGTGGGCGGCGGCGGCGGTGGTAGCAGCGGCCGTGGCAGCGGGCGCGGCTCGGTGTAGGCTGCGAGCAGCAGCTGCGCCGCCTCCCGCACCGCCTCGTTCTGGCAGCTCCAGCGCCGCGCAAAGACCGACAGGTCGGGCGGCGGCGCGGCTGTAGCAACATTGGTAGCGGCAGCAACTGCAGCGTCAGACACGGGCGCTGTGAGGGAGGCTGTAGCTGCCGCTGCAACGGCGGCGGCTGTAGCATCGCGCTCGGCGACCAGGTAGTGCTGGCGGAGGCCGCTGGCGGCGCGAACGGCGGCGCGTGCCAGCTCTGCGGCGGCGGCGGCGGCGGCGGCGGCGCCGCCGCCGCCGCCGCCAGCGGCAGAGGCTGCGGCCGCGGCGGCCAGCAGGCCGCCTGAGAGCGCCGTCAGGTGCAACAGCCGCGAGGCGGCGGCGGCGCCGTCCCCCACCCAGGCCACCGCCAGCGGCGCTGCAGGCGCTGTCGCCTCCGCCACCGCCGCCGGCGGTGGCGGAGGCCCGAGCTCGCCGCCAGTTCCACATGCTGTAGTGCCGACAGCAGCGGCGGCGGCGGCGGCGGTTGTGTGACGTGGTCGCGGCTGCGGCTGTGGCTGCGGCATCATCATGGCGACCGCGCCGCACGCCGACACCACCGCCGGCTGCACCAGGCCGCTGCTGCGAGGCTGCGGCAGTAGCAGCGAGGGAGCGCCCCCAGACGCAGCGGCTGTAGCCGCTGCAGCGGCCACGTGTGCCGCGTCCATCACGTCATTGCCGCACCCCGCCGGCGCCCGCTGGCGGGCGGCGCCGCCAGGGGACGAGGGGGGCTGCCTGCGCTTGCTGCCGCCGCCGCTGCTGTTCCCGTGGCGGCGGCCGCGCGCAGACCTGCTTATGCTGCTAGTTGGCAGGGGCGGCATGGGCGCAGTAGCCGCCGGCGGGAGCGGCAGTAGCACGCCCGTGTGCGCCAGCGCCGCCGCCAGCGCGACATCGGCATGCGCGTCGCGGCCCCAGCAGTGCAGCAACGCCGACAGCGCCGCCGCCGCGCCCAGCGGCGTGCCGCTGATGGCGGCGCCGGTGGCGGCGGCGGCGGCGGCGGCGCCGCCAGTGTCTGCGGCTGGCGGCGGCGCCGACGGCGGCGGCCCATTGTGCACGCTGCCGTTGATCCGCGCCGCTGGAGCCGCCGCCGCCTCCGGTGGCGGGCTGGCCGGCGTGGCGGGCGCCGCCGGCGTGGTGGCGTTGGCGGCGGCCGCGGAAGACGAAGTCAGCGCCGCCGCGACGGAGCCGGCGTCCATGGATGGACGCAGGGAGCCCATCGGCGAGGCTGCAGAGCTGCGGTACGAGTGAGCCGGTGAGAAGGCGCCGCCGCCGCCGCCGCCGGCGCCACCAGCTGCGCCGCTCACGGCGCCGATGGAGACGACAGAGGTGGATGGCGAGGGCGACGCCACGCCGCCGCCACCGCCGCCGCCGCCACCGGTGCGACGGCCGTCGGCGGCGTCAAGGGACGGGCGCGGCCGAGGCACAGGCACAGGCAGTGGCGCGCTCCGGCCGCCTCCATGACTGGCATTGGTGCCGCCGCCGCCACCGCCGCCAGCAGCGGCGGCGGCGGCAGCGGCGCTGGTGGCGGTAGCAGCAGCAGCGGCGGCAGCGGCGTGTGCAGCGGCTTCCGCCGCAGCGGCCACCGCCGCTAGGGCCGCGCCGTCAACCGCCGCCAACGGCACCTCCGGCCGGCCGCGACTCGGGCCGTACGGCAGGGCGTGCAGCCCGCCGCCGTACGACCAACCCCCACCGCCGCCGCCAGCACCACCAACCGCTGACGCCGTCGTCATGAGCAGCGGCGCGCTGGACTCAGCCGCCGTCACGGCCGACTGCGGCGGCAGCGCTGACGCAGGGTGGTGTGGGTGCGGGTGGGGGTGGAAGAGGGGTGGATGCGGGTGCGCCGCTGCCGCTGCCGCTGCCGTTGCTGAAGCCGGCGACGATGCCGGTGGGTGGCCATGGTGGTGGTGGTTGTAAAGGGACCCCGCCGCCGCGCTGATGCGCCCGTCCGGCGTGCCGCCATAGCTGCCGCCGCTGCTGCTGGCGGCGGCGGCGGCGGCGGCGCCCGTCCCGCTTCCATAGCTGCCGCTGCGCCGGCCGCCGAGTGGGCCCGTCAGCGCCGCCACCGCCGCCACCGCCGCCGCCGCCACGCCACCGCTATGGCCGCTACTACCGCCACCACCACCAGCCGCGGCGGCGGCGGCGGCGGCGGTGGCCGCCGCGCCAGGCGCGGCGAAGGCGGATGCGCCGACGGCACCTGGTGCCGCTGCTGCCGCTGTGCCGTCACCGCCGCCGCCGCCGCCATCGGCCAGGATGGCCCGGGCGGCTGTGCCGCTGACAAGGCGGTCCAGGGTGGGTGTGGGCGGTGCCAAGTCAAACACCGCCACCGCCCAGCGCCCCGCGCGATCACGGCCGCCGCACGCCAGGAAGCCCCTGCATGGGTGCACATGGGGCACAGTGGCGGTTGCGGTTGCGGTTGCGGTTGACACGCGCGAACGTCCGTCGCCGCTGGATGGTCACAGCTCGCTTCCGTTTTGGCCATGGGCTCATCATGGGGCCAGTCATCGCTGCCACACGTGCAACCACAAGCACCCACACGCACCCACACGCCCGCGGCGCGCATGCGACCACCGCAACCACCACCACGGCACCACCCGCGTGCAGGGCACACACGGCGCGGGATGTCAGGGCAGCCCCGCACACGCGCGCCACGCACCACACAGCACCATCGTGTCGGCCTCCGGTCTTTCATCACGTCCCCCCGACACAGAAACACCCACACGGCCACATCCCAAGCGCACCCGCAGCACCCACCCCCAGCACCCACCCACCCACCCACCTGCGGAAGCTCCACGACACGGCCTCGGGCACGCCGTAGGGGTAGCCGCGGCACACGCTCACCACCGCCCGCCGCGCCAGGCACACCAGTGCCACGCTGCCGTCCTCCGCCGCCGACACCACGCAGTGCCGGAACTCGGACGGCGCGCCAGGCACGCCCACGCCCGAACCCGACTCCGGCCCCCCGTGGCCCTGCCCCAGCCACAGGCCGGCGCCGGCGCCGCCGGCGGCTG
Source organism: Chlamydomonas schloesseri (assembly GCA_016834595.1). Taxonomy (NCBI): domain Eukaryota; kingdom Viridiplantae; phylum Chlorophyta; class Chlorophyceae; order Chlamydomonadales; family Chlamydomonadaceae; genus Chlamydomonas; species Chlamydomonas schloesseri. The sequence goes on from JAEHOD010000002.1 coordinate 2,413,361, forward strand.
ATGCGCCCAAGGACGAGGCAGAGGAGGCAGTAGCAGCAGCAGCAGTAGCAGCAGCTGCGCTGCTGCCAGTCCAGATGGCGGCTGCTACAGCCGCCGGGTCGGCCGCGTGCGTGGCGGCAGCCGTGGCTGCTGCCGCTGCGGCGGCTGCTACAGCCGCGGGGTCGGGGCGAGGCAGCAGCAGCCGGCGCACGGGGGCGCCGTGGGGGTGCACGGCGAAGATGGGGCGGCCGAAGGCGGCACGGTGCGTGTGCCAGGCACGGACCGAGCCATCCGCTGAGCCTGTGAGCATCACACGCACCGGCTGCCCAGGCGGCAGGCCGCTGTTACAGCCGCCCGCGGCGGCAGGGTGCTGGCTGTAGCTGGTGTGGTGCTGGTGCTGGTTGCTGATGTCCATGCTGTAGCGGCTGCTGCTACTGCCGCCGCCGCCGCCGCCACCAGCGGCCGAGGTGCGCGGGTGGGGCGGCCTGGCTGGCTGCGGCAGCGGCTGCGGCAGCGGACAGGAGGTGAAGGTGCTGAAGGACGCAGAGGACCCTGCGGAAGGCGAGGACGCACCGCTGGACAGAGGCCGCTCGCCGCCGCCGCCGCCTCCTGCTGCTGCTACTGCTGCTGCTGCTGCTACTGCTGCTGCTGCTGCTGGCGGCGGCGGCGGATGGCGGTGGCGAGCAGCGGCTGCTTGGGGGGCAGGCGTGTAGGTGTGGAGGGCGGGCGACGACGGAGCTGTGGACAGCGGCGCCGCTACAGCCGCCGCCGCCGCCGCGGCGGCGGCGGCGGCAGTTGACGGTTGGGATGGCGGCGGCGGCAATGGGCGGTACAGGACCTCCAACTGACACGTGACGGGCCCCAGGTGCCCAACCATCCACCCGCACCGCGCCGGCCGCCAGCCTGCCGGACCGCTGCTGCTGCTACTGCCACCGCCAGCGCGGTTGCTACTGCCACTCCTGCAGCCACTGCTGCCGCTGCTGCTGCTGCTGGCGCCCACCGAGGGCGGCACTGCGTAGGCGGCTGCGTCGCAGTAGCGCATGGCTCCGCCTGCCGTACACTGCACCAGCATTGCCTCGTCCACCAGCACGCCGCTACTGCCAACAACGCCATTGCTACTGCCGCTGCCGCTGCCATTGCCGGCGGCGTGCGCCGCAGCGCCGGCGTTGCCGCACGCAATCAGCGACGCCGCCACCACCCGGCTGCTGCTGCCGCCGCCGGCGCCCGCCGGGCCTGCCGCGGCCGCTGCTGCTGCTGCCAGGCCGCCGCCGCGGCTGCTGACGCCAGCAGCAATGGCACTCAGCTGCAGCCTTGAGGCCGCGGCGGCCGCCGCCGTCGCCGCACTCAACGCCCCCATCCGGTCCACCGCAGCCAACGCCGCCACTGCGGGACCCCAGCGCCCACCACCGGTCCGCCGCCAGGCCGCCGCCGCCGCCGCCGCCGCGGAATCCTCCTCGTCGCCATCATCTGCGTCGGCGTCGCCGTCGGCCTCGTCCCCGGGAAGCCATGGCCGCCCTGCTGACGCCACTGCCGGGTGCAGCAGCAGCTGCTGCTGCGTTTGCGTGCTACAGCCGTCAGCAGCCGCAGCAGCAGCCGCACCAGCAGCAGCAGCAGCAGCAGCAGTGCCTGCCGCTACAGACGCCGTCGCCGTCGCCGCCGCCGCCAGCAGTTGGCTGCGCCGCCAGCTGCTGCGCCAGTGCACGGCGGCCCACCGTTCGTACAGGCAGTGCGGCAGGCCGAGCGCCTCAAGCAGCCGCCGCCGCGCCCGTCGTCCGCCGCCACTCCCACCAAAATCACCGGCTGTAGCCGCCAGGCCGGCAGCCGCAGCCAGATCGACTATCGCTGGCGCGGACGCCTCCAAAGGCACGGCTGTAGCTTCCCGCGGGATGGCAACGGCCGGATGCGGAGGCTGTAGCCGAGGCACGCCGAGCGGGCTGTAGCACCAGTCCGGTAGGTAGGTTCCCTGCTCGCCGTCGCTCGTGCTACTGCCGACCTCGTCGTTGTCACTGGAGCTGCTACAGCCGCTGCTGGTCCCCGGCCCTGACCCGCTGCTGCTGCTGTCGCTGCATGCGCTGCTGCTGCCGCTCTCAGCCGCCGCCGCCGCCGCCGCCGCCGCCGCCACACCTTGCCGCTGCGCCACCTGCATGGAGCCGCCATGCAACCCCCCCTTGCGACCGCCGCCCACAGCGCCGCCCATGTCGCCGCCACCCCCAGCTGCCGCCGCCGCCGCCGCCGCCGCACCGCCTGCAGCCGCCACCCAGCCCGCCGCGGGCGCCGCCGCTGCCCAGCCCGCTCCCAGCCACCCCGCCAGGGGCAGGACGTCCTCGCCCTTGCGCCCACCCTCAACAACCGCCGCCGCCGCCAGGGTCTGGGCCGCCTGGCCGGCTGCGCCGTGAAGGTGGCCGCTGCTGCTGCTGCTGCTACTGCTGCTGCTACTGCCAGTGGTGGCGGAGCAGTCCAGCCCACTGACCTCCGGGCCCAACCGCCATTGATACGCGATTGTTTCCGTCGACCCCGCCGCCGCAGCCGCCGGCGCGTGGCTGTAGGAACCGCCACAGGGCCCCGAGTCCGCCCCCGCCGCCGCCTCGTGCGAATTGCTACCATCCCCGTCTTGCCCCGAGCCGCCAACCAGCCGCCGCCGGCCGCCGCCGCCGGCTGCTACTGCCGCTGCATGGCTCTGCACGCTGAGCACGGACCAGCCGCAGCGCAGGGACCGCAGGCCATTGGACTCAGCCGCGCTGGAGCTACAGCTACTGCCATTGGTGGCGGTGCTGCTACTGCTGTTGCTACTTTTGCTGCTGCTTCTACTCCTGCCAAGCAGCAGCTCGGGCGCCCAGCATACGCCGCACGCCACGTGGCGGCGCAGCAGGTGGTGGCCGCCGTGCTGCGGGTGCTGTGGGTGCTGTGGGTGCGCCACAGACTGCAGCCCGCCAGCCGCCACCGCCGCCGCCGCTGCTGCGGCGGCCGCTTTCTCCGCCGCCGCCTCTCCCGCAAGCAGCTCGCGCACACGCAGCACGTTGCCACAGCGACTGCCGCTGGGTGTTACTGGCGAGGCAGCTGCAGCCGCCGCCGCCGTCACGGCAGCAGCAGCAGTAGCAGCAGGAGCTCCTGGGAACATGGTGATGGATGGTCCGGAGCTGGCGGCAGCTGCGCCGCCGCTGAGCCGGCCAAAGGAGAAGGACGGGGCGTTGTGGATGGCTTCTGCTGCTGCTGCGGCAGCGTCCGGTGTGGGCGGCGCGGCGTGGGCAGCGCGGGAGAGCGACACCAGCTGCTGCCGACCGGTGCCGTCCCAACACAACAGCTCCAGAGCCTCTGGCTGTCGCCCCGATGCCGGTACGTCCCCGCCCTCCGCCCCCTCCTGCCCCCGGGCCTCCCCCGCACCGGGCGTGCCTGCGGTCGTAGGCCCACCAACTGCAGCCGCCGCCGCCGCAGGGCCGGTGGCGGCGGCCGCAGGGCCGGTGGCGGCGGCGGCAGCTTCCGGCAGCTCCAGCAGCTGCATGTGTGTGGCGGCCCGGATGACGTAGAAGGAGTTGTGCTGACTTGCGTGCGGGTGCGGGTGCGGGTGCGGGTGCGGGTGCGGGTGCGGGTGTTGGTGTTGGTGTCCGAGGTGGGTTGCCAGGCCGCCGGTGCTGTGCAGGGTCAGGGCCGGGGAGTGGGGCGAAGACGAGGGGGGCGCCAGGGTGGACGGCCCGGCGTCGTACGGCAGCGGCGGCGGCGGCGGCAGCAGCCCCGCCGGCTGCTGGTGCATGAGGCTGATGCGGTACAGCCGCACGTACGACAGCAGCAGCGCGCCGTAACCGCCACTGCCGTAACCGCCGGCTGGCTGTGACGGTGCCTCCCGCCGCCGCCGCCGCGAGCGCAGCACCACCCAGGCGTCCGCCGCGCCCAGCACCGCCCAGCCCAGGTCAGACGACACGGCCGCCGCCAGCAGCGGCTCGTGGAACTCATCAACCACCTCAACCGCCTCAACCTCCGCCGCCGCCGCCGCCGCCGGCAATGACGTCACCACGGACGAGTGCGCCGCCGGCGGCTGCGCTGCCGCCAGGGCGTCAGTGTCAGCGGCACCGCCGCCGCCCGCCAGAGTCCATCCCGGCGGGCGGTACGGGTCATTCGGAACCACGCAGCCGTACAGCGTACCGCCCGCCGCAACCGCCACCGCCACCGCCAACCGCTCTCGTTGCCCGCCCGCGGCCGGCGGCTGTGGTACCTCCCAGCCACTGACGCGTACGGCGACCAACCGCCCCAAGTCGCCCGCCGCAGCCACGACCGCGCCACCCTCGCTGCCGGATTGGTCGGCAGTTCCCCGCGACTGCCCCAGCGCCCTGCTACTGCTGCCTCTGGTGCCTGCTACAGCCGCCCCCGGCGGCAGCCTCACCGCCACCAGCTGCTGCAGCGGCGCCATCGGCAGTAGCTGCGTCACCGTCAGTGTGCGCCACTCCAGCACCACGGCGACTGGCGGCGGCGCCACCGCCGCGTCCGCCTCCGCCGCCGCCGCCTCCGCCGCCGCCGCCACCGCCTCATTACAGCGGCGGGCGGCGGCCCCGCCGCCACCGGCCCTGGCGGCGGCCCCGGACGTGTGGAAACTGAAGTCGTGGCTGATGCGGCGCGCCGCCGCCGCCGCCTCGCCCCCGGCGCCGCCAGCGCCGCCGTCCGCGCCGCCGTCCGCGCCACCGGTGGCGGGCGGCAGCGCCGCCAGCAGCCAGCGCGCCGGCGCCAGCGCCTCTCCCTGCATGGGCGCACCGCCGCGGCCCCAAACGGACATGGACATGCATGTGCATGTGCATGTGCACGTGCATGTGCATGTGAGGCAGTTGTTGAAGCGGTCGGTCATGCACATGCACATGCACGCCTGCACTGCTACTGCACAGGGCACCGGCCCCCAGGCCTGCCGGCCAAGCAACACAGCAGCGCTGACCGCCAACGCACCCGGGGCCTGCACAGCGCACACGCGCATACACGCCCCAGCTTCACCGGCCATAGCCCACGCACACCCGTACGACCTCCGCACCCCCCTCCGCACCACGAATTCGATGTCTCGCGACGCCAAGACTCAAAACCCAAGAACCTAAGGCCCACTATTCAAGGCCCAAGGGCGCCCAAGACTCACAGGTTAAGGCCACACCTCCTCCGCGCTCTAGGCAGGGACGGCCGGGCTTTGGGTTCCCTCGGTTGGTTTGCTTTGGGTTCTGGAATGAACTACCCCCCACCCGCACCCACACGCCCACTCACCATCGCAGCCGCCAGGTGCGGCGGTGGCGGCGGCGGCCAGAGGCCTGCGCCCATGTCCGCCCACGCCGCCCCCACCAACTCCGGCACCAGGCGCCGCGCCACGCACAGCCCCGCCGGCTCCCGCCACAGGCAGCACAGCCCGCTCGCGTCCACACTCAGCAGGTAGCACGAGCCAGTCGTGCTGCTACTGCCGGTGCTGCTACTGCAGCTGCTACTGCTGCCGGTGCTGCTGCTGCCGCCATTGCTGGTGCCATTGACCGTGTCATCTGGGTGGGAAGGAGAGGGCGGGGGTTAGGAGCAGGAGCAGGACGAGTGGCGAGTTGCTGCGCCGCGTCAGACGGGTACAGTACATAGCGGCGGGCTGGCGCGCTGACTGGTGCGTGGCCCCGGGCTCTTGTTCACGCCAGGTGGAACGCAAAGCGTCACGCTGTCATCCGCCCACCCACCCACCCCCGAGCTGATCGCCAACGGCACGCCAGCGACCGACCGAGCCTAAGTCAATGCCCGCCGTACCTCCCATTGCCACCAGCCCGGGTGCCAAGTGCCGGATGGGGCAGGCGTGCCCGCACAGCATGACCACCGCGCGCGGGGGCTGGTCGGCCTGCAACTGCCACCTGTTTTGCAGCAACAGTTTTTAGTCAGGGGCCGCGCCTTGTCGTGTCAACTAAGACGGAAAGCAATGCACTCAACCAGTGCCGCGGCGTGGATGCCACACGGCCGGGGCCGGACAGAACCCCGGAGTTCCGATATCACCGACAGCCCGGCGCGCATGCTTTGTGCAGCGCCTCAATCCTACATCCGGGCCCTATCTCACCGCACGATGGCGCCGTCCGCAGCCCCGCTGTAAAGTAGGGCTCCATGGGCCGCGACGCAGGTCACGGAGTGTGCAGGTGGCTGCGGTGCCCAGAACGCCTGTACAGGTGGGCCTTGATCCATGTCACTCCTTCCACGTCCTGAAGACCGCACTAGATGCTCCGAACCGCACTCATGGTGTCCTGCGACGCAACCCTGCTCGTGTCCTCCACCGCGTAATCAATAAATTGAGCTGTAGCATGTAGCAGTCGTGCTTTGTGATAATAAAAACTACTGAGCGCAACAGTCTCAAAGGGTTTATTACTTTGCAATCTGCATTCGGAACGGTTCGCGCGTGGAGGTGGGGGCTGTCCGTGGTCAGGACACAACATGCCGACTGGAAATAATGTGTATGAGGCCTCGGAACTTGGCCGTATGCTTCTTCCGAGACCAGCGGCTGCAACTCGATGCTCAGACTGCCGGCTCATGGGGGCGTGCCAGGTGGCCCTTCCCCACGGCCCTGCGGCCCCGAGTGGCCGTCATGAGCATGTGTTATACAACAATCCATATCTCTGCAGTCCCTTCAGCGTGGTACATTTTCACTTTGAGTGCTGACAGGCCACGGCTGGGCTGCGGATGTGCCCTTGGCAGCCGGTAAACCACGGGTACCCTAGAATTTTCCCTGGCACACGCTGCAGCCCGCCGGCAGATGATGCCGCTGCATCCTGCTAGCTTTTGTGGAGCTTGCACGGAGCTTAACACGCTTGCTGTATGAAGCAGCGCCGTTGCAGCTCCCAGTCCGCTCGGCCCTGCCTGCCCGTGCCGTACGCAAGGTTGTCGGCAAGAATCGCGCTTATGTGCAGGAATTTGTTGTAGGAGGAGGGACAGTATGTAGAGGTGGACTCAAGGTGATGTGGGAAAAGGGGCTGCGGAGGCGCGGAGGGGAAACAGCGTGGGGAAGACGCGCCACGTTGTGTGCCGCCATGTGACTTCTTTGATGGCTCCGGCGACCTGCGTAGTTGGTATGTTTAGTGTCTCGAGTGTCTGTTCGACGCGAGCTATCGCGGTGGGGAACCCTTTGAGGTCGACCGACATCCCGGGCAGGAAGTCAACGAGTCGCAGGCCAATTTCGCGTGGCGTCTTCACAAAACAATATTAAAACATTCACTTGCTGGTAACACACAAGCAAACAAGCCAATTACATCAACCTTGACCCAAACCTAGGGTTCTTGAAAAATCTGTTGCCAGAACCATTTCATCGCGAGGCCCCTACTCGATAAGGTGATGGCTGCTGTCGGATTCCGATCGCTGTGCCCCGCGCGAGGGCCAAGTGCCTGCCCACGCGGCCGGGCGCGCCAGGCGCCTTCGGGCATGCGTCTGTGCGCGCCCACGGCCACGTCAACTGGGGCGACGAGACCTGGCACGGAAGCTTCGGCGTCAATGACGACACCTAGCAGCCGAATTTCGACAAGCGTGCGCATCCTGCGCTACCCAGACGGGCACGAGCGCACGATTTACTACCCCGTCGAGGTTGTCTCGGCCGCTGAGCCGGAGTTGAAGGTAGAGCTGGACCCGGAGGAGATTAATTGGAGCCTTTGGACACAGACAGACGAGGTGAGGTGGTGTCGAAGGGGCGCGGCTGCCCTCAATGAGGGGCTCTCGTCGATTCGAGCCGGGGCCCCGACTTGTGTGACCAGCGATGCCCGCCATTCTGCCCAATTCAGGACGAGTCTACTTGTTGGAACGAGTGCGGCCTGGCGGGGGCGGCCTGCGTTGTGGCGGTGAGACGACTGTTGCATGCGGCTCCGAAACAGAGAGCTCTTTCGCAGCGGGGCGCCGGGATGGGCGGCTCCGGCTCCTTACCATCCAGAAGCATCACATGAATACGTAGCACGCACGAGATCCGCGTGCGAGCGACGCCCCTATGCAAACGCTCGGCAGCGCCAACGGCTCCTCCCGCGCGTTGTGCCGCGTCCGCCGGTGTCAACGCAGTCCCCCTCACGCTGCAGGCCGCACCCCACTTTGCCCGACCCCTGAGCCCAGACAACTACCCCTCTCTCCCTCCGTCTCGGCCTCTCTCGCCACCTCTTCCTCGCCCCCTGCCAATCAACGCCTGTCGCGCTTCTCCTCCTGTGTCCAGACCCTCGCCGCCAACCGGACACCCCCCATTCCCCCCCACACACACACCACATACACATACGCAACTCCACGACCCTCCTCCCGCCCTCGCCCCCGCGGCCCCCCGGCCCCTCCCCCTGCCAGGACCCCGACGAGCTGGCCGAGGAGCTGGCCAGCTTGCACCACCACCACCACCACCAGTGGGGGGCGGCGGCGGCACACGCCGGCACCGCCACCGCCACCGGGCCGCACCGCCACCCCGCCAACGAGGACGAGATGGTCCGCAGCAGCTACCAGGTGGGTGGGTGGCCGGCTGGGTGGCTGCGGAGGTGGCCGGGGTAGCTGGCTGGCTGGTTCGCACAGCTTCTTATGCTGCTGCCTACAGCCACGGCCATACACGTGCACGCACACGTACAGCGGGCAGGCAGGCTGTTGCTGCTGCTGTTGCTGGTGCCGGGCTGACAGCACGGGCGCTCCATACGGGCGCCTCATACGGTATAGCTGGCTCCTCCCCAGGTGGCCGAGGTGTGTGTGTGTGTGTGTGTGTGCGTGTGTGTGTGTGCGTGTGTGTGTGTGTGTGTTTGGCGGGGGTGTCTGGCGGAGCAGTGAGAGAGGAGAGTGCGCCTGCCCCAGTGGCTCCGGCGCCGGTGGCCACAGCTGCCTCACCAACCACCGCCACACGGCATCCTGGTGCTGCTGGCGTTATTCGCCATGCCGCCTCCCTCCCACCCTCCCTCCCTGCATCTGACCCTCATTGCGCCTTACCCTCACTGCGCCCGCTTTCCCCACCTCGCTGCCCACGCCCTTGCGCCCCCCCCCGCCCGCCCGCAGATCCTCACTGGCTCCCCCTGGCTGCTGCCGCGCCCGCTGTTCGTGCTGGCGCAGGAGTCGGTGAGGGCCGGGCTGTTGGCTGCTGCTGCTGTTGCTGCTGTTGCTGCTACTGCTACTGCGGGGCCGCTACAGCTGCGCTGGGCCGCCCGTGTGCGTGGTCAGGAGCAGCGTCACTGATCGCTTTCCAACCCGACACCCACCTGCCCCCTTCCTCCCCACCCTCCGGCACACCCACGCCCTCATGACGTGCCCACCCACGCCCTCCTGACCTGCCCACCCACGCCCTCCTGACCTGCCCACCCACGCGCCCTCCGCCGCAGGTGCTGCACGAGGGCCAGGGCAGCCTGTACACGCTGCAGACGCGCATCAACCAGGAGGGGGCCATGGACGAGCTGGCGGCGGTGCGTGCGTGTGTGTGTGTGTGTGTGTGTGTGTGTGTGTGTATATGCGGGGGAGGGTAGTAGCTGGCGAATGGCATTGGGGCAGGGCCATGCTTGTGGGTGGTTGGGAGAGGGAACGGGAGGTGTGCTTCACAGTCCCCCCCAGGCTGCATAGGGCTAAGGGGGGTTAAGGTGGCCAGGAGTGCTCCATACCCGTGCCGCCAGACCCGGCCAGGGCCAGGGCGATGAGACGCACGCGCGCGCGCGTGGGGTGTCCGCCTGCCTGCGCGAAAACACACGAGGTATCCGCCCGGTGTGTGAGGTGCACTCCTAGCGCCTAGCTACCTGCCTTGCTCTCCTTGGCCCTCCTGCATATCCGCCTGCCTTCCATCCTCACCGTCCTGCCTCCTCCTCCTCCTCCACCTCCTCCTCCACCTCCACCTCCTCCTCCTCCCACGGCGCACCCACATACTCACGCACTGGGCTACACACTGACGCACACGATCCCCCCAACACCCACACACGCCCACACACCTACAGGTCCTCAAGCGGCCCGCGCTGTCGTCCGCCCTCAGCTTCAGCCGCATGAAGGACGGCGTGCTGGCCTTCGACCGGGCCGAGGACGCGGCGCGCTTCGCCACCTGTCTGGAGGCGGACCTGCCGGGGGAGGTAAGAGCAGCTGGGGGGGGGGGGAGAGGACGTGGGAGAGGGGGGAAGGGGAAACGGCGGCCCAGGGTTTCACACGGCAGGCGTCACGGGGCTGGCAGTCACGTGCCTGGAGGCGGACCAGCTGGGGAGGGAGTGGTCACGGGAGGCGGGGAAAAGGGCGGGTCAGGATCCGCGCCGGAGCTGGGAAGGCTCGGGAATACACCTCCTACGCTCCTTTCCTCTCAATACACACCTCTGCCCCCTCCCCCCCCACACACACACATACACACTCACTGACACGCATACACACACACGCACCGACACGCCTGCACAGGTCCAGGTGATGGAGGTGGACAGCCGGCAGCTGTTCCTGCTCACAGCCGACTCGCAGGTAGGCGGCGGCAACGGGGCGGGGAGGGGAGGGGAGGGGCTGCAGGCTGGCGGCCGGGCCGCAGCGTTGCTAGTGGGTTTCGAAACTAGCATGGCTGCGGCCCCGGGTGCTCATCAGCATCAGCAACAACAGCATCATGAGCAGCAGCAGCAGCAGCAGCGGCGGCGGCAATGCAGTGCAGTGCAGTGCAGCGGACGTGGTGATGCGGGCTCGAGGAGTCACCCGTGTGTCACCGCAGGTTGCTTATGTCTACAGCGCTTGCCTGTGCCAACAGCACCTCGCGCACAGCACCTCGCGCTGAGCCTCACATGATGCCGATCCTGTTGTGCCTCCTCCCTGACTCACGCCATTCACATTTCTCCTCACACACATGCACACACACACACACACACACATCCTCTCTTTGTGCTTTCCTAACACACACATCATGACGCCCACCATGGCGGCGGCGGCCACCACACGTCCACCACAACAGGCCGTGGTGGTGTACCTGCCCTGGTCCGAGTTCACGCCCCTGCCGCACCAGCTGGCCACGGCGCTGAGGGCCGGCAACACGCTGCCGCCGCCCCAGTAGCAGCAGTAGCAGCAGCAGCAGTTGGAGGCGGAGGAGGCGGAGCCCCTTGAGAGCCCGGGAGCCCCTTGAGAGCCTCAGAGGCGGGCGGGCCAGGCAGCGGAGCGCCTTGGGACGGGGAAGGCGGTGCAGCTGCGGCGCGGGGCGGTGCGGTGCGGGAGCGAGCTAGCAATCGAGCGCGGCTGGCTGTGCTCGGCGCGGCTGCGGCTGCGGCAGCGGGTGGTGGTTGCGGTCGGCAGGCCGCCTGGGCCGGGCGTGGCTGAGGCACGGAGCCATGGGGGTCATGGCTGAACCCCCATGGCTCCGTGGGGTCGGCTGGTGGCATGACGCACGCGAAGGCCCAAGGTCCCAAAGGCAGGGGGGACGGGGTGGGGCGGGGCGCGCCCCAACCACACATTGGGGCGGGGCGTGCCCTAGCGCCGCGGGTGCAGCTGTAGCGGCTATGAGCTGCCTGCCTGCCTGCAGCACAAGCACCGTGGTCGCGGTGGCTGTGGTGGTGGTGGTGGTTAGTGGGGCAGCCCCGTACGTACCGTACGTAGCACATGCGACGCGGGATTCGACCGGGGACCGACCGGACTCAGTTGCTGCTCAGTACCTTTTTAGCGTTTGGGACGGCGTCGCGGCGGCGGAAGAGCAGCTTGCGAGGCCGGGGCGCCTGGAAGGCACGGTACGTAACTTGAAACAACCAGCACCAACATTCATGCGAATGCGGAAAAGCGCACGCACCATTGTGTTTGCGAACCGAAGAGCTCACTCATACACATCCTATAAAGCACGAAACGCGATGCTGCTGCTCGACCACGCGTTGTTGCACACCGCGTGCGTGTGTCTATGTGCGTGTGCGTGTACGGGGAAGAATAGGGAGGCGTGGCGGCAGGTGTGTGCCTGCCGGTCTGTGTTCGGTGGTGTGCTGCTGTTGCAGTTTGTGTATGTGTGTGTGTAATGTGTATCGTTGACACTATTGACCGGGGCAGGACGCAGTAGGTCCCTGCGGTTGGGGCTGTGGTGATTTGTGTGATAATGTAGTCCATATGTGTGATATGGTATGTGTGGTTGGGTTCGGTCCCATCATGCGACTGGCGGCGCGTGGCCGTCGTCGTGACGTTGTTGCTGTCAGCCTTGTCAACGTGGCGTGCGGTGTGTATAGCCCACAATAGCTAGAGCTTTAGCTAGTGACGTAGTAGCCACATTGGTTGCAGCCATCGAACGGCCGGCGTTGATTGCAGTTGATTGCACATTGCACAATGCGTGTGTAGCTAGGTTGTACGATTAGGCTGCCGGAGCGCGGAATGCCCCGGTCTGTCGAGGAAGCGAAAAGTAATAAAGCACCTCGAATTTGCAGTGGGGTTGTGCGAGGGGTTGGGTGGGGGCGAGCCCACCGACGCGGGGTTTGGCACGTCCTGCCTGTTTTCGCGGCATAGCTGCACAGAACGTGTGGACATTTCGTTTGCCAGTTTGGTTATGTTCGATAGCGCTGCCTAGGACGGCAGAAACGCAGCAGTAGTGACACGGGCGAGACGGCACGCCGTGCTGCACGGCACACGGGCGCGGTACGGGCGTGGCGTGGCATGCTCCCCCTCCGGGGCTCTGTCTACCGCTGTGCATTGCAAAGTGCGGGCGGTGCTGGGTCGTGGCGCACACGCGTGTGTGTGCGGGCATGCCGTGATTTGAGATAGGCTGTCGTCTTACGTTTGCGTGAGGCCGGGCAGCGTAACTGCGCACATGTCTGCCTGGCCTTACAACCTTTGCTCCCAACCGTCTGCACACAGAGTAACCCCGCAAGCGACCGTTCATGTCTTAAGCAACCGCTATGTCTCTCAGACTCCTATTCTACCTGCCTTGTTGTATGTGCCGGCCCGGGGGCAGGCAAATTATGATTGGGGGAGAAGTAGCCTGTCCGGCGCCGCCGCGCCGCGTGCGCCTTGGCCACCTAGCCGCTCCGCCTGGGCTGCGGCTGCGTGTCTACCCGGCAGCTGTTCTGCCTACTACTGCCGAGCAGAAACCTACCCCCCCAGCAACCAGCACAGCAGCAACAACGAGAAACCACCACCAAGTAGCAAAACCAGCCGAACAGCGCAAAGGCAAGACCAGCGAGACAGCAAACATGTGGGGCGGGCGGGCGGGAAAACAAAGCCAGTCCGCTAGCTACGCGGCTCAAGAGTCCGCTATTACTAGATAGCAACTAAGAAACGACTGACGCAACAGACGGTAAGCCTCCGAAAGACTCCCTGTCTCAACAGACCATCGCCAGGGCACGAACCCATCCGCCACAGCCGGCGACCACAACCCCCTTCCCCGCGAGTGAGGCCTCCCCAAGCCTATAGCCGCCACCTCCTTCAAAATCTATTTTAATGATGGGACACTAAAATGGCCCTTTGAGATAGGCTGTCGTCTTACGTTTGCGTGAGGCCGGGCAGCGTAACTGCGCACATGTCTGCCTGGCCTTACAACCTTTGCTCCCAACCGTCTGCACACAGAGTAACCCCGCAAGCGACCGTTCATGTCTTAAGCAACCGCTATGTCTCTCAGACTCCTATTCTACCTGCCTTGTTGTATGTGCCGGCCCGGGGGCAGGCAAATTATGATTGGGGGAGAAGTAGCCTGTCCGGCGCCGCCGCGCCGCGTGCGCCTTGGCCACCTAGCCGCTCCGCCTGGGCTGCGGCTGCGTGTCTACCCGGCAGCTGTTCTGCCTACTACTGCCGAGCAGAAACCTACCCCCCACCCCCAATCCTCACATGCACGCCACCATCCGCTGCCTCGCCCGCGCTGACTTCTTGATGTACGAATGGTGGGGTAATTGGTGAGCAACAAGTTGGGCTCCGCCTCCTCCGCAAACAGCCAGACTATGCTGTTGCGGATGGCTGGTGAGTCGAAGCCGTGTGCTTGCAAGGCCTCCGTCCGCAGCTTGAAGCCGCCGGCGGGAACCGGCGACTGCCCTCACGCTCGCTACTGCCCGCCAGCGCCCGTGCCCACCGCATCACAGCCGCCGCCGCCTCTGCGGCGGCGGTCTCCAACCACTCCTGCAGCGCCGCGGCTTCCGTGAGCCCGGCACCGCGCGTTGACATCATATCTGTGCGTGTGGCTTTCGGAAGCATTATCGTCAGCGTTACCGGCGCTCGAGCCGTTAGCGTTCTTCACCCGCCGCGCGCGGGGCCCATATTTCTATCGCCGGTTGAAGGCTACCGGTACGTTGGTCACCCGCCGTGCGCGGGGCCCATATTTCTATCACCGGTTGAAGGCTACCGGTAGCAATGTCACCCGTCACCGCCGGGGCCCCATATTTCTATCACCGGTTGGAAGCTACCGGTACGTTGATCACCCGCCGCGTGCGGGGCCCATACTTCTATCACCGGTTGAAGGCTACCGGTACGTTGATCACCCGCCGCGTGCGGGGCCCATATTTCTATACCGGTTGAAGCTACCGGTAGCCTTGGTTACCCGGAGGCCAACGGACTACAAGGAGATGGAACCCGCCCGCGCCCACGCCCGGCAGCCCACTCCCCACCATCACCGTCGCAGGAAACTCACCTTCTGCGCAGTCAGGCTGCGTCGGCTGCTGGGAGTTCGCTGCCGGTGCCATCGCCGGCGGGGTCCCGGCGGCAGCCTGTGCCGCCGCCGGGCCCGTGCAGGCGGCGCCCGCCCTGCGCGGCGCCGCCCGGCAACGAACTCCCCATCCATGAGCCCAGCCTGCCGATGAGCCGGCGCATGCCTGGCACCTCCCCTTTCCATTCCGCGACCGCCAGCGCCCCCGCCAGGTTGTGATAAGGGCGGCCTGGCCAGCTGCCGCCGCTGCTGCGTCTGTCTTGGCTGCTGCTGCTGCTGCTGCTGGTGCCGCTCTCTTCAGGGTCCGGCCCGCCCCCTGAGCGCCCGCACCCTGGCCCCCGCCCCGGCCCGCGCCCTGCTAACCCTGGTCCCCGTCGCTGTCGCTGTCGCTGTCGCTGCTGCTGCTGTCGTCGTCGCTGCCACTGCTGTCGCTGTTATCGCCACTCGCAGTGCCGGGGTGCAGCAGCTGCGCCCGACGCTTGCGCACCGCCTCGTGAAGCTGTTGGCGATCACGCAGCTCGGTGTAGCCCGCTAGCGCCGCCTCCGCCTCCGCATGCGCCTTTTCCAGAGCCTTCTTCGCATTGAGCCACATACGAGAGCCTGCGCCGACGGGCTGTGATCCGAGGGCCTGGATCTTCGCGTCGGTCTTGCGCCATAATTTAAAGGCCTTCTTCTCCAGCGACTGCAAGCGCCTCGCGTCCTCAGGTAACAATGGCTGGGTGTATGAGCCTAGGGCCTCGTCGCATGCTGCTACCGTCGCAAGATTCGCGACTTCGCGGCTCAAGAGTCCGCTATTACTAGATAGCAACTAAGAAACGACTGACGCAACAGACGGTAAGCCTCCGAAAGACTCCCTGTCTCAACAGACCATCGCCAGGGCACGAACCCATCCGCCACAGCCGGCGACCACAACCCCCTTCCCCGCGAGTGAGGCCTCCCCAAGCCTATAGCCGCCACCTCCTTCAAAATCTATTTTAATGATGGGACACTAAAATGGCCCTTACGTATTGCCGCTGGAGGTGACGGTGTGTGATGCGATGTGGTGTGGTGTCACGGGCGCATGTGGAATCCTGGGCCGTCGCGCATGCATCATGCATGCATGTGTGCATGGTCATGCGTGCATGGCCAGTCATGCATGCATGTGCACGCACATGGCGGGCCCGTCTGACAGCGGGGCGCCCGAGTTGGTGGCGGCGGCGGCAGCGGCGGCGGGTGGGGGGTGGGCAATGGAGGCGCGGGCGGCCCGCGAGCAGCTGGAAGGCAGCTGGCGGCACGTGGCTGTGGCGCCAGAGAGGCGGGGAAACGCATGCACGGTATTGTCGGGCCTCGTAGCCGCCCCCTCGCTCCTGCCCCTCACGCAAGTGTAACATTATGGGTCGTTGGGTGGTGCCCTGTGCAGTTTGGATCCTTTGCCCTTCATCACTGCGCTTGCCTGCCTGCAACGCCGTGCGGAACAGCCGGACGGGCATCGATGAATGCATGAATGTTGACGCGCTTAGCTTATGTTACAGCTGTGGGGAGACTTCTGCTCTTGTGCCGCGGTGTTAGTTTCATCCGTTCACTCATGCGTTGCCTGGCGTGTCGTGTGAAAGTGTGAAATTCAAGGAGCCGGCTTCACAACCTTATGACACCGTAACCATCCCCATCCCATGTCTCATCCTCATGCAAGCATTCGTTTCTGCCCCCACCTCGCCCGCACACAACACACAACATTATTGTAGAAAGGCACATCACATCGGACGTGGCCGAGCTGCCCGATGCCCAACCTACCCGCCAACTACGCTAGCCGTTCGCTACACCGGCAGCTCGAACCGCCGCGCGATCCCGGGGCGGAGCGGGTCGTCGTAGTCATAGGTGTACGTGAATGCGGACACGCCCGGGTCACGGTTATAACCCGCCCCGTGGGGCCCCCCTGTTGAGAAGGGCAGCTGCACGGCACGCCGTAGCCACGTCATCAGAACGCCCTCCTGATGCCGCCCAGCCGGCGCCCGCAGGGGCGGCGGCACCGTCCCGCGCACCGCCGCGGCTGCAGCAGAAGAAGCAGCCGGCGGCGGTGCAGCAGCAGCAGCAGCAGCAGCAGCAGCAGCAGCAGCAGCAGTAGCAGTAGAGCCGCCGTCGGCGCCTCTGCTACTGTCGGTGCTGCCGCCGCCAGCGGATGACGACCAGCCCGCAAAGCTCAGGGCACTGACACTGCCGTCACTGCTGCTGCTACTGCCGGACGCCACCACTTTTGCGGCGGATGAAGGTGGGGCCCTCCCACCGCCGCCGCCGCCACCACCGCCGCCGCCTTTCTGCCACTTCAACGCCACAGCTCCATTAGCAGCTGCTGCAGCCGCCGCAAGCGATGTCGCCGCCGCTGCCGCCGACTGCTGCTCGTACTGCAAGGCTGTAGCAGCCGCCACGCGCCGCATGGCGTGCAGCCTGTAGCCCAAACAGGCGGCCGCCGCCAGGACCAGGCCGCCGGCGGCGGGAACGACAATCACAACCACAATAACCGACGCCCTTGACAGTTCATTGCTCCCAGCATCGCCGCCGCCGCCGCCTCCCGCCGCTCCAACGCCGTACAAGCCTGCCAGGTCTTGGGCGCCCGGCGCCAGCGGCCCTGAGCCGTTGCGCGACGAGCCCACCAGCGTCTGGGGATTCCCCGGCTCCACAGCGGTGCTGCTACTGCTGCTGCTACTGCCGCTGGCGGCCGCGCTACTGCCGGCGGACGGCGACAGAGAGTAGGCTCCTGCTGCTGCTGCTGCTGCTGCTGCCGTCATCATAGCGGCGCACGTGGCCACCAGCTCTTGGTCGGTCCCCAGCGGCAGCAGCACATGGCCGCCGCCATCGCCGCCAAGAGTGGCGGTGGCAGCAGCTACTGCCGCAGCAGTGGTCGCAACAGAGGCGGGCGGTGGCGGCGGCTCGGCGGCGGAGGCTGTAGCAGCAGCGGGGCAGGGCGGCGGGGGAGTGGAGGTGGCGCTGCTACTGCTGCTGTTGCTGCTGCTGCTGCTGCTGCTACTGCCGGTGCCTCCCGCTGCGAGCAACTGGACGCCCGAAATCTCTAGAGCATCCAGCACAGCGACGTTGATGACAGCGGCGGCGGCAGCGCTGTCGCCATCACCAGTGTTGCTGCTACTGCCGCCGTTGACGGCAGGGACGCTACTGCTGCTGCCGCTGCGGATGCCGCATGCCACCAACTGCACCCTGAACCGAATGACGGTGCCGCCGCCGCCGCCGCCCCCACAGGCGCCGACGCCGCCGTCGGCACCGCTACTGCTGCTGGCGGGCGGCGCTGCTGCTGCTGCTTGCAGGTCGATGGCTGCGGTGACGTCTGTCCAAAGCAGGGAGGGAGATACCGGCAGTGGTGCTGATAGCGGCGGCTGTGCCGCTGCAGAGCTCCTGGTTGCCGCCGTGTCGGACGCAGCTGCCGCCGCTGCGTCGCTGCTGCTGGTGGCAGTGGCGGTGGTGGTGGCGGTGGTGGCGGTGGTGGCGGTGGTGGTGGTGGTGGTGGTGGTGGCGGTGCTGGTGGCGGGTGCAGTGGTGGTGGTGGCGGTGGCGGTGGTGGTTGAGCTTGCAGCGTTCATCATCAGGGCTGCGGCTGCTGGGGCGGAAGCAGCAGCCTGCTGTGTTGGCACAGGCCTGCATGCGTGCATGCATGTACCGTATTGGGGTAGGTGCGGGCGAGGGGGGACGAGGGTTGCCGGCTACTGATGATTAGCGAAGGAATGAGCGGCTCCGTCCGTCGGGCAATTGTATGGTCTTGTCTCATCAGCTTTCTAGCTAGATAGCCCACTGCCCCAGCAGCGGCAGCAACTGCCGACACACCCAACCAAGCCACGCCCACGCCCCACACTCCGCCACACTCGCGCCTCTACGTCCCCACGCCCCCACGGCCCCATGCCCCCACGGCCCCAAGCCTCCACGCCTCCACGCCACACGCCCCCACGACCCCACGTCCCCACGTCCCCACGCCAAACACACGCCCCCACGCCACACACGGCCCCACGCCACACACACGCCCCCACGCCACACACGGCCCCACGCTACACACGCCCCCACGCCACACACGCCACACACGCCGCACACACACACACACACACACACGCACCTCCAGGACGCGCCGCGGTCGGTGGAGTAGCTGACACGCAGGCCAATGGTGGTGGGCGGTGGTGGTGGTGGTGGTTGAGTGCTGCCGCTGCTGCTGCTGCTGCTGCTCGTGGTAGCGCCGGTGGCTTCACCCCACACACGACCTGGCGGCGGTGGCGGTGTTGCACTTATTGCACCTGCTGCCGCTACTGCCGCGTGCTGCTGCTCCTGGCAACTTCCATACGACAAGCGCAGGGTAACGCGTGTCGTGGGCGCCGCCACCGCGAACGCTGACGGCAGCACTGTGCTGCTGCCGCCGTCGCTGCCGCTGCCGCTGCCGCTGCTGGCGTTTGCTGCATCCGCCGTTGACAGTGAAGACGTGACCCCCGCGGCGGCGGCGGCGGCGGCGGTAGTTGCGGTGGCGACGGCGGCAGCGACCAGGGCGGCGGGTGGCGGCGGCGGCGGCGGCACCCAGAAGTCCCGGGTCTCGAGCAGCCACTCGGAGGAGTAGGAAGGCGGCGCAGCAGCTGCTGCAGCAGCTGCAGCTGCAGTTGCAGGTGACGGTGGCGGCAGCGGCGAGGGCGACGGCGGTAATGACAGCACTGCTCCGCCACTGCTGCTGCCGCTGGTACCGCCGCCGGCTGCTGCTGACGGCGGCGCTGCTGCTGCCACTGCCGCCGCCGCCGCTGCTGCTGCCAGCACGTCCTGCTGCTGCGGCGGTTGCAACTGCTGCTGCTGCTGCCGCGGCAGTAGCAGTCGTAGAGCCAGCAGTGAGGCGCCACTGCGGGGGCCGTACCCGCAGCAGGCGCCCATGCGGCCGGCATCAGCTGCAAGCGCCGCCTCTTGCTGCGGGAGCAGCGGCTGCGTCGTGCTACTGCCATTGTTCCCACCGCCGCCGCCGGCGCCCGCCGCTACTGCCGCCGTCGCGTCCGAGACAACACGGCCCACGAAGGAAGCCCACAGGGCCGGGTCGAGGGATGATGTCCACATGTCGTTACCCGATGATGCTGATACCGCTGCTGCGCCTTCTGTTATGGAAGCCACGTCGCTGTTACTGCTAACTAGGGGCCGAGACTCGAAGTCGTCACGAACAGGAGTGCTAGCAGCAAGCGCATCATCAACAGCGGCGGTGGCGGCGGCGGCCACGCCGCTGACCGGCCGCCCCCAGCCCGGGCCTCGGTCCTGCATGAGCACCATGAGCAGTAACAGCGCCGGCAACAGTGGCAGCGCCCTCGGCATGAAGCTCCTGCTACAGCTTCTGCTATCGCTGCTGCTACTGCTCCGGCGGCGTAGGCGGCGGGTTATCGAGCGCAGGCGGCGCCGCTGCCGCCGGTGGTCATCGTGCAGCACGGTGGAAGTAGTGCTACTGATGTGGGGAGAGGTGGCGGTGGGTAGTGTCCTCATCACGACTGCTGCGGCTGTCGCTGTAATCGCTGCTGCCGCCGGCTGGTGTTGGTAGTGTTGGGGGAGTTGGCGCCAAGGCAGCGTGTGGCTGCTGCTGCTGCTGGTTGTGGTGGTGTTGACCGCCGAGTAGGAGGAGCACTTGGCCGCCGTGCACGCAATGGCGGTGGTGGCGGGGATGGTCGCCAGCGGCGGCGGCATGCCAGCGGCGGCGGCGGCGGCGGCGGCGGTGGCGCGGTGTGCGGATGATGATGAGCAGGGCGGCCGCTGCTGCTGCTGCTGCTGCCGGCGGGCCAATGGATAGCCTCCTGGCATGTTCTATGCGCTTTTGCCTTGAAAACACGGAGTTAGGATGAACGAAAACACGTACTAGAGTGCGTGGGCCGTGTCGAAGGGTGACTTTGACACACACGAGGCAATCCCAGCAACATCGATTGCTTGGCCGCCGTCCCGGCGCTAAACTGGCACCAGGCGAGGGCGCGAGCGCTCCGCGCGCTCAATTCAAATTAAGTCTTGTGGAGAGCGTAAGTTGTATGAGCGCGGCGCCCGCGAGCCGGTTCCCAAGCAGCCGACGCCTCCAGCGAGCGAGTGTGTGCCAGGCCTCGCTCGAGCGATTGCCTGTTAAGGGGAACGGAGAATTTTATACGTCACAAGAGCTCCTGGGCTCAAGTAACGCAATTGGCACGTATAGTGTTTATTATAGAGCGACAGGCTGGGTCTGCAGGGCCCGCGCGTTCTTTGGGTAGACAAACAGACTTCCGAGGGCTCCGCCTCAGGACGTCGCGCCGGCTCTCACCTGAAGTCGCCTCTGCCCTGCAGTGTAACTTTACCAATGCTTAAGAGTCAGGCGCCCCTCAGCGCTGCTGGCGCAGCGTCAACGATGAATACTACTCTCAAGAAGAACGCGCCCCTTCCGCTCCTGGCCAGAGTAAATCTTAATAAGTTATAGAATGTTTGAGGTTTATATGAATATGCTGAAGCGAGGAGTTGCGGAGGTCTTACGAGGGAAGACGCGCGCACCGTCCTGGTTGAACCGACTGGATTTCGAAGTACGGTTACTCCTAGTCCAGACGGGAACAGCAAGACTAAGCACGGGCATGTAAAGCGGCCACCTGCGCTCGCTCTGCCGTTCTATCACGGTGCCGGCGCACCTGAAGCCAGCGGTGCAGCGAGCGGAGGTCTGTGCTGTTCTGGCGACGGTTGAGAGCGGGCCCCTGACCGACCGAATCACCCCTCGACCGAATCGGCCTGCTCCATCAAGCCTGCTCGTCTGGTCGTCCGCTGCGGCCACACACACACACACACACACACACACACACCATACCGCTCCTGTCCCTTCGCATGCACAAGTCTTTCATAGTACTCTCCCTTGTGCTCTCTAACACACACCCATACCGTACCGTATCGTACCACACAAAGGACCCCGCATGCATGCACTCACGTACACAGCGCCGCCTGGTGCAGCACCGCCATCGCCGGCGTCGCCATTCGTCATCTGCACCCATCTATGCCGCCGCCGCCCCCCCCCTCCCCCCGCTTTTGGTTTCTGGAATGAACTACCCCCCCCCCCCCCACACACACACAAGCACACGCCCGCCGCGCGAGTACGAGTCCACGCGCAGCCCTCCGTACGACGTAGCGGATGGTGCGTCATCAGCGGCCTGCCACCCTCGGCAATGGATGGGCGGGGTTGGGGGCACCTTGGGCCGGTGTGCGGCCTGACGGTCACTGTGGTGTTACAGCTGTGGGGAGGCTTCTGACCCGGGCCCGAAACACGGCCGCTGCAGCAGTCTGCCAAGTCTGCTTCTGCCTCCACCTGACGGGGTGCGACCTGGCGGCGCGGCCCCCTCGCTCCTCCGTCCCTTGATTGCACACATGCACAGCTGATGTTGCGAAAACAAAGCTCCCTGGGCGAATCATAATTCTGCAGGCGGCGGCGGTGCCGCCGCCGCCGCGCCGGCACGCATTGTCCAGACGACCAGAGCGACGTCGCCAGCACCAGCACCAGCACCAGCACCAGCACCAGCACCAGCACCAGCACCAGCACCAGCACCAGCACCAGCACCACCAACGCCAATCACGATTACGTGCATACGCAAGCAAGACATGGCAAACCAACATCATCAATACCGCGGATGCTGCAATACGGTCGTCAACCCAGCAGCTAGCCGCACGCACGCCGTGACATACGGCGCCACGGCTCCCTCGCCGCTCCCTGCTGGCCGCTGTCAGTCGTCACTCGTCATCAGTGTTTAATTCCCACAACAATCCTCACATCATCGCCCAGCCAAATCGATCAGACAAACACCCAAACCGCAAAACAAAGACAGACCTCGTGCGCAGTCCATGACGTGTGTGTCGTCCGCCATCTTATTACGCACTTCCGTCTTTACCGCCAATGACACGCAATAACCCGGCGCGTTTCCGCGAGAACCGATCCGTAACCGCGACGGCAGTTCAACGACAAACCACCCAACCACCCATCACCCATCATCCGGTAGCTAGTCCAAGTTAGCTGTGTTCATCCGTCTGGGGGGGCTCCCACGCTCCTGCTCCGGCACAAGCTGACACGTACCCACGACCAGTGTCCGGCGATGGCCTCCCTCCTCTCTCTCTCTCTCTCCCTCTCTCTCTCTCTCTGCTACGTGACAGGCACACCTGGTTGTTGGAAGGCGGGGCGGTCCCCTGACCTTTCTATACTGGTGTTTGCACACGCTACCGGAGCGCGGGCTGCGGCGGCGGCAGCTGCCTGGCGCTGCCCAACGCTGCTGACGTGTGCTTGAAGAATTAGAAGCACAGCAGCTGGCCTGCCTGCCTCGGGCCCGCAGCAGCCAGCGGGCGGGCCGCATGTGGGGGCGCCGCCTCCTCTTCCTCCTCCGCCACCGCCACCTCCTCCTTCCCATGCTCGTCCAGTAAGTTCTCCTGCACCCCTCTTCCCTCCAGACGCAGATGCAGCTCCTGCTGCAGCTGCAGCAGCAGCAGCTGCTGCTACTGCCGGAATGGCACCCACTCGATGAACGAGTCGAAAGACAGGTTAAACACCTGCGGCATGGTGGCAGTTGCAGTGGAAGGCAGCAGTAGCAGTGGGCAGTGGTGGCAGCAGGAGCAGTGGGCAGTGGCAGTAGCAGAAGCGGTGGTGGTGGCAGTAGCAGTGGGCAGGGGTGGCAGCAGTAGCGGTGTACGGCCAGGTAACGGTGTGGTACGTTATGAAGGCAGCAGCATGTGACGAATGCGGCGTACCACTCACACCCCCACCCCCCACCCCGCATCTGACGCCCACCCCCACCCCACGCCCCCGCCCCCGCCCCCACCCCTCCTGCCCATGCCCCACCTACCCACATGCCCCACCTACCCACACGCCCCACCTACCCACACGCCCCACCCACCCACACGCCCCACCTACCCACACGCCCCCGCTCCCGGCCCCGGCCCCCTCCCCAAGCCTGGCCCCCAAGCCCCCACCTGCGCCAGCTCGCAGCACAGGGCGCAGAAGCTGCCGTGCAGCGGCGCGTTGGCTTCCCGGCAGGCGCCGGAGCAGTAGACTGCGGCCTGGCAGCTCTCGCAGCGAGGCGCGCCGCCGCCAAGGCCGGCCACGCAGGCGCCGCAGGCGGCGCAGTGGGACTGCGCGGCGTGTGCATGTCAAGGGCAGAGGCGGGTTCCAGGAATTTTGGTTAGGAAAAAAGGTGTAGACAGGCAGGCAGGCATGGGGGGGGGGGCGGAGTGGGGGCGGAGCGGGGTAGGTGGAAGAACGCACGCGGGGCAGGCAGCAGGAGGCCAAGCCAAGCGCTGTTCACACACGCTCTATCTCTTTATTTCTCGCTTTGGTTCCTGGAATGAACTTGCCCCGCCCCCCCGCCCCCGCCTGTCTCACCTGTCGGTCAAAGTACATGGCCGCGGTGTACAGCAGCGTGTCCAGGTTCATGGGGATGACCTTGACGAAGTTGAGCTCCTCCACCTGGTGGTTGGTTGGTTGGTTGGTTGGTTGGTGGGTTGGTTGGTTGGTTGGTGGGTTGGTGGGTTGGTGGGTCGGTGAACAGCCTGCAAACGCCTGCCTGCGCTCCCTGTCCACCTGCCGTGTCCTCGTTCACATGTCTGGCTCCCCGGCCCGCTTCTGGCTTTTTGGGTTGTGATGGTCGTTTTGGTTTCTGGAATGGACTTGCCCCCCTCCCTCCTGGATTCAATGGTCGACATGGGAGTTGGAATGACCTGCCCTCCCTCCCTACCCCCCCCCCCCACGCTCTCCTCCTCGTTCTTTTGCATTGGGTGCGGGGCTGGAAACTACAGCCCCCCCATCACCACTTCAAACACCGGCTCCTTCGCAACCCCACACATCCACACACCCTGCAGCCCACGCCCATTTCCCTCCCTCCCAATCCCTCCCAATCCCTCCCAATCCCTCCCAATCCCTCCCAATCCCTCCCAATCCCTCCCTCCCTCCCAATCCCGCGCTCCCTCCCAATCCCTCCCAATCCCTCCCTCCCCCCCTCCCTCCCAATCCCTCCCTCCCTCCCAATCCCTCCCTCCCTCGCAATCCCTCCCAATCCCTCCCTCCCTCCCAATCCCTTCCAATCCCTCCCAGCCCCCAGCCCGCACTCGCCCTCCGCCCTCCCGCACCTTGATGGCCTCGGTGGCCAGGTCGCTGAAGAAGCAGCGCATGGCGTAGCGCACGAACACGGTGGCGCCGGTGCGCAGTGCGCCCATGTCCAGGCTGCCGCTGGTGGGGAAGAACAGGATGCTGCGGGTGAGGGGCAGAGGGGGGGGCGTAGGGAGTGGGGGCGTAGGGAGGGGGGCCATAGGGGGGGCATAGGAGGGCGCGGGGGGGGGGGTTACTGGTAAACAGTCCCGGTGAGAAACAAAATGCGAAGAACATGACTGCGCTGCAGCTGAGAATCGCGCGGAGGGGATGCAGGGGCGCCCCTGGGGGCGGGGGTTACGCGCATGAGGGCGGGGGGCAGAGTGGTGAGAGGGGTGAAAGGGGTGGCGTGTGGCGTGGCGTGTGGGAAGCGGGGAAGGGGGTAGGGAGGGGCAGCAGAGTGGGCCGAGAGGGAGGGGGTGGAGACAAGGAGGCAGCAGGGAAGAGGGCAGAAGGGATGTGGCACCGCATGCGGATGGGCAGTAGCAGCCGCCGGCCGCAACACCCTCCACAACACCATCTGCCCATCCCGTCCACCTCCCTGTCGCCGGCCCCGCACCATCATGTCCCCATATGTCCCCATATCAACCAAACCGCCCCATCCGCCCACTGCTCCTCACAACCCACTGCCCCACCCACTGCCCCCTACCCCCACTGCCCCACCCACTGCCGCCCCCGCTGCCCCACATACCCCACTGCCCCGCTGCCACCCCCACTGCCCCACCACCCCCACTGCCCCCTACCCCCACTGCCCCCTACCCCCACTGCCCCACTGCCACCCCCACTGCCCCACATACCCCTATCCCCACTGACCCGCTGCCCCACCCCCACTGCCCCACCCACATACCCCACCCCCACTGCCCCACCCTCACCTGTGCACGCTGCCGGTCACGTCGCGCACCTCCACTCGGTGCCCCAGCACCGACAGCTGGCTGAGGCTGTCCGCCACGATCTCGCCGAAGAACGTCCACGTGCGGTTGGGCAGCAGCATGCCTGGGTGCGGGTGGGTGCGGGGGTGCGGGTGGGGTGGGTGTGGGTGGGGTGGGTGTGGGGTGGGGGTAGTTCATTCCAGAAACCAAAAGCGAAACGACCGGGGGCGGGAGGGGGGCGCACGTGTGTGCGGGGGGTGTAGGTGTGGGTGTGGGTAAGGGGTGTGGTTGGGTGGGGGTGGGTATGGGGGTGGGGGTGTTGCAAGGACATGTGGCGATATGGTTGGGGAGGCGGGTCGAAGCCGCCCACCGCCTGGCAACCAACCGCACAACCACCCACACGACAACCCCAACCGCCTCCCAACCGTCTCCCCCGGCACGTAGTTAGCTAGCTAGCCGCCTACCGTTGGGCTGCTCCGTGAAGTAGTTGTTGTCTAGCTCGTCGGCTTGCGGCAGCTCCGCGAAAGACGGGAAGTACAGCCGGTTTTGAAGCGAGGTGTGGGTAGGGAGCGCCTGTGTGTGGCATCGGGTGGTGAGGTGTGGGATTAGTCCATGGTAACGCGCACTTAGGCCATTGAAACCGCAGGAGGCGGGGCAGGGTTTGAAGTTGGGGGTGGAATGTAGCGCGGGCGCGTCGTGACGGGGGGGGAGGGAAGAGTTACATATCTTTCCGTACCCAACCAATGGGGAGGGTGGGGGCGGGGCAGCGAACAGCGTGCAGCAGGGTACAGGACCGGACCGGGCACGAAACCAGGCTCCACAACAGGCCGCCTGGCCAGTGCAGCTGCCGCTGCTGCTGCCGCTGCTGCTGCCGCTGCTGCTGCCGCTGCTGCTGCTGCTGCTGCCGCTACCGCTGCCGGCGGGGCGGGCGCCGCCGCCACCGCCACACTGCTGGCATGGGGGCAGTGGCTGCATCTCAACCGGCGGCCTTGGGGCGCTGCTGCTGCTGCCGCTGCTGCTGCCGCTGTCGTTCCCAGCTGCTGCCAAAGCAGCTGGCCGCCGCCGCGTCAGGAGGCCGAGCAAGAGAGCGGCGTGCTAGTGCCCCCTGCCGGCTGGTGCAGAGGGGCCCAGCGGCGGCCCCGAAGCCAACCCCATCCTGCTAAACTACACACGTATCCAAACGCGCCGTGCGTAGAGGCTCCGCTCGGCAGGACGAGGGAGGCGCCGGCGGCGCGCCGAGGCGCACGGCGACAGCGCCGCGACCGACCCCCCCTCCGGCCTTGAAGGCCTCAAGCCTCCGGGCGCTCCCGACTACCCGACTGGCTTGAAACCCCGACACCAGTGCGCTTACCATGGCTGCTTCCCTCCCAATGGATCCTTAGCTGCTGCTTCCGAGCTAAGCCAGCCCGAAAACACTGGACGCGGCTGCCGGCGGGGTACCGGTCCAAGCACAATTGCGCCTCGGGGGCCGGTCAAAGACGAACTCGAAAGCAACTAGATATAAAACGACGTACTTGAAGTCATAATTTTCACACAGGGGAGAGTTCGGGTCGACGGTGGTGGGAAATTCGGGCCGTGTTTTGTGCCAGCGGCGCAAGCGGTGCAGCTGGTTTTCGTGTAAGGAAGCGTCAGTGTGCAGAATCCCCGGGGACTGCTGCCTCTTCCGCGGACCGCAGACCGCAGACCGCAATCAGCCGAGCCCATCTGTCAGCAGAATCGCGGCCTTTCCGGTGCATAGCACCTTCAAGCCCCACCACTCGCAACCGATTGACTTAAATCAACCTTTCAGGGCGGGCATGCTTGATGTCGTGAGGTTTCGTCAAAAAGGCGCGCCATTCCACGCTCGCGGTAACCTCTTCGTTAGCAGAATCCCGATAGGTTGCTGGCAAGCCTTCACTCAGTCACATGCAGCGCTGCGCTGTGAGTCGGCCAGACCGGAGGAGCGGCAGTGGGCGCGGGTCAGCTGCGAGCAGCGCGTGCGGCACACGGGCAGCGGCGCAGCGGCGCAGCCGATTGCTGTCGCCGCCGGGGGAGCCGGGATTGGGCGGCCGCGGGGGGCTCTGCAGTCGGCGACGGTGTCCGGCCCTGGGGCCGGGGGGCGGCAAGGGTCCACAGGTGAGGCGTGCGTGCTAGAGCCGTGTGCTGGCAAGGGCAAGCATCAGCGGGGCACATCAGCAGTATGCCGACACACGGGAAGGCGTGACACTCCCATGGGCTACAGCCTAGTGCAGCATGCTGCTGCTCGCTCGCACCGCGACGTCCCGTGTGCTTAGAGTTAGAGCCAAGGGAAGGGATCGCGTCAAAGTCCTGTCCCATCAGCCTCCGGCGTGTGTGTCATGGTGCTTGTGAGCGGACGGGGAAGCGAGGTGGGGGGGCGGAACCCAGGAGGCCGTGCTGTGCGGTGGGGGCCGGGGGCTCCAGCGGGCGGGCGGGTGTGCCGTACGTGTCGGAGTGGCGGCGACACGGGTGTGGCAGCGCTGCGGCGGCACGCATGCTTTGCCTTGGGTGTGTGTCCCATGCACACTCACGCGCCTGCTTGCTGCAAGGGCCGCCGCTCACCTTGCGTTGACAACCGCTGCAAAGCAAGACCCTAACCGCGCCTTTCTCAAATACAATTTGCCGACGCGTGTGTGTGTGAGATGCACGCATGCCTTCCTTGTGTTGCGTCTTGCCTCTACGCCGCACACACTTGCCCGTCAGGACAACAACAAGGATGACCAGCAGGGTCCCATGCGGCGGCTGGCGCAGCAGGCGGAGCGGCGCGCGCACCAGCTGCTCGACAGCCTCACGCCCAAAGCCGAGGTGCGTGCGTGCGTGCACGCGTGCGTGCCGGTGTGGCCGAACGTGTGCGGGTGCACCGCGTGTGTAGGCTGTGTGGGCTGTAGGCCATGGGTCAGGGGGATCAGGGGGTTTTCGTCTTGCTCCATGGCCGCTTTTTGCCACGTGTACATACCCCCGACGCCGCTGCCGCCGCCGCTGCCGCAGTACGACTTCGCTGACGTCTTCCTCATTGTGTTCAGCACGTTTGTGTTCATGTGGGTGGCGGCGGGCATGTACCGCGTGTACGCCTGGTGGTACTACGCCTCGGGCGCCGCCGCCGCCGGCACGTTCATGGGCCACTGACTGACTGACTGACGGAACTGACTAAACTGACTGGCTGAGTCACATGCGCATGTGGGGGCGGGCACGTGAGGCAGCTGTCGTCTTCGGCGGGGCAGGGCGGGGCGGGGGTTCCGCTGTGGCAGCCCGCAGCGGGGCCCACGCGGCTGCTTCGTGCCCTAGCGGCTGCTTCGCACCCGCTGGGCAGCTACTGCAATGGCGGCAGGATGATATGTTTTGGGACAACAAGGAGCCCGTGGGACAGAGAAGATTATCGTATGTGTGGATGGGAGCTGCGTGGCACTACCGTACTGACAGCGGGGAGCCACATGATGCTGATTTGCCGACAGTGACAAGGCACAGTGTGGGAGGACGGCGCGGGGAAGCGGACGGGTCGGGCAGCTGCACGCAGCAGCAGCAGCAGCAGCAGCAGCAGCTGGTACCGTCCCCTGTTTGGTCTTGCTTGACGGCTGCCAGTTCGCTGGGGGCCGAGAGGGAATGGCGTTCAGGTGACTTGGCTGCGACCGCCGTGTACCGTATGTTTAAGATCACAAGGGAGAGTACTATGCAAGACCGTGTGTGTGTGTGTGTGTTGCGTTGGAGCTTGCGACGTCTGTGATGTAGACGGGTCGTCGCACCGAAGGAAGGTCGCGCCGGCAAAACGACCAAACCCAATAATAGCATTAGCTGCACAGCGCTCGGCGCTCGGCGCGTACATATAGAAGATTGGCAGTCTGTGAGGAGCGCCAGACTGGCCCCAAATCTTAGACAGCTGGCGTGATGCTATCACAACCAAGTGCTCTTGCCGGCGGCGGCCCGCCCGCGATGGACCTATTGTATTCATGTAATCCTGCGGCTACGGCTGCAACTGGAAGTGTGCCAATGCCGCAACTGCATGACACGGCAACGGGTGGAGGCGGGAGAGGCACAGGGGGGTGAGTCTGTCGGGGTCTCGGGGAGTGGGAGCAAGGCAATTAGGCAATGCCACAGGCGTCCTAAGCACGCTGAATTCCCTGAAAGCTACAAGGTGCCGTCGTGCCGACCCCCCAGCCTCAGGCACAAGCTTCGGGGTGCATGAGTGCATCCGGAGAACACACCTGCTTGCGCACGACATTGCGCAACAGGCCCTTGCCTTTGGGGGGATGCTGTGGGATGTGCAGTTCAGATTGTTCGTGGCAGGAGGTGGGATTGTGGGAAGGCAGGCGGGGGCGCGGGGCAGGGTTGGGGCATCCGGCATCGGGCCCCACAACAGTCGCCAACACCAGCCGCCGCCAGGTGCCGGCCAGCACGCAAGAACGGGCAATCGGGCATGCGGGAGGCCGCAGTCTGGAAAGGGGGGTTAGGGGGCGACTGCCGGCGAGTGCGCAACAGGTTGCGCTGCGGGTGCTGCTAGACGTGCTAGTCCGGTCGCCCGCTTCAACATTACAAATTATGTGGCCCCCTACCGTCCCGCAAACGAATATGCAACTCCCCCCAAAAACGTCACAGCGCATACCCCCGCACGCACCTACAGTAAAGCCATCCTGCCCCCAACACCGATACTGCCGCTGCGCAACTCGCTGCCCGTACCTCTCATCAGCCGGGCACCCCGTCGCCCGCCCTACCCCGCATCACCAGTACCAGCATCCTCGCACGCACACGCACACACACGCATACACACACGCACACACACACACACACACATAGCGATTGCGGGGATTCCTCTCCGTTTCCGTTTACCAACACACACACACACACACACACACACACACATATGCGGGGACTCCTCTCCGTTTCCGTCTACCAACACACACACACACACACACACACACACACACACACACACACACACACGCACACACACGACAACACCATCCCGCCCACTTCGCATTCGCACTTTAGCGCATGTCCGTAACACACACACGAAACACACACACACACACTGGCACGCCTCCACCGCACCGCAGCAACCCGACGCTTTCCCCCTTGTTCCCATGGCGCGCGCCTCCTTCAAAACGCCCCACATCAGGGCTCCCGAATTGACACACGATAACCCCAGCCACGCATTGTTGCTGGCAGCTGGCTGGCGCGTCCGCAGTGCCGCACCCGCACGCGCATCCTGCGATGAGAGCAAACGCAATAGCAACAAACAATGAAACACGCGCGCAAACACCACTGCCCGTACCATGGGATGGGTTTCCCATCGGCATGCGGGCTTGACCTTCCAGGTTTCCCTTCGGTGGCACCACTGACCCGCACCACGCACGCTACCGCCTCGCCTCGCCTCGCCTTGCCGCGCGCCGCCCCGCCTCGCCTCGCCCCGCCTCGCCGCCGCAGTGCCCATCAAGCAGCAGCTCCAAGCAGTGGGGGCCTCGGTTCCACCCACCCGTCCCTGACCACCGGGCGGGGGGGTGGTGCGGGGGCCGCTCCATCGGGCCCATCATCGGGCCCACCTGCGCACCGGCGGCCCCCCTCCACCACGCCCCCCTCCAGGCAGGACCCCCAGCTGCCCAGCCCACGGCCAGCCCCGCCCCACACACACGCGATCTCTCCGCCCACAAGCGCATCCCTGCCAACAGCGCCGCCGCTGCCGCCACCGCCGCCCGCCACCGCCGCTGTCCGGGGCCTCACGCGGCGCCACCCAGCCGCTGCAGCAGCTGCGCCAGCGTGGTGCGGCCCTTGCCGGAGGCGCCGCCGCCACCCCCGCCGC
The DNA here is from genome assembly GCA_016834595.1 of Chlamydomonas schloesseri. Classification (NCBI taxonomy): domain Eukaryota; kingdom Viridiplantae; phylum Chlorophyta; class Chlorophyceae; order Chlamydomonadales; family Chlamydomonadaceae; genus Chlamydomonas; species Chlamydomonas schloesseri. The sequence continues at coordinate 2,444,602 of JAEHOD010000002.1, forward strand.
CTCCCGAGGAGCCGCCGCCCTCCTGCCACACGTGGCAGGACTGGAACTTGACGTACTCCTCCTTGTACTGCTGGTCCTGTGTATAGGTTGTCATGATGGCGAACACACCACGTGCAAGAGTTTGTTTGGGTACAGGCGGGTTGTGGTAAGTGCGGTGCCCCGAGGGGAGCCCGAGGAGGGCGCGGGCGGCACGTGCGGCACATGTGTCACGAGTGCAGGTGCGGGCGCACGCGCGGAAAGCGGCGTGGAGATGAAGCGGCAGCTGGTACTGCCGCCACCACCACGTAGGGCCCTCCCCCCCATCAGACCAGGTAATCTCTTCACCACTGGTATTCCAAAACAGAATTGTATGTGTAATGAAATTAATACCGGTATGCATTAGGCATTTCATGAGTGCATTACCTGCGACAGGTATTTGAGCCAGCTGCGGAACTGGCGGATGGAGCAGGGGCCCTGCGTATTGCCGGTGGGGTCAACATAGAACCACACCTCCGCCGTCTCGCTGACGGCGGCGGCGGCAGTCGCAGCAGTAGAAGTCCCAGCCGCGCCAGTCGCTGTGCCAGCCCCCGCGCCGGCTGCACCCGTGGTGGTGGTGGCGGCGCCGGTGCCGGCCGCAGCAGCCGCGTCCGCGCCGTTGGTGGCGGCGGCGGCGGCGACGGCTTCTGCTGCTGCGTTTGCGGCCTGCTGCTTGCGGCGCTGTTGCGGCGGCAGCGCATTCCCGCCGCCGCCGCCGCCGCCGTCTGTGGCCGCCGCGCCGCCGCCACCCCCCTGCGGCGGCTGCACCTCCACCCACATGCCGCCACCACCCCCTCCTCCCAGCTCGTCGCCCTCCTCCTCCCGGGCGCGCCCGCCGCCGCCACGTGACGGGCCCACGTGACGAGCCTCATCCCTCTCGCCGCCGCGCCACTCCCGCTCCCGCGGCCGGCCACGTGACGCCTCGCCCCCCCGCTCCGACCGGTCCCAGTCCCCGCCGCGCTCCCAGTCGCTGCCGGGGCCCTGGTCCGGAGGCGGGCCACCACCGGTACGCCGGGGCCGCTGCTGCGGCGGCCCCTGCCGCAGCGGCTCCCCTTGCTCCTCCCAGTCCCTGCCGCCGCCGCGGGGGTGGTGGTGGTGGACGTCTTCCCAGTCGCCGCGCGGCGGCGGCCCGCGCTCGAGCGGCGGCGGCTGCGAGCGGTGGCGTGCCGGCCGCGGCCCCGGTCCTTCCCAGCAGTCCATGGCTCGCCCGCGCGGCCCCTCGTCCTCCAGGGCAGCCGGCGGCGGGCCGCCCCGCACAGCCGCCGGCCGGTTGTCCCAGCCGTCACGTGACGGCGGCGGCTCGCGCTCCCGGCCAGGCGGCCCGCCCCAACCGCTGCCGCCACGTGGCCCGGCCTCGTCGTAGCCGCCGTAACCGTTGCCGGCCGGCGGCAGGCGGCGCTTTGGCGGCGGCCCGTCCATGTCGTCATCCGGCCCCGCGCCGTACTGCGGCGGGGGGCGGCGCCCGCCAGGCGCCCCGTACGGCGGCGACTGGCGGTGATGCGGATCCACAAAACCCCCGCGGCCGCGCACCGGCGGCTCGTCGTAACTGTAACCGCCGCCACGGGCGTGCGGCGGCGGCCCGCGGCCCAGCGGCCTGTCGCCATCCTCATCGTAGCCCTCGCCGTCACGGCCCCAGCCGCCACCGTTGCCGCCGTTGCCACGCGGCCCGCGCTCGTCCCAACCGCCGCGGCCGCGCACGTGCTCCGGATCCGGGCCGCCGCCACCGCCGCCGGCACCACCACCGGGATGCTGCCGCCAGCCCTGCTGGCCGTCGCGCTGCCTGGCGCCGCCGCCCGACGGCGGGCCCTCGGCCTCGGGCGCCTCGGGCGCGCCGCTGGCGCGGCGGCCCCCGCCGCCGCGCCCCTGCGGCGACGGCCCCTGCCGCGTCAGCGCGGGCTCCCCGGGACCCAGGCCGTCATCGCCCCCTGCGCCGTACGCCTCCGGGGAGCGCGAGCGGCCGCGCGGCGCCGGCGGCGGGCGAGACATGGACCGCCCCCGGGCGCGCGGCGTGGGCGCCGCCGCCATCATCAGCTGCGGCGCGTCGGCATCCACGTCAGCCGCGTACTCGGCGGCGCCGCTGCGGCGGTGCATGTCGCGGCCGCGGCCGCGCGGCGGCTCGCCGGCGACGTCGCCGTCGCCGTCGGCGTAGGGCGGCTCCGCCGGCGGCGGGCCGCGGCGCGGCGCCGCATGAGCCGGCGGCGGCTCCCGCCACCCGCCGCCGCCGCCGCCACCACCGCCGTACTCGTCCTCGTCATGATAGCCCGGCGGCGGCCCCCGCCGCGCCGGCGGGTAACCGCCCCGGCCGCCGCTGCCACCGCTGCCGCCGCGAGCCGCGAGCGGTGCCTCCGGCCCCTCACCGTGCCAGTCCTCCTCCCCGCTGCGGCCCCAGCCCCGACCGGGCGGCCCCTGCCTAGGGCCCGGGCCGCCGCCGCCGCCGCCGCCGCCGCCGCTCACATGCCGCTCGTGGTATTCGTCAGCGCCGCCGCAGCCGCCGCCATTTCCCCCGCCGTACCCAGCGCGCGCGGGGCCGTCACGGCGGGGCGCCCAGCCCCCCTCGGAGGGAGCGGGCCCTCGACCTTGCCGCCTGTGGGGGTTCCATGCATGTTAAGTTAATGACGGGGGCGGGGGCGGAAATGGGTGACGTCAAGCCGGCCGGCATGCGTGTGAGCACACACGCGGTCGTGCAGGCACAGCGCCTTTGTTCATGGCGCGACACCCTCCCCCGAGCCTGTGCCACCTCCTCCCTTTGCCATCCCCAACGTGTGGCCCTGATACTGGCCTCCCTGATACTGGCCTGCCTGCCTGCCTGCCTGCCTGCCTCCCTGCCTGCCTGCCTGCCTGCCTGCCTCCCTGCCCTGCTAATCACTCCACGCATAAGCAAACAACAAACAAGCCACCCGCCCAGGCGCACCTGTAGTCCTCTGACGGCGACGGTCCGCGCCCACGGCCCCGCTCCACTCCACCCCAGGGGCCGCCGCCGCGCGGACCGCCGCCCTCGCCGCCGCCGCCGCCCTCGCCTGCCCACTCCCTGCCGCCCTCGCCGCGCCACTCCCGCTCCCGCGGCCGGCCACGTGACGCCTCGCCTCCCCGCTCCCAGCCGCCACCACCGCCACCGCCACCGCTGACGCGCCCGCGCACGCCGAAGGCCTCCTCCGCCTGCCAGTCCTCTGGACCGGCCGGACCGCGCGGCCCCGGCCCCGGCCGCGGGCGGGCGCCGCCCTCCCAGTCCTGCGGCGGCGGCCGGCGCCGCATCGTACTCGGCGGCGCCGCCGCCCCATCCTCTTCCATCGGGTAATCGTCACCATGCGGCGGCGGCGGCTGGCGGCGCTGCGGCGGGCCGCCACCGCCAGCCCCCTCGTAGCCGCCAGCATCTCGGCCGCCGCCGCGCTCCCAGCCGCCCTCCCGGTCGGGTCCTGGCCCTGGCCCTGGCCCGGGCGCACGCCTGGCTGATGCGCCGCCACCGCCACCGGCCTCACCCTCATAGCCTGGCGGCGGCGCAGGCCTCAGCCGCCGCACTGACGGCGGCGGCTGGTCGTCATACGGCGGCGTGCCCGGGTCACGCGGCGCTTGGCGGTTGGGATAGTACGGGTCCCCCGGGCCAGCCCCGCCGCCGCCGCCACCGCCCCCACGCCCCCCGCCGCGGCCGCCTGCCCAGCGCTCGTCGTCTTCGCCGGCGCCGCCCTCCCAGTCGCCGCCACCACCACCACGTCCCCCGCCGCCGCCACGGCCGCCGCCTGCAGGGTAGCCCCGGCCGCCGCCGGCGCCGCCACCCCTGCCGCCACGGCCGCCGCCGGTGCCGCCCTCGTACCCTCGCCAGCCGTCATCCCCGCCGCCGCCGCCGCCGCCGCCGTTGCGCCATTGCTGCTCCGGACTCGGGCCGCCACCAGCACCGCCGCCGTCGCCGTCTGGCTCCCTATCTACGTAAGTGGAGCGGCCGCGGCCGTCGCGCGGCCCCGGCCCGCCGCCTGCCGTGCCGCCGGCGCCGCCCGGCCTGCCGCCGCCAACGTTACCGTTGCCGCCACGGCCGCCGCGGCCTGGGTAGCCGGCGCCGCCGCCCGGCCCGATGCCCGCTGTTGCATCCTGCCGGCCCGGGGCGGCGCCCTTCCTGCGGCCGCGGTCGCCGCGGCTGGAGCTGGTGGTGGTGCTGCTGCTGCTCTTGCTGCGGCCGCTGCTGCTGCTGCTCCGGCTGCGGCTGCGCTTGCGCCGGCCCGAGCTCGTGGATGTGCTGGGCCTGTGTGTGACAGTTCAGGAGGAAGTGTGAGAGTTGGTGAGTTGCCGATTGGGGGCGCTTATCACGTGGGAAGCTGCGACAGGGTTGGATCCCGGAGCAGCGCTGGACGTCCAGGGCCAACCCCAGTGGGCCAACCCCAGTGGGCCAACCCCCGGAGCCCCTGGAGAAAGTTGAACGTCTCCGACGGCCACTAATGGCGATCCGTTGTCCGCATTTGAGATAAGTTGGATATGTAGAGGATCGAGTGGGGCAAGCCCCGCGGCGCTGCCCGGAACATTTCTGCAACCCTTGAAGCACCCCGCTAAAGCTCAGACGGCACTGTACCTCTCTAAATCATATGCATACACAAAGACAAAGGCCATTTCTAGTCGTGGGGATTGGCGCTCTATCAGTGTGCGCGGTAACCCGCGCTCGGGCGCGAAGCCCGTCCCGAGGATCGCGGCCAGACTGTCACCACCAGTACGTGCCTGCATGCTATAATAACTTACATGTCTCGGCTGTGCAAATGCAGGCTGCGCCTGATGCGGCCTCAGGGACACGCGATTAGATGCTTCCCGACGCCCCGCTTTCGTCCTGCCTTAGCTGCTCAGCACAAGCGCGAGCTCATTACTGCGCTTATCGATACTCTTTCGGGCCGTGTGCAGCCACAGAAGCCCGCAGAGCAGTCGAGGCTTGCTCTTGCGAATTGCCGAAGTCTTACGCGTGATATGTGATAGCCGCTGTATTGCTATGGCTATGAATAATTATTGCGCATGTCTGAGGGAGGGCGGCGCGCTGTGTGACTGTGCAGCCGATCGGCACGTTGACACGCCCCACCCCGAAGTCCTCGCGCGCTCCGGCAGCTGCTCCTCGGGCCCGGCTTCTGCAACTTCTTAGCTTCCTCGGCATGTCTGGCATGCCTGTTAGGTGCCCGTCACATGCGCATTGATGCGGTCGTCGCATGATGATTAAGCGTAGCTTCCTTGCGAAGTGCGTAGAGGCAACCGGCGCGTCGCTTGACATGCGCTGCGGACGGACTGACCGTCTTCTTCGCTTCAGCGCGCAGGGGCATCCTTGCTAGTCCCGCACTACTGCAGTGCTACGCCGCTAGGAACAACACGCCACTGAGCCAGCGAACAACAATCATCAACATCATCATCAACATCATCTTCATGTCCATATGAATGCGGGTTTACAAGAAGAGGACAGTGTGTGTGCATAGGCGCAGCAGGTCCAATGAGGGACCCCCGAAACCTGTCAACCCCCAACATGGCGGGGTGATTGCGTGATGCCCCAGAGGTGTGTGGTGTGACTCCGGGCGACACAACACAACGTTGAGTGCAGTGCGTTGATATCGCAGCCAAAGTCAATACAACTCAATCTCAAACCAGAACACCAGCTGTGTGACCAGCTCAAGCATTTGCATGCACGGTCTGCCTTTTCCTGTTCCTCATGTTTTCTAAACACCCGAAATCCTGAAAAAACCGGGAGTGCACGTTGCAGACACCAACCAATCAACACGCCCATGGGCGTAGCTCTGGATCTGCTCGGGTTTGTCACACAGTCACATAAAGACCCTACCGACATTGAAGCTTTAATGCCGCCTCTCAAACTTCGTGCATCCCGCCCTCTCCTATCCCAGCCCCACCGCTCACATCCAGCCGCCGCCCATGCCGCCGCCGCCCCACTGCCGTGGCCGCGGCACCCCAAACCCGCCGCCCAGGCCGCCGCCGCCGGGGCCGAAGCGGCCGCCGCCGCGCCCGGCGGCGCCGCCGAATCCAAATCCTCCTGGCAGCCCGCCTGGCAGCCCGCCCACTCCCGGAAGCATCATTCCGCCAGCTCCTCCGATGGCGGGAAGCCGGTCGTAGTCTGGCGGGGGGGATAATAATGGAGTGCAGATGTCCATGGGGGGGATGCCATGCATGTTTAATTAATGACGGGGGAGATGTAGACAGGCGTTGCGACACAGAAGGCATACTGATGACCAGAGTCGGTGTGTGTGTGTGTAAATACCAGCCCAAGCTAAACCAAACCAAATGGGGGGTAGTTCATTCCAGAAACCAAAGCGACCATTGGGGGAGACGTGGAAGAGGGCGTGGCGGGCATGCCGTATTTAGGAAGGTGCTCTTACGTGGGGGTTACACGTATTATGAGCGAGGAACGAGTCGGGGGGGGGGTTGTGGTTACCAGCCCAAACTAAACCAAGCTAAAGGGGGGGCACCAAACGGGGACGGGTGAACGGGGGCCAGCAGTGAAGGCACGTGTCGCTGGCCGTCACATGGCGGGCACGCCGCACGCGGCGCCGACTGCGCTGCGGGCACAAAACGTTATCGTTGCAACGGCGTCGCAGCCTGAGAGAACCTTGGTGATGTGGTTGTAGCTATCTGCGCTTCTGCACGCGCTCCCTTGCGCCCAGCAATAACGCGATCAACCGACCTGCATGGGGCGTATGGACACGGGCACGCACGCAGTGACGCACGCACGCACGCACCCACCTCCTCCGATCGCCCCCGGCGGCATGAAGGGCGGTCGCGACAGGGGCGCCAGCGGCGGCGGCCCCCACACGGGCGCCGCGGGCCGAAACTGCTGCCTGCGGCGGGGGCGAGGGTTGCAAGGATGGGGGGCGGGGGTGCAATGCATGTTTAATTAGTGGGGGTGGGGTGTAAGCCATCCATAGGATGGTGTGTATCAAGTTCTTGTGAAGTGCTAATGCCCAGAGGAACATGGGGGTGGGGTGGGGGGCAACCAGTCACGGCCCATTACTGCGGCCCCCAGTTACGCGGTCGCGGCTCTCAGCGTCCATGTCGGGGCGCATTGGCCGAGGTTTGCGCGAAGGGGCGGGAGGCTAGGTACTGCTGTAAGCAAGGAGGCTAGGTACTGCTGTAAGCAAGGAAGCTAGGTACTGCTGTAAGCGGGCTGCCCTGCCCTGCAAGACGGACTGTGTGAGTTGCCACAGCACTGCAGTGTGACCCGCGCATGTGCCTCTCTCTGTAATTCCCCATCCATAACTTTTCGGGCAACGACGCAACACACACGCACACGCACACACACGCGGCCAGTTGCGGCCGCACTCCCCTCCCACGGCTCTCACGCGCACCCACCGCCGTCGCCGCGCCTCCAGCCTCTCCCGCCAGCGGCGGCCGTACACGTGCGCCCAGCCGCGCGCCGCCGCCAGCTGCGTGTCGGACTGCAGGGCGGCGGCGCCGGCCCCGAACTCGGACTCGTACAGCGGCCGCCACAGCGCGTCCTGTCCGTGGTACCCAGCCAGCCAGCCAGGCAGGCAGCCGCAACACGCACAAGGTGACACACAGCGCGTGTCAGTGCGGAATCTTTTTAAAAGCAGTACCGGTGCCGTAATGCCCACACACAGCCGGTGTGTGTGTGTGTGTGTGTGTGTGTGTGTGTGTTAGAAAAGCACAAGGAGAGGAACAGCCGGTGTGTGTGTGTGTGTGTGTGTGTGTGTGTGTGTGTGTGTGTGTGTGTGTGTGTGTGTGTGTGTAACAACGGGTTTACAGGCGGCCTGACGTGTGTGTGTGTGTGTGTGTGTGTGTGTGTGTGTGTATGTTAGAGATCACAAGGAGATAACAAGCAAATCAAAGACCGTGCATGCAATGCGATCAAGACAAAGCAGCGTCACGTCCGGTTTACCTGGAATTACCTGAGCCGCCGACCTGCTTTACTTACCCGAAATCGCGTAACCCCCGTGTGTGTGTGTGTGTGTGTGCGTGTGTTTAAGAACAGTATACGTCAGCGATAGATGTAAATGTATCGACGCTTGCACGCGCCGGAGAGACTGTGTGTGTTGTGTAACGAAAACAATACAAACAGGGAGTGTGTGCAAGCACCAGCCTAGTATGAGGTTGCATGCATTCAGGTTAAGAAGGGTCAGTGTAGACAGGCAGGCACGGTGCGGGCGGGGGTAGTTCATTCCAGAAACCAGAAGCGGGGGGTGCCATGCATTTATGGCGAGGTTAATGACGAGGTAAACGTAGAACAGACGTCGCAACACACGTTGGCATAACGTTGGGGGTGCGGCATGGGGCGGCGCAAGGGCCCGCCCTCCCGATGCAGCTCCCGCCAGCCGCAGGGGGCGAGAGCACGAACCGCAGCGATTTGCTTTTTTGGGGCGCACGCCGTAGGATGTCCCGGTAGGATGCACTAGGCAATGACACCGTTCGCTTAGTCAGCCAGTCCATTCACAAAGCTAACAAGCAATCAAGCAAGCAATAAGCAAACAGCCTAGTGCCACTAATAGTGGTCACGCAGGCTCGCAGCAGCCCGCAGCCTGTGCGCCGCCCACGCACTCACGTCGGTGGCCAGGCCGTGCATGTAGCTGCACGTGGCACCCAGCGCCGCCAGGTCACGTGCCTGTGCATGTAGGCGGCGGCAGAGGCAGAGGCAGAGGCAGAGGCAGAGGCAGAGGCAGAGGCAGAGGCAGAGGCAGAGGCAGAGGCAGAGGCAGAGGCAGAGGCAGAGGCAGAGGCAGAGGCAGAGGCAGAGGCAGAGGCAGAGGCAGAGGCAGAGGCAGAGGCAGAGGCAGAGCAGAGGCAGAGGCAGAGGCAGAGGCAGAGGCAGAGGCAGAGGCAGAGGCAGAGGCAGAGGCAGAGGCAGAGGCAGAGGCAGAGGCAGAGGCAGAGGCAGAGGCAGAGGCAGAGGCAGAGGCAGAGGCAGCGGCAGCGGCAGCGGCAGCGGCAGCGGCAGAGGCAGCGGCAGCGGCAGCGGCAGAGGCAGCGTGTTGTTAGGAAACACGAGACAAGGGGTGTCAGCTTTGTACAGCTGGAAAATGGGCTGAGCCCCAATACAGTCACGGGGTGGGTGGCTGCTTCAAGGGAATGAGCGTTGGGCCCATGCTGACGATGCGCGAGCTCGGGGCTTAGAACTCGGTCAGCAAGGCACGCGTGCCTGAATCCCACACGCCCACATCCACGTGAGTCAAGGGCCCCCTTGCCACCAAGTCCAAGCATTTTATAGCCCTCTACCGCACTGCAGACGTCCCCGATGCCCGACATTCCTCGGGCTAGGCGCGGGGCGGGAGCGACCTTTTCAGGAGGGGCGACAGACATGGCTCCGCAAGTTACCACAAACTGGCGCGTTAGTTCCCTACGTTGCTTGCCGTCAATATCGTTTGCTTCATAGACCCTATCAACGCGGGCGTAGGTGACTATCCTCGCGACCTCGCTAAAGTCAATTGTCCATGAACGCGCGAAGGCACTTCTTGCTCCACCCGAATTTTCCCTGCCGCCTATTTATATGCAAATAATAATACGTGGCAGTCGTGGTTTGTGCCAGTATGATACTTTTTGCCGACGCAGCCACGAACGCACGCACGCACGCACGCACGGACCGGGGTGTTTTGGGGGGGCTTCGCCCCCCCTGGAACGCTTCGCTGGGGGGGCTCAGCCCAAAAAGGAAAACGCAGGCCGTAGCCGTGTGTGTGCGCGTTTGTGCGTGCCGCCACGTATGTTGTGGTGCCAGGCCGGGGGCGGGGCGAGCAAGTGGGGAAACAAGGGGAGATGAGGTTGGCTCACGGCTAACTCCACACCACAGCTCACCACAGCTCACCTGCAGCTTCTGCAGCACCGCCATCTGAAGCTCCAGAGGCAGCGCCGCCAGACCCACCGGCGGCGCCACGCCAGCCACCCGGCACGCCGCCGCCAGCAGCGGCAGCGCCAGACCATCCTTCAGTCGCCGCCAGTGCGCCGCCAGAGCTGCCGGCAGGCCCGCCGCCGCCGCCGCCGCCGTGGCCGCGGCGGCGGGAGCAGCGGCGGCTTGCGCGGCGGCGGCGCCTGGCGGCGGCGCTGCCGCGGCCGGACTGCCGTACTCTGAGAGGTCAATGGTGAGCGTTGTGGTCGTCAGTTGTTGGTCGCGGTTGTTGTTGGAGTTGCCGCTGGCTGGGTGTACGGCACTGGCACTGGCGGCGGCGGCGGCGATTGTAGTTCCGTGCACCACCAGGTGGCGGCCCATGGCGTACCACACCAGCTTCACGGCGGCGGCTGTGCTACTGCCGTTATAACTGCCGCCGCCGCCGCCATGGCTGTGGCTGTTGGTGCTGCTACTGCTGCCGGGTGCGTCTGGCATGGCGACATCTCCTCCTTGCGCCCCGGCTGCTGCTGCTGCTGCTGCTGCTGCCGACGCTGATGCTGACGCCGACGCTGACGCTGCTACAGCCGCCTGGATGTAGCCGCAGCCGTACAGAAGCTGGCGCGGCAGGGGGGCGGTGGGGTTGGCGGACACCAGCGCATACAGATCCTGTGTATGTGGTGTGTGTGTGTGTATGTATGTGTGAGCGTGTGCATGTGCATGTGAACGTGTGCGCATTTGCGTGAGCATGTAATCAAAGTCAGCGAAGCGCACGATTCAAGGTCGCATAGAGTGTGTCCTAAACCAACACCACGAAACCGGGAGCGTGTGGACGTTTGCAGTATGACTTCAATGCATCGCCCTCTCACCCGATCATGCGCAGGATACCCCACTGGCCCCTTGCCCCAACCCTGCCCCCTTGCCCCAACCCTCCCCCTCGCCCCACTGCCTTGCCCCACTGGCGCCGCTTTGGTTCCTAGAATACACTACCCCATCCCACACCCACAGCCACAGCCACAGCCAACCCCACCCCTCCAACCCCACACCCACCTGCAGCGGCGCCAAGCCCGCCTCCCCCATCACCCCATCCACCAGCAGCAGCGCCCGGCTGCACGGCGGCAGTAGCCCGCCGTACAGCTGGGCGCCCGCCACCGCTGCAGCTGGAGGCTGTAGCCGTGACGCCGACTGCGAGTCCTGCTGCTGCTGCTGCTGCTGCTGCGGCGGCGGCACTGCAGTCGCCGGAGCGCACAGCAGGCGCCGCAGCTTGGCGGGAACACCCGGCATCGCCCGCCGCGCCTGCTCGGGAGGAGTTTGGGGAGGAAGGCAGGCAGGCAGGCAGGCAGGCAGGAGGGCAGGCAGGTGGGCAGGCAGGCAGGCAGGCAGGCAGGTAGGTCGGTTGGTTGGGGGGATGATGAGGGTGGCGGCGGCGGCAGCCCGGCTGGACGACAGCGGCGGCCCTACTGCAGCCAGATACCTGCTCAGTCGGCTGCTGCGTGTGTGTGCGTGCGTGCGCGCGAGGCCACATGTAGGTCCCGACATGCTAATCGGAATAATAACTTTACTATGTGACGCTATAGGCTTGGGAGGGTGCTTGCGCCCCCCTCCCCCCTTAAAGGCATTTTGTTTCTCAACGGGACTGTTCACCAGTAACCCCCTCCCCCCTCCCTGGTTTCTGGAATGAACTAACCCCCCTCCCCGTCAAACATCGGTTGACGCCGCATCGCAATCTCTGCACCGCAGCACCGCCACCACTCACCGCCGCCGCTGCGCCGCCGCCGCCGCCGCCGCAGCCAGCCTCCGGCTCCTCCTCATCTGGAAGCGGCGCCAGCGGCCCCTCCTCTCCGCCCTCCCCTGGAATGCCTGCGCCTCCTCCGTTGCCGCTGCCGTTGCCGCTGCCATTGCCGCCTGCAGCCCCCACTCCTCCAGCGCGGCTGCTACTGCTGCCGCCACTGCCGCCACCGCCCGCCTCCACCTCCATTGGCTCACCTCCTGCTACTGCCATCGCTGCCCGGACATCATCTGCCACAGGCACCTTGGCAGCAGCAGCGGCAGTAGCGCTAGTAGTAGCAGTAGAAGTAGCCGCGGCAGTGGCTGCAGCAGGTGCGGGTGCCGGAGCTGCTGCGACTACTGCTGGGGCGGCCGCGGCGCTGCCGTTGCCGGCGCCGGCGCCGCTGCTAGCGCCGTTCCTTGCGACGGCAGTAGCAGGCGCCAACGCAGTGGCAGTAGCAGCAGTGGGCGCCTCGGGTGATAGCAGCCACAGCAGGTCGCCGCCGCACACACCCAACTTGTCGAGCCCCACGTCGCCGGCACCGGGCGCGGGCTCCAGCGGCGTCTGCGAACGCGGGTGCATGGCTTCGAATCACATATAGCAAGGTTTGAAGGAAGCTCGAGCGGCGTTGGGGAGTGGCGGGCGACCAGCGGGCTGCCAGCCAGGCGCAAGCGGCAGCAGCGTAGCAGCAGTGCTGCGCCACAGCGAGCTGGCCACTGTGGGTTGGCACGGCGAGGGTCCGCTTTGGCGGGGCCTGGCCACGTGGGTGACGCTCGCGGAAACCCGCCACTTGCCTTCTTGTTGAGGGAAAGCACGACGGGCGCGTCATCCGCGAGTCCCACCGCTCGGCGAACCGCAAGGCACAGGCTTTGCCAGGTCCCCGGGTCGACATCTAGTTTGTGCAGCGCGCCCGTTCCAGCCAGTCGTAGCCTTAGCTTCATGGTGAATTTCTTTCAGGTGCACGGCGACATCAGGAATTGCAGGAACAGCTGTGAAAGTGCAAGGGGCGATTTCGCTTCGCCCCATGCGCCAACTGCAATTCTCCTTGGCGGAACTCGCGTTATCCACGTCGTCTGCCCGCAGCACGAATAATGACTGTGCCGCCTTTCGCTTGTGTGTAACGTAGCTTGAGCTTTCGCATACACAGAACCTGCCAGGTTCCGCGCAGAGGCGAAGGTCGCTGTGCTCTTCTATCGATACTCACAGTCACTACGACAGCATGGCGACACCTGCAAAGGCACCACCAAACCTGTTATTGACGCGACTGCAGTCCGAGCGCAGTGGCGAGCATTCGCAAGCCCCCGCAACGCCCTACACGGAAGATGTGCCGGAGATTATCAATGTAGAGGAGGACACCGAGACGGAGGCGGAGGACGAGCCAGAGACGTGAGTTGGCCCGGCCTTTGCCATGTGCACAGACATGCCGGCGACCGAAACTCACTCCGCGCTGTGCCGCGGGTTTGCAGCCTGCGTGCGTGGGCATTTAAATAGCCAGATTGGAACATTAGCAAACGGCTGCGGGGCATTATGTCGCGCGGGAACTTATGACCCCGGTACCCCTGTCCACGGGTGGGGGCTGGGGCCTGGCTGGCTGGCTGTGCTCCCCTTCATCCCCCGAGTGTTGGGGCCCACCAAACTGCATATGCACAGACAGCCTGTCCAGGCGGAGGTTAGGGTATGGGCAGGGGCAGGGGCAGGGGCAGGGGCAGGGGCAGGGGACAGGGGACAGGGGGCAGGGGGCAGGGGGCAGGGGGCAGGGGCAGGGGCAGGGGCAGGGGCAGGGGCAGGGGCAGGGGCAGGGGCAGGGGCAGGGGCAGGGGGCAGGGGCAGGGGCAGGGGCAGGGGCAGGGACAGGGGCAGGGGCAGGGGACAGGGGCAGGGGGCAGGGGGCAGGGGAAAGAGCAATCTGGAAGGACAAGGGCGGCGGTGCGTGCGACCTGCACGCGGCGTCGTCCCCGTGACGCCTGCCCCTGTGGTGCCGTACTGGCAGGGGAGGCGGGCGCTCGTGGGGCGCCGGCCCCGGGGCAGTGGCGGTGGGGCGAAGCTATGCGTCCGTGCCTACGTGCACGCAGCCCCAGCCCCAGCCCCAGCCCCAGCCCCAGCCCCAGCCCCAGCCCCAGCCCCAGCCCCAGCCCCAGCCCCAGCCCCAGCCCCAGCCCCAGCCCCAGCCCCGGCGCCAGCCCCAACCCCAGCAGTGGCATGCAGTTCGCAAGCTCTCTAGCCAGGCAATGACGCGGGGGCGCCCATGCGGCTGGCTAGAGCCAGCGCGACCTCTCGGGCCGAAGGAAGGCTCGCACACGCCGCAACGCCGGGCAAACAGGTTGTGCGTGCACACACAAACACACACACACACACACACACACACACACACGCACTCGACCCTTTCCCTTGTGCTTTCCTAACACACACACACACTCTCTCTCTCCTTGTGATCTCTAACACACACGCACCCGCCCAGCACCTAGCACCCGAACCGCCCTTACCCGGACCCATACGGGGGCCAGAAGCCCCCTCCCCAGTCCCCATATCCGCGCATAGCCTCGCCCATTCACACAGCGCCAGCCCACGTTCCAGGTCCCCCATTCGTGTAACCCATCCCTCCCTCCCTCCCCACCTTAATCTCACCGTTTCTCACCTCACCCCCTCACCGTCTCCCCTTACCTCCCCTCACCGCACCAGGTCTAGCGTGTTCACCAGGAGCCAGGTGTTCGTGGTGGCGGCCGTGTCCAAGGCCGTGCAGGTGCGTGTGGACTGGTGGTGGACTGGTGGACTGGTGGACTGGTGGACTGGTGGTGGGGCGGGGCGGGGCGAGGTGGGGCGTGGGCGTGGGCGTGGGCGTGAGCGTGGGCGTGAGCGTGGGCGTGAGCGTGGGCGTGGGCAGGTGGGTAAAGAGCGGGAAGGGGAGGTGCGGCAGGCAGGGCGGAAAGGGGCGGGAAGGGCGGGAGGTGCTGTAGGCAGGGCGGGAAGGGGCAGGAGGTGCGGAAGGTGCGGGAAGGGGCGGGAGGGGTCATAAGGAGCTGCAAGGGGCACGGACGTACATACATGCGTGCGGTGTTGCGGTGGGGGTGGGCTGGCATGGGAGGGGGAGGGCAGCAGCATGGGATGGGCGGGGGGTTATACGGTATATATTCCCGTAACCAGTGAAGAATTGGGGGTAGTGGCATGGGGGAGGGGTATAGGGTGGCGTATGCGGCGACCCTGAGGCAGGAGTGGCGCGGGGGGGGGGGAGAAGGGGGGTTGCAAGGGATGCGGAAGGGGGTTGGGCGCACGTGGCTGGCGAGTGGCGCAAAAAGGTCATGCATCGTACACGCAGCATGGCTCCACACCCGCACGGGCCCTCGTCGCCCACCCCGCCATACACACCCACTCGGCCACACCCCTCGCGCTCACGCCCTCCCTGGCCTCCAAGGGTCGCTATGGTTTCTGGAATCAACTACCCCCTCCCCCACACCCCACCCCCTCAGGGCTACCGGCCGGCGGTGGTGCTGGACGGCCACCTCGCTGAACTGGCGGCGGCGCCCAACGGGGCAGGTACGGTACGGCATGTGTGTGGGTGTGTGTGTGCCCGTGCACACCTCTGACGGTTTCCTCCCACACCTCCCGTTACCGGCTCGTGGTCTCCTTCCCGGCTTCCCCCCTTTACCCGCCCGTCCCGCCCCCACCCCGTGTCCTTCCCACCGTCTGCTTCTACCCGCCCCTCCAGCCGGCTTCACGCTGACGCCGGTGGGCTCCAACCAGCAGCTCAGTTTCAAGTACGAGCCGCCCAGCCCCAAGTTCACTCGCAAGCGCCCGCACGCACTGTCGTACAGGTGGGGCCCGGGGTCCAGGGGGGATGCATGGTGGGGGCCCGGGGTAATGGCAGAGGCAGGGTGGTGGTGGTGGAGGCGAGGCGGGGCAGGGGGGGGGAGTTCATTCCGGAGGCGTCGGGGGCACGGGGCGGGGGGGGGGGGCGGACGAAGGCATGCTTGGGGGATGGGGTTGCGGGTGGGAGAGGTAGGACCAACCCAGAGCGAGGAGGTGGTATGGCCTTAACCTTTGGCCTTGGACGCCCTTGATACTTGAATCTTCGGTCTTGCCGTTGGCGTCGTCGGTAGTTATGATAGGTACCCAGGCTCGCGCGCGCAAAACCCAAACCACCCGCTAGCTAAATGCACGCATCGCAACCGGAGTACTAAGCTGCTTGGTACCAGAGGGGGTTTAGCCATCCATGTATACGGTGTGGGTCTAGAAGAAGGTGGAGTGCCGACGTGGGGTGGGGATGGAGGTTTCATTTTGATGTCCAGTGTTTCAACCCCCAAACCCGGAACAGCAGCCCACCCACCCACCCACCCGCCCCCTCACCCGCGCCCCCTCACCCGCCCCCTCACCCGCGCCCCCCCCCTCACCCGCGCCACCCCCCCGTGCTACCTGGCGTCGGGGCTGCTTTCCTGGTCGCCAGGTAAGTCGTGGTGTTTGCCCTGCTGCCTGTGCGTGACGTCTCTGTGTCTGGCCGCCGAGCTCGGGTGGCATTTCTAGTCGCCGGCGCACTCCACACGTCTTCTTCGACTGCTTCAACCTAACGAGTATTTCGTTGTATTACCGTAATTGCATTACTCAACTCCGCTTCCTTTAGATTGGTTTAGTTTGGGCTGGTAACCACAACCCCCCTCACCCGCCCACAGGTTGCAGCTGCTGCAGGGCAGCCAGTTCCTGTACTCGCTGCGCGGGCTGCCCACCGTCATGCGCTGCCAGCGCAACGCCTGCGCGCTGGAGTGGGGGCCGGCGCACGTGGTGGGGCCGGGGGCCACAGGGGGCGGGGGGCCTGGGGTTTACTGGTAGACAGTGCTGGGGGCCTGGGGGCTGGGCGGCGGTGTGGTGGGTGAGGCAACATAGAGGCAGTACGGTAGTCCTGAGGCGGCAGGCCGCATGGTGAGGGGCGCTGGGGCCGGGCCGGGCCTCTCTTCCCTCTCTTCCCTCTCTTCCCCATCTGTCCTCTCTCTCTCCCGCATCATGTTCCCGCCCCTTTTACCCCTCCTCCATCCCTCCCCTGCACCTCCCCCCTCCGTTCCTCCCCTGCATCCCCCCCCCCGATGATTAAACACCATCCATGGATGGCTATCCCCATACGATCGCTTTGGTTTCCGGAATGAACTACCCCCCCCCACACACACACACTCCCTGTTTGTTTTGTTTTCGTTACCACACAGGTGTTCGCCTACCCCGAGGACATGGAGTTGTTCCTGGCCACGCTCAAGTACGTGGAGCCCAGCGAGGTGGGCGCCGGCAGCACCCACACCAGCAGCAGCGGCGCCGCGCCGCCAGAGGCGCTCAGCCCGGGGCAGGTGGGCGGGTGGGGGCGGCGGGGGCAGGTGGGCGGGCGGGGGGGGGGGGTGGATGGGTATGCAGTGAGGGGCGGTTGGGCGGCTGGGAGGGAGACTGGGGTGGGGTCAGAGTGCAGTTGCGAGTAGGGTTGGGTTGGGGTTGGGGTTAGCAGCCCCAGCCAAACACCATCCATGGATGGCTACCCCCCATGGTCGCTTTGCTTTTTGGAGTGCTCTACCGCGCCCCGCCCCGCCCCCTGGAAACAACCCCACCCCGCCCAGCAGGCGGCGCCGCAGCCGGGCGCGCGCGTCAGCCTCATGGGCACCAGCCGCCGCCAGCTGAACGCCAGCGAGGGCGGCGTGGGCAGCATGCTGTGGGGGCAGGACGCGGCGGCGCTGTGGATGGCGGACAAACCGCGGCCCGCCTCAGGTGGGTGGATGGCTGGCTGGCTGGCTGGCTGGGTGGGTGGGTGGGTGGGTGGGTGGGTGGGTGGGTGGGTGGGTGGGTGGGTGGGTGGGTGGGTGGGTGGCTGGGTGGCTGGGTGGCTGGGTGGGTGGGTGGGTGGGTGGGTGGGTGGGTGGGTGGGCTGTGTACTCTGGGAGGGGATAGGAGATGGGGTGGGGTAGGGTGGGGTGGGATGATGGTAGCCATTCATGCGAACGGTAGGGGGGCGGGGGGGCTCCATGCATGGTAAGTTAGGACGGTGCGCCGGGAAAGAGCGCGAGGTACAAGAGGGAAAGGGTCAAAGGAAGGAAGAACGAGAGGCTCCGAAGGAGCTGTTGCTTGCTCCTGGCATGGGCACGTTGTTGCCGCCCCCCCTCCTCCGCGCTCTATGGTTCTGGGTTCTGGCTTTTTGGGTTGCAATGGTCGCATTGGTTTCTGGAATGAACTACCCCCGCCCTCCCGCCCTGATGTTAAAAACAACATGCATGGCACCCCACGATAGCACCCCCTCCACCCCACACACACATGTGGCACAGCGCGGCACGTGGTCGTGTCGTGCCGCCCACACCCGGTGTGCTTGCTGCGCTCTGTCCTTT
This sequence comes from Chlamydomonas schloesseri, assembly GCA_016834595.1. NCBI lineage: Eukaryota > Viridiplantae > Chlorophyta > Chlorophyceae > Chlamydomonadales > Chlamydomonadaceae > Chlamydomonas > Chlamydomonas schloesseri. Next base: position 2,462,516 of record JAEHOD010000002.1, read on the forward strand.
GTTTCTTGCGGGCGGTGCGTCGAACAAGCATGGTCACCGCGGCCCATGCCGGCGCGGCCGTGAACCCGGCCCCCCCTTCTGGAATGAACTACCCCCCGACCCGCCCCCAGCCCCACCCCCAGCCCCAGCCCCTGGAAGTGCCGTATGAACGTCGTTATTCGTACGTGTGTACCCTCACGTTACAGGCACGCGACGCGGCGGCGCGGCGATGGCGCCGGCGGCGGGCGGGCTGGCGGGCGCCGTGGGCGCCCTGGTGCGGCAGCTGCGGGAGCAGCCCGCGGCGACGGCAGCGGCCGCCGCGGCCGCCGCGTTTGTTGTCGCGGCAGCCGCGTACCTGGTAGGACGTCGGGGTGGCGGGCGGTAGCGCTTGCTGCCGCTATCTGCTGCGTACGAAGCCGTCCAGGATGTGGTTGGTTGGTTTTTCGGGCCACGTGGAGGAGGAGGGCGCAACGTCGCCTAGAAAGCGGCGCCGGCGCACAGGTTGAGGCCTGCCAGAGTCTAATTAGTAACGTCTATGCGAGCATGGCGTGTGCGGTTTAGGTGGACTAGCGGGACGTTACTGCTGGACGTAATTTGGTGGGCGGTGCCTGGTCAAACCGACCCCGGCTATGTCCGGGAGATGAGGTAGTTTCGAAACCTTCGGCCTCAGACGGTGGATGTGGTGCGGGATCAGCCCGCTTTTCCCGTGCTTCACGGGGACCACCTCCCTTGTCGGGCGTACGGTAGGTAAAGCATGAAGGTCGTGGCACGGTAGCCGCGCTCGGGGGTTTTAGCGCCCGGGGGCCACTGCGGCTGGGAAGGGGGCTGGCCGGTCGTGTGTCGTTGGTTTGCATACATCCGCGTTTAAGGCTGTGGGTCGAACATGTCCCAAGGGCAAAGAGCTTGTGCGAGCTCTCGCTTGCGGTCACCGGAGCCTTGTAACGAGCGCGTTCACGCCTCTGTTGGCATGTCCTTTTTTTATCGCGGCTTTGCGTTTTCATTCGGCATGCGCCTGTGAGTAAACTGAGATTAAACCGTTATCGCTTGCGGCCAAGTTGCCAACGTTTCGCGCTCACAGTTGCGTTGAATTGGTTGCAGTAACGGAAAGGACGGGACCAATACTTTCGGTGGTACCACGCCACTGCCCATCCCACAGACGTCCGGGCGCTCAACCAGAGAGCGCTCATCAGCAAGCACGTACTATGCAGTGCTTGATGTACGTCTGCGCTGGCCCCGCATTTTGCGACGCAGTGCGAACTGCGAAGCTGCAAAACTCGCTTGGCTGCAGCTGTAATTAACAATTTCTCACCGAAAATTCACGAGCAAATATCAACGCAGTGTCGCGGCATTCTAACACCACCGGTCACCCGCACCGGAACGCGACAGAATGTCGAATTTTGATTGGGGCCTTCATTCCAGCCCAAGTAGCTTAGCTCGCGCCTTTCATTCAAGTCCGCATATCAAGTTAAATCTTCGCACACAAAGCAGCTTCCAGGCTTGTCTACCAGGAGGCAGGTGACAACGCGAGCTGCACTGCACTCGTCTGCCTCGGGCACCTCCTACATGCTAGACTGATTGAGATGCTAATGTAGCTTGTTAGACGTGAAAACCAAGAGCCTACTCGTCGCGCAACTCGTCCTTCAGCAGACGTCGTGTTGTGCCCGCGTACACTGGGCGCAATGTCTGCAACTCAAGCATACGACAAATAAGGTGTGCAAAGCGCTTGGAGCGCGCGTCGAGCTCCCTCTCCTCACCGTGACGTCTCCTGCGCGCTGCTAGCTCGCCAGCGAGGGGCAAGTAAGGCCCATAGTTATTATCTTGTACTGTTGTTGTCGCCTCTAGCGATAAAGTAACGGAGTTTGCTGGGCAATGGTGTTTTGCGATGGCTCCGCGCTTTTCGCCGCTGTGCTTTGTGGTATCCACACGGAACACTGCGTTCAATGTAGGAAGAGGTAGGTAGCTTTGACTGCTTTGATGCTGCTCGGCCCCGCAGTTCTTCAAAGGACAGGAAGTCACGACTGGCCGTCCACACCCTCGTTGCAGACGCTGGCGCTGGCCCGTCGCTCGCAGCCGTGCGGGGGCCCGAACACCGCTCACCACCTTGCATATATCAACGCACGCTAATTTGATCTGAAGTGAAGCCCCGAGCGGAAGCGCAGCCATGGACCCGACCGCGTCAAACCAGCTCACGCTGCCGGGCGCCCGGCGCAGCAGCAACGGGCGGCCGCTGCCGCCCTCGCCCTTCGCCTTCCACGCCTTGGCCGGACACAACGCCCAGGACACGGCTCTGCTGGCTTCCATGCATGGGTCCTGGCCGGGCGGCGCCGGCGCCGGTGCTGCAGGCGCAGGCGCAGACCCGGGCGGCAGTGGCAGTGCTGCGGCGGAGCCGGCCGCACTCGCCTATGCGCACGCAGCAGCCGGCGGCGGCGGAGGCGCAGAAGGCGACATGCCGCTGCCTCGCTCCCTGTCGTTAACTATGGCCCCTGGGCCCTCCGCCAACTTCCGCGCCAGCAGCTCCTCGGGCTTTGGCGGCACCGGCGGAGCCGCCGCCGCCGCTACATGTGGCGGTGGTGCCATGGGGGCGGCGCCGCCCGGCGTGGGCGCGGGCGGCTCCCAGCTGCTACTGCCGACCTCGCCACGCAGCTCGCCTGTGAAGCGGCCGTTCGGCGCCGGCGCCACAGCTGCTACAGCCGCTGCAGCCGCGGGCGCTTGGGCGAACACGCGCGCCTGGTCGCTTCCGCCGGGCGGCGGCGCGGCCGCTGACGGGGCGGCGGCGCTGGCGCTGGACCTGTCTCAGCCGCCGCCGTCGCAGCGGCCCGGCTCGGCGCAGGGCGCACCGCTGCAGCTGTCGCTGTCGCTGGGGCCTCGCCGCCACGTCAGCCACCACCAGCACTACCCGCAGCCGGCGGCGCGCCCGCCCACGTACCCGGCCCCGTACTACGCTGGGCACTACGGCGGCGGCCAGGCGCCGTACCCGTACAGCATGGCGGCGCACGCGGGGTCCGGGCCTGGATCCGGTCTGGATCCGTGGGCGCCGCCGCCGCATCCTGACTACGGCTTCTACCCGCCCCCGTACGGCCCTCCGCCGTACGGCGCTGCTGGCCCCGGGCCTGGATACGGCCCCGGGTACGGCGGCCTCGCCCACCACACCGCCGCGGCGCACGCCGCGTCAGTTGGTGGTGGCGGTTACCCGTTGTATGACCCGTACGGTGTGTACGGGCCGCCGCCCAGCAGTGGCGGCGGCGGCAGCGGCGCGCCCGGTGGCAGCAGCAGGGCGTCGGGCCAACCGCACCCATCCAACCGGATCAACCGTGCCGCGTCTTGGCACCCGGGCGCCGGGTACCCGGCTGGCCCGCCGCCGGGCGCGGCAGGGGCCATGCATCAGGGCGGCGCAGACGCCGCCGCCGCCGTCGCCGCCGCCGCCAGCACGCCGACCGGGGGCGGCGGCAGCACAGTAGGCGGCGGCGGCGGCGGTGCTACAGCCTCCACCGGCGGCTATGCAAACTCGGTGCTGCAGACGTCGCCGTCCTTCATCAATTCGGTGGCGGCGCTGCACATCGCCGCCTCGGCGGCTACAGCCGAAGAAGGTGCCATTGCCGCCTCCGACGGCGGCCCCTTTCAGGAGATTGATAGCGCGGCTACAGTCGCCGCTGTCGCTGCCGGCAGCGACCCTGCCAAGCGCCGCCGCGTGGACAGCAGCAACAGCCACCCGCATGTTGCGTCAGCGGCGCCGCTGCCGCCGCAGCACGCACAGCAGCAGCAGCAGCAGCAGCAGCCTCTGCTCGAGCCGCACGCGCCGCAGCAGCCCGTGCAGCGCGCTGGAACGCTGGGGCCACAGTCGCGGGTGCGCCACCCAGCCGCCGCCGCCTTTGCGGCCCTCGATGCGGCGGCGGCGGCCGCCGCCGCCAGCCGCGTTGCCGCCACGGCCGACCCGCTGGACGCCCTGTTGGACATGCCTGACTACTGGGGGCCCGGCACGCCTGGAGACCCACACCAGCAGCAGCAGCAGCAGCAGCAGGTGGCGGCAGCGGGCGGTGTCGTGCTGATGGATGGCAATAGCTTATCAGCGGCGGCTACGTCGCCCGGCGCCGCTGCTAGTAGCGGCGGCGCCGACGGCGGCGGTGCATTGGCGGCGGCTGATGCGCAGCAGCTGCTGGCGCAGCAGCAGCAGCTCTTGCGGCGGCAGCAGGAGGAGATTGAGAAGCTGCAGAGACAACTGATGCAGCAGCAGCAACAGCAGCAGCAACACCATCAGAGCCAACAGCAGCAGCAGCAGCAGCAGATGCTGCTGCTGCAGCAGCAGCAACAACAACAACATCAACACCAACAACAACAGCAGCAGCTGTTGCAGCAGCTGCCGCAGCGGCCGGTGGACGCCACCAGCGGACTGCCGCTTGAGGGCGCCGAGGCAGAGCTCGACCTGGCGCTGTATGAGTTGCTGCACGGGTCAGACGGCGGGGCCCCCGGGAGCGCGAGCCCTGGCGGTGCCGCCGCCGCCGCTGTGAACCAGGCGCGAGCGGCAGGCCAGCTGTCTCCGCTGCAGGCTGACAGCAACATAGGCGCCGCGGGGGCGGGGTTTGGGCTGGGCAGCGGCGGCGGCAGCAGCGGCGGCCTGGGCCTGGGCCTGGGCCTGGGCGGAGGAGCTTCCCCGGCGGGCGCCGCGGGCTTCGGCCTCAACCTCAACAGCAACATTGACAACAGCAACAACAGCCACGGCAACGGCAATGTGCGGGCTGGCAGCAACGGGAGCAACGTGCGCGCCGGCAGCGGCGCCTCGAACAGCCAGCGCCTGGCGGCGCTCTTTGCCCCGGCGGGCGTGGGCATGAGCGGGACCCACCTGGTGGCAGTGGCAGCCACCGGTGTCAGCGGCGGCGGCGGCGGCGGCGGCGGCACGGGCGTGATCCGCGCGGGCACCGGGCCCGCAGGCAGTCTCAGCCTTGCGCCGACCTCGTGGCGGCCAGGCAGCAGCGGTGGCGGTGGTGGCGGCTTCAGCCTCTTGGGCGCGGACGGCGGCGGGGTAGCTGCTGGCACCGCCGCCGGGGCCTCAGGCGTCCCCAACGGCGGCGCTGGGGCCGGGGCTGGACCGACGGCGGACGGCCCCGGCGGCGGCGGCGGCGGCGGCGTGCAGCGCTACGTGATGACGGCACTGAGTTCGGACGGCGCCGTCAGCGGCGGCGGTGCCGTTTCTAGGATGGAGCTTGATCTGTTGGAGCTGGGTGGTGGCCCGCGCCTGGGGCAGGGGCAGGGGCAGCTGGGTGGCAGCTTCAGCTGCACGCAGCCGCAGCAGTCGGGTGTGGCCAGTGGCGCGGGCGGCAGCCGGGCCTCCTCCGCGCAGGCGTTCCAGGAGGGCGGCGCGGCGGTGGCGGGGGCCTTGCCGGGCGGCCGACGGGGCCAGGAGCAGCAGCAGCAGCAGCACACGCTTATGCAGCCGGCGCAGGCGCAGGGCTCCCACGGCTCCCACCTCTCCGCCGCGCTGCAGCCGCTGATGACGCTTCAGTGGGAGCACAGTCTGCAACACCACCAGCAACAAATGCAGCAAGTGCAGCAGCAGCAACTGAGAGCCGGCAGCGGTAGCGCCGGCGGCAGCTTCAGCACGCTTGCCGGCACGACGGCGGCCGCTGCGGCGGCGACGGCGCTTGCACCGCCCGACTTCCCCACGCTAGCCACCGCTTCCGCCACCGCTTCCGGCATCGGGCCGGCGCTCTCCCAGCAGCGCGGCGCAACTCAGACGCAGCAGCAGCAGCAGCAGCAGGCGCGTCCGCACCCTGCCACGCAGCAGCATGGACAGCACCTGTCTTCGGCATCGCCGCCACCCATGGGCAGCGGGGATGTCGTCGTGGCGCAGGCAGATCACCCAGCTGTTGCGCCCGCTCCCAGTGGCGGCGGTGGTGGTGGCGGCGGCGGTGGCGGCGGCGGCAGCCGCTTTGTCGTCAAGCCCGTGCCGGCGGCGGCGGTAGCACCGGCGGCGGATCCCATGGACATGAAGCAGGAGCCTGATGCCAGCGCAGGCCCAGGCCCCGGCCCAGGCCCGGGGGAGCGGGTGGGCAACGGCGCGGCGGGCGGCGGAGCGGGCACGAAGCGCGGCGCAGCCGCGGTAACCTCAGCGGCCTCCGGTGCAGCGGCCGAAGGAGCGGCGGCCGAAGGAGCGGCGGGAGCGGCGGGTCCCTCCAGCTCCGTCGCAGCGCCAGCAGTCAGGGCCAGCGGCAGGGGCGCCGGCGGCACGCCCATCCGCCGGATCGGCGGCAACGGCTCTCGCCGCCGCCGGCCGCTGCCCGAGTCCTTTACGAACGAGGACCAACTGCCGGGCCCGCTGCTCGTAACCGTAACCGGCGGATCCGGCCAGGCCGCCAACGACCTCGCCGTCATGCTGCCGTTGGTACGGCAGGCGGTGAAGGGCCGCGGCGCTGGCGCCGCGGCCGCCTCCGGCTCGCGGCGGGGCGGCGGCGCCGCCGCCGAAAGCGATGACTCGGATTATACTGACGATGAAGGCGGCGGCGGCCGCCGCCGCGGCGGCGCGGCTGACGCGGCCGGCGGCAGCGGCGCTGGCGCCATTGACGCACAAACGCTGGCGGCGGCGCAGAAGGCGGCAGAGGCGGCGGGCGGCAAGGTGGTTGGCGTCTTCCACATGAAGCCGTACATGGAGGGCGGCAAGTGCATCGAGTACGGCGGCCAGATGGTCAGCCGCAGCGCCTTCGAACGGGTGGGCGGCAGCTCTATGGCCAAGTGGTACCGCTCCATCAAGGTACGGTGTTGTGTGATGTGAGCTGTTGCGTCGTAGCGGGGCGGATGGTGGGCAGGGGCACGATGTGGAGCGCACGCGCCTGGGCGGTGGTGGAGTGGTGGGTGCTGCCTGCGCCTGTCTCTCCGCTGTGCTGGTGCTGCCGCAACCCATGGCGTGTGCTCCCGCTCCCGCGCCTCCCTCCCGTTGCCTGCGGCGGCACAGGTGCTGCCGGAGGGGGTCTCACTGGGGCGTTGGCTTACCAGCCGAGGCCTGCCCGTCATCAAGGTGCGAGGGAAGTAATGCGGACAGCAAGCCAAGCCCAGGAAAACACCGCCATGCTGTGTTGGTGTGTGCGCCGACCTGTTTTGGACGCGTGTCGTCAGCGCACCTGAAACAACATCACGTCATGCCCTCAAAAAACTGTGCCCGCTCTTGATGCTGTAGCTCTCACTTGCTAAATTGAACGCTCCTTGCTTTTGCATGATCTGGCCTTTCGCCACGCTTGCACGCTGCACCGCAGGGCAACCCCCGCCGCAGCCAGAAGGGCAGGGGCAAGGGCGACCCGGACGGGGATGGTGACGAGGGTGGCGAGCAAGAGGGCCCCGAGGACGGTGGGGAAGGCAGTACCGGCGCCGGCGCTGGCGAGGAGTAGGGCGGTGGCGGGACGCGCCGGTCTGTGTCGTCTCTCCAGGAGTGAGGAGGGAGGCGGAGGAGGCGGCGGAGGAGGGAGGAGGAGGAGGAGGCGGAGGGGGGGGGGAGGAGGAGGAGGAGGCGGAGGGGGGGGGGAGGAGGAGGAGGAGGAGCAGGAGGAGGGGGAGGGGGAGGAGGGAGGAGGGGAAGGCGTGTTGGCGGCAGCACCTCTGTGCATATGAATGTGTGTGTGGACTGGGGGGTTACACGTATTATCAGCTAAGAAGAGAAGGGGGGGTGGCGTCGGTATGTGGGAAGGCTTGAGGTCGGGGACGTGGGGCAGCTGGCGTTGAGGGCTCGCTCGCGGCAGCCAATCTTAACTCTGGCGGCGCGGGCAGTTGATGATGGTCGCACGTGTGAATGGGTTGGGGGCCGCCGCATGCACTGTGAACAGAGAGGAGCAGTGCGTGTGTGTGTGTGTGTGTGTGTTGGGGGGGGTGGAGTACCTGCGTTATGTGGGGTGTGCGCTGCACCGGACGGCCCAGGCGGCCCCTTTTGTACGTAAAGGCCATGGAGATTCGTTTCGTGGCAGCACTGGCACTTTCGTATCAGGCGGCCCTATATGCCCGGCGATCTCGAGGCCATGAGGGGTTCCCTGCAGGTCAAGACATAGGCATCACACAAGAATGAGGGGGCATGCGCATTCGCTTTGATGATCGTTCCATAATCGGGAGACGTTGTGCAGTTCTGCAGTATACGATGGCAGCCGCTTAATAGGACATATCGGGCTTGGACAACGCAAATGGGACGGGCTCTGCAACGGTTTCTTTTGTTCATACCCTCTGCTGGCGACCCCGGAGGTTGGCCAGAGACATTACTATAGGTCGTTGAGGAGTTATCTGATCGGCTGTTATTCTGTTATCATATTTATCATAATGACTGCCCGCCACCATGCGGCCTGCAGAACACTGCGTAATGCAAGGGGTTGAAGCTGTGGTGAGTAGCGCCTCTGTCGGCAGCGCAGGGTCTTGTGGCATGGTGCGGCGGGCATGGGCAGGTGGTGTGCGTGTGGCTTGGGGGTGTATGGGCTCGGCGGCTCGCACACGTTGTGTAAGCATGGCCTCAGGGCCATGTGGAGGGCGGGCAAGCCAGCCGGGTGCCGCTAGGGGTGTGCAGCTGCTCCTGTTGGACGAGCGCTGGGCAGGTTGAAGACGGCGTGTGAAGGTGCGGGTGGGACATACGGTATGTGTGTTTTCAAAGAGCTGTGTGCGACCAATTTCGTGTGCTCGGTCCTGTGTGCTTCTGCGGCCCCAAGCAAACGACCGACAGCGCGGCGTCCAGTGCGCGCGAGATTGGCAGGGGCTCGTTATGAGGCATAAGGTACGTGCAAATGCTCGTGCTGCAGTGCGCAGGACAGTATTTGGCGAGGGTGGCGGCGCGTGGTCTGGAGGCCACTTGGGGCGCGTTTAAAGTCTGGTTGGATGGTTGCTTTGCTTGCAGACAGATTTGTAGAGGCATTGCGCATTGCCACAACCGACGCTCGTTGCCTCTTATGGTTTGAGGGAGCGACAGGCAGTGTGTGGATGCTTAAGGAGCATGAGTGTATGCGTATGGCGGCCGGCATCAGGCAACGAGCCGGTTACGCTAGCATTTGATTACATGCATTTGAATTTGTCAGTAACTTGCTGTTCTCCAACAGCAGGCAGGGCTGTAATATCGCTAAATGTTTTGCGGATGGAGACGGAGACACGATCATCCCGGGCAGCTTCCTGATGAGGTGGTTTGCAAGGACAAGGCTGGTTCGTGGTTTGAGGCATGTTCAGTTTGACGTGTCCCCTGTGCGGTGGCTGATTGCATTTCCGCCGGCTTGGGAAGAAGAGGTTAGCTGAGCTGTGGTGGAGTGTCAGTGCTGTTTGTGCGCGTTTTGTGAGAGCGAACGAGCTGCCTTCATGTTACACCGACCTATGGAGGCAGGCGCCCTGTGATCGCGGCGGTCAAGCGTGGAGTGCGCTTCGATCGCCGTAGGCTTGGTTAGTGTGCGCCGTTCAGGTTGTCGGCGCTCTCGCCAGGCCAAAGAGGCTGGTAGGCTGCAGCGGCCGTGTTTCGGGCCCGGGTCAGAAGCCTCCCCACAGCTGTAACGGGCCACGGGCCCGCTGCTGTCCGCCACTCCGTGCTGATGTCCTGCAGCAGCAGCCTGATGCATTGCAGTGTCGTGCTCTGTCTGAAGGTGGTGGGGGCTGCGGGGTCGACTGGTCGAGGTTTGTGATCACCCATTGTTGCCAACCTGGCGACCCCGTGGCTGGGAGAGGTGTCTGTGCCCGTCGGCCTTGATTGACAAGCGGTGCTGCTTTAGGATGTGAACTTGCTTCAATGAACTTGAACAAACACTTGAACAGAACGGAGGGTGGGAAAGATGTGTGGGCAGCAGCGCATCTTGGGGACCGGGTCTGGTCCGGCATCTAGTCCGCCGGCGCATCTAAGACCGCCGCACGGGCACCTTGACTGTCTGAGCCGACCCCACCTACGCATCTGAGGTGCCCGGCTAACGCATCTTGGCTGGGGCGGCGGGTCTGACAGAACTTGTGTGCATATTTCTGAATGTGCCATGCGATGATGGCGCGGGCCCCATATAGCTGTCAGGGACGGAAATGCCGGTTTCGGGCCGGCCGCCGCAACCGTGGAAGGTTGCTTGCTTCGGAAGCAGCAGGTGTAGTCAAGCTATGTAATGGTCGCTGTTTGCTGCGGCGTGCGCCTGTTGCGAGCGCACGGGTCGGGTCTGTGGCGTGATGGCAAACAGGCAACCAGGGGAGATGGCGATGGGAATGTGTGATGTGGTATATGTGTGCGTCGGGTGAGCGGTGCGGACACACACTTGAATGTTACAGCTGTGGGCCTGCCTCCGACCCGGGCCCGACACACGGCCTCTGCAGCCTACCAGTCTCTGGACTGGCGAGAGCGCTCACAAAAGCAGCGCTAGGAACCCAAGCCCACGGCTGACCTGCCCTGCCCGCGCACAGCAAGCCTAGCCGCAAAACGAGAAATGCCTCCCGGTGCTCTCCTGAGCCCACAGGACCAGGCGGTGTGGAGACAGCTCGCGCATCTAAAATCTCAAACGAAACCCCCGACAAGAGACAACCCGCCGAAGACGAGCGACCCACGCTCCCCTGGGGGCTACCTACGCCTGGGAACGCACACGTCACCCCTATGCTACTCATCAGTAGGCCACACGTAGCAAGAGGGGCAGGGCCGGCGAGAACGCTCAAAGCCGCCGCACCTAGCCCACAAAGCTACAGCCCGAGCCACCACCTCAACAGAGTAGCCGCAGAGGAAACAAGCGCGCGACTACCCACCACGGCGGGGTCAAGAACATACGTCACCGCCAACACTCTACTCTCCACCCACCCACACACACATACACACAATAACCGTGTCTCATCTACACTCTATCTAGCACCGCTGATATGCAGCAGTTGCGAGCTGCCAAGTCTCGGCTAATAGGCTGCCGCGTGATGGTGTTCGCCATCGCCGCGTTAATCTGCTCCAGCACTGCCTGCGCCACGGGACACTCCCAGAAGTGATGTGCTCGCGGCGAGCAGCAGGGTGCGCCGTGCGTTCCTCCGTAGGCGCCGCATCCACACGCACGCTTCCTGCTGCTGGGCTCCACTGACGTGGCTGTTTGACGTGTTTCCAGCCAGAGGTACTCCATCCACTGCCAGCCGCCACAGGACCTTCACGTCTTCCCGTTCCCACCGTATGTGCCACATCCTGCTCAGCATGGCGCGCACGGGGTTCGAGCCAGTAGGCGTGGTTGCAGTCGTCGCCGCTGTGTTTGTCGTGGTGGCTGCTCCCTCGCCTCTGGCTTCCCTGGCAAAGTACGCGTGTAGCTGGGTCCGCCGTTGTTTGATTGGTCGAGGTAGCATCGCCGTGGCCTGGCTGACTGTTAAGCGCTGGAGCTATATAGGCATCGGCAGGCCCCTGCGCCAGCCTAGCCTGTCCACTATCTGAGCCGGCACTGCCTCCATCGTCTGCACTGGCGGCTGACCTCCAGCGCTGATTTGCTGCTCCACCTGCTCCGCCGCTGCTCGCCATTCTGGGCTGATGTCTGCAAGTAGCAGCTGGATAGCCTGCAGCGTCGGGCTCCTTCTGAAGCCTTCGGGGGCTGTGGGGGAGAGATGCTGACCGACCCACTGCCCCCAGTCCTCCGTGTCAGCTGGCGGTGTCCCTGCTGCCACCAGGGCTCCCAATCTCACAGCGTCCCCTACTGTCTTGAGGGCGTGGCACGTGCTGAGACGCACGTGGCGCTGTTCCATACCTGGTCTCGGCGGTGCTGAGGACTCGGCTCCCTCCAGGGTGAAGTCGGGATCCGCGCTATTCTCTTCTGCTTCCGCTGAAACCGCCCTCCCGCCAGCTGGCTGCCGAGTGCCGACCTGATACAACCGTGCTAGTGTTTCTTCGTACATAGCGTGTCTCGGGCGCAACACAATGAGTCGAAGCTTAGCCTAAGGTATGGAGGTAACTCCATGGGTAACTTCGACAAGACCTTGGACAAGACTCGACTCCACTCGACAAGCTGATGCTGCTTTTGCGGCGCGTGGAGGAGGCGGGCCGAGCGCCGCCAGCGGTTGTGGTGTCAGAACATGATCATTTAAACATCATATATGCGTTGACGTGTCACGACATTGTACCGGCAGTGCATATCGCCGGCATAGCATTGGGGAAACCTAGCCGCTTGACCGGGTTGAGGGGGCGGTGACAGTTGGTACGTGCCATGCACCGGATGAGGCTGCCGCTCAGGTACAAGAGCGCAGCGCCGGCTCTGCACCGGCGCTGCTCTCCCGTTACTCCTACAGTCACCTGCAGTCGCACATGACCCAACACACTACAGACGTCATACTGTAACGATCTCTGGTGGTTCATGAGTCGCTCTGGTGTTGGAGGCGTGTTCGGAGGGCATGCCAAGTCTAGGCGCGCGAGCGCATAGCAACATCACTCTCATGCTCGGGCCACAGGCGTAGCTAGCTCACACTGCATCTATCAGACGTTACTTTAGGCGGAGGACAGAGCTTCCCGCCTTGAGCCAGCGGGTGCGGCAGCTCCCTCGCACTCCCGACCAGTGAGGCTCCAGTCAGCCATACGAGGGCCTGGCTGCATGCGCGCTCGTGACTACAGAATGTGTTGCGCGGCTCCCTCATCACCGATCCAATTTAGCGCATGGCTTTAAAGTGGTGTGATCAGTGACGAGCCAGGCACAAACCGGCAGATGGTCGTGACAGACACGGAATGATGAGTAGCATAGGGTGACGTGTGCGCTCCCAGGCGTAGGTAGCCCCCAGGGGAGCGTGGGTCGCTCGTCTTCGGTTGGTCTCTTGTTGGGGGTTTTGTTTGAGGCTTTCAATGCGCGAGCTGTCTCCACACCGCCTGGTCCTGTGGGCTCAGGAGAGCACAGGGAGGCGTTTCTCGTTTCGTGGCTAGGCTTGCTGTGCGCGGGCAGGGCAGGTCAGCCGTGGGCTTGGGTTTCTAGCGCTGCTTTTGTGAGCGCTCTCGCCAGTCCAGAGACTGGTAGGCTGCAGAGGCCGTGTGTCGGGCCCGGGTCGGAGGCAGGCCCACAGCTGTAACATATATACGTAATGACGGAACGTTGGGTGCTTTCCATACCATGCTGCGACACCCCGGTTGTTTGCGCCCACAAGGTTGCACCCTGGTGCTCGTGCCGAAATTCCTCCCTCCTACGAATACGCGTGGTGCGCGTGACCCATCAGGCTGACTGGCGGACATTGCGCGCACCCGCTAGCTGAAACTGGACCCTCCGGGGCAGCGCTCAACAGCATCAGGCGTCACGCTCTATGCTCACACACGGGCCAATCCCGTGGGCCAATCCTCGGCCCCTGCTTGTCAGTTGCGCTGGGCCGTCGTGCTCTCTGGTCACTTTCTTACGTGTGTGTGGGTGGGGGGGGGCACCTGTTCTCGCCGTTAGTGCAAGGGAGCAGGTATAGAACTCTTGTGTTACAGCTGTCGGCACGAGCATGGCTTGAGGTCCATCCTTGCTGGCCGCGGTTGCTGGAGCATTTTTTGCTGCCACGCTTTTCTCATACTCCGGGCGCCCGGCCAGGCAATGCCACCACAGGCTCATGGAGTTGGCAAGGGGCAAGAAGGCAAGTTCCCGGCAGTGTCCGAAGCCCCCCATATATCCAAAAATACGAGCAGGCAAGGCATTGGGATCAGAAACAAAAGAAACGCGCTGCTGTTACTGTACCGACGTCACGCGTCGGTACAGTAACACGGTGTGCACGCGTGCAGTTCCATGTAAGGTGTTACAGCGACTCACCCCACAATACATGTTACAGCAGCATCTACGCACGTGCTGTCAGCGAGCCGGCAGCTGTGCGCTCCGTGTGACTGGCGGTTGCTCTGCTGCGTCAGTAGTTGCCCCCCATCCCGACTCCACGCACCACCACATCCTGTGACGCGGCCGCTCAATAGGATGAAAACAAACGAACAAAGCGCGTAGCAAGATGCCGCGCGGCCAATTCACGCGCAGTGCTGGTGGACGGCGGCGGCCATGGTGTGCCTCAAGGATGTGCGGAGAAGAGCCACGTGGACCCTCGCGCGTGTGTTGAAGCAACGGCGTGGACACTCACGCTCGGCAAGCTCTAGCTACACCTCTCTCTCACGCACTCAAGCAATAATATGTACAACAGTACATGAAGTGCGTATGTGAAGCACAGCCTTCAGTCTGCCTCTAACCGACGACTTGATGCAGTCTCCTGCCAATGCCTTATGTCTAGACCCCTTGCCAACGCTCGGCCTGCGGGTTGTGACGCACGCGCACGCACACACACGCACATGCACACATACACGCACCGAAAGTTCCTTTTTTGTCTACCGCGCAACTGGTAGTCGGCATGGTCATGGCAACCTACGGCCAAGTCCAATGCTCCGCGCTGTGTTCATGGCGGCATGCGGCTGCAGTTGAACTCCTCACACACACCGTGGCGTGCTACCCGCGCACCAGTCACCTTGCCATTGGCACTTTCTATCATATGGGGCGTATGGGGCTAGCACGCAGCACCGCCACAGGCGCGGAGTCATTGCAACGTCCAGGCCGCCTGTCAGCGCATGTCTGCGGCTTTTTTGCTGTCTAAGAGCATCGCGACGCATGGCTGTCATCCCACACGTAACTGCTACCGCTCACAGAGCCATACCTCATCAAACAACATTATGCAGGCCACAATCGCACGTATGAAACGAGTGATGGCTATCTAAAAAGCTGCGCAGCCGCCCTGAATGCCGCCAGCTGCTCGACCAGGCACACAGCTCGCATATCCAGAGCCAACATCAGCAGCAAACACGCACCCCTGTTCAGCAGTAATAAAAGCACCACAAAGAAGTCAAGATCACGACATCAAAATAAAGAAGGCCGAGCCCGCACCACGGCGCGGATGATTGCGGACACGCCAGTAAATACATTATGTGAAAATGGGCTGCCGCTGTCGCCCGTCCGGTCACCACAGCAAACAGCCAATGCGCCAAAAAAGCAGGCCCTGTGGTCTTGCAGGGTTTGCCACGATGCTTTACTCACACAACGCTATTCTATCATGCGCAAGCACAAACGGCGGAGGCCCATATCCGCAAATAGTGTGACCCCGTGGACACCCTGTCTGATACAGACAAACAGGCAACCCCCACACAGCCTGGAAGATGGCCGGGGAGTACCTTGAACTGCCTTACTCACTCCGTCCGAGCACCAGATAAGAGGGACTACAGCGTAATGCACTCTACACCATTTCTGATATTTTAGGCAACGCGTTCATGCAGCCAGGACGGATGGGCCAGGCACCAGGCCTTGTGGAATTAGCAGGCCAGGAGATGCAGCGGGGAAAATCAATTTCCAAAAAACAGCAATCACATTCAGGCCCTTAAGGAATATTATAAGCATGACAGGGCATCGAGAAGGACACACCCGAACATGACAAATCTAGCCCCTGACAGGGCATCGAGAAGGACACACCCGAACATGACAAATCTGGCCCCGCTCTTTCTTCTTTAGTAAGTGCCTTGAGTCTGCCAAGATGCACCATACGCGGCCCGCTATGCTGATGCGCGTCCATTCACCTCCCCGCCCAACATGCAGACAAGCAAACATCCGCACGCGATACCACTCGCCGACCCTGCCGTGCCCGCACGCTGTGTGTAACCTGTGACTGGTGTTGCCAGCTAATCAAGGCAAAACCCTGCTGACCGACCAAAAAGACAACACCACCCATCCCCCCATGAACCCTAGTCCGTCACGTGACCTCTAACAGTACCCAACGCACTTGGAGACCTCATGCGTGCAAAGAAAACGAGCACTCAATGCTTCCCCACCGCCCAAACCGCCTTGACAATTGCAAACGATGCCGCACACGATACACAATTTGCACGTGTCCTCAGGCGGTCGCGCGGCTCAGCTCTAGTCGTCGTCTCCATCGGAACCGGCGGTGGCGCCACCCGCGGCCCCGCCAGCCGCCCCCTCACACCCGCTGCCGCCTGGTGCCGCGGGGCCCTCGCCTGCGCGATCCCGGCGGCCCTTAAAGCTCCGCCGGGGGTTGCCCTGTGCACGGGGATCGCGGACAGGCACGGATCATCAATATGCACATGGCCCTGTCAGATCGATTGGCAGAGCGGAGAGTGCTGCAAGCAAGGCGGTGGCTGGCTTTACCGATGCGGGCTGTGGACCACCGATCCATCGATGAGGTTAGGTAGAGGGGGTTGCGCGATTTCCGCATGGTAAGCCGGCGGCGATTCAGGTATGCAAGGTAATTCCAGGTAACAACCGTATGCGTTGCGTTGCGTCGCGTTCCCTGCTTAGCGTTCCTGTCCCTTCGCACGCACAAGTCTTTCATATTTCCCTCTCTTGTGAACTCTAAAACACACACACACACACACACACACACACACACACACAGGTCCACACCTTGAGCACGGGAAGGTTGTGTGCCGCCAACCACCGGCCCAGCGACATGCCGTCAGGGAGGACCTGCAAAGGAAAAGAAATCAAGCGCGCAAGCGCGAGCGCCTCCGGTTAGCACGCACAGCAGGGCTTGTGCACGATGGTTGCGCACGCGTATGTGGCCCTGTTAAGATTGCAGCAGCTGACACCCGCCGGCATATCATCCGATGCAGTCATCAACGAGACACCTCCTGCTCATGCCGCGCACCTTGATGGAGCGGTACCACTTGGCCATGTTGCTCCCGCCCACCCGCTCAAAGGCGCTGCGGCTGATAAACTCCCCGCCGTACTCGATGCACTTGCCACCCTCAAGGTACGGCAGCACGTGGAACACGCCAACCACCTTGCCGCCCGCCGCCGCCGCCTCCGCTGCATCACGCGCAGGGTCGTTGGCGGCAGTTGCGGCTGCAGCCGCCGCCACAGCAGCGGCAGTAGCAGCAGCAGCGGCGCCGTTGCGCCCGCCGCTGGGCCGTCCGTCGTCCGCATCGTCGTCGTCACTGTCGGCGTTGGAGGTTTTGCGGCGGCGGCCGCCCGCCGCGCCGCCGCCACTGCCTCGCACGGCCTTCTTGACGTTACTGATGGCGGCGCTAATGATTGAGCCCAGTGAACCGCCGGCAACTGTAACCCGGATGGGCCCCGGCAACTTACGACCGTTGGGGTCGGTGGTTACCGTTGGCGGCAGCTGCTTGGGCTCGCGGCAGCCGTTACCGACTGCCGCCCGCCGGGATGCGGGGCCCGTAGTGGCGGCTGCGGCTGCCATTGCCACGGCTGCAGACGCATCAGCTGCCACCCCGGCGTCCACGTGCGTGGAGGCGGCCGGTGGCTGGCTGGGAGAGCCAGTGTCTGCGGGTGCCGCCACCGGGGTCGCCGTCGGCGATGCGGAGTGCTGGGGGAACGACACCGTAGGCGCCGCCGCATTTGGGCCGCCGCAAGGCGACGGAGGCGCTCCCGCAGTCGGCACCGCCGCCATTGCCACCGCCGCCGCCATCTCAGTATCCGACAGCTGCAGCGGCGCCGCTTGCGCCATGACCTGGGCGCTGGTGGCGGCAGCGACGCCGGGCCCGGAGCCAGCCGAGGGCGCCGGCGGCGTGGCGGCATCGGCACCTAGGCCCAGCTCCTCGAACTCAACTTTCAGATCCAGCGCATCAAATCCATCGAATCCATCCAGCGTGCCGTCATCAAATCCAGCCGCCACGCGTGCCAGGAAGTCACGGTCATCCTCCGTGGCCACGTCAGCGTCCTCGGTGGTGGAGAGCAGGCCCGGGTCGAGCTGCGCCTGCCGCGGCTGCATGTGCTGCACCAACGGGGCGTGCTGTGGCGAGGGCTGCCGCGGCGGCAGGTGCAGGTTGGGGAATGTGATGGAGCCCAGGGCGGCAGGCTGGGGCTGGGACGGGGGCTGCTGCTGCTGCTGGCCCTGCTGCTGTTGCTGCTGTTGCTGCTGCTGCGTGGCGTCCACCACAGGCAGCAGCTGCAGGCTACAGTGCAGGGAGCTGCCAGCAACCGCGCCCGAGTTCCCTGCTGCCACGCCCGCCTCTCCATTTGCACCTGCGCCTGCGCCAGCGCCACCGCCTGTGCCGCCCAGGCCCAGGCCCAGGCCCAGGCCCAGCCCTAGCTCGTGCTCCAGGAAGATTTGTGACGGCGCGCGCAGCGACACCTCCATGGGGTCATCCTCGTCGTCGTACCGTACGGCGAAACCCAGGTCGTTCCTATAACCGCCGGCGGTTGCGGCAGTTGCACCGTTGTCGCCGACGGCGCTGCCCGTGGCGCTCAGGCCCGCCGCATCCAGCAGGCCCTGCGGCGCCAGTGAAGCCGCGGTGGCGCCAGCACCGGCGGCCGCCGCGCTGCAGCCTGCCGGTCCCGACAGGCTGTGCGAGAGCCGGCCGTAGCCGCCGTCTGTGGACGCCCCGGCGCCGGCAGCAGCAGCCGCGGGCGCCGCACAGGAGCTGCGAGCAAAGCCACCACCAGGGTCGCTGGCGCCCGCCGCAGCCGTGGGCGTGACCGTGGCGGAGGACTCGGCGGGGCTGCCGGCGGCGGCGGCGGCGCCCCGGCCGCCGCTGGCGTCATCACCGGCCGACAGGAAGCCCAGCCACGCGCCGCCACTGCCGTTGGCTGCGGCCCCCGACTGCAGCTGGCTGGGAGAGTTGGACAGGTTACGGGGGCTAGTGCCGCCACCGCCGCCGCCGCCGTGGGCCGTGAACGGACCGCTGAGCTCCGCCGCGGCGGCGGCGGCGGCGGCGGCGGCAGAGGCTCCGCCACAAGGGATCAGCGGCAGCGAGGTGGAGGGGCACACGCGCCGCCGCTTGGCGCCACTATCCGCACCACCATCACCACAAGGCGGCACACCCGGCTGCAGCAGCAGCATCTGCTGTTGATGTTGATGTTGATGTTGCAGCGACGGCACCTGCTGGCCGGAGATTTGCTGTTGCTGTTGCTGTTGCTGCGCGGGCGGCGGCAGCGCCTGCTGGCTAGGCGTGGGCGGCGTGGAGGGGGCGGCGGTGGGCTGCGCCTCAGCTGCCGCCCCGCACAGGCCCGTTGAGGAAGAACCCTTGCCGAGCGAGCTACCACCCGCCATCGGAGCCATCAGGCCCTTGCCGCCGCCGCCGCCGCCGTTAGCGCTGCTGCCAGCGGCGTCCGGCTCAGCTCCCAAGGCGCTGACGAGGAAGGGCGACGGAGCGGAGGCGGTGCCGCCCAGGCCTACCCAGGGCGGGAACGCCATTCCGGTGCTGCTGCCAACGCCGTCAGACACGCGCCCGTCCGGACGGGCGGCGTGCCAACCCGCGGATTCAGCCGCTGCCGCGGCGGCGGCGGCGGCGGCCCTCCCTTGCCCCCGGTCACTTGGGCAGCCGGCGCCGACGCCGCCGGCGCCTGGAGCCATGTCGTAATAATACGAAATGTCATAGTACGTTGAGTACGGGTACTGCGGCTCCGACACGCAGTTGCTGAGCTTGTACGGGGACATGCTGCTGCGCGCGCTGCCACCAGGCGCAGCAGCGGCGGTTGGCGGCGCTGCGGCTGTTGCCGCCGCCGCTGCCGGCGCGCCAGACGGCATGTGTGCCACGGACCAGCTCATTGGATGCACAATGCTTGGCGGCGGCTCGGAGGCGGCAGCGGCACCCGGCGCCGCCGCTGCCGGCGCGTCGCCGCTGATCGAGGAGGTGGTGGCGGCTGCGGCAGCGCCGCCGCTGGCGCCGTGTGCTGCTGGGCCCGCCGCCGCCGCCGGCAAGCTGCCGTCAGGGTGCCAGGACGCGGCGCGGCCCATTGATGAGCGCTGCTGCTGCTTTTGCTGCGGGTCCGGCGGCGAAGATTGGTGCGATGACGAAGATGGCAGTGGCGGCGGCATGGGCGGTAGTACGGCGGAGCCCGTGACGGTGCCGTAGCGGGACGGCAACGGGTACGGCAGCGGCGGGCCGTACGGCCCATACGGATCCCAAGGTCCCGGGGGGTAGCAGGCGCCTGGCGGCGGCGCCATGTGCGGGCTGTAACCGTACGGCCGGTGGTACGGCGAGTATGCCACGTGGCCATGCCCCGAGTAGGACAAGGCACGGGTGTGACGGGCTGGGCCACCGGCGGCGGCTGCCGGTGCCGTCGCCCCGTCCGTTGCAGCGCTGCCTGACGCGGTCGCGACAGTTGGCTCGGCCTCCGCAGCCTCCGGCAGCGCCCCAGATGCCGCTGCCGGTAGCGCAGGTGGCGCCTTGTAGGGACTAGTCGTTGTGCTGGTTGCGTGGCGGTAGGCGTAGGCTGCGGCGGTGCGGTGGTGGTGCGACAGGTGGTGGTGGTGGTAATGGTGCGCGTGCGCCCAGTGGGGCGGCGGGGGCGGCGGCAGGCCAGGCCGCAGCACTGCGTGGTGGTGGTGGTGGTGGTGGTGGTAGGCTGCGTGGGGGTGGTGCGCGTGGTACCGGCGCGCTGCCAGGTGTGGGTGTGGCGGCGGCGGCGGCGGCAGGTGTTGGTGCACGCCCGGCGGCGGCGAGGGCCCGAAGGGAGGCGGGTAGCCCCACCACGCCGGTGGTGGGTGCGCGCCCCAGCCACTTGCAGCCATGTGCACCGGCGCCTCGACACCGGCGCCTGTGCCAATGCCACCGCCGCTGCCAGCGGCGGCAGATCCAGGGCCCCCGTGCGGCATACAGCCGGCCCCGGGCGACAACGCCCCATCCTGCTCCTGACCCGATGGGCCCCCAGGCGGCGCGCTGGCGGGGCCGTGCCGCAACCCGGCGTGCTCCGCCGGCGCCGCAGCACCATTTCCACACTGCGTTGGCTGAGGTAGTGCAGCCGCCGCGGCGGCGCTGTGCGGGTGTGGAAACGCACCACTGAGGGCGGCGGAGTGACAGCCGGCAGCCTCGGGGTTGGGGTAGGGCTGCCACGGCTGGGGCGCGGCCCCGGCCGCTGGCGCAGGGCCGCTGGCGACGTCGGGCGAGGCATACCTGCTAGAGGCCATGGGCGCGTGGCTGCCCTGGGGCTGCGCCGGCGGCGCGTTTTTCTCCTGCAATGGAAGGGGTACACCGAAACGGGCGGAGGGGAACAGGTCAAGGCAGAATTCGCAACGTGACGAGCGACGGGAGGTCGACGTACGTCGCCGCCGTGAACGCCCTGCGCGCCCACGCAAACCGGCTCGAAGCAACATGCACACCATGCTGAAACCGGGAAAAGTTTCCGCAGTCGGCCCCCAGTTGTCGAAAATTTCGACACACCTCGTTCAATAGCCATGGTAAGCCCGCCGTCGACTCAACGCGTCTTAGCCCTGGAAGACCGACGTTAAGGTTCTGTTGCGTGCCACTTCCACCGAGCCCAAGGCCAGTAGGCCCGTTTAGCGCGTTCGCAGCCAGCATTCGCTGATGCAATCGGGCGCGTGCGACGTCCGCGACCGAACTGCTGTCTCCAGGGCTTAGCTGTGCAGTAACATGCCCGATATATATCTGGGTCGGCCAAGAGGGTGCTCAGCAAGTTGCAGTCGCGACCCTTTCTGCCGCACTCGGGCCCACACCGACGTCGCTTCGCCGTCCGTTAAGGCTTTGCGCCTGGAACAAAAACAAGCGTTTGATGCAGACTCAACTACTTGGTTACTGTGGGCCCGGCGACTGGAGCGGGGCAGCAAAGAGCGAAACCGGAGAACCGGACACAGAGCGGCAGTTGAAGCAGTCTCAGGCGCGCGAGCTATTTGCAAGGCGAATGCGCCAATGAAACATCTAGCGCCCATACCTGGTTTTCTTAGCATGAATCCACGGTCGCGTGACAAGCTTGTCGGAGCCGGCCCGGCGCTCCGGTCGCGCCCAGAGGAAGCCCGCAAATTCACGCGCTGGCTTACGTATGCTTCTCCCGCATATGTCACGACCGGCTGCTGACAGCACACAGACTATGACCCCGGTTGCAAGGCGAACTTTGGTGTCAAGACTGAGAGTTCCCAAGCCTAAGATAATGTGAAAGGCACGATATGCTATAACTGTATCAAGAAGACATTAGCTCGTTCACCCTCCAGTATAAAAGTACTGCAGTTTTGCAGCAGCAAAATCCGGATGGACGTCGCAAGTTTCTAAGTAAACCGAGTGGTTTTCCTTTGTACATGGGCGCTTACTTGTTTACTCAGGCAAGATAGAGGTAGGGCGGCCTGATCAGCGGGGGCTACAAAAAGGGGAAGCTGATGGGCGATCGATGCACCCGTGCCTGGAAGCGGCACCTTCGCCGCGGTTATCCCGGTTCACTGCGCATGAAACTGCAAAGCCTTTCTGATTGCATGCGTGCACCTGCCGCGAAACTAAAATGGGAGGCGGGCCGTGTCGTATTTTTTTCATGCCCGGCCTTGCGGCAAGCCCTTGGGCAGGAAAGGGCGAGCGAGCGAACTACGCTGTTGGCGATGCGGCGCAGACAAACAAATCGCGAGTTAACGGGCTCCCGGACCAGCGCCGCTAATTCGTAATCGCCGCTTGCCGCCGTGCCCTCGCCGAAAGGGGCAGCGCGTCCATATACCCGTGGGCCTACCGACCTCCGAAAGGCCCCCGGTGCCGCGGATGGAACAGGCATGGGAGAATGCGAGGTCCCAGTAGTGTTCGAAGCCCCCCACACATCCACAAAGACAAGCAAGTAGGCAAACGGGCTCATAGGCAAGAGGAAAGCGCTGCAACTGTACCGACGTCGGTAGCTGGCTGAAGTTTGCTGGAACTTTTGGCTGGCGCGCATTCCTCAGTCCTCACGCTCCGGGCGCCCGGCCAGGCGATAGCACGACCACACAGACAATGCGACGCCACGCAGTGTGAGAGACGGAATCGCATCTCACCTGCAGGCAGGTGTCCAGCGGCCCCGGGGGCCGTTGTCTCCCCGTGCAAGCAGTCCGTTTACAATGGCGGCCTCATGAACCTACCGGTAGTTCGCTTCCACCTTGCTTTCCGCGGAACATGACCCACCCGCTGAAAGGGACTGTACGGGCCTGTGCGCCTGTACCGTACCATGCGTGGCTGGTTTTCACTTGCGACGCGCGCTCGGGGCGAGCGGCTCGACGGAAGGCTGGCGAGTAATACATGGCATTCGCGCTTTGCGCAACCACACGCACGCATGCACGCACGCACGCACGCACGGAGCCGGCTCACAAACATTTGGGGCACAACTCCCCACAGCCGCACGTGCGCCCCACGCATGCGCCCCGCGGCCCCAACACCGCGACCGGCCCCACCGCGCTACGCCCGTGCCTGCCCCCTGTCCACATGGCCCTTGCGGCCCATAGCCCTGTGCATCGACGGCGGCCGCTGCACGGCTGCACGCAGCCCTCGGGGTCTCGGTACTCAGTAGCGGTGCTGCTTCAGCGCCGCCAGCAGCGCCTTGCCCACCAGGAAGCCCGCGTACAGCACCACCATCACCGTGCACCAGTTGACACGCGCCAGCGGCCCCGCCGCCCGCCGGCGCGCCCCCACGCCCGCGCCCGCGCCCGCCGCCGCGGCGGCGGCGCCCCCGTGCAGCTGCAGCGCCGCCGCTGCGTCCGTGTAGATGGCCACAAACAAGACCCGCACGGCGTCGCTCCGCTGCACCAGCAGGTATGTGTCGGGCAGCCCGGGCACAAGCGGCCCGGGGTCGCCGCCGCCGCCGGCTGCGCCGTCGGCGCCCTGCGGCGCAGCACCGCTGCGGTTGCGGAAGGCGAGAACAAGAAACAGGGTGAAGGCGGCGGCCGGGCGGTGCGTTCTTGTTATGTTAAGTGTGGGGGCTGTGGCCGGCGAAGCCCCATGTGCACATGTTCATTGGCAGCTGGTACACCCCCTTCGCATGGGTCCATTTGAAAAGTGGAATGAACTACCCTTCCCATCACCGCAGCCCCACCCAAAGCAGCTTCGCAAGCCCGCCGCCCATATCCCCCCACCTCAGCCCCACCTCAGCCGCCCCGATGCGCCCTGGCGCTCGGCGCCTCTGTCCCCTGCCCTGACGCCCCTCCGCCGTTCCCACTGGCCGCCGTCCGCTCCGACCGCGCGCCCTCTCCTTCGCTCATTACAACCCACCCCTCTCCCCCACACCCCCCTCCACCACACCCACAAGCCACACACCCGCACACCAACCTACACCCGCGCCCGCACCTGCTCGCGGCCGCCGCCGCCGCCGCCTCCGCGCCGCGCTCCTGCCGCACCAGGTCCAGGTCCACCTCACACACCAGCAGCACGCGCAGCTTGGTGCCGAAGCGCGACAGCGGCCAGGAGGGGCAGGGCTGGCAGAAGCTGCGCGGCGGCCGGCCGGGCGCCACGTGCGGGGCGGGTGCGGCGTGCGTGCGTGGAGGGGGTGGGCAGCGCGGGGTGGGCGCGAAGAGGTTTGGCAGGCGGAGGAGCGGGTGTGCAGCGGCGGGGTCGCAAACAGAGAAGGAGTTGCTGTGGGCGCGCGGGAAGCGCCAGCACCAGCACCAGCACCATCACAAGCACCAGCGATTTGTATGTAGGCTGGGGGCCAGGCAACCCTGCCCCCCCCCTCCCCCCCTTACCCCCGACCAGCCCCGCCGCGCGCTCCACCTGAACGCCGTGTCGTAGTTTGTGGAGAGGTAGATGCCGCTGCCGAAGTTGGCGCCGGTGCGCTGCAGCCGCGTGCCGCTGCCGCTCTGCAGCCCGGTGTGCAGGATGGAGTGCAGGTTCTCCAGGTGCGTGCCGTGGTAGGCCACGGCGCCGTGCGCGAACGGCTCCTGCGTGGCGTGGTGGGTGAGATCACAAGGCGTGGCGTGGTGTGGGTGCGGGCGAATTTGGTATGGGCGTGCTGCATTAGGCAAGATGTGGCCATGCGTGGAGGGCGGCATGAGGCAACCTGTACGGTATGCTAGGAGAAGCGGCGGGTAATCGACATGCGTCCCCTCACCACCTGCTGCTGGCGGCGATGCTGCTGCTGCTGCTGCGGCTCAGTGCTCACCTGCGCGTGGCCGTCGTGTGCACGCAGCACGAACGTGGGCGTGTTGTGGCCCGCAAACGCCGGCACCTGCCACACCATGGGCACGCCCCCCGCTCCGTCTCCCCCTTCTCCAACTGCCGCGCCGATCACACCGCCGCCGCCCCCTAGCCGCCCACCGCCCGCCCGCTGCCGCAGCTGCCGCAGCATCTCGCCCAGGGACACCAGCCCAAAGCGCCGCCGCCGCGCCGGGTGCAGCAGCAGCCAGGTCAGCACGCCCAGGGCCGTGGGCGGCAGGCGCCGCAGCACAGCCTCCTCCTGCCCGCCGCCTGCGTGTTAGAGAGGATAAGGGAGAGAGACAGAGAGAGTGTGTGTGTATGTGTATGTGTATGTGTGTGTGTCCAAGGACCCAGGCGAGGACCAGGTCGGCAGGAAGGAGGACGAGGAGGACGAAGAGGAACGCGGGCGCAATGCCACCATGTCCATCAGCCGGCCCCGCAGCTGCTAGGGCCAGGGCCACGGGGCACTTGGCGCAACGTACTGTGGGCGGCGTTGGCGTGCGGCCCGGCCGGCCATACTTTGCGCCCTCAGAAGCCCTGTGCGCCGGCTCCCTAAAGCGCGCCTGGGCCCACCTGCCAGCAGGGCCTGGACGGGGGGTATGGACGCCAGCGCCCGCTGCAGCGCGGGGAAGTCCTTGTCCTTGGTGTCGGGGGCCGGCGGGAGCAGCTCATTTGGAAATGGCGTGCAGACTGCATGGCGCATTGGAGCGGGGGGCGGGATTGTGGCACGAAAGGAAGCCGCGAGGGGCCGAAGTCGGTGGGAAACACAATGCAGGTCAGACCGGCAGGTGTATTGACGAGTGAGGAGGGGTAGGGTTACGGGGGGAGCGCTATGCGCACGGGTTATAAGTCCGTTTCCAGCCATGCGGCGCGGCATTAATGTGGGACACTGTAACGTTGGCTGCGGCATGGGTTTATGTTGTGCCGCAACGTGTACTTATCAACTCCGTGCGGCGCCGTGCCGCATTCCTCAACCCTGATGGCAGGTCACAGCGTTTCCATTCCGCTGTCGCTGCAAGAACCAGGCCCTCGCAGGCACCTACGCAGTGGCCGCACACAGGAGCCCCCAGAATCCAGGCCACTTGTTACCCTCGCAACACCTACTTACTGGTGCTGCGCCGGTAGTGGTACGCTGCGGTGTAGAAGGCTGTGAGCAAAAGGTCGCTTCCATCTGGATACGCTCTGAGCTCCGCAATCAGCTCCTGAAGCGTTTGCGAGTCGACCGCAGCTTGGGACATCGTGTCCCTGGCATGCGCTCTTGCCCAGGACGCCCCGTCTAGAAAACGTTGTCGTTTATGAATGCCCAAGCTAGTAGCAAGCACATGTACCGTTAATAATGCCCTAGTTATGGTTCTGGAGAGTGCCGGTGGCCATGAATTTTCACTAGCGCTGTTGATACGCTCAGCGTTGCCCCCACGTGAATGAAACCTTTCAAATGTATGGATGAATGTGCAATCAAGTATTAATGGACAAGGGTGTCTGCGTGGAACGAATCCAAAGCTGCGTCTGTCGATTGCCTCCTCCTCTGAGCTGAGTGGACGGCTCAACCAGCGCTATACAATGAAGCAATTGCGTTGTAACGCCATAAACATGTCGTAGTCACAACGCTGCCCTTGGTCCCTGGACGCGCCACTACTGAGAATGCAAAGGCCCGGTGCGCCCAGCTCAACCAAGCTGGAGGTGGCCACGGCCGATGAAAGTTTTCTGTATCGGAACTTCTGTATCTTGGGGCTGCACACAGCGCTTCGGCAAGAGGGGTTTGAGCTGTCGCCGACCTGCTTTCGCCGAAGTAACAACAAGGCGCTGGAGCATGTGCTGTATCGACTTTTCATAATCATTGAGGGAAAGCAGCGTGCGGCAAAGGTGCGGGACTTGGCGCTATGTGGAGCGGCAACTTTGTCGCTCAGTCCACCAAAGCCTGAGGACTCTATGTGCTGAAAGCGCTACGTGTCGGGAAACGGCCTGCAGGAGTTCAAGGACAGATGGCCCGTCCTAGACAAGGTCCAACAGACGCCCTTCTATCAGGTGCAGTGGGTGGGGACTGATGGCACCCCCCGTCCAGGCGGAAACGCGTTGATGGCGTGCCTACACCTGGCGCGGCAGCACGGCCGCCTGGGGCGCTTCTCACTGGTGGAGGATCCGGGAGGCCGCACGAACACGCCTGGACCTAAACAATGAACAATCTTGATCAATGAGCTCCTTCTATGCGGCCTGCCCATCTAACAGAAAATCGGGGACTGGACCAAGGAGCTCAAGGACGCGGGCCGCCTGGACCCCTCCGTCATTCTGCCCGTGTCGGCCTTGAAGACCAACACCTCCAACAGGTGTGTGTTGGCTGGGGAGGGTAGTTCAGTCTTGTTTCCGCCGTGCACTGCCTTGCCGACTTGGCACGTGTGGCGCCATGCCGTGCCGTGCCGGCCGGCCCGCCGCCTCACTCCCTCATCGCTTGCCCGCTTCACCCCTTAAAAGCACCCTCCTCCTCCCCCTCTCCCCCTCCCCCAAACCGCAAAGGCTGACCTCGCTGCTGCTGGAGCTGTCCACGCTGGCGCTGCAGCAGGAGCTGGAGGCCAGCGGCCCCCCGGGGCAGGGCGGCGCAGCGGCGGTGCAGGTGAGGCCAGGGAGTGACCGGGTGACCGGGTTGGGGTTGGGGTTAGGGTTAGGGCTAGGTAGCCCATTCCACAACCCCGCATGGGGTGTGGCGACTCCTTCCAAGTGAGCCGGACAACCACCCACGCAACCTCCTCACAATGGCCTGCCGGGGCACGCCCCAACGCACCTGCCAGCAGCAGCAGCAGTTTGGCTCCTCCCACCCCGTGGAGGAGCTGCTGCCGCTGGAGCTGCGTCTGGGGCACGCGGTGGCGCGCTCGCGCATGGCCGCCGCCGCCTTCCTGCAAACCTGCGCGGCGGGCGCGGCGGCGTGTGAGGCGCTGGAGGCGGGCGCGGCGGGCTTCAAGCGCTCCTACTACCAACTGCAGGTGTGCGTGCGTGCGCGCGTGTGTGCTGGGAGCGTGTGGCCGGGGGGGGGGACGCCCAGCGCCTGCTTAAGCACTGGGCGTGTGGAAGTGGGCTTATGGTGAACCAGTTGCGTTGAGAAGCCAACTGCGCTGTGAATGGAGGCGGCAGCCATGTGTGCGAGCGAGCTACTGTGCATCACCGTATGCGGTCGGGCGGGCTTGGGCAGTACAGCGACAGGTTGGCAACGCAGTCCAGAGCAGCTCCGATTCATGCCTGCATGTCAGCATGTGTCATGTGTGAAAGGGGGCTGCCTCTGCGCAGTGTCAGGTGTGTGTGCGCACCCAGTCTCATGCCTGGTTCCTGCCGACAACGTCACCTTAACTAGTCATGCCTGCCCCCCCCCAATGGTCGCTTTGGTTTCTGGAGTGAACTACCCCACCCCCCACCACACACACACACACAATCACACGCCCGCTTTCCTGAATGAACAACCCCCCTTGCAGGCCAGCATCAGGCAGCACGAGGCGGCCAAGGTGAGGATCGGCCCCTGGCGTTAGGCTGGGGCGTAGGAATGACTGGGTACTGTCGAGTCCGGGGCATGGTGGTGATTGACTGCAGACTGTGGTGTTGCGCGGAGAGCTATGCCTACTGGCTCGCGCTGCATGGCTGCTTGGGGGAGTGGCCAGCGGCGAGTTGTGCGCTCATGCGACACCGGCCTATGGGCTAGCCCTAAGAAGCCTGGGGTCGCTGCCTGTGTTGTGCACACAGGCGGAGATCCGGGCGCGCATGGACGCTTCGTCCGCCCTGCCGTGGCAGCAGCAGCAGCAGCACACGCCGCAGCAGAACCGCGCCGGGACTAGCACCGGCGGAGGCGGCGGAAGCCCTGGCGTGCAGCGCAG
Source organism: Chlamydomonas schloesseri (assembly GCA_016834595.1). Taxonomy (NCBI): domain Eukaryota; kingdom Viridiplantae; phylum Chlorophyta; class Chlorophyceae; order Chlamydomonadales; family Chlamydomonadaceae; genus Chlamydomonas; species Chlamydomonas schloesseri. Next base: position 2,491,082 of record JAEHOD010000002.1, read on the forward strand.
CCCTGCGGCCCTGGCCGCGGCGGAGGCCGCGGCGGCAGCGGCCGCCGCCGGGCGCAGCCCGCTGGCGGCGGGCCGGCCTTCGGGCGGCGGCGGCGGCGCAGCCGCCCCTGACGCCGAAGCTGCTGCTGCTGCTGCTGCGGCGGCGGCAGCGGCGGCGGCCCGGCAGGCGGCTCAGCTGCGGCGGCTGGCGGCCATGCTGTGTGGTCTGGACGGCCACCTGGCGGACCATGTGGAGCTGTCCAGGGCCCTCATGACGGAGAGGACCACGGGGGAAGGAGCCCAGCAGCAGCAGCAGCCGGGGCAGGAGCAGCTTGCCCAGGGTGCAGTGGGCGAGGCGGCACAGCGGGATGCCGCAGCCGCTGCATCAGCTGCTGCTGCTGCGGCGGCTGCCCCCAGCGCGCCCCCCCAGCAGCAGCAGCAGCAGCAGCAGCTGGTGCTGCACCCGCACCAGATCGACGGAGCCGAGCTCCGCGCCATCGCGGCCCGGGCGGCGGCCGGCCTTCTCGGCAGCGCCGCCTCGGCCGCCGCCGCCGCCTCCTCTTCCCCCTCCTCCGCCTTTCCCGGCGGGGACCAGCAGCAGCAGCCGTCAGGCGGCGCCTCCCGCAGCACGCCTGCTGCCTCTGGCCCCATGCCGCTGGCGCCCGGCCCCGACAACGTGCTGCAGGCGGTGCAGCTGTTCGCGTCCATGCTGGGCACCCTGTCGCCGCACGTGAGCCAGCTGGCCATGGCGGGGGAGGCCGCGGGTGAGCCGTGCGGGAGGTAGAGGTGGAGGTGTGGGATGGGTACCGGGGGCGGGCGAGGGCGAGCGGGTGTTGCGGTGGAAAGGGGCGATGAGAGGGGATGGGCCCCGGATGGTGCGAAAGGGGACAGAGCGCAAAGGCAAGTCCGAACAAAGTCGGGGCCATACGCAGTGAGTGACAGATCATCTGCCCCCACGGTCATTGCGCACACACCCGCCCGCCCGCCCGCCCCCGCCGCAGGCCCTCCGCCGCTGCTGCAGCCCCCCAGCCAGCCCAGCAGCCACGCCGCGCACGTGGCGCACCAGCTGCAGGTACGCCACCTGAGCCCTCCTCCTGCCCAGTCCTGTGTCGCCGGCAGGCCGGCAGGCAACACGACATCCCGCCAGCCGCCACTGCGGCCTGTCTACACTCACGCTGCGCTGGGGGCACCGCCTCCATCCCTCCCTCCCTCGCTCAGTCCGCGCCTTGAGGTGTCTCCCGACCTGGGTGTGCATCGGCGACGTGCCAGCTTGCGCCCAGCCTTTCCCCCTAACAACACACTAAGGGCCTTACCGCCCCCTCACCGCCCCCCCTCACCGCCCCCCCTCACCGCCCCCGCCGCACACGCAGGTGCACACGGCAGCCTCCAGGCAGATGGCGGCGCAGGCGGCGGCCCTGAAGCAGCAGGCGGCCGCGTACGGTAGGTCTTGAACAGCCTGTTCGGGATACTCGTTTGCATGCATACCCAAGACGTTGAGACCAAGTGGTGGTGGGAGGGGTAAATACCAGCCTATTCCAAAACAAGAAAATAAACATCGGGGCATGGAAACGGAGGGGTTTAGGCGGAGGGCAGGCTCCAGAGGCCGGCCGTGTAGCACGCGCAGGTGACATGGCTGGTGGTGGGTGCATGTGGGTGCTGGTGCTGGCGCGGGACCGCGCATGGGGGCGCGACGGTGCTGCTGCGGTGTGCCCGCCTCCCCCCCCCCCCCCCACACACACACTCTGCCCACACCCTCATATGTGCCTCTTCCCATCTCTGCGCCTTCCCTTCCACGTCTCCACCCACCTCCTCCTCCTCCTGACACCCCAGAGCCAACACTGGAGGCCCTGCGCGCTCGCTGCCCGCGCCAGCCGGTGGCGCCGCCGCCGCCACCGCGCACTCGCCCGGCCGCTGCCGCTGCAGCCGCCGCCCACTACGATTACGACTTCGACGACAGCCTCCTCTCCGCCGCCGCTGCCGCTGCAGCGGGCGGCATCGCGACCGCAGCTGCAGCCACGCCTGGCCTGGGCCCGCGGCAGCAGGGGCAGGGGCGGGGGCAGGGCTCGAGCGACGGCGATTTGTTCGGAGGTGCAGCTGCAGCTGCTGCAGCCCGAGGTGCGGGTCTGGGCCTGGAGCTGGAGCTGGGTCTGGGGCTGGACGGCGGCACGCTCATGCTGGGGCTGCCGCCCAGCCACCTGCCCGGCGGCGCCTCCGTCTCGAACTGGGCGGCAGCAGCAGCAGCAGCAGCAGCGCAACCGCCAGGGAGGGAGGGCCGCGCCGCGGCGTCGCTGTCGGAGGCCGGCGCAGGCGGTGCCGGATTTGGGGCCGTGGCTTCGAGCCCCATGGGGCGTGCCAAGTCGCAGAGCGCCGGCGGGCTGGGCGGCGTCAGCGCTGGCGGCGGCGCTGGCGGCGGCGGTGGCGGCGGCGCTGCCACAGGTGCCAGCACGGACCTGCTCTCCCCGCAGCGCTCCCATCTTCAGCACCAGCACTCGCAGCGGGCGGCCGCGTCGCCGAGCAGCTCGGCCATCAGCGGCGAGGTGGCAGCGCTGCAGGCGCGGCTGCAGAAGCTGACCGGCGGCGGCGGCATTGGCGTCGGCGCCGCGTCACCGACCTCTGCGCCGCAGGCCAAGGCCGCGGCCCAAGCCGCTTCGCACTCGCCCACCACCTTCGCCGCGATGGCAGCGGCTGTTGCGGCCTTCCGCGCGTCGTCGGGCATGGCAGCTGCAGCTGCACCGGCGGCGGCGGAGTCGGCGCCAGCGGGCAGCACTGCATCGCTGTCCGGCGTGCCGGCGGCAGTGGCGAGCGCATTCGGTGAGTGTGCCAGCGGCGACGCGTTCGCGGCTGGCGGTGGCTTTGGTGGCGCCGGTGGTTTCGGCGGCTTTGGTGGCGCTGGCGGCAGCGACGGCGGCGCTGGTGGGCTGGAGGAGTCGGACGCGGCGCTGGCGGCAGCCGCCGAGGCCGCAGCTGCCGCCGTGCAGCACCACGTACAGCACCACCCACAGCAGCCGGCAGCAGAGCCCGGGCCGGCGGCTGCGGCCGCCAGCGGCGCACAGCACCCAGCGAACCAAGGCGGCGACGACGGCAGCCGTGACGACGGCGGCGGCGGCACCGCGGCCGCTGCCTCCAGGGCTGCGCTGGCTGCGCTGCTGGCGACGGACAGCGGCGATGACGACGTCCTGATGGCCGACATGGACGTCGACTTCGGCAGCGGCATGGCGGCGGGGACGGTGCCGGCCACGTCCTTCTTCAGCCCCGCCAAGGTCCTGGCGGCGGTTGGTGCGGGCGCGGGCGCGGGCGGCGGTTCCACCGCCGCCGGCAAGCTGGCATTTTGGGGCGACGACGCGGTCGCCAGCCCCGCGGCGGCTGCAGGTGGCGGCGGGACCAAGGCCGCGCTGGGCGGCCTGCTGCTGTCGCCGCGGTCGCGGGGCATCGACCAGGTGCTGGGGAGCATGGCGGGCGCCGCCTCCGACACCGCCGCCGCCGCCTTCGCCACTGCTGCTGTTGCTGGCAGGGGCGTTATTGGAGGCAGCAGCTTTGCCACTGCGTTGGACGCGGCCGCCGCAGTGGCGGCGGCGCAGCCGCAGCTGGCGTCTCACCCTTCCTCCATGGGTTTTGGGACCACCAGCGGCGGCGGCCTGTCGAGCGTGACGTCAGCGACGTCGGGCGGCTCAGGCCCTGTGGTGCTGGGTGCGGACATCCTGGCGCTCAAGGCGCGCATGGCCGCAATGCAGCAGCAGGCGCTGTAGCGGCAGAGAAGGGGGGGCCTGTGAGGAGGAGGAGCTGGAATGCTGGGGCTGCGCGGCGGAAGCTGGGGCTGGTCTGGGGGCGGTCATCCTGGCAAGCCGGGGTTTCGGTAACTGCAGGGAGCTGTGAGGGCTGCGCCTAGGGTGCGTGACACAACTGACTGGAGGAGAAGGAGGAGGACGAGGAGGAGACTGGATTGTATAAGGAGCTTTTTGAGGTTTACTTGACATGAATAATACTTGATTGCGTGCTTGCAAACAGCACTAGCCAATGTCAACTGGTGGACGTCAACTGGTGGACAGAGGCTGATGCCTGGCCTGATGTGTGGCAGTGTAGACACTGCCCTAGCCACGTTGTCGTGCTTTGTCAGTCAGTAATCACCGGAAGGCCCAGGAGGCCGCCAGTGGGGTCTACGTGGTCGGCCAAGTGCTCCAATCGCGTCCGTCCCACCTTAGTCAGTAAATGTCAGGCCAGGCTTGCCCATCACTGGCCGTCATTTTGTGTTTTGGGGCGCAGTCGGACACCCAGGCGTTGCCCGTCCACATTGGGTGTTGTGGCGTTGGATGGTGGCGCCGAATGGGACGAGGCAGCCTCATCCAGACACGGGGTCACGGGCGGGTCTACAGCGGGTCTGCTTGGCCCCCGCAGGGGGGGGGGGGTAGAAACAAACTTTTCGACCCCAGGCTACAAAACTTCCCGGACCCCCCGACCGACCGACCGACCGACCCCCATGGACAAAACCGTGTGTTTCAGGGGGTTCTACCCCTTCATTTAATGCCGGAGTGGTGCCAATCGACTGCCCTTGATGTGCTCTATCACGCTGTGCGATTTGCCGGTCGTGCACGTGACTTCGACATGTGCAAAATTCTATCCATGGAAATGTCCCCGGGCCTGAGCCACCCCAGCCAACAATGAAACAGGCTAAGCGCATAGCGATACGTTATGCTCTCGGTTGGTTTACCGCAATTGGACTGGGGTTTACCGCGAATGGACTGTGGCTGGGTGACATGTGGCTGGGTGAGATGCCGACATGTCAACAACTTTTCACGTCATTGCTTCCTGCAGTGTCCTCCATCGCTGCAAACATTGCTACAGTGTGTTGTAGTAGCACGTTACAGAAGCGTTTGGGGCTCGTGGGACAAAGTTCTGCACAAACCGTGACAAAACCTTGGGGGACCCTGGACCGACCGACCGACCCAAAACTTTGGAGGCCTATAAACCCGCATTCATAACTTTGCACCCAGTACCCGATTTTTTATTCTGAAAGCGGATTCTGAACGCTCTCGTTGAGCTATATCCATTTGAAGCATGGGTTATGTCTCGGAAGATCCTACCCCCCCCCTGGCCCCCGGCTTCGCTCTGCAGGCGATTCACGGCACGCGTGCAGGCGCCAACAGCCCGACCAGTGCAGTAAGCGCAACAGTGTGCCCGGTAGCGGAGTTTTGCCAGAACGGTGATGTGGCATGACAGCTGTGCAAGCGCCATGCCATGCTACGCAGGCATGTGTAACGGTGGCCGCATCCCATGTCCTAACGCTTGCAGCTACCGCACGCAACCCGCACCCTGAAGCATTCCATTCACTCCGCAGGGTGTATTCTGCGGTCACACGCCATGGTTTTTGCATTTAGCCATGGTCTACTTATGTGCAACGGGCTGCATGGCTTCTTGTGCAGGTGTGTGCTGCGGCGGCGTCTAAACTCTGAAGGGCAGTCCCGGTTGCAAGCCGCGCTGGTGTGTGTGTACTACCACCACAGGGTGCAGCCGGCCTGCCTTGGTGCTGGCACGTGACAAACACGGCGTCTGTGACGTCCGCAGTTGGGGCGATGGTAGGGGGCGCGGGCTGGCGCAGGTCAATGCCGGGCTCCTTACAGCTCCCCGTCTGTTCGCCACTCGTCTCATCACCCATTACCCATCAGCAATGTGCCGGGCTCGTCTTCCTCTCGCAATTGATTTGCAGCACCCAATCTGCTGCCAGTGCGCAACATCCGGACTAGCGCACTGCCTGTCCTGCTCCCCCACTTCTTGTGATGTTACCCTGGATCAATAATAGCGATGAAACCGTACCGTACTGCGCACAGGCCTCGGATATTGCAGCGCACACTCTCTAGCGCCAAATTGACACCATCAACTTGCCAACGACCACAACTCACTCACGACTTGTTGTTATGCACGTTCACATCACGGCCCAGCAAGTGCCACCAACACCACACCGCCGCCAGCAGCACAGGGAGCAACCAAAACGCGCAGGCCTCTGCCATTTGCCCACCGAGACGCAGAGCCCCTGCCCAGTTGTGCCGCGCCCACCTGCCCGCCGCAGGCTGTACCTCACCCGGCGGCTTGTGGGCCATGGACTTGCACCACCGCATACCTGCGGCCGCCCCTGTGGCCCCGCCCAAACGCCGCCTGCAGTCCCGTGCACCCGGCCACGCCTTTAGCACGTCCTAATGGCGACACAACGACCACACGCGCAGGAGCCCTGTCCACCCTATCGCCTAGCCTGCTCCGCAGCTCGGTAATGTACACCTGGCGAGCGCAGAGTGCCGGCTCGCACCGGCCTCGCGCCGCCTCTTGGCTTCTTCATCGGCGCTCTGTCTGCAACCAGAATCTACCAGTAACCAAACATATTAACCAAACCAAACCATCAACAACCATCGGCATAACTTTTGACCGACATAAACGCACTTGAACGCCAGACTGTGTGTGCGCGCAACAACCTTTACCCTCACTGAAGATGTAAGCATTCAAGGCCTTGTCTAGCACTTTGAAGTGACGCGGCGTGTGTTCCTATCCTGCTCGCTATCTGGCCTTTCTTCTTCATTTCCCTCTCGAACTTTCCCTCAATCAGCATTCGAGCGCGTCTGCCGCTCCGCGCATGCAGGCATGCAGAACGCCGGTGCGTCCTTATATCAGTACTCTCTCCGCCTCCCCGCGCCCTTCATCACCGGCACGGCTCCCAGACCCCCAGGCCGCCCGCAACACCCTTCACGGGGTACGCGGCGACAAACACCGCCGCCACCCGCACAGGGCCTCGGCGCCTGGCATCAGAGGGCCTGCAGCCACACCCGGGAGCGCAGGCCCCCTTACACCGCCACAGCGTGCAAGGTGGCTGTGTGCGGGAATACGCGCTATCACGTTTCGCGCTTGCACCGTCCGGTCCGGCCCGATTCGACCACACACAGCGCTTTTATGACCCAGCTACTTCCGCTGGCGCATCCACTCAGCCGACTAACAGGCGTGTCAAAGGCACACCCGCCGCAGCACCCCCCACCCCCACCCACTCACACAAGCCCACGCCGCGACCTCCTGCTGCTCTGCGTGTCTACCCTGCTATGCACCCATGCTAAGCAATTCGGACCCCCCTCGCTCCTCCGCCACACACGCGAACACTGAGTGACATGCAAGACACCGAACACACAACACATGCGCACACTGACCCGCTCACAGAACGCGCATCACACCCACCGCCGCACGCCGGTATTGCCGCGGCACCCACGCAGAGCTCACCAGCTCTTTTGCAAGGACTGCTTCCGGCGTGCGGCCGGTGCGGTGGCCCACCACACGCACCAGTACACCGCCTGTGTGACCCATTCCGCGCCACACCAGGCGACCCAGTCCACCCAGGACCAAGCCCATGCAAGTGTGCGGGCACGCACGTGTGCAGAGGCGTGTGTGTGCGTGTGTGTGTATGTGTGTGCAGCAGCACCTGAGCGCCCCGGGTGCCATGACCCACAGGCGGCGGGGCGGGATTCATTCAAACCGACTGACCGTTGCCGCCCATCGCTTGCACCCTCTCTCGCAACGGCGGCCAGAAGCTCCTTTCGGCCCCAAGCAACACACCCCTAAAAACGACACGCCAGAAACGGCGAACCGCCGCCTCGGACGGAAGAATAACCCAAACCCCTCTGGGCTCTCGTCTTTTGGCTCTATTGCGTGCCCTACATAAGAGGAAAGGGAACAAAGGCAAAAGCGGCTGGCTGCCCTATACAGTATGTGCTTAGACGCAATGCTGAACAAACCCCATTGACAGGGAGAAAGGAAAGCTGCTACGAAGGCCTGACGATCGACTGATTTGATGCTTGCGGACTTGCACATGCGCCTGTGGCCGCAGCGCTCCACTCCGCACCCCTTCCCTCCAACCCGGCACAGCGACAAAGCCCCGCCTCGCTCACGCCGATTCGTGTGTATAATGTTAGCGGGCTCGCAAACGAAAGGGCAACCTGTTGGCTGCATGCGCTTCTCACATGCGAGGTATCGCGGCGATGAAATCTCCACCAGATCATCATTGGATGAGCGGCACTCGGTGCTGCGCACATTCGCTGTCGCCTTCCAATGATCTTGCAATGGCTTGAAATCGTGTTGCGGAATTCAGCCTCTCCTCGTAACAGCCACATTCCCCGGCGGGCGCACACGGGGGCAGCGACTGGAGCCACGACGGAAACACGCTTTCCTGAGACGACGACGCGTCTGAAAGCATGAGGGCCGCCCGGCATGCCGCTCGCCCCCTGAACGAACGCGCACGGGTGCGCAATGCGCGCGCAGCTCTGGACGCTTGAGCACTCTCTCTCTGCTCACCAGCTTTACTGTTGCTGAGTTGGCAGCTGCTGCGCCTCCTGCACTCCCATCGGCACGAGTGGCGCGTCATGGCCAGCGGCCTCAGCGGGCGCCACCTCCACTGCCGCCTCTGCGTGCACAGGCGCAGCCCCAGCCGCCTCCGCGTTCGCCACAACCTGCGCCGCCAGGGCAGCCAGCGTGGCCTCCGCCTCCACCTCCGCTGCCGCCTCAGCCGCTGCTGCAGCCGCCGCCTCAGCCTCTGCTGCCGCCTCAGCCGCTGCAGCAGCAGCTGCTGCGCGTGCGTCCGCCTCCTTGGTGAGCACGGCCACCGCCACGGCAGACGCCACGTCCTCCACCTCCAGCTCCTGCAGCGCCGCAACCACCGGGGCGGGAGCCGCCACCGCCGCCGCTGCACCCTCTGGCTGTGGCGCTGCCTCCGCCGCCACCGCTACCACCGCGTCCACAGCAGGCACCGCTACCACAGCCGCCGCTGGCGTGGCCGCCACATCGGGCGCGGCGGTGGCGACCGAGCGGGCGCCGGCGCCGTCATCCAGCCGGGTCCAGTCACACACCTCCGCCTCCGGCGCCACCATGCCAACCGCCGCCGTCCCCACAACCGCCGCGGTGTGGCCGTTGGCGTAGACGCCTGCGGCGTGCCCGTTCACGTGCCCGTTCACGAGCTGCGGCGAAACCGCCGTGGCCGCCATGGCCGCGGGCTCCGGCTCCGGCATGGCCATCGGAAGCGGCGCGGTCTCCAGCGGCAGCGGCACAGCGTGGCCGTTGACCAGCCCCCCTGCCGGCGCCGCGACGACCACCCCCGCTTCCGGAACAGCTGGTGCCGGTTCCGATGCCGGCGGCAGGTCAACCCACGGCTCGACGCTCGGCGAAGGTGTTGCTGTCGCTGGCACAGCCGCTACTGGCTCCGGCACAGCAGCCGCAGAGACGTCCTGGGCCGCAGCAGCCTCCGGCGCCACCACCAACGCTTCTGCGGCGTGCGGCTGTTGCTCGACCGCCTGCGCCTGCTCCTGCTCCTGCTGCTGCGCAGGCGACGGCCGTGAAGGCGCGGCAAACAGGTCCTCCAGCTGCTGCAGCGTTGGCGGCGCCACCGCCACCGCCCCTAGCGCAGCCGCCACGCCCGCCGCAGCTACCGGCTGCTGCTGCTGCGGCGGCGGCAGCACAACGTCGCACACGCCCCAGATGCAGACGTCACCGTCAGCGTCGCCCGACACCAAGATGCCGCGGCGGCCGGCGGCCAGCACGCGCACCGAGGCGCCGTGGCCGTCCAGCGGCGGGCCCAGCGGAGCCAGCGTGTCGGGCGCCCAGGCGCGCACCATCTGGGTGGGCAGCGGCAGCAGCAGCAAGCACACGCACAGACCGCGGGTTGGGCCGGGCAAGGGCAACCAGCATGTCAGCCGCCCACTTGCCATTGGCGCTGCATCGTGCGAGCGCGCGTGCTTGTAAGGCCACCCCCAAACGGTCCATGCTCATATCACCACTTCAGTCCCACGGCCAGAATTTGCCCCAGCAGCTCAAAACACGAGACCGCCCTACCCCGCCCACCTCCCGCCCGCCACTGCCCCCCACCATTGCCGCACCTTGTCGTCCCCGCCCGTGAACAGCACGCCGTTGACGCCCAGCGCCGCCGCCAGCACCTTCTCGCCGCCGTGCGCCGCGCGCACCTCCGCCAGCAGCTGCAGCCCGCTGGCTGACCAGGCCTGTGTGTTCGGGGTGGTGCGTGTTAGCGTCGGGACAGCGCGCGTGCGCGCGCGTGTGTGTATGCGTGTACGGCAGCAGCACGCGGGCACGTGCGCCCGTCACATCACATACAGGTCGTACAGCGGCAGCGCCCCCGACGAAAGCTCCGAGCTCCACACGCCATGTCCGAACGCAACCCACGCCTGCACTCTCTCTTGCGGTGCAACCCCCCCTCCCCTGGACGCGCCGGTGAACTCACACCGTATACCGATATACCGATACACGCCGAACACCCACACAAACACTCACGCCCGTGCGAGTGTCATACACACACGCGCCCACCCCACCTTGACGGAGCCGTCGTACGAGGTGGTGTACACGCGCCCCTCCGCCACCAGGCAGCCCACCACGCGGCCCTCGTGCGCGCGCTCCACCGCCGGCCCCGCCTCCAGCTCGCCGCCGCGGCTGATGGTCCAGGAGCGCAGCGAGCCGTCCGCGCCCGCAGTGAACACCTGGTGGGCGGTGGGCAGTGGGCGGGCGGGCGGGGTGGATACGAGCGGAGCGAGGTGGGTGGGTTGTGCACGCCATCCAAGCCCCAAGCCAAACCCAGGGTGCCAAGGGGAGCGAGTGCGCAACGATCACTCAGTGATATTGCGCGCGCGTGCTCCAGAAAGTGGAGCGCGCGCCCTTGCACGCCCGCCCGCCCAGCCCCCCACCCCACCCCGCCCGCACCCAGGCGCCCCCAGCCCAGTCCCCTCCTCCACACACACACACCACCCACCTGCCCCTGGCTGGCGGCGATGGCCAGGATGTCGCCCGTGAACAGGCGCACGGAGTCGGCCTCCTTGGGAGTGCGGAAGGTGGTGTCCCACAGCCGCAGGAAGTTGCAGCCGCAGCTGTAAGGCGCGCGCGCGTGTGTGTGTGTGTGTGTGTGGGTGTGTGCGTGTGTTAGTAAACGGAAACGGAGAGAACGGTGTATGTGTGTGTGTGTGTGTTTGTGTTTGTGTAACCCCGAGTGTGTTAACGAAAACAAAAACAGGGAGAAGCCCGGCCGAGTGTGTGTGCATGTGCGGGCACGGGGTGGAGTTCCATGAACGAACTAGCACATTATGATGTGGGTCAGGAGGAGGGAGGAGGCCGGGAAGGGAGCATATGGAGTGGGATGCGTGACAGCTAGCACCGTACCGTCACGTGGTCCGCCCGCACCGGTTTGCACGACAGCCCTGCATGGTGAAAGGCGGCCGCCTTCCTCCACGTATATCACCCTTTCCAACTCCCCCAAAAACACTGACGGACCTCCTTCCAATACCCAAACCCGCCTTCGCTGCTGCAGCACTCGCTGGCTGCACTAGCTCACCTGAACAGCCACTTCCCGGTCACCGCCAGCGACCGCACCCAGCCCGTGTGGCCGCCCAGCACGATCTGCGCGTTTGAGGGTTTAGACAGGTCGGGCAAGGGATTAAATAGGCACGCGGACAGGCTGGCAGGTGATCTAGAGGAGCTGCAAGGTGTGCGGTGCAGGCGGTTGATGGGGTTGGGCGCGGCGACGGGAGCGTGCCCGCGAAACGCACTAAATCTCCGCAGGCATCCCTGCTGTCCCGCCATTCGCATCCGCCCTGACGAGTTCCCATGACCTGCCTCCGCACACTTGTCATGCCCCGCCGCACATCACCTTGTTTGTGACGTCCTTGGAGCCAAGCATCCAGGTCAGCACCTCCTTGGCGGCCGTGCCCAGGTAGATGCCGGAAGGCTTTCCGGTCGGGACGCGCTTCGCGACCGTACCGTCGGGCAGCACGTCGGGGATTTTTGCCAGCGAGAACACAGGCGCCCCCGGTACTTTAAGCCGCGTGACCTCGATGGACTCGTCGACAGAGCCCTGCGCGCCATCAGCGCTGCCGGTCTGCAAGTGAAACCAGCGGCAGCGCAACGCAGGCGGCGTCAGCATATGCCAGTACTATACCACACCCCAAACCCAGAGTCTGAAATCGTGCAACCCTGCTTCAACGCAGGGCGCCACGTTGGCGGAGATTGCCGACGGTCGCGATGAGCGCGCTCACCGTGTAGAAGCGCCACGCCGCGACGCCCTTATCCAGAGAAGCGGTGACCACCAGCTTCTCATCTGCATGGGTCGCAGGGGTCGCGTCAACAGCCTAGCAAAACCCGCTTGCGGGTCAGCGCTCGCTGCTTACCCAGCGTGTCCTGAACGACTATTGCCGCAGAGACGGCACTAGAGTGCGCTTTCGACAGACGCGTCTGCAGCACCGCTGGGCAGATGGAGCTCGCCTCGGTGAGCTCCGAGCCGCGCTCCACCGAGGAATGGTGGTCCTGGCCGAATAGCGCCGCTGCCTGCTCCGCAGCAGTGGTGGTTGAGACAACGCTGCCCACTGCCGCAGACGAGCATGAAACCGGAAAGGCAACGTGTGCGACTCTCGATAGGGCTGTGTTGCTGTGAGCCAAAGCGTGGTGGACGTGCCGAGGAACGGCCGGGGCCTTAGGCACTCGGCGCCAGCTTTGGGCACCGTTATTAATAGCCTGCCGCAAGTCCATTTCTCCTGTTGCCTGCCGGTCAAGACCGTGTGACTAGAAGTTTATGTAGAAAAAGTTGCCATAATCGCCTCCCTCGCGTCCCAGTTCCTTTTAAATCCAACCCCTAGAGCCCTAGGTAAACTTATAGGGCGCCGGGGCACCGGGGCTAGAGTTAAGACTGGGGGTTGGACGCATGCAAAAAGCGCGCGGAGAGTGCCGCGTTTGCTGAACGAAAGGCACGGACTGATGTATTTTTCTGCGACTAACAAATATATAGCGGCCTCGTTGCAAATAGCGACATTTCATTCCATCACAGAACCGGTGTGCAACATGCTTGGGTCAACCAAGCCTTGCACTATTCGGGCGCAATTAAAGCCGCAACCCTTATTCAGTCCTACCCCTGCCCAGCGCGCGGTCCCTTCAACTTTGGCCGCCTTGCTGGTGCTGGTCAGTCCGCCCTGTCAAGCTGCGGAACCGGTGAGGCAGGCAGGGAGGCGCACCGCTTCAGGGAGATTGTGCGGAGCGAAGGGAGGGTGCGCAAAACAAGGAGGACTGCATCTCGAGGGGGTTGGAGTGGAGGCGAATCGCTTGACTCCCGCCTAAGAAGCAGGCCGGTGTGAACCGGCGGGTTGCAGTTGCCGTTGGCGTGCGCAGTGGCTCGGGTGGTCGCGGGCCGCGTGCTCATCCCAGCCTGCCTGTTTAATGCTGCTGCCGCTGCCACGGTTGACACGAGCTGACCGGTGCCAAGCTGGCCTTGCAGGTGGGGTTGCATTTGGAGACGAGCGGCAGTGAGGGCCGACTGCTGCCCTGCGCGCCCAAAACCAGGTATGTGGGAAGCGTCCCAAGCCCCCCGGCCCCCGCAAGTCGTGGAGGTGTACACACATACCGTGCGTACGTGCGTACATACATAAGGGCCGGGGCCGTCCGGCCGTGCGCTGTGAATAGAGCCGGCGTCTGCCGGACGCCAAGCAGTAGCAGCAGCAGTAGCGGCGGCATCAACTTGGAAACAACACCGGGGGATTAAATGGATACCGGTACGCTAGCCCACCGCTCGCGCGCACGGCGCAACCCCCTCCCGACCCTGGTGCTGCCTCACGGCCCCGCATCGACCCCTCAACCATCAACCGTTCAACCCCCAACCATCACCCTTATCAACGCCGCCATGCAGCTGCGTCTCCTCCGCCAACTTCCTGTCACCCTCCCAGTACCTGGCGCCCTGGAGCTTCGACCCCAAGACCCCCGCAGCCGCCAAGAGGCAAGGAGGGGAACGCGAAGACGGGGCCTCGGGCTGGGAAAGGCGGGCCAGTGTGCAGGAAGGCGGGAGGGGATAGCGCCTGGCAGCACAGCACAGGACAGCACAGCGCAGGACAGCACAGCACAGCGCGGCAGGCCCATGGTTGCTGGCTCCGTGGATAGCCAGAGTACCGTATCGGGGCCGTACATCGCTGACGCACCGTACGTGTCTGACACCCATGCAACACGGTACACCCAATGCCTGCCAACCCCCGTCGGGCAATCGGGCTGTCCCACATGCCCATGGTGGCGCTGCCCACGCAGGCAGCTGCTGGACGAGCTGGTGGGGGCCCGGGGCGGCCGGGTGGTGGCCGAGGACGAGGGGCGCAGCTATGTGGCCTTGATGGTGCCGTACAAGCTGGGGGCAGGCGAGTACGCGTGGCGGGGAGGGAGGGGAAGGGCCAGGGGGGCGGGCCGTGCGGTGCTCGCGGTGTGCAGGCAAATGGAGATGTGATGTTGGGGGTGGGGGGATCGGGGGAAAGGGGACGTCTGCGAGGGAAATGGGAGGTGTGAGGACTGAGGAGGTGCCGCGGCGCATGGTGAGGTGCGTGGCGCGCAGCCAGGGGCATTGCCCTGGATCGGCAACATGTGCACGTTTTCTGCGATATGTGTGCTCTCTGACACTTACACAAACAGAAAGAGCTGAAGTCGTCCGTTCTCAGATACACACGCAAACACGCTGTCATGCCCGCAGGCAAGACCGACGTGGACCTGCTGGAGTTCAAGTTTACCGACGTGGCGGTTGCCTTCCGGTGAGCTGTTGTCTGGCTGGTGGTTTTAAAGGCATTGGTGCTGTTAGGAGGGGTGCCAGTGGGCGTCAGGTCTGCTGGGCTGTGCGACCACCGACCACGGCGTGCGCTCTGCTATCCGACCGCCCGCCCCGCTCTGTCTGCCCCTCCTCCCTCCTGTCCTGTCCTGCACGCCCCCCCCCCCAGGTCCGAGGCGGGCGTCAACATCCCGCCGCCGCCCTTCTGCTACACGCCCGGCTGCATCTCGGGGCCGCCCAACCGGGCCCGCATGGAGGTGCTGAGGGACGCGCTGGGGTGGAGCAGCCAGGTGCGGGCGGGTGCGGGGGTGTGCGGCGGGTGCGGGCGGGGGGGAGGGCTTACTGGTAAACAGTCCCGGTGAGAAACAAAATGCGAACACGACTGCGCTGCAGCTGGGAAACGCAGCCGCCTGCGCGAGCTACTGATTATCACCGTATTTGGCCGGGCGGGGGGGGAGGCTTAGGGTGTTGGGGGTGCATGGAATGTCTGGAGGCCATCAGGGCCGGAGCGGTAGGGCTGGCTTGCGCCGTGTTGTGGAGACGAGGTGGCATTTGGGACGACGATGTGCTGACGCCGGGACGCAGGAGCACCCAGTGAAGGCTGTGAAGCAGGGTGCATCCGGCGAGTTGGGCCGCCTGGGCAGGCTCAAAAGCACAAATCGCAAAGCACTTCTTACTGCCCTGGATATCGCCTGCGCCGCCCTGGCATGCCCTGGTCTGCCCCGCTTCCTAACACAGGAGACCGACGAGGACAAGAAGTGGGTCCAGATCCTGCTGCACAACTAGCACGGCAGCCTCCACTGGGCAGCAGCTGGAGGGCCCCCCACAGAGCTACGCCTTTGGTCGGGCTGTACGGCAGCCGCTGTACGGCAGTCGCTTCCATCCATTTTCCCACCCGCCCGAACAGATACAGACAGCCTTCTACCGTTTGGAACAACAGCAGCAGCAGCAGCAGCAGCAGCAGCAGCAGCAGCATCGACGCGGGCCGTGGCAGAGCACCGCCTGGGGCCCTGAGCCGAGCTGTGCAGCAGGCGTGTGAGTGCTGGATATTAGAGGAGGCAGCTGTAAAGGCCCGGTGACGTGACGGCGGGTAGCTCAAGGAGGCGCCCCATCTGTCATCTTACAGATACACCAGCGGGGTGCTGCGCAACCGGAGCACCCCGCCAGCTGCTAAGAAAGTCATGAAAGGGGCAGTCACAAGCAACATCGATTGCTGCAGTGTGACGGCTGACCCTCCATTCCTTCAGCCGCACGCCGCATCACCGCTCGCAAATTGGACTCAATAAGCGCCTCACACAATCGTCTTCAATCTTCGTCACTCATTGCAACGCTCCCGTGTATTGCGTGTCTCGTACCCAGCCTCGCTGTTGCTGCTGCGCGCGGCATACTCACCCGCCCTTACGGCGGGCGCCGTACATTTGTACATCCGTACATTTGGCACACAGACACTCATGCGGTGTGGCATGGTGTTGCGCCGCCCCGCACAACAACGAGTCGGCGGCCCTCTCCCCTCGCATGCGCTTGGCTGCTTCTGATCCTCCCCGGGTGAACTGGTGGGTTGGCTGGAGCCCCACAGGTAGCACCTGCTCACGCCGTGTGTAACGAGCGACACTTACCCCTGCATCTCGCCCCCCCTCGCATCCTCTTCACGGACACACGCCTGCTGTTCACACACGAACTCAGCCGGTCCACATGCACACAGCAGCTTCACAGCAATGCACGGAGAAACACCGGTGATGACCTTTGCAGGCCAACCGCACACACAAGCGTTCAGGCCCAGCCCGCCTGGCAGCTTACTGCCTTACTCGCTTGGGGTCTTCTCTCGCCCCTCTCCTCTGAATCACTCCATATCCCGCGGCTCATGACCTCCTGCCTGAGCCCAACCCCACACGCCACCACAGCTCGAAGTGCGCTTGCCCAGCAGCCCGCTACCCACAACGCACAGCACGCTTTGAGGCCTCCAACAGCCTGGCCAGGCGCGGGGCCCCGTGTTCGCCAAGCGAGCACGTGCCTGTGAGGCGCGTGGCGCCTAGAGGAAGCTGCGGAGGACGGAGCCGCCCACCCAGGCCGCCAGCAGCACCGTAACGACCTGAGGGGCGGGAAGGGAGTGCGAGGGCAGTGCGAGGGAGAACGTGGAGAAATGCGTTGCATAGCAGGAACACGCGTGTGCAGCGGGCTGAACGCAAACACCTCGTTCCTCGCCTCCGCCGCCCCCACCTCCAGCGACAGCGGCAACGCCACCCACCGCCCCCAATCGCCTCCGTCCCACTGCAACCGGCCTCCTGCCTGCGCCCCCCTCCCCTCGGCCCAGCCGCCGCTGCTGCTCAGCCGCCGCCGCCGCTGCTGCTGCTGCTGCTGCTGCTGCTGGCCCCGCACCTGCTGCGCCGCGCCGGTCGCCGCCAGCGCCGCCGCCAGGCCGCGCCAGGAGCCGTAGCACACGGCCGCGAAGACGACAATGCTGACCAGCGTGATGGCGAGCTGCTGCGCCCAGGTCTTGGCGCTGTAGGTGTAGGCCTGGGGGCTGGGCATGGAGAAGCGGGGCACACCTGCGGAGGCGCAGGGGTAGGCGGGGGTACCAGGTATGTGTGGTTAAGACAAGAAGACGGCAGAGGCAACGGGTACAGAGGTGGGGTACAGAGGTGGGAGGAAGGGACGGAGGAGCACGAGGGTGAGGGCGAGGAGGAGGAGGAGCAGAAGCAGGAGGAGGGTAAGAAGAGCCAGAGGTGAGCCCCATGGGAGATGCGGGGTTGGTGCGTGCGTGCGGCCTGGAGCGGCTGGGCTTGGCAAGGCTTGCATGTGTGGCGGAGCGGACTCAGACCCGGGCGAGCAGCTCTCGTGTGCGCCCCCGCAGCCATGCCGACCCACCCATGCATCTAGGGCAGTCGCGCATCATTATCATAGATTGTAGACGGTCGCCGTCGCACCTTTGAGGTCCTTCAGCCCGTAGGTGGCGGCCCAGCAGGCATCCCACGTCGCCTGCAGCAGCGGGCGCGCGAGACGGGGCCGCGCGTCAGACCCACCTTGACACGCACTCAGCAACCGCCGCCGCCGTGAACGCACGCAGCAGCCAGCCGCTTCCAGCGTGTCAACGTACCAGAGCGCGCAGGCCCCCCATCCAAAGCAAACACAGCCTCCCTCCCCGCACCCCTCGACACCAGCCCGGCCCACGCAGCACAGGCCCCGCCCCCATGACTAGCCGCACTTCCCGAACTTGGACTTGGGGACTGCGGTGACACCCTGCCCAAGCCCCTGGCACGCACGCATGCACGCACGCACGCAGTCACTCACCTGCAGGTCGGCGAAGAAGGCCTCAAAGTTGGGGTAGTCGGCGGGCTTGAGCACCTGGGGTGGGGGTGGGGGTGGGGATGGGGGTGGCGGACACGTGCCGGTGGACGCACGTGCCGGGCGGGCGGGCGGGCGGGGTCACCGGGCGGTTTGAGGGCGTGCGTGGAAGAGGCGGGTAAACAGTACTGTGTGCCGCCATGTCGAGGAGGTCGTACGTGCCAGGTACGTGCCAAGCCAAGACCTCAACTTTATCACGATCAATAAGTGCCTGCCTGTTTACACATATTTGAGCAGCCCCGCCCCGCCCCGCGCCGCCACGCGTGCGGACGCGCGCACGCACACCTTTGAGAAGGTGGTGACGCAGGTGCGGCCGAAGTGCACGGACTGGCCCTTCTCGCTCATCACCTCGTCCTTGCCGCGAGTCACAATCACCTGGCGGCGGGCAGGCGGGCAGGCGGGCAGGCGGGCAGGTGCAGGGGGGGGAGTTACGTACGTACATGGCACCATGCCGCGCCATGATGGCTGGGCTAGATACTTGGGAGAGGCCATGAAGCACCAGCTGCCCGTGCCTCCCCCGCCCCCTGCTATCGCGGGCGCCCCACCGGTCACCCGAGAGACACGGCCTGCTCAAACCCTCCAACAAGCCCTCCAACTCTCACGTGCACTCGCAAGCCCCCCGCCCCAGCGCCCCCTGCCCCCTGCCCCCCGGGCTCATCACCATCACCACCGTCATCCTGTCCGCTGCCCCCCACGCACCCACTCACTCACTCACCTGCACCGGCAGCTTGCGGCTGTGGGCGTAGTGCAGCATGCCGCGCTTGAGCGGCAGGCTGGTGGGCTTGGTGCTGCGGTGGCCTGTGGGGTTGGGGTGTGGTGGGTGTGGTGGGCGCGTGCGGGTGTTTGGGGGGGGGGGGATAGCAGGGCGGGTGCATGAGTCCGGGTGCGTGACCAGTGGCGCCGGCCCCTCCACCCATCAAGCAGGGGCGCAACGCAACGCCCCCGTGCACCCAGCACACACATCCTCCCCATTAATTGAATGAAACGTACACCACCACCACCACCACCACCACCACCAATCCACACAAGCCACAGACACGCGAGCGACACACAAGCGCCACACACAGGGGGCCCGCCACCCAGGAGGCAGGCAGGCACACACACACGCACACACGCACACACACACACACACACACACACACACACACACACACACACACACACACGCACACGCACACGCACACACGCACACGCACCCTCCGGGTACACCAGCAGCCCGGGCACGTGGCTGTCGCCCAGGGTGCGGTCCAGCCAGGCGTTGAAGGCCTGGGGGGCGGAGGAGAGGGGTTCCATGCATGTTAAATTAATGAAGAAGGGGTGGGGGTGGGGGTGCAAGGATATGTGGCTGAAGAGGGGAAGTGGGCTGGTATTTTATTCCAGAAAACACAGCAAACCAACCAAGGGAGCCAAAGTCGGGGGGTTGTGGTTACCAGCCCAAACTAAACCAAAACCAAACCGGGGGGTAGCCATCCATGGGATGGTGTTTATCAACATGGGCCAGGAAGAGAGAGGGCGAAGTTGGGGGACGGGGGTTGAAGGAAAGGAGCAGCCAGCACCGACCGCGGCCAACCAACACGCTCCACCCGGGGCCGGCCTGGTGTGCAGCCCGCCTCTGGCCCCGTGGCCCCCTCAGGCACCTCCTGTCTGTTGGGCCGGGGGGCGTAGCGGCCGTGTGTCGGACACACGCCCGCCCGCGCGCCCGCCCAGCACTGCACTGCACTGCGGCCGTCCATGCCGTGTCGGGTCCCGACACCAGGTCCCGATTGCCCATTTCCCAGGGGCACCACTACCGGCACCGGCACCGGTGGCACAGCTACTGTGCGGCGTGGCACTGGGCTTGGTACTGGTGTTGGGTTGGGCATGGATTTGGGTTGGACATGGATTTGGGTTGGACATGGATTTGGGTTGGGCATGGATTTAGGTTGGACATGGATTACTGACACGGCCATGGGCTCAACGGCCTCTTGACATCTACGGTACGGCACCCCCCTCTTGCCCCTCTCCTCTCCCTCCCTCCCCCCCCGGGTGCCACGCACCTCTTTATCCGCGATGGTGCCGCGCTTGAACAGCACTATCCCCTTGAGGATCATGCAGCTGGTGCAGAACACCGGAAACACAAAGTACACCAGCCACCTGCGGCGGCGCCGGAAGAAAGCCCCGGTCGTGTCAGCGCGGGTGTTGGAGCGGGCGCGCCCATGTAACCGCAGAAGCAAGAGACCGGGCCCACACAGCCAACGGGGCTAACGAGAAGTAGGACAGCCCAGTCCCGTGACTGACCCTGAGGCCGCTCAGCATGCATGCAGCCGGGTGCGACCCCAGCATGCGGACAGCCCAGGGGGCACTCGATCCACCACAGCCCTCCCTACCCGCCCGCGCGCACCACCCTGCGGACCCCACGAAGTGCGTGCACGCCCTGCCCCACACGCGCACGCCTCCCGCGCCCTGCCTACTCCGGCTACCGCACCTACCGCCCTACCTGACTGGTGAAAGGCCAGCTTGGCACGCCGGCGCCCAGCCCGCCGGACCCGGCCTCCCTTGCGCGCACCCAACTCACGCGCCGCGTGCAGCCCACCCGCCCGCTCTCTCTCGCACCCCCTCCCTCACCCCTCAGGCCCTCGCCCCTGCCCGCCCCCTGCCGCCCTTGCACACACGCCAGGAGGGCATACACAACTGCCCACACGGCAACACTCCGTCTAGCGCTGAAGCCGTCGGTTCTCAAACACTACCTCCCGCCCACAACCACCTCCCTCCCACACCCACCTGCTCATGAGCGCGGCGCGGCCCTCCGTCAGGTAGGCGTCGACGAAGAAGTCCGCCCAGCTGCGGTGGTTGCACTGC
This sequence comes from Chlamydomonas schloesseri, assembly GCA_016834595.1. Taxonomy (NCBI): domain Eukaryota; kingdom Viridiplantae; phylum Chlorophyta; class Chlorophyceae; order Chlamydomonadales; family Chlamydomonadaceae; genus Chlamydomonas; species Chlamydomonas schloesseri. The sequence goes on from JAEHOD010000002.1 coordinate 2,511,816, forward strand.
AGGGAGGGAGGGGCGGTGGGGTTACACGCATTAAGATTAAAGAAGGCGTAGCCAGGTAAGGGCGGGATGGGGCGGTGGGGAGGGAAGGGAGGCAGGGGTGGTGGGGAGGGAAGGGAGGCAGGGGTGGTGGGGAGGGAAGGGAAGGTCACAGGTATACCGCTCAGCGGCCGTCCCTGCGCCTGTTTTCCCCGGTCAGGCATGTCAGCAGTCGCGGCCGTGTAGTGTTAGGTAGGCAGGCAGGAATGGACGGCCGCAGTTGCCCTCGCTGTCAGCCCCCGCCCCCGCTCCTTTGGCATGCCACATCGTACTGCCACTCCTGCTGCGACTGCTACCGCCGCCGCCGCCGCTGCACCTGCCTCCCAAGTTACTGTGCCCTCTTTTGGACTGGGTACGTGCCTCCGTGGCGGCATCTGCCCCCTTACGGCACTGGCGCACAGGCGCCCGCCTCGCTACATGTGGTGCCGTAGCCCCTCGGCTTGCCCGCCTCCACGTCATCACCCCCTAGCGCCGCCCTGGCCTCCACGTCACACCGTGCTGCCGCCAGTCCCGCGGCTGGTCCGCGCCGCTGAGGCGCTGACACGACACGAGTCAGCACCTGCCGCAGCCGCCTCCGACCCGTAAGGCCCGGTCGCGCACTGCTTGCCGTCGTACTACTAGGTGCCGTGCTATGGGTCGCCACCCAGTGTCACCGCCACGCGCTGCCATGGCTGCTACTGCTGCTACTGCTGCTACTACCGCTGCTGCTGCGGCCGCTATACGCACCAGGTACAGGCAGGGTCCGCCCTTGTACAGGCCCTGCTCGCCCGCCTGCAGCAGCGTCACGCGGAAGAAGCCCACCAGCGAGCGGGCCCTGAGGGGGAGGGAGGGGTTACAGAGGGGGGGGGGCCAAAGTCGTTGGGGAAGGAGCGGGAGTTCTCTGTCTGGCCAAGAATGGCAGGTAGGGTAGGGCCGTGCCAGGCCGATTGTAGTTGTGAAAGGAAGAACATGGACAGAGCAAGCACAACATGGTGGCCCCGGTCATTGGGGCGCCGCTGCTAGTGAGAGCGGGAGCTGCACAGCCGGTGCGGCGGGGCCGCCACGCGAGCCCGCTGGAGGGGCAGGCAGCCCCGTGGCTGCTCCCTGGCGTTGCCCCTTCAGCAGGTGCACATGATAACATAACCCCTTCCACCTCTGAGCATGAGTATTGTCCCATACCCCACTGGGCTGGAACATGCGTTGCACGCCCCGGCAGCGAGGCCACAGTCCGCCGATGCACGCCTCTTCCCCGCGCACCAGTCGAGCATGTCATTGCGCTTCCCCAGGCTGGCGAAGCGGATGCGATAGAAAATTGCAAAGATTGGAAGACTCCAGTAAAAGACGAACACGGAGAACAAGAATGAGGGCAGCCCCAGCAACTTGGTCAGGGCGGACATGTTTGCGAGCTTTCCAACAGTAGTATAGTAGTTTCTAGCAAAGGAAAGTGATCAGAGCGTCGATCCCATATGCGTGCGAGCAAAGCGCAGGCGGGGCGTGCCCAGGTTTGGCGTGCCGTTTCCTAAAGTTATGTCCACAATAGTTGTGTCATAGGAGAAAACCATTTACAAAACCGGGGGAATCAGGGGGAGAGCAGGCAAGTGCAAAGAAGAGTCTGCGCGATGGGCGCGATGGGCGCAGAAGGCTAGCGCCAAACAAAACCCCCGCCGAAGCAACGCTCTTTCTCCTTCCAAAACCGGTCGATCACACCTGTTAGGGCCCCTAGGCTTAAACAACTTTCAGGATGTCGACCTCCGAGCTGGCCTGCACTTACGCCGCCCTCATTCTCCACGACGACGGTCTGGAGATTACCGCGGACAACATCAACACCATCTGCAAGGCCGCTGGTGTCGAGGTTGAGGCCTACTGGCCCTCCCTGTTCGCCAAGCTGTTCGCCAAGAAGAGCATGGACGACCTCATCACCAACGTCGGCGCTGGTGCGTTGCGCTCGCTTTCGGGGCTAAGCCGCGTGCCGCCCAATAATTCAATTTCTAACGCGCGCTTCTCTTATTTGCAGGTGGTGGTGCCGCCCCCGCGGCCGCCGCCCCCGCTGCCGGCGGTGCCCCCGCTGCTGGCGCTGCTCCCAAGAAGGAGGAGAAGAAGGAGCCCAGCGAGGAGGAGGACATGGGCTTCTCCCTGTTCGACTAAGCTAGCGGCCTGCGGACGTCTTCTGTAACGAGGCGATGTTGTTCATTTCTTTTCGGATTCCTCGAGCCATTCCAAACAAAACACAGCTTCAAGCAAATCAACAGCATGGATATACCAGACAGCAGCTCGTGCAGGTTCCTTTCCGGTGCCCGGCTTCAGAGCCGATGGCGCCAGTCGCGCTTCGGGCGCCGACGGTCAGCCCAGAAGCTATGACATCCTGGCCCAGCGCTCTGGCAGAGCCACGGCAGCGCTTGGGGGGACATGCTAGTGGCTGAGGCAGAGGCTGCAACTGGAGTGGGTCTGGGTCGGGCTGGATGGGGTTGGGGACTGGGTGTGGGGCGGTGGTGGCTGCAGGCCGGAGGCCAGGCACCGGAGGCAGAAGCATGAGCGCATTGCGTAGCGAGGCGATGTTACAACGGTGCTTTGCCTGGCCGGGGGCGAGGCGCAGCAGCGGCGGAGCTGGAGCCGGAGCTCGCGTTGCTGGCGGGAGGCGGGGACGCGGCGGGGCCGTCGGACTGTCTCCCGCGCCGCCCGAAGCGGCGGGTGCGGGTGGCGTAGTGTTGCAACGCCGCGTCCCAGTGGGGCCGGTCGAAGTCGGGCCAGCAGGTATCGGTGAAGTAGAGCTCCTGTAGTGGCGGGGAGTACCAAGGGGGCATTGTGGTTTGTGAGGGCTCGGCTGTGGGTCCAGCACAGGCAGCAACGGCAGAAGCAGAGTGACAGGAATGATCCGCAGAATGCGAACAGCGCATAGACGGCAGGCACGGCGTGACAGGACTGGTAGACAGCAACTGGTGGGCCAGCTAGCCGGCCAGCATGCATGCAACGCACAACCTCAGCGTTTCACCAGTGCCTCATCGCAACTCGACGCAGCCGAACGCAAACACGAGTCCCAAAGTAAGGCGCACGGTGGGTAGCCGAAGCATGCGCCATCCAGCCGCATCCCCCTACCCGGAGACCCTAAATACAACTGGCTCCACTCCGCTAGACGTAATAACTGCACACAAGGTGGCCCGAACTAGGCCAGCTGCCGCACAGCAACCCGCGCACTGCACGCACACATTGCTGCAGCTCGCAACAACCACACGTCACGACCCATATGAGGTTTTCTTACTGTACCCTTCTTGTCATATGAGCACCCTCCCCTTTTGGGCTTAGTCAAGAAGCCAACCGCAAGCACCGCACAGCCTGTAGCAGTATTGCCGGTAAAAGGACTTGATGACTAGCCGGAGACAGCTTGCGGAGTTATCGTGGAGTTGTAAAGGTTTTCCCGCCACACAGCCCTCGTCCGCCCCTCTTGCAGCACACGCACCAATCCCTCCCACGCACCCATGCACCACCCGAGTCCCCGGCACCTTGCCACCCTGCCACCCTGCCGGCCCGACTCCGCTGCACCCACGCCGCTACGCGCCACCCCGGCATCCCGGCACACTGGCACTCCGGCGCTCACCGTGTAGGCGCACTCCCACAGCAGGAAGTTGGAGAGGCGCTGCTCGCCGCTGGTGCGTATGAGCAGGTCCGGGTCACCGCCGCCGCCGCCGCCAGCCGCTCCTGTGGCTCCTGCGGCCGCTGACGTGGCCGCGTGTGTGGACAGCTGCGCCGCCAGCAGCTGCTCCGTCACCTGCGTAGGATGGCGGCAGCAGCAGCCGGAGCGTCAGGCCAGCAGCTGAAGCGACGCAGCAGCCTCGACCGTGCGGGAACAGCGGCTTCGCTCGCTCTAGGGCACCTTGCCACGCCTCGCCGCGCCTCGCCGCGCCTCGCCTGCGCCTCGCCCACCTGCTCCGGCGATAGGCTGCCCTCCGCCACGCGCCTGCACAGCTCCTGCGCCGCCCGCGCGATGTCCTGCCGCCCGCCGTACGACAGCGCCACACACAGCACCAGCTCGCCGCAGGAGGACGTGGCGGCCTCGGCCCTGAACACAGCGGAGGACGGGAGGGTGAGATAGCACGGGAGAAAGATCGGAAGGAGGAGGACAGTGCGCCTAACGGTATCATGTCACACGGTACGCGAGCACACGGGACTCGCACGGTGTCACGCATTGTCAAGCGGGGTCGCACGGGGCCGCATTGGGGCGTCCTCAGCTGTGGGCGGTACCGTATGTTGTTGGGTTGAGCGGCAGAAGACACGACGCCATGACCGCACCGCAACCGGTCGACGAAGCTGCACAGGTGGTTGCAGGGGCCCCGGCCGCCCGGCGGCCCGACCTTGGCCCCCAACCCGCGCACTGCACCCAAATTCCAGCACTCAAAAAGCTAACGGGTTGTTGTGCTTCATTCCGTTCATGCCCACCGCCCGCCGCCCGCACCTTTGCATCGCTCGTTGTAGCGACTCCGGCAGCGCCGCCCGGTCGCCCGCGAACGTCAGCCGCACGCCTTGCTTCTGCAGGTTTTGCCGCGCATGAGCCAGATGAGCCACGTAAGCTAGATGATCCACGCGAGGCGGTCCGCGCAACTGCAAGTCAGAGCGATGCCATGCGAGGGCGCCACGGCAGGAGGGAAAACCGAAAGCACAGCATCCCCCACCTGCAGCTGCTTCACCCGTGCTTCCGCCCCGTGCTCTAGCTAAGCCCGCCCGTCCCGCTGCAGCAGTGCCCGAATATCCATCTCCCGCACCAGCAGCACCTCCCGCACCAGCAGCACCTCCCGCACCAGCAGCATTAGATAATAACCCGCCAGCCAGCTGGCCAGCTAGCTAGCGGCCAGTCAGCCGCTGCCGGCAGCTGACCCGCAAACCCCCAATGAACCACCCACACCCGCACCTGCAGCTCCGGCAGCTCGGCGCCCAGCGTGCGCTCCAGCAGCCCCAGCAGGAAGCCCACCTCGGCGGCGGAGCGGCCCCAGTTCTCACAGCTGAACGCGTACACCTGGCCGGAGGAGAACGAGGAGGAGAGAGACGGGCGGCGGCGGCGGTGGTGCTGGATTAATGAGTTATGATGGCACGGCAGCGATGGCAGCCACAAGCGACAGAGAAGGCCGTGGTCGCAAGCCCTGGTCCGGCTCAGACAGGCGGGGCGCGTGCCGTGCTGCCGCGGCTGTGGGCCCCGCCTGCCTGAGCCGCGGGTGCAGTCCACGGTCCACGCACACTACCGCGGGTAGTGACAGCACGTCGCAATATGTGTCCAGAGCAGGCAATGCGGACCAAAGCTGCCCAGCGGCCGAGCCGCATCCCGCAAACTTGTGCGCCGCACGAGACGCCCGCGCACCGTAAGCGCCCGCACGCCGTCCTCCCGGCAGAACCGCACCACCCGCCGCAGCGCGTTCACGCCCTCCTCGTGTCCCCGCCGCCAGTCGCCGCCGTGCCGCGTGCCCCAGCGGTGGTTGCCATCCATTACCGCCTGAAATGGAGCAGCACCGATCCGAGGGGATACGGTGGGACGCAGCGCGACGCAGTGGCGGCAGCAGCCTTAACACTCGGCAGCAGAGTCAATACCAAGTGCCGTTCAGCATCACGTCACAACGGGGCGTTGCGCCGCTGTGGCGGCACACAGCGGGCACTGAGACTCCTGTCTTCAAGCCGTAAGTTAAACGAGGCCGCAAGGGCAAGGGGCTCGCCACGCACCGCAACGTGGGTGGGAACCGGGCCCTGGCGCTGCGCGGACGCCAGGTCTCCGCCAGAGGACCGAGAGGTGGACGCCGCCGAGTTGGACGCCCAGCGCACTTTTAATTGGTCAAGCGGATTGTGTATTTCATGGTGTGCTCTAGAATTTTGAGCGGGGAGAGCCGAAGCGGTGCAGACAAGTGAGTTTGGTCGCCGACACGAGGCAAGGCTGTGCGTCGAAGTCCGCATTTTCATTGTCATCATATATACGTGCAGTAACTGCGCCACAATTTGGGTTGGGGTAGGGAGAGACAATATGCTCTCATGCACCAATTCGGTCGAAACTGGCCGCAAAGAAATTGACCTTGCACGTGCTGACATATTACATAGGCAAAAATGAATTTCGGCACGTCACAACGCGCTCTGCGCACTGACGCGAGCACCAGCTCGTCTGCAACTCGCGTGCCTCCGCACTGGCGGAGCTCGCAGACCGTTCCGGTGACGCCTTCGGTTGCATCGAAGCCACCCCATGGCTCCAAGCATGTCGTCGTGTGTAACGCACAGCAGTATGGCCGTGGCCAGCCGCCGAACCAACCCCAGCAGCCGATGGCGCTCGCACGTAGGCCAATTTACCAGCCAGTACAGCCCCAGCAGCCTGTCTTTCTAAATCTGTCACAAGTGTCCGACAAGCAAGTCATTACGCGCAACACCGGCAAAAACCTGGGCACCATGGGCGAGGCGTGGGTGGACCCGCAGCGCCTGGAGGTCGTCTCGTTCGAGGTGGAGAGCAAGCGCGGCGTCGGCGTCGGCAGCTCTGTTACCGGCAACGTGCCGCTGGCGATGCTGAAGCAAATCGGGGATGTTGTCCTGGTCCAGGATGAGCTGCCTCCCGACCAGGTGCCGCTGGATTCGCGCTATGGCTTCATCAAGCTGCTGGGCCTGGAAGTGAAAACGCGTATGGGCCGCGTGCTGGGCAAGGTGCGTGGCGGCAGGAGTGGCAGGAGGCTCTGTGCGGGGTGGGGGGTGGGGGGTGGGAGGCCCCAGGGGTGTTGCAGCGGCCTGAGACGGTTGGGGACGGACGGCGATGGTGATGGCGCTCGGGGCCTTTGAGGCGCCGGTGCCCAGCGCATGCAAGGTCTCAGGTCTCACCTCTGACACTGCTCGGCAGCTGCCCTGTCGGACCCGTCTGCCGGCACACGGTCCCTCTAGGGCTGTTCTAAGGAGCGCCCCAGGAAACTGGCGGCCCTACGGCCCTTGCGCCCTGACCATCCGCTCCCCTCCCTTGCGGACCTTCCCCCGATCCCGCTGTCCCGGCAATACCACCACCACCCCCAACTGCTGTGCCAAGACCTGCTGTACCGTGCCTGCCTGTCTACACCTACCCTTCTGAAACTAAATGCTTGGAACCCCCACCACCACCACCACCGCCACCACCACCACCACCACCTTCTTGCGCAGGTCCGCGACATCGCCTTCAACCCCGACACCGGCGCCATCTCGCGCATCGAGTACGACGACTTTGGGCTGCGCTTCCTGCCGGTCAACTTCTTTGACACGTTCAGCGTGCCGGCGGAGCTGGTGGAATCTGCGGCGTACGGCTACATCCTGGTGGCGTCCGAGGGCGAGTCGTACCAGCGCCAGGAGAAGCAGGGCATCCTGTCGGGCATCCTGCGCGGCCTGGGCACGCGGCAGCAGGTGCGGTGTGTGTGTGGGGGGGGGGGGGTAGCCATCCATGGATGGTGTTTATCAAATGTTTGTGTGGGGGGGAAGGGTGTAGTTTATTCCAGGATCTAGGAGCAAGCCAACCATGTGGGTCCAGGTAGGGGGGAGTGCGTATGAGGGAGGTGCAGGCTCTGCAGGGGCGGTTCGGGGAGAGCGAGCGGACACGGGCGAGCTGGCCCTGGGTGTTGGGTGTGGTCCGAGGCCTCCCGGTTGAGGCCTCCCGGTTGAACCGGAGCTAGAGGTTGCCTTGCAGCAGGTGGCAGAAAGGTGTCCCTCTGTCTCGTCCCGTGCCACACCCTGTCTCCATACCATAGCTTGGACACCCCCCCCCACGCTCACCTCCTCGCTCTTATGAGTGCTGGTTACAAGAAGGGGACAGTGTGAACACTGCCTCGGGCACAGGTGGCCAACCGCCACCCTGCTTGGCTGCCCACCCGACTCACAGCTGCGTAGGCTCTTATGCATTGGGTTTGGTTTAGTTTGGGCTGGTAACCACAACCCCCCACACCCACACTCTCACCCACACTCCAGTCCATGGGCCTGCTGCTGACGGACGGCGGGCGCAGCGAGGTGGCCGGCTACCTGCCGCAGGTGGGGGGGGGCAGAGGGAGGCGGGGGAGGAGGGGGGGGAGGAAAGGAGGGAGGAGGAGGGGAGGAGGCAGGAGGGGAGGAGGCAGGAGTGGGGGAGGCAGGAGGGGAGGAGGCAGGCGGGCGGGTGGCGACAGGGAGGAGAACGAGTTGAAGGGCAAGGGCGGGGGAGCTCAGGAGGTTAGCGGTCAGGAGCGCGGTGAGAGAGGGAGGCAGAAGCGGGAGAGCCGCAGGCCGTCCTGCGGCGGGCAGGGTCCTGATACCGCTTCTTTGCCTGAACTGTTGGCCGCACCTCCTTGCCTCACCGGGTCCTGCTTTCTCGCCTCACCTCGCCTTGCCTCACCCCGCTGCCCGCCGCCGCCCGCCGCCCTATAGAACTACACCTACGAGAAGTGGGAGTCGGACATCCGGCGCTGGGAGGCGGAGACGGGCATGCGCTACGAGGAGTACATGATGGCGCAGCAGCAGCGCCTGGGCCCGGGGCCGGGGGCGGGCGGGCCGGCGGGCATGCTGCCGGCACCGGGCGCTAGCAGCGCCGCACCCGGCTACATGGGCCGCGGGCTACAGCAGCAGCAGCAGCAGCAGCAGCAGCCGGGTGCGGTGAGGCCCGGAATGGGCATGGGCGCAGGCGCGGGGCCGGGGGCGGGGCCGCAGCAGCAGCGGTACGGGGCGGCGCCGGCCGGCGGCCCCGGCGTGGCGGGTGGGCCGGGGGCGATGCGGCCGGGCGTGCGGCCAGGCGTACCCGGCGCACCTGGCGCCGCCCCGCCTGCGCAGCAGCAACAACAGTTCGGGGCGCCGGGTGCGGCGCCGGGGACGTCGTACGGCGCTGGGTACGGCGCAGGGGCGGACCCGCGCTTCCGTGGGGCGGGGCCAGCTGGCGGAGCGCCGCCCCGGTACGGCGGCCCCCAGCAGCAACAGGCGGGCTGGCCGGCGCAGCAGCCACAGCAGGCGGGTGCGCAGGCGGGCTGGCCGCCGGCCGGCGCGCCGACGCCTGTGCAGCAGCGGCAGCAGCAGCAGGCGCAGCAGCCGGGCGGCGTTGGGCGGCCGGGGGCTCCGGGAACGCCCCAGCAGGCGCCGCAGCAGGCGCCACAGCAGGCGCAGCAGGCAGGTCAGTACGGCTGGCCGGGGTCAGATGGTGGCGCGGCGGGTGGGCAGGGATCCGGGCCTTCGGCCTCCGCTAGCGGCAGCGGGAACAGCGTCAGCGGTGGCGCGATGCGGGTAGAAGAGTGGCTTGCGCGTGAGAGCGTGGCGCAGCCGCAGCCGGCGCAGGCGGCCCAGGCTGAGCCAGCGGCGATGGCGAATGGCTGGGAGGGGCAGGGCGGCCGCGGCGGCGCCCAGTACTAAAACCATGGCACTGCATGAATACACAGCAGTTTGGTGGCAGCGTGGCGCCGAGGCTTGGGCCCTGCCAAGGCGGCACGCCTAGGCAGTGCCCCGCAGCTGAGGCTGCTTGGGAGCTGCGGCAGGGCCTTGGGTGCCAGCGTGGGCGGCGGCAGTGCGATGACGGGCTGTTGGGGGATGATGTAAGGGAAACGGACCAACGAAGCCAGGACGGGTACGACGCACAGGTTGGCAACCGCGGCGTGTTTTGATGCTGGCAGGATGACGTATACAGCAGACAGAGTGGACGTGGGCCGTAGGCAGGCTTGATAGGCAAATGGCACGAAGATCATGCAAGGACGCCAGCGGGCGTGTAGATGGGTCAGCATCAAGTTGTTGTTTGGTTTGGTGTGTGGGGCACGCTATGTCACAGTTTATGGTATTGTCGACACACCGTGCAATGAGAGTGCAAGTAACTGAGGCAGCTGTACTGACAGACACGAGCGGCATACACGTTGGGTGCCTCGGACAATGACTACCGTACTCGAGTTATGGGGAGGGAAACCGGGTCTGTCATGATGATTACAGAGGGATCTGTCATGCAAGCCACGAGAGAGCGGATTCCTGCAATACCGGTACATAAACCCTGAAGCCGGCAAAGATGTAACATGTATGGATGCCCGAATAGCGCCCAGTGCACGGACTGCGCTGTGCTGCCGTATGCATGATATCACGCTGCGGGCTGAGGTGCCTGAGGACTGGACTGAGTCTTGTACCGCGGTACCGTTCAAGGCGCCCATCATGATGGCAAGGGAAGGCCGCAAGGCCGCAGGCCGTTTTGGCTCACGATTCGGGTGCTCACTCACAGATACAAACTTTGAAAGGTGACCCTGACACCCAAACGCCGGCTACGCATACACACACGCTACACCCCCAACCGTCTGCCACGAATTTGATGTCCATTCTTCACCGCACCGCTCGACCAGCAGCTGAGCATGGGCGCAACCATTGGTCGCTCTGCAGCGGCCACGCCAATATCATATGACGGTATGACTAAACCCGCCTCATGCCTGGCATGGGAGGGGCGACTGCAGCGCGCCCACGACCCGCACCGCGCCCTGCTAACCGCGTGGCATCGTGTCTCGGCAGCTCACTGCTTGTTGGCCGGGGCCGCGGGGTCGATCGCCTGCGGTGCGGGCGGCGCACCCATGGCCGCGGCGGTGCCTTGCTCGACGCCGCCTGCGACGCAGCGCACGACATGTGCCCGTGCCCGTACGCAGGTTAAGATGCATGTGCCACAAGTTGACATGGCCACATGGGCGCTATGGGCCAGGCCACGGCTGGGAGGGTGCGTGTCGCCCAGGGGCTCCCAGGGATTCATGAAGCCCTGGCGGCCCTCCCCCCGTCTAGCCGGTGCTCCCCCCCCCCCAGTCCCCAAGCAACTAAGCGTGCCGATGCCCCCATGCCCCCACGCCACGCCGACGCGCCCCAGCCTTGCCCAGCACGCAGGCGGCGCACAAAGGCCCGGAACGCTGTGCCTTTGCATACCGACCGTGTCTTGTTACTTGGGCTAGCACTGGCCAAGTCGCGAACTTACCGGGGCCCAGGCCGCGAATCTTGCACTCACGGTACTCCTGGCACATTGCGCAGCGCGAGCACCACCTGTGACCGGGGCAGAGGCCAGGCAAGGACAGCAGGGCTGAGCTGGGAACAGACGAGGGCAGAGAGCGAGGCAGGGCTGTGGCGAGTTGCGACGGACGCACGCACCCACAGCGCACGCACCATGTGATGCAGAAGTCCTCGCACGCGCTGCCCGGGATGTTGTACTTAGAGCGCAGGTGGCCGCTGCAGCCGAGCACAGAAGAAAATTACACACACGCTGTGACTGTGCGCAATGAAACGAAACAGGGCCGTAAGCGAGCACCAGGGAGGGAGGCACGCCGGTCGACGGCTGCATGTGTCTTTCCAGGTCTTTCAAGCCTGGTCACGCCGTCATGCACCCGCCCCGTGCCTAGCTGGCAGGTGGTATGTACAACAGCCCTGCCCAGCCACGCGGGCGCGTCATCGTCGTCCTCACCGGGCCTGCATCTGCAGCACGCACGGCACGTGTAGGACGTGAAGGCCGTACAACGCCCAGCAGGAGCCCTGCACGCGCACACGCACGCGATGGCCATACAAAATACACAGTAAGAGCACGCCGCACGCATCCAGCTGCAGCTGGCCGGATCTGCTGGCCCTCGGACGGCTAGCTGGATGGCGGGGGGTGCCCACTGCCCTAGGCATTGAGTGTGTGACTGTGTGTGTGTATGCCCGAGCTCTGGCCCTGCCAAATCGCGAAGTGCGATGCGGCAGCCCGGGGTTTGCCGGCATGACTACTGGCCGCTGACCTTAAGTCAGCCAGTGCGCCGGCTAAGCGCTAGCGTGGCTACCGCCGTCCCAACTCCCAAGCCCCAAGCTGGCTTAGCTGGCCCACACTCCACAGTCGCCTTGTGCGTAGAAAGAAGGTGCTTCCCCGGCTTACCTCGCAGCTGCCTCCGCAGCACACGGTCGGCGGCATCAGCTCGCCGTACTTGCCGTACATGCAACAGGGACTGTGGTGGGTCCAGCGGGGATCGGGGCACAGCAGCGATGGGGTTGGGAGGGCACATGCAGCGCCTTTCCTTTTCTGGTACTGTGCCAGGGCGGGGCGCAGTTGTCTGACTGCTGCACTGCATACGAGTTCCGCTGGTCAGACCAGACCCAGCACCATGCACCTGACCCAAGAACTTGCGCAGCTGTTTGCTTCGATCTTCAGTTGCTGCCCATTCCAGTGGACAGCTCCAGCACTCACCACAGGCACGCGAGCACTGTCCCAGTGCCGAGCGAGACGGACGAGATGCGTGGGCGAGGCGAGGCGAGCGGGCCGCACGGCAGCGCACGATGGTTAGCCAAGCCAAGATATTAGGATCGATCACATTGAAGGAGCAATCAGCAGACGCTCTGTTATTGGTTTAGCCGGCTGTCTTACACCGCGAGTAGGGCACCCCCGATCGCGAGCGAGACATGGAAGCTGCCAGGCTGCATGAAACACTATTATTACTACTACTTGATTGAACCTCATGCAAGTCTCGCCTGCCCGCCAAGTAACTCCATCAGGGAAACCGCGCACCGCAGCGCGGGTGCGCTATATAAATGATTTTATGACTATATGAACTTACAGCACACATCGCAGCCGCCAGGAGGGGCGCACCTGCGCAAACGTGCAAACCAGGCCCGACTGGGTCAAGTCCCGAGAAACTGAATGTGCTCTTGAGGTTAGCTTACCAGTCACACAGGCCCGTGGACCATGCATTCTGCGCAGGCGGAGGCAACGCCATCTGTGAGACGGGACACACACTGTGCGCAGGACTCCGCAAGTGAGGCACTTGTTAGCGTGCCGAGCGTGCCTTGCAATTTGCTTTGTGTATAGTAATTCACATAACCTAAGAAACTTCCATTTATCTCTACATCCCATACTGTATTACGATTCTCTGGTTCGTGATCGTATGTGCGCTGGCAGCCGGTTTCGGCTTGCGTAGCGGCGGGCGGTCCTCAAGCGCGGGTTTCAGCAGTCGAAAGCACATTTTGAAGAGTATATCTTACAAAACATGACATGAACAGACAGGTAGCATCTAAAACCGGGCGCCCCACTGCCACGACGTCAGGACGCCGGGCATGGCAAAACCAATGCCCGAATCCCCGGACGAGCACCCCCGCACATTCGCGCAAGCTCACATACGGAGTGCGGGTTTCAAGTCAGCCGCCGGCACCCTCTCGGGGCCACAATGTTGAGCCGACGCTACGGCCGCTGCCCTCTCTCATAATCAGGACACGCAATGAAGGTGCCCACTACTTCACACCACGGCGGCACGGCCTGCCGGCACAAATCTGCCGGGCACCCCCAGCCCCCAGGGCCCCCCTCGGAACACTACCGTATGAACGCAGGAAACCTCAGTTTTGACTATTCGCTCCGATCAAGTAGATCAAGCGGAAACCATACAGTATGCGACTTTGCACTGATTTCAGGGTGGACCCACCGACGTAGTTCACGAGCTAGTATCACAGGTTATGCGGTGCGTTACCTCGTGTTACCTGCTCCGAACCTCAGGGCTCAGGGGCGAGCCGGCTGCACCGCCTGCAGCCTACTCTATGCCTCAGGCTAGTGCGGTAGGCTTTGACCGCGTCAGGGAGCCTCCTCTTCCAAAGTTAGCACGGTCCTCAGCATGCGGTACGCCCCTGTTGTGCCCCCACATTCCCACACCTCGTGGTCTCCATCTCACGTCCCCTTGAGACAGTTGAGAGAGGTGCAGGCGTGAGGTGCAGGTGCCCGCGCAGAAACCCACGCTGATGGGAGTGCGTGAAGGATGCATGAGACTCCTGTGAAGCTTGCGAGGGACGAGCGCCTTACAGACCCCATTGAAACACACGCATGGAGGAATGGAAGACCCCAAGACACGTGGATCTCGGATCTGTCGGTGGCTCCCAAGGGCGGCCGCCCAACCCTGCAGCGCCATCGCCCATCCATCCATACCACACCGCGCCGCCTGCTGGGCTCTGGTGTTGTTAAAATGCCCATCCGGTTGATAGGGCTTGCCGGGAGGACAAGTGTGGCAGTCTTCGTTGTTTGCGACCCGAACCCTCCTCAATTGCCAGCATGAGGAGCCCCAGCACTGCCGCCGCACATGAGCCCCAAAAGGTATAAATACCAGCACCGCTGCGGAGAAACTCGGTAAGATGGAAGTCACAGACGCGCACGCATGCCACATACTTATGAAGCCAATTGGCAAATCCCGTAACTTTATTACTCCTGCTAACCCGCCCCACATAACCTGACAGACTTGTGTGCCGCTCACACATCGCTCTCGAATTTCCCGCCACGCCAGCTCACTCGACAAAAAGAACCGTCGTCACGCACCCCATGCACCCGATGATTAAAGCTCCCATGCATGACGTCCCCAGAGCGGGCTGAATTACCTTCTTCGCACGTACTACGGACCAGGCAGCCGTGCGGCTGCCGGTCTGGTGCCGGGCCTGATGCTGCCGGGCCCCTTCTGAACACCGACACCCCGCCGCTGGGCTGGCGCATGCCGGGCCGCACGCACACGAAGCAGCCGGCTGGCACGCTGCCCCCTGGGCCCCGCGCACCCCCCGCCCACCCCCTCTCTCTTGCCAACGGCAGCGCCGTGCCGCCCCACGGCACACCGCCGCCATTGCGCTGCACGCCGCCACGCATACTTCGCACCCACACCTGCACACCCGCACACACTACACCCGCCGCGCGTGCTCTTCCACTACCGCAGCCGCCGGGTCAGTTCTCCATTACCAGTGCTTGGGGATGCCGTACTTCTCCCACACCTTGCCCTGCTCCGGGTACCAGCCCAGCGCGCCCGGCCTGCGTGGGGGCAGCAGCAGGTGCAGCAGGTGAACGCACTATGCCAAGTGGTTTGGAGGTGGGGCCCAGGTTGGTACGGCCGAAGACGCACGTCACGTCGGCGGACACAGGAGCATCCCCTCCCTCCCTCCCTTCCTCCCTCCCTCCCTCCCTCCCTCCCTCCCTCCCTCCCTCCCTCCCTCCCTCCCTCCCTCCCTCCCTCCCTCCCTCCCTCCCTCCCTCCCTCCGTCCCTCCTGGTTTGCGACGGTTAATCTGGGCACTGGTGCTACGTATCGCCCCTACCACCTGGCCGCCCCCCCGGGGTTCAGAATTGGCTGGTATTGTTACCCCCCCTCGCACCCCCTTGCCTCCTACCTCAGCGCGGGCGGCATGTAGACCAACGGGTCCACGCGCACGCCCAGCGGCTCGCGCGCCACCAGCGTCAGCGGCGGGTGGTGCAGCGGCTTGAGGTATGTGCGGTCGCAGAAGCGCCAGAAAGTCTGCCGGGGTGAACAAGGGGGGAAGTCCAGGTATGGTTAGCGAAGAAGTGGAAGGTGTAGACAGGGGAGAGGCGGGTGACAGCGGAAGTGGGTCGGGGCAGACGGGCGGTGGGGTAGGCGCGGATGGAGAGATTCAGTGGGATTCCATGCAATTAGGTTTGATGAGTAGGTGGGGCAGGCAGGCAAGATACAGCAGTCCTTGGCACAGCAGTCCTTGGCACAGCAGCTCTTGGCACAGCAGGCCTTGAATTGGAGGGGAAGAAGGATGGAGAGTCGCAGGCAGGTGCTCACGTGCTCAGGCAGTTCCCCGCCCCCTACCTAATGCCCCGCGCCCCTGCCTTATTTCCCCCCTCGCCTCGCCTCGCGTCGCCTCGCCCGCCTCGCCCGCCACTCACCACCAGCGCGGGCGTGAGGGTGCACACCAGCACGATGCCGGGCGTCCAGGCCTCGTTGCTGATGAGCACGGCGGTGGTGAAGAACTCCATGATGAGCATGCAGCCCACGATCTCGCCGAACAGGATGGGCCACATGCGGCCGCCTGCGCGCACGTGCACATGGTGCATGGGCGCATGGGCGCATGGGGTGGTGGTGGTGCGGCAGTGGCGAGGCACGTGATGCGCTTCCGTGCTTTGGAGTGTGCGGTGGCAGCATCCATGCGACGCATGTACGTAACGCAACCTAACTTGACGTAACCGGGACTGAACGCTTTTGTGGATGTGAAACCGCGCGCCGCGTCGCGCGCGGCCCGGCCCGGCCGAACCCTGTGTGAGCCCACGCACCCGACTCGTAGCTCCGCTCGTAGATGTAGAGCAGGCTGTAGCGGTAGGCGAAGAAGCCGGTGAGGAAGAAGAACCAGGCGCAGGGCAGGATGATGGGCGCCACCACCGCGAAGGCGCTGCTGAACATGAACATCTGCACACGGGCGGTGCGCGGTATACGGTGGGCGATGGGCGGGTGGTAGTGGTGGTGGGGGTTGTGGTTACCAGCCCAAAATACACCAAACCCAATGGGGATTCCCCCTCCCTCCCTTACCCTTACCAGTAACCCCTCCCTCTCTCCCTTCCCTTCGCCCAGTCAGTAGGACCACCCCACATGGTTGGTCCACGATTCCTCCAACTCACACACCGCCCCCCCACGCCCCGCACCTGCAGGATGACGTTGTAGAAGGTGGCGGCGCGCGCGGAGGGCACCATGTGCGCAAAGGCCGCCCGCACCAGGTTCTTGGGGATGTCCCAGCGCAGCAGCGTGCGGAGGATGGCGGCGAGCATCTGGCCCGCGTGCGGCCTGCGGTGGTTGGTGCAAGGGGGTGGAGTGAGGAGCTTACATGCATTGGAGTTACAAGGAGAAGGCGGGGGGAGGGGTAGGGTGACGGTGGGGTTGCACGCATTATGAGTTAAGAAGAGAAGGCGTCGGGGGTTGCAAGGGTACGTAGCGAAGTGTGTGTGTATATGGGGAGGGGGAGTTCCAGGCATGGCCACATGACACGTGATGGCGACCGGGCGCGGGAGGAGGAGGGCGGGGTGGCGTTGGACAAGTGCGCAGCCAGCTCCATGGCTATGTGCCATGTCAACGGCGTCTTGGCAGACACAGGGTCGATGGTGTAGAGTAGAGCGCGTCCCCGCGGTGCGGTGCACGGAACAGGACGTTTTGGGATTGCAATCAGGAGATGGACATCAGCAAGCCCTGCCAGGCGCTCCCTTGTGTCCGTCCCCCTCCCCCTCATCTCACCAGATGAAGCGCAGGGTGTTGTTGAACACGGCGCGCGCGATGACGTACTGGATGAAGAAGTTGGCGGTGTTGGGCAGCGCTGCGGGGGCGGGGTGGGGCGGGGCGGAGCGGGGCGGGGCGCGGGTAGGTGTGGTGTGGTGTGGACCCAGGCCCCAGCAGGGGTGCGCCAGGTGTGTTAGCCATAACAGGCTCCAGGCCACTAGCAGGTGCTTGGAACAGCTGGTTGGGAGCGCCCGTGTGCTTGGCATTTAAGTTCATTCTGAAACAGACAGCGCCCAACGACCATTACCCAGTCGCGCCTGCCCGCCCCACTCCGCGCTACTCCACCCACCCTTGCCGATGTGCTCCAGAAGCGAGGAGGGGTTCTTGAGGTAGACGCCGATCTGGCTGAACACGCCGCCGCCCAGCACCGCACCCAGGAAGGTGTTGAACAGCGAGTACCAGAAGAACCAGGCTGCGGGGAGGGGAGGCAGGTGGGGGAAGGAAGGTCCGCGTGTGCGTGTGTGGGGTTTGGGGCGTTCATTATGCGGGGTGCGTGATTTGTTATGTACTGCTCTGCGCGTGCCAGAAATAACCCTGGCGGACGGCTCCGCTGCACGGCTCTGCTGGCTTCAAGATGATGAGTCGCCGATGTACTTGTGCTGCCGTACCCGTACCCGTGCCCGTATCTCACGCACCCTGCATCTCACGGTCCTGGGCGCTCAGCGACTTGCGCCTGCAGGGGCGGGCGCGGACACGGACATGGACAGGGCGGGCAACACAGGGCCGCGCTCAGTGCTTGTGGCAGACCTCGGCCGCACGGGCTGCAGCACGGTTTGGCACGCGTGTGCCGCACCCTGTGCCCTGTGGTATTCCTTGCAGCGTGTACGACACCAGGCACACGGCAACACCCACCCCTGCGCACATCTGCGCCGCCGCCACACGACAGCCAGCACTCCCCTACTAAGTTCAACCCCGCTTGCCATGCCGTCAGGCCGCCCCGCTTCCCCCTGCCGACCCGGGCCCCGCTCCCTCCCGGCCCTCGGCCCGCAGGGCTCTTCAGTGGGACAACGGCTCTTCTCACTTGCGCGACAGGCTGCTGCACAGGAACAGCAGGTGCGGCATGACCACGGACGTCCACACCATGCCCAGCACGGACGGCAGCACACCCGTCACCAGCGACTTGCCGATGCGGCCCACGAACGTCTGCGTGGGTGGGTTGCGGCGGTGGAAGTGGTTTGTGTGGATGTGGCGGCCGGGGTTCCAGGATTGATTAGTTTAAGGATGAAGTTGTAGACAAAGTACTACGGCTCAGAAGCGACTTGGCGCAACCGCAGCGGGTTGCAAGGATACATGGCGAAGTGGTAGAACAGGCCCGGGGGAGGCTTCCAAATATCATCAGTCAGAGACGAAGGCGGGGGCGTTGTGATGGTTATGGAGCACGGGGCAGAAAAGAGTGTAAGGGACACATGGGAGTTGAGGATGCAGCGCACATTCGCACTCAGTGTCCTGGAATCCTGGCGGTAGCTGCCGAGGCACAACGCCCCCCCGGGCCCATGCACATGCGTAGCAGTTTGTCCGGGGCACGTGCGGTGGCTGCGGTAGACCTGAGTGGTGACCGCTGTCCACTAGCTGATGGGAGAGCAAGTGAGCCACGAAGAGGACGCTGAGCGAGGTGAGCTGTATCCCATCTCTCATCACACACAGCTTATGCTCATTTTTACTCACGCCGGGGTTGCAGAACCAGTCGACATACAGCTTGTTGCTCTGGGAGTTGATTGTGGTGTAGCCGGAGCCGTCATTGCTGCTGTCGTTGGGGTTGCCGGCGCACAGCGCCACATCCAGGTTGGACAGGATACCTGCGGCGCGGTGCGGCGCGGTGCGGTGTGGGGCGGGGTGCAGCCATGCAGGGCGTCAGCAAGAGAGTTACAGCGATGGTGCAGGGCAGGGCATCATGACGAGGGCAGTTACTGCACATGCCGCTATGCTTGATAAGCGTCGCCGGTCGCAGTGCATTTTGACGCAAAACCATCTCCAAAGACTTTCTCCTCATGTTTGCAAGGCTTCCAATGTTTCCCCTGCCTCCCCAATGCAGCAAAGCCCCCAGGTCAGCCCGGCGCCGGCCCCGCCCCTGCACGCACCCTGCACAGGCCCGATGGGGATGATGAAAATTATGGCGAGCAGCAGCAGCACGCCCAGCTGCGCGCAAGCAAACAGTGAAAGGTGGGGCTTCAATTGAGAGCATAACATCTGAGAAGAAGATCGCCTGGCGCACGTTCCGGTGCAGGAGCATCACACGGGCGGCATAAGGTCATGCCCAACGGCCCTGCCCTCCCTACATCCCGTCCCGTCTGGTTTCTGGAATGAACTACCCCCCCCCACACACCACCACCCAGCCACCCAGCCTCCCCGCCCGCCTACCACCCCGCCCCCCCCCCCACACACACCTGGCGCGGGATCTGCTCCCCGGGCCGCGTGCTCCACAGGTTGGGCCACGACACGTCGTCGGGTGCGGGCGCGGGCTCGGCATTGAAGCTCAGCAGCATCCCGGGGCCCTGCGGCGGCACCACGCGCTGGCACTGCGCCAGCATTTGCGCGTCCTGTGGGCGGCGGTGTGTAGAGGGATGGCAAGGATTGCAAGGATGGTTCAGGGTGGGCGGGGAGGAGGAAGGGGAGGAGAAAGGGGAGGAGCGAGGGAAGGGGCCATGGGTACGTGCGGTCACGTGAGCGCTGGTGTCGGTGGCGGTGTTGGGTGGTGCTGCTGCTGCGGACCGTCAAGTCGACGTACCATATTGTCACCGGCAGCGGGCACGGCGGTCGGTTTCGTGCGCGAGCGGTTTGGAAGCTCACAGACCCCTTCCTCCACGACCACTCGCCTGCGCAGCCATTGCCTGTATGCCTGGATGCGCTGGCGCCGTCCCCTCCCCAGTCCCCAACTTTATCCATTGACACCATAAGTAGAAACGCACATATGGACACGCGCCCACCTGCGAGCTGTTGAAGAAGGCAAAGTAGGCAGTGCCCAGCGGCGCACGCAGCACGCGCGCGCGCTCGTCCTCGATCTGCCCCTCCAGCGCCTTCACCGCCGCCTTGGCCTTCATCACCCCCTCCCGCAGCGCGTTCAGCTGCTCCTCCGGCACACGCTTCACCCCGCAGCAGCCGCCGCCACCGCCGACGCCCTTGCGCTGCCGCTGCGCCTTCCCCTCCCCCTTGTCCTGCCCTTGGGCCTCCTTGCCCTTGCCCCTGCCGCCGGCCGGCTGCCCCTGCTGCTGGGTACCGTTGCCGCCTCCGGCTCCGCCTCCGGCTCCGCCTCCCTCCATGCTGTCGGCTGCCGCGCCCGCCTCCTGCGCGTCCAGTTGGGCGTTGGCGGCCTCGGCCATGCGCAGCGCCCGCAGCGCGCCGGTCAGCCCCCACATGGCCCGGTCCCAGGCGAAGATGAGCTTGTCGACCGAGTCGTGGTTGATCACCGGCACGCTGTGACGCCACGGGGAGGGAGGGGGGTGCCATGCATGTTTGATTAATGACGGGGGGGAGAGGAACGAGGGCGGGGCCAAGTTGCAGAATCGGCTCACTCCGAGCCGTTGCAGTGCGGCACAGGTGCTTGGGGGCAGCGATTAACGGGTGAGCCCTCCCCTCCCTGCCCCCCCCTTTCCCCCCCCCCCCCCCGCTGTTCCGCTGGGCATCGGCACTTCAAAACCATTTGATAAACACCATCCTATGGATGGCTACCCCCTCTAGATTTGGGTTCGCTCATTGGGCCTGCTTCGGGTTCTGGGCTAAACTACCCCTCCCCTTCCCTCTACCCCTCACCTCCCACGCTCCCCTACCCCTGCCCCGCCCCACTCACAGCCCCTGGAAGGAGGCGGGGTACAGGTGCCGCAGCACGCCCGCCACCGCCGCGCCCGCCGGGTCCTCCTCGCCCTCGCCGAGCGCCGCCTCCGCCTCCGCCGCCTCGCGCACCGCCGCCTCCGCCAGCGCGGCGTCGCCCCGCCGCATGGCCGGCAGCGGGCTGAAGCGCTTGGAGCCGGGCCGCGCCAGGGCCACGCTGGGGCCGCGCGTGAAGTGCGCGCTGCCGGCCGCGCCGGCGGCGGTCCGGGAGCCGCCCACGGGCATTGAGGCGGCGGGCGGGATGGGGTGGTGCTGGCGCGGACTGTAGGTGGGCGAGCTGGCGTGGCCGGTAATGCTCTGCAGCACGTGCGGCGCGGAGCCGCCGCCGCCTGCGGCGGCGGCATCGGTGGCGACCGGTGGCGCGGTGCCGGGTGCGGGCGTCAGCGGCGGCGCGCCCTGCTGCTCCTCCGCGGTGGCCACTGCGTTCACGGCCAGCTCCACCACCTCCCGCACCTCGCGCGCCGTCGAGCTGCCAGCGGTGGCCGCGGCACCCTCGGCGGCGGGTGGCAGCGCCGCCTCCGCAACCGGCCCCGGTGCCGTCTTGGGCGCAGCAACAGCAGCAGCGGCCGCCGCCGCTGCCGTCGCTGCCGGCGCTGCGGCGCCCGCCTCCACATCCACCGACGCCTTGAGGCCCGACGACTTGCGGCCAAAGCTGAAAATGCCCGCCAGGCCTCCGCCGTGGCCGCTGCGGTCCTTCCTGCCCCTTTTAGAGCCTTCCCTGCCCGCATCCGGGCCGCCGCGCAGGCCCGCCTCCGCCGCCGCCGCGTCCACCTCCGCCTCCGCCTTGGCTTCCGCCGCCTTCGCGGCCGCGTCGGCGCCGTACACGCCGTCGGGGTCCACCAGGTCCTCGTCGTGCAGGTCCACCTGCTCGTACGGCTTCACGGTGTCGTAGAAGAGCGCGTAGTAGCGGCGCACGTTGCGCAGGATGTCGGCGCCCACCCAGCGGTCCCAGCCCCGGTGCAGCAGCTGCTCGTCGGGGGGGCCGCCCGGCCCGCCGGCGCCCGACACGTTCGCGCGTGCGGCCTGCGGGTATGTGCAGTGGGCACCACCAGCCGCGGGCCAACGGTTGATGAGGTTGTTGCGGCGCCTCAGGGAGGGAGCAGTCAGGTGCCGATGAGGCCTTAGCGGCGGCAGTTAAGAGGTAGTTGGGAGCACCAACTACCGCCCACACGAGCGCCTGGCACGCACCAACTGAGGCAGGAAGCGATGCGGGGCATGCACCTGCTCGCCGTGCAGCTCGGTAAGTACCGCTATGTACCATAACGCCACGAGCGGTCGCAACCCCATATTATTTACCAGTAATCCCTCTTCTAGGTGTAGCGACTGTAAAGTAATGCGCTATTTTTAGTTGCGCGCCGTCGAGCATCCGACCGGGCTTTCCGGCCCCATCCGACCAACCGGTGACCCCGTGTGTCGCAACCCACAACCTCCCCCCCCCTTCGCCCTTCCTCCTTCCCCCGCACCCACCCACCACGCCAATGCCAACGTGGTGGGTGGTGATGCCGAACAGCCGCCGCGCGCGGGCGCGTGTGGTGGCGACCATGATGTAGGTGAAGGCGCCCATGCCTGCGTGTGTAATCAACCCATGACAATGATCATGTGTGCGTTGTTGAAATTCCGTAGCAGCGGAGCCCGGCGAAAACGCAGAGCGTGCAGTGTACGCAAATGCTTGAGCGGTCGCGCGCGCTTCAGTTTGTGTTGTGTGCACACAGGGCGGGCGACCGCTATGCGTTTGTTGCCCGTACAATGCCGGTACCCCCATATGGAGCATGCCGCATGGAGCTCCCGGGTGTGATTCACTGCTGTACCTGGTGTTACTACACCAGGGCAAGCCAGGACTCACGCTCAATCCAGGACGGCCCGCGCTGCATGTTGACGGAGGTGATGAGCACCACGTAGTGCCGCGCATTTATGAGGCGGATCGCCTCCGGCTGCGGGCCGCTGCCACCCTCCGGCCACTGCTCCGTCCCGTCGCCAGCCGCATCCCCCATCGCGTCGTCGGCGCCCTCCGCCGCGGCAGCGGCGGCGGGCCGGCCACGCAGGTAAGGCGCGTCAGCGGCCTCCGCGGCCGCTGTGGCGGCGGCGGCTGCCTCCGCCACGCCCGCCGCCACGGCAGCGGCGCGGCCGCCGCCGCCGCCACCGCGCAGCGTCATCAAGCCCGGCAGGTTGGAATTGGAGGCGGCGGGCGACAGCGTGCCGGAGCCCCCCGCGCCCGCGAGCGCGCCTGCGCGGCCGTGTTGGCTGGACTGGATGACGGTCTGCTGCTCCTGCTGGCCCTGCGGCTGGCCCTGCGGCTGGTCCTGCGGCTGGCCCTGCGGCTGGTCCTGCGGCTGGCCCTGCTGCTGGCCTTGCTGCTGCTGCTGCTGCTGCTGCAGCAGCACCTCCGGCAGCAAGGTGGGCACGGGCACCTGCACGATCTGCCGCAGCCGCGTGTTGCGCTTGCCCACATACAGCGGCTGCAGCGGCCGGCTGATGAGCTCCCACGCGCTCTCCACCAGCGTGCCGCCGCCGCCGCCGCCGCCAGCACGGCTGCCGCCGGGCGCGAACGGGCCGCCGCTGCCGCCGCCGCCGCTCGCCAGCTTTGCGGACTTGGGCGTCACCGCCGCCGACTCCTGGCTGGTCAGGTTGTTGTGGAGCGACTTGGCGGCGGCGCCGCCGGTGCCGGCGCCGTACCGGCCGTGCCGCCCGGCCACGGTGTGCCGCAGCATGAAGTAGGGCATCAGCCCCGCCCACCTGCTGCCACCCGCCTCGCTGCCCACACGCAGCCGGGACTTGGTGCCCGCGGGGCCGGGCCCCGGCGCTGCACCGCAGGAGGTCGCCGGCAGGCCCGCCGCTGGTCCCGACACGCGGGGCTGCAGGCCGGCGGCGACGGCCGCGTTGGCGGCGGCGCGGTGCGCGGCGGCGATGCGGCGGCGCAGGTGCTCCGGCGGCGGCGCCAGCGGCGCGGGCAGCGGCAGCGGGCCCTGCGGCGCGGGCGGGAGGGGGTGGACGTGGCCGGCCTCCGAGGCCGGCACCTGCAGCAGTGCATTCCGGGGTAGTAGTCATTGGGCGAGTGAGTGAGTGAGTGAGTGAGTGAATGAGTGAGCAAGTGTATATGTGATCAGCATTTTCAACCTAGCTGATTGGGCACCGCATCGACACCGCATCGCAGCAAGCACGTTGAGTTCCTCCCATACTCCATGAACACACGCCCTTCCTTTCTTTCGGCGACCACCGCCGCCGCCGCCACTCCAGTTACGCACCTTGCTGGCGCGCGCCCCCAGCTGCAGCTGCACCTTGAGCGGGCGCCAGTAGGGCAGTACCGCCGGCAAGTCCCGGCTCGCCCACACCGGCCCGCCGTCCGCGCCCTCGTCGCGCTCCACCTCCTCCTCCTCGCCCTCGCCCTCGCTGCTGCTCAGCTCCGCGGCCTTTGCCGGGTCCGCATCCTGCCCAGGCACCTTCATCTTCCTTTTACTATGCTGCATGTTGCTGCCGCCGCCCTGGTGGCCGTCGCCCGTGTCTTCCAAGTCCAGGGACTGCTGCGGCCCCGGCACACCGCGCAGGGGGGCGCCGCCCCACAGCGCGTCAGCCACCTGGCAGCGGTGGCGGGCGGGAGTTCCAACTTGTGGGGTGATAGAAACAGACCGAGCGGAGCTAGGAGCCAAGCTCGCGCGAGCAAAAGTGGGCGAGGAGCGAAAAGTAGATGGGGCACGGCGCGTTTGGCAGGGGCGTGGCATGGATAATCGTGTAGCGCTGATCACACACGCATCGTCGTAAGGCAACGACCCCAATTCAACATGTTATCGCTTGCCATCCAGCTCTGTCGTGAGCGTACGGCACCTCACCAACCACACACACACGTACAACACGCCCAGGCCCCAAGGCCCGCCAACCCGATCCCGCCGTCGCCGCGCACCTCGTCGTCCCACTGCCGCAGCTTCTGGCTCCTGCTGTACATCATGGTGGTGTGCGGCGGCTCGTCGCGGTAGAGGCTGGGCAGCCGCATGTTGCGCACACCGAACAGCGCCGCGCCCAGCTGAGCGCGGGGTTTCCATGCAAGGGGGGGTCCCATGCATTTAGATTACGGTAAGCGGAGCATAGGTAGACAGGGGGGCGGGTGGAGGTAGGTTGATGTGGGTCGGGTGAGGCAGCAGTCTACCACATCCCGCCATGCCACCCCGTACACACGCACAAAGCCGCACTCCCGCCTTCGCAAGCCGCACATTGAGCACCCTCCCCCCTACCGCCCGCTCAACGTCCACCCCCAGCCCCCGGCCCGCTCATCCGCACCCATGCCTCTCCCTCCCCCCGCCGGACGTCGGCACTTCATCTTCCTACAAACCCACACCATCCACATGAATGGCTAGCCCCAGGTATGCGATGGTCACTTTGGTTTGTGGAATAAACTAACCCGCCCACACACGCACACACGCACACACACCTGCAACGGGTTCATCCAGTCCAGGTGGTCCAGCATGAGGCGCAGCGCGGGGTTGAAGAAGTTGAACAGGTTCAGCCAGGCGCTGCCGTGCAGGCTCATGTACGGCACCTCGCCGGCCGCCGTCATGGCCACCGGCGCCGCCTCCGCCGCCGCCACCGCCGCCGCGTCGTTGCTGCCGTGGTCCGCCGAGCGGTCGTCATCACCGCCGTCCGAGGAGGAGGACACGCGGGACATGGCCGTGTCACGGTGGCTCAGGGTAGCGGCGGCGGCGGCGGCGGCGCCGTTCCCGCCGGCGCCGATGGCGGTGGCAACGGCAGCGGCGGCGGCGGCGCCGCCGGGCGCGCCGAAGGCGCTGGCAGTGCTGCCGCCGCGGCCGCGGCCGGGCACGCCGCTGCTGCCGCTGCGCGGCTGCAGCTCCACCTCATGGATGGACAAGCCCTCGGGCGCGTCCTCCAGCTCGTTCGCCTGGGCCGGCCCCTGCTCGGTCGCTTCCGCCACCGGCCGTGGCCCCGTCGCGGACCCCGGGCCCGGAGCCACCTTGGCCCCGCCGCCACCGCTCACGCGCCCCAACCCGGCGCGCGGCGCCTGCTGCGTCTGCTGTTGCTGCTGGTGGTGCTGCGGCTGCGGCGGGGCCAACAGCCCCGCCGCCCCCAGCTGCTGCTGCTCCGCCTGTGACAATTGCTGCTGCTGCTGCTGCTGCTGCTCCGCCTCCGCCTCCTCCGCCGCCTGCTGCCGCTCCGCCAGCTCCGCCAGGCGGTCCTGCCCCGCCGCGAGCACGTCCTCGTGCGGCAGCGCGTCCAGGCACAGGAAGTACGACATGCGCAGCTGCACGTAGCCCTGAGGGACAGCGAGAGATTGAGAGGGGAGAGCAAGGTGTGTTGAGAATGCCTAACACACAAAACGGAGTCATTTCGGGATTGCCGTCAAGCGGAATTTTACATGCTTTACATTGCAACGTCCGGCATGTCGGGTCTTCAAAAGACCGGCAGCCTGCTGTGTGCCCAATGTGCTCGCGATGTGGTCCCATGTGTGCCAGGCGGACGCTCAGGTGAGCGGCGGGCGGGTGGGATGGAGTGCAGGGCATGCCGGGTCGTGCGCACCTTGCAGTTGATCCACAGCACGAAGCAGCCGTACCTGCAATGAAAGGGCGGGGAGGGCAGGACAGGAGTGGGGGGATTGCGTGACGTCACACGGCGTGTGGCACGCGCGGGTGCGAGCCATCCGGCCGATTAAACAATCCAGAACAGGCATCGGCAGCAGCAACGGCTGCAACAACGCGCCCGGCGCCTACTCACGCGGAGAAGAGGTAGCAGAAGAAGAAGGGCACCAGGTAGGCGAGCGAGCCGGGCACCAGGTTGGCCAGGGAGATGCGGGACAGGTCGCCCAGGGCGGCGGAGCTGGTGGCCAGGCCGGCGCCGGTGTAGTAGATGGGGATCACTGCGGCGTGCGGATGACGCGGCGAGTTAGGGGGCGGGGAAGGAGGAGAAGGGGGTTCCAGGAGTGACACGGTACCGTGTAGTAGTGAGGTAGGCTACGCACAAGCGGGGACCGGTCTGCAAGGATGGCGCGAACAGCTGGCGGATCAGGATGTGGGGGAACTGCATGCGTTGTGGTACTCACTGACGGCGACGCCAAAGATTGCCATGAACGTGAACATCTGCATGCACAGCACGCAGCACGCGGCATGCGGCGCAAGCAGCATTAGAAGTCGCGATGACGCCGGCATGTGCTCATCATGGCGCCCACCCGCTTTCCCCGTGGTGACGGCCCAGACCCCTGAACCTCCAATCCCATCCGCCTGTTCTTAGCCTCAGCCACCCACTTCCGACAACCACCCGCCTCCTTGCTTCATGCACCCACCCATGCACAGAAACAGACACCGTGCCCACCCATGCACCATGCCCACAAGTACGCAATGGCCGCATCCGTGACCGGCACCAATCCCACCAATAGTCACCTCACCGCCGCCCACTCTGCTCACTGCACCCCACCCAACCCCACCGCACCCAACCCCACGCCACCCGACCCCACGCCACCCGACCCCACGCCACCCGACCCCACGCCACCCCACCCGCTCACATTCATGGCTGACCCCTCCCCTCCCCAGCCCCTGCCCTGCCACCTCCTCCGATGCTCCCCGCCCGCCCGCTCCCCCCCCCGCCACACCAACCCCCCACCACCTGCAGCCCGATCTGCAGCACGCGTGTGAGCACCAGCGCGTCGTAGCCGGCGGAGCGGATGATGTCGGCGTCGGACACGGACAGCAGCGGCTTGGCCCAGTTCCTGTGTGGTCAGGTGGGTGTGCGACTGGCTGGGTGTGCTGCTTGCGTGCGCGTGGTCGGCGATGGGGCCGGGGCTCGCAGCGCTCACGGCCTCGGTCCCTCCCCTCCGGACTTGAACACCAGCCCGCGCTGCAGGCCCCTAGCCCACTGTGTTCGTGTGTCCAGCGCACGTGTGTCTTCCCCACCAAAACCCGCCCACCCTGTAACGCACCCACCCGCTCACCCAGCCCTGAGCCCACCCACCAGATCTGCCGGATGGTGCCCACGAACATGAGCGGCGGGCGCATGAACAGGTCTTGGAGCTCCTGCGGCAGGCCAAGAGGTGTTTCGGGTGGATGTGTGTATGTGTGTGTGTGGTAGAGCTCACAAGGGAGAGAACAGCAGACGTAAGACAATGCGTGCGGTGCGGTGTGAGCGTGTGGAGTGGGAGGAAGTGTGACTGGAACGGTCCCCGCCGTCGGACAGGTGGACAGTACTAGAGGAGCTCCGGGAGCTCCGGCCGGGTACCGTCGTGGCAGCACGACTCAAGGCACAGATCTAGGGTGCGGGCGGAGAGAGCTGGCGGAAGCCAGGGCGTTGTGGGCAGAGAAGGTGGACATGCCGGCCGCCTTCACAGAGGCACGGGGCCATCGTTCACGTTAACACATTGGTGTCATCGCATTCCGCTGACGTGTGGCTGCACCACCGGAATGCCGGGCCAGTGCGGCAGGCAGGTAGCTCCACGCCGCACGGCGCCGGCGCATGGCGCACACAAGGCCAGGGCGCACCTGGCGGCGTTGGAAGACCGCGCCGGGGCCCTTCAGCCAGCCACGCCTGCACACACCGAAGGCGCACGGTCGAAACAGAAGGATTCGCGCGCTCGACCTCGGGAACCGGCAAGCGGCACTTCGGGTTCCCCCGTGGGGTGCCCCCCTCCCCCGCTCCCCGGCCCCCCCCTCTCGTCCGTAAGCCGCGGCCGTGCAGAGCACTCACAGGACCACGAAGCCAAACATGCACAGGCCACCCCACACCATGTTGATGTACAGCCTGTCAGAAGGAAGAATAGCACACGCAGCGAACGCTGGGGTCAAAGTAACTGGGACAGCCTGGCTGGCCCCCCTGAAGGACCCTGGGTGCGTTGGCCTCCAGCCATTTCGCGCGTTCGTTTCCGACAAAGGGCATAAAATCACACATTACTATACATCCTGTGAGCTTGGCCAGGCCAGACCGCTTCTAGCGGCGGTCGGAACTTTAGACGGTTCCTCTGCTCCAGCGGCGAGCGGAGATTTGTATTCGAGAGTCAATTATAGCTTTACATAATTACTTACGAGTCAAGGACCTGCTTATCATCGACCTGATACTGAGCATCGCCAATTGTCAGCACCTCCGGGGGCGGGGGCGGGGGCAAGGGCGGGCTCACGAGGCTCGCAGCCGAAGGAGGCCAGCTCGGAGCCGGTGGAAAGTTTGGAAAATTTGGCCATTTCGGCCATGCGTTCGACATTCTCTATTGCGTCCGCGGCGACGCGCCTACCTAGTTACTTGCGCATGAATGGCTTGGCTACGGTGCTTCTGAAGCACAGCTATGTAGTCGGAGCCTGGCAGATCGAATGAGCATGCCACCACCAGTACACAATACGGCGTGTCCGTATCAACGTGTGCGCGGAACCAGGTGGGGCTCAGCCATTTTCCGTTGCGAAAGGGAATCCCCTATGTGTGCTTTGTCTTGAACTTCAGGCGGAATGAGGGTGCCCAATGCCCAATGTGGGTGGCCGGGTCAGGTGCGCCGTGCGCCGGTGCGCGGATGGCGCGCAACCTGCCATCCGCGGAAACCTCCTGCCCGCTCTTGCCGCCGCTGTTACACGTGCTGGACCTGGGGACCGGCCCCAGCCTATGTTGCTACCTTACGAATGCCTATTGTTATCATCTACCGTCCGTGTTCGGCTCCAAGCCGCAGCCCGGTTGCCAACACCACGCCGCAGCGCCAGTGTGCGGGCCGTCAGCACCACGGCAAAACAAGCGACGAATGTGAGTTGTGATATTCGGTGGACGACCAGTGTATGCGGGCGCGCCCGCGCCCAGAGCGGAAAGGCAAAATGCCTTGAAATGGTATCCCGGCCAGCCAGCCGATTGGCACGATGCTGACAGACCTGCCGGCAGTCCTCGCTGGCGCGACTCTACTCCGCGATCTTAACATGGTGCAGGTGAGCGTTATACCGACGAAAGGTGCGCGCGAAACTCTGCACATGGTCGACCATGGTCTGCTTGCAATGACTGAATCCAGGCGATTCGCCTGCCGAACCAGGCCAGGGAACCCGCGAGCGCTTACGGACGCCACTAGTTGCTGCAGAAGGCTTGTGCATACCTGTTACACTTACATAAGTGACGAGAACCGAATTTCGGAGCACAGGCGCCCGGTTCCCTTGGCATTGGTATAGTTCGTGCGTTTTCTGCTCTTGAGGGCTCATGTAACACCACATTACTAGCTCAATGTTAATAAGGATGCAAGAGCTGTCACCTTAAGACGGTAAGGAAGGACACTCGAGGGGGGGGGGTGAGGCTTCGCTGCCGCTCTTGGCCAAGGGCAGCTTTGTAGAGTAGCTGGATACCAAGCAATTTAACATCACGTATGTGCGGTTTGGAGGCCTGGAGAAGCTAGCGGAGCTCGAGTAAGCTAGAGCGGTTGAATTTCGCTCCCCCCACGCCCCGCGGTAGCCACAAGATTCAAGTATGTTTTCATCAAGTATGTTTTCCTCATGATTGCTTGAAGCGCGCCCACGTCCTCGAGGGGCCCTGTGCGACCTTCTATATGCATGTGACCTTCGCGGCGCTCGCTCGAGCTCTGTCCACCCGTCTGTCAAACTCGCGGCGCTTATTATATTTTACGCAGGTTTCTTCTAAATGATTAGCTACGGACGCTTTGATGCGCAAGTTGGGCTCTTCCTAGGCGCCGTGGTTCCGGACCCGAGCTAGCGCGAATGGCGTCGGAGGCTCGCGCGCCCGGCGTCCGGCGTGCGAGCTAGACGGTCTGCACAACTATGCGAGAGCGTCAACACCCGCGGCGTCGCCAGCACACCGACTCGGGCCAAGCTTCGCTGTTGGCGGTGTTGCTCGTGACGGTGCTCTTAACTTCGGCCATCGCTTCGGACATGGCGGGCCGGAGCCTGCTGCCCACACTGCCCGGCGGGGATGCTGCAGGCAAACCACCCGCAGCACCGCTCACATCAGACACGCCCACAGCTGCGCCAGCGGCCGCGCCTGCACACGGCATGCGGCCACCGGGCGCTGATATTGCCGGCGCATACGGCAGCCGTAGCGGCAGCAGCGCCTACCCAGGCATCCCTGCCCCCAGGCCGCCTCCCGCGCCACGAACTCCAGCGCCCTCGTACTCGCCGTATCCTGGGTATGGCAGCGGCGGACCGGCCGACAGCCCCGAACCGCAAGTGCTGCCGCCGGCGAGCTACCCCCCTGTCATCCCCTCGCCGCCGCCACCCTCTCCAACACCGCCATCCTACCCGCAGCCCTCTCCTGAAAAGCCGTCCGCTTCGCCTCCTCCTCCACCCCGAAGCAGCCCACGTACCAGCTCGCCCTCACCGCCGCCGGAGGAGCCGCCGCCAGTCCCCGACTCGCCGCCATCCTCGTGGCCGTCCCCAGCGGTGCCGCCCCCCAGCGCTCCGACCGCGTCACCAGAGGCTTCACCGCCGGACGCGCCGCCGCCGCCCAGCCCGAGCCCGGTGTGTGCGCGAGGGAGCCTTGCAAGCATCCGGATGGATGCATGTATGTGCGCAGCTGCGGCAGTATCCGCTTGTATGCACGCACCTTCAAGTGCCTGCAACTGACCCTTCCCAATCGCCGTTGCTGACGTCCCGCCGTGCCTTCCGGCATCACGCCCCCATGCTGCAGCCTCCCGGCCCGCCTGTGGTGGAGCTGGACGGCCTGTCTATCCCGGCGGAGCTGGTGCAGCAGGCCGGCGCGCCGCCGGCGGCGGTGCTGACGCTGAGCCGGGAGCTGCAGCTGCAGGGCCGCGCGCTGGGGCAGAGCACCGAGGATGCGCAAGGTGCGTGCTACGGCCTGGGTGGGGGGGTGGGGGTACTTCATTCTAAAACTCAAAGCGAAACGACCAAGAAAACCCGAACCAACCCACCCAGCCCGGAGCGAGGAGGTGGTGTGGCCTTAACCTCTAGGTCTTGGTCGCCCTTGGGTCTGGTGCCTCGAGTCTTGAATCTTGCGATTGGTGTTGTTGGTAGACATGGCGTGCACCCAGGCTCGCGCGCGCATAGCCCAGACCTCATCAGCTAGAATATCGCGTCGCAATCGTAATAATCACCTGCTTGGTACCAAAGCATCGCCGGCGCCGCGTGGTGAGCGCCGGCAGTAGAAGCGGACATGCGGGGGGTCATGGTTGTACAAGCCCAAACTTAACCTTGGGGGGCTTGGTGCGGCTGGAACGGGGTGAGGCGCGTGCAGGCAGGAAGGACTGCAGAACACGTGTGGAAAACATGTATGCGGGGGGTAGCTGGAGTTCTGGGGTGCGATAAAACAGCATGTGTTTGCTACGGTAGGAAAACCCTGCGTGCGACTGCGGCTATGGCTGTGCCGTTCTGGGGCTGCTGACATGGGTGCGTGCTGGGCCCGCATAATCACAGAGTTGCGGCAGCTGTTCCCGGCGGCGACCGACGTCGTGGCGCTGAGCTGGAACGTCAGCGTAGTCATCTTCACCTACCTGACCGCCTCTCTACCAGTTGTTGACAGCAGCACTGCCGGGCCCGTGACCAACAGCAGCAGTGACGGTACGAAGGCCATGGTGAGTTTCGTATGCCGGCGTGCAGCACTTTCTCCTGCTGGCTACGGGTTGTCTTCCCGGTAACCATAACACCCTGCCCAATCTGGCTCCCTGCACTAAATCTCCGCCCGTTGCTGCGCTCTGCTGCTGCCTGAGCAGGAGCTGGTATGCAGCTCCGACCGGCTGGCGGTGCTGCGGGAGCGGCTGGCGGCGCGCTGGGGCCTTCGCGTGGCCGTCGCCTGCCAGTGCCTCGGTGATGTAGCAGCCAGCGGCGGTAGTGGCAGTACCACACGCAACACCACAGGCGCGCCGCCAGCCTCGCCGGCGCCTCGCGCGCTATCGTCGTCGCCAGGCACGACCACTGCAGCGGGGTCCGCGTCTGACCGCCGGCTGACCAGCGCCGCCTCCGGTAGCAACAGCGGCGGCGACGGCGGCGGCCATGGCGATGGGAACAACATGGCACGATCGCACTCGCGCAGGTGGGACCAGGAGACGCTGGCCGTCGCGCTGCCGCCGAGCCTGCCGCCACCGGCCATGTACGGCTTCTACGGCGCCGAGTGCCCCGTGTACCCGGCAACGGCTGCGGCTGTAGCCGGGTCCGCCGGCAGCCCGCAGGCGCCGGCATTGCCAGC
Source organism: Chlamydomonas schloesseri (assembly GCA_016834595.1). Lineage (NCBI taxonomy): Eukaryota > Viridiplantae > Chlorophyta > Chlorophyceae > Chlamydomonadales > Chlamydomonadaceae > Chlamydomonas > Chlamydomonas schloesseri. Next base: position 2,544,718 of record JAEHOD010000002.1, read on the forward strand.
GGCAGGGTACGGGTCGGCCGCCAGCGGTGGCGCGGTGGCGGCGCAGCCGCTGCCTGCGCTCGTTGAGCACTCCTTCGCTCTGACCGTGCAAGTGCATGCGGCTGACACCGCTGTCGGCCAGGCGCCGACCAGCACCATCTTGGCGCCAAGCGACACCCGCAGCAACAGCAGCAACGGGAGCAGCGGGAGCGCTGCCAGCCGCAGGAGCTCATCGCGGCTCCTGCAGCAGGACGGCACCCCTGCCGCAGGCGCCGACGGCGGCGGCGACGCCGGTACCACGGCTGCAGCAGGGCTGCGCAATGCCAGCAGCAGCAGTAGTAGCATGGCGGAGAAGGTCTACGACGATGTGGTCGTGTGGAAGCGGGAGCAGGCGCAGCAGTTGGCGGCAGGCGGCGGGGGGCTGGAAGGTGGCGGCATGGTGACTGCGGTGTGCGCCGCGCCCAAGCAGTCCATAACCGTGTCGACGCAGGTCCGAGCGCTGTATCAAGTGCCCCTGTCCCGCCAGGGCCTCGAGACCTTCTCAACTGCCTGCAGTGGTGGCAGTAGCAGCAGTAGCGGTGGTGGCGGCAGCACCAGGAGCGGCGACACGGCGCCGCTCTCCCAGGCGCTTCTCGGCTCCGCCGCGGGCAGTAGCAGCTCGCTGGTGTGTGCGGTCCAGGCGGTGGCACTTCCGCAGGTGAGCATGCTAGTGTCGCCGCCACAGCCTGCGTGCCTCCTTGATTGCTTTTTCCTGCGCAGGCTCTGCACTGCCTTGTGACCGCCCTCCCTCTGGACTCACGCTCTGGACTCCTGCCCACGCCTCTCCTCGTTCCATAACTCCTGATCAGGCTTCGGGGCCCAGCAGTGCCAGCCCCTCCCCTCCCACGGCCGGCGGCGGGGCTCCGCTGGCGCCTGGTGAGCAGGTGCCGCAGCCGCAGGGCTCGCCGCAGGCTGCCGGTGGCGGGGCCGGCGCACCTGCGGTGGCGACGGTGGCGGTGGCCGCGGCGGTAGGGTCCGCGGTGGCGCTGGGGATAGCGGGCGTGGCGGCGGTTGTGGTACGGCGGCGGCGGCGGCGGGTGCAGCAGCAGCTGGATGCGGAGCTGGCGGAGGATACTGCCAAGGTAAGGACAAGGTAGTTTAGGTGTGGGCGCGTGGTGCTTTCCTTACGACATGCAAGGAGCACACGCGCGTTTGGGGGTGATTTTGCGCTGGACCCGTTGCCAGCTGGAGGTGGTGGACCGCGCGACTCCCTGTGGACTACGGTCAGCACGTTTTGCCCGCCCCGCCACGTGACCCGCGCAGGCACTGTCCAACCCCTCGTTCGTGCTCATCCACGACTCGGTGTTCCCTATGCGGCGTTCGCGCGGCCTGTCTGTCAGCACGCACGGCGGCGGCGGTGGCGCTGGTCGCGGCGGCGGCGGCGGCGGCACCAACTCGCCGCCGTTGTCTGCGCTCGCGATGGCGCTGGCAGCCAGCGCCGCGGCGCGGCGCGCCGGCGGTGGCAGCCACACGGGCAGCGTAAGCGCCTTGGCCAGGGTCAGCGGCCGAGTCAGCGCCAGCGGCGCAAGTGGCGTCAGCGCTGCTGCCAGCGTTATGAACGGTTGCGGTAGATGCGGCTCACCGGCCCTTGGCAGCGGCGTGACAGCGCTCAGCTCGTCAGTCGAGTCCTCGCCTGCGCCTTTGGCCACCTCGCTTACCGCACGAGGCGGCGGCAACTTGCTAAACAGTAGGCGACGGCCGTACACCCGCCGAACACTCCCACACGGCGGCAGCGCCACCACCAGACCAGACGGCGTGCATAGCTGCTACGGGCCGTCCGGCAGTACGCCGGACCACGCCCGCCCCGGCATCCACGACAACGACGAGCTGCCGTACCAGCGCCAGCGCCGGATCATCCGGCGGGCGCTGTCACTGTACGGCGGCTCCGGCGGCGGTGCCGGCGGCAGCAACGACGGCCGCGACGCCGCCGGCGCGATCTCTGCCACCTCCAGCGGGCTGCCGTCCACCGGCGGCGCCAGTAGCGCGGTGTGCGCAAGCAGCGGCGGCGGCGGCGCGGCGGCTGACGTGACGACGGTGGTGGCGCCGGCACGGGCGGGCACAAGCGACCTGGCGTCTTGCTCGCCATCATTGCAGCTGCGTGTGCCCAGCTTGATGCCGCACGAACGCAAACTGCGGGCGCCGGGCGTGGCTGCGGCTCCGGCTGCGGTGACGGCGGGGCCCGGAACAGGCACAGGGCCCGGCTTGGCGCCAGCGGCTGGCGCGCGCGGCCGCGCGCTAGCACTGTACGCCCGCGCGCTAGGTGGCGGCAGCGTCACGGGCGGCGGCGGTGCATGGGCGGCAACGCGCCGCCCAGTGTCCGAAGGTGCGGATGGCGCCTCTTCCACCGTGACTGGGTCTCCCTCGCGCTCACCCGCTGGCGGGCTCACGGCGGGCTCCACGCCCACGCGTACACCGGGCGGCGTCAGCGAGATAAGCCCGGCGGTCAGCCCCAGCACCTCGGCCGCGCGGCACCCGCTGCACCGTGACGCTGCGGGGTTAGCCGCGGGTGTGGCTGTGCACACGCATGGTCATAGTTTTGGGCTCGGTGGAGGCAGCGCCACGGGCGGCGGCGGCACCGGGGGTTACTCGCACCTACGACCCGCCACGGCGGGCGTCGCGCCGGCACAGCAGGGCAGAGGAGAGCGGGATGGTGGTTCGGTACTTGCGGCTGTGGCGGCGTCCCTGGCGGTGCTGGGGTCCCGGTCCCAAGCAATATCAATACGCGGCGCCAGGGTGGGCGGTTGCATCAGCCGTGGGTCTGGCGGCGGAGCAGCCGCCAACTCCTTACCACGGGCGGTGGCGGCGCGGCGCGCGCTCGCATCCGCAGCTGCCGGCGCCACAGGTGCTGCTGCTGCTGCTGCTGCCAGGATGGCAGCGGAAGCGCTGGCGGCGCCCACTGGTGCTGTCACCGAGTCGCCGTCCCAGTGGCATCAGTTGCAGCAGCGCTTGCAGGAGGAGGAATCATGGCTCCAGGGCAGCTCGCCACGGCGAGCAGCATGTCTTGGTGGGGATGGAGCTGCGATGATTGGCCCCCAGGAAATTGCACCAGGGCTGGACGCAGCGACAGGCGCATCCACAGCCACCAGCACCGCAACAGGAATGCAGGCGTGCGACCCCGTTTCGGTTTTCACCACCACACACCACCTCAAGTCTGGTGGCGTGGGCGCCGTGGAGCCGGACGCGTTGGCGGCGGCCGCACCAGTTGCCGGGTCTAGCCAGGCCTGTTTGAGCATCACATCTCGCACACAGGCACTTGCACATGCGCCGGCGCAGTCACACGTGCACGCGCCAACCTCCTCGGAGCCGGACGTGTTCCTGCCCCTGTCCGCCCAGGTGCCGCCATGCAGCGGCGCCGCGGACACGGCAGGCGCCAGCGCGGGCAGCAGCGCCCGCGCAGGACAGACCAGGGACTGCAGCAGCCTCGCCAACAGCAGCCAATGTGAGGCGCCGGAGCGTCCGTCACTGCTGCTGCAGCTGCCGCCGCCATCCGCAGCATCTGGCTCTGGGCCTGACCCGCCGCTCTGGGCGTTGTCACAGACGTCGGTCGGCGGCGGCATGCCTGGGACTGGCGGCAGCGGTGGTGCTGGTGGCGGTGCCGGATTCTCGATGGCGACTGGCGGGAGCCGGAGATCCCTGCACGCAACGCGGCCACCGGATGTGGTGTCGCCACGCGGGGGACGCTCTTCGGCTGCTGCCCCCTCCCACGCCACTCAGGCCAGCTGGACCTCTGCGGTGGCCGCTATGCCCACTAGTCCCGCGGGTGTTGGGCAACGGCTGGCTGCCGGAGGAGGCGGAGGCGGCAGCAACACGAACAAGGTGCACCCGCTGCCGCTGTGCCCGCAGGCGCCGGACTAAAGCGACGTCCATGTGGGGCAAGCGAAGTGTAGGTTCCTGGGCACTCAGATGTTACCAACACCCACACGCAGCGCGCTGTGCACTCTGCATTGCTGCTGATTATTATGATATGGGGGTTTCTCAAGCGATTAAGGTTTGCTGACCGTGGGCTGTAGTTTAAAACACGGTTCTTACAAGTGCCCTGCAAGACCATAGCCATGGCTGCGGCGCCGATGCGTACATAATTATTTGCGTTATACGGCAAGCAAACGGGATAAAGAGACTATTGCATTGATGGGTTGGTGCCGCTCCTTTGTGCAGCAGTGTGCAAGAGTTACCGTATTGCATTGTAGTAGCGCGTGCGCATGTGGAAGTCGTGACAGTTTTCCCTGTTGTTGTCCGCGTGTCATTTCCCGGTTGCCAACGTTGCAACCTGCACGGGCGCTAGCCCTGTCCTTTTCTCCTGCGCGTCCTCAACCGGACAATCAATACGTGTCTAGCCATCCAAAGCGCATTACCATGGATGGTAGATAGGAGCTCCAGGACTATATGTGGTGCCTGGGCCTGAGCTCTGGCGGCACTCTGCGTTTGTCATAAAATTCTTACATGCACCGTGGTCAACGTGTCCAGCTAGGCTAGGTCGTACGCGTGCAAGGCCATGACAACTAGTATGCATTAATGAATACCGTTGGTGAAAGTCCGGTAGCCCTGTCGCTCGGCAGGAGGAGGAGGCGTGAGGAGGAGGGCATGGGATTCTTTCGTTTGCGCGCTGCAACCCGGCAGCAGGATTGACAAGATTTGTTTTGGGCTTAAAGGCGCAGTGCTGCTTTGGTGCTGATGTAAGCTGCATGTTTGTCTCCAGAATGCCGTTGGCAACAGCTGCCAGGGTACAGTTGTGGGCAATCGTGCTGTTTAGCGGGCAAGCGGGTGCTCATGTGGTAGGTCGTGTGGGACAACCAGGGCCCATTGCGCAGCAAGCGAATGCGGTGCGGACTGACACAAGTCGTGAAGACTGCTGTGTTTTCCTGCAGCTGCGTCATGCCAAGGTGCTATAAATGACGTTCGGGCCGCGACCAGATCCCTTATATCCGATGTGCTGTACACCAACCCGAGGCATCCTTGGTACCTTGGCTCCCGATCGAGGGAAAAGGACTCCGCCCCTGAGACTTGTAAATTAAAGCGTCGCAAGCACATGCTCGGCCACGCCGCTAGCCGTCCCGCCAAACGCCGCACGCCGCACAGTGCCTTCCTGCGCATTTAGCCGGAAGCCGCTGGGAAGCGGCCGTGCCGTGCGTGTTCGCGCGGCAAAACTCCCACGGCATGTGGCCTTGGTCTGAGCGTATACCGATGAAATCGCCCATATACCGGAGCGCAGATGTTACGTCTTGCAGCAAAACACAAGGTACACTTTGAGGTAGGCGACTCGGCTTCGCCATCGGCAGCAGATTTCCGGTTAACCGGCAGTGACCTTTTGATTCATGCTAGGAGACATCGGTGACCAGTTGCTCATATTTGCAGCGAAATAGATGCTGCTGAACCAGATATGGTTCAAAGACTGACGGTGCTTTGTGTTGCATGCTGGCTACGTACGCAGGTGGACGTGGCGCTGGCGAGCAGCCGCCGTGGGCTAGCGGTTGCGGAGGCGCAGCTGCGGCTGCATAACGCCACCTGGATGCGGGTGCGTGACGCCTGCTGCTGCTGCGGCTGCTGTTACCTGTAGCACCTACCACCCCGTACCTGCGGTGGCAGTGCAGCGCTTGTGCGGGCGTCAGTACCGATCAGGTTGAGGAGGACGGGGTGCAATGGTTATTTTCATGCAGTCGTATGCATGCCTGCAGGGCTTGAATACGTGCAATGCATGGCGCAGTTCTAGCTGCTGGCCGCGCGTGCGTGCGGGCACAGCACGTGGGATAACCCAGTTACTGCAGCTGAGCTGAGCGCATACTGTGCCTACACCAATCCATGCATCCATGCATGTATCGACACGCAGGTGGACTGCCCGCCCGACACCGCCACCCCATGCCTGGGGGCCAGGCCCTCGGAGCTGCCCTACACGTTCACGTGCACCGTACCGCCGCTGGCGGCAGCAGGCGGCGCGCAGCAGCAGCTGCCGCCGCCCCTGGTGGACAGCGTGCGGGTGCGGCTGGACCGATGGGCGGTGGTGGACGCGGTGGGGCTGGTCGGGTACGTGCCACTGCCGCCGCCGCCGCCGCCACCCGCGCCACCATCGCCATCCACGCCCCCGCCCCCGCACGCGCCGCTGGTGCCGCTGCCGTCCCCGCCGTCGCCGTCTGTTGCAGCACAGCGACCCCACGCTCAGGCACTGCCGCTACCGATACGCACACGGCTGCCCGGCCAGCGCGTCTCAGTTAGTGGTGCATTAACCTCCAGCGGCTGGGCAACCACGGCAGTCCCTGGCGGTATGGCTACCGCTGCTGCTGCCTCACACGCGGGCTCGAGGATGTGGGGAGATCGCCTGACGGCGCCGTCACGGCTGGGAAGACAGGCAGGCGGCGGCGGAGAGCAGTACACAAACAGCGATGCCACGTGTACTGGAGCCGCCACGCCGACGCACGATGCCGCCATTGAAACAGGCGGCGGCGGCGGCTGAGGGCCTGCTGCGGGACGCAGGGGCTGAGGGTCGCGTGGTGGCGCCGGCGGCTGTGGATGCGGCGGCTATTGCTTGCCCCGGCCGCACGGACGGCGGTGCACTCAGTGACAGTGGATGACCCGAGAGGTGTGGAATGGCGGCGGGGTCTCAGCAGCAGCTCAGATTTCGCCCCGAGCTCCGACCCCATGCGTTCGGCTGGCGGCGTCGTGGACAAGGGGCCCGGAACGGACGCGGGCCCAGTGTGGCTGCCTTGCGCGCTGCCGTCCCCGCCGCCATTGTCACCATTGCAGCGGCGGTGACCGCTCATGTCTTGTTCAGGTGGTTGAAACAGTTAGGCCTGATGATATGTGGGGCGGCACGGCAACTTCCAGATTGAGAGCAAGAGGATCGTGTTTACCACGTGGGGTCGGTGGTGCCCAGAATTTGCGTAAATGTGGGCATGCGTGTCATCCCTGCGGTCGTTGTGCTTGCCAACCCACCGAGGCGTGTTCGCAGCACTGCAAATGCGGGCTTTGCAGAACAGCATGCGTACAGCAAGTTTGTGTCTTGTTGACGGGCGCTGCAGCGCGAACGTGGAGAGGATGCCGCCGCTGATGGGTTGCGGAGCGCGTGATTCAGTCTCAAAAGGCTGTGCAGCACGCATTTCATTGTTTACTGCTGCCTTCATATGTAGTGCTTTTGACGTAACACCACGCGCACACAGCCACGCGGCGTTTTCCATGTGGTTCCGGTGGTTCACTGGCACAAACTGCAATAGCCACGTATTACAGGGGCTTGCAAAGTGATTGGCCCCTTCGGGAGGCTGAATTGGTGGCAAATCCAGCCTCGCGACTGGCCCAATTGTGCCTCCTCCCCGACCCCCCGAGCCCCATCCCGAATTGTGCCTCCTTCGTGACCCGCTACCCCGCTTCTCCCCCTGCGCCCCCACCAACTCCCTTGCCAAGCTCGCTGTTAGGGCTGCTGGTTGCGCTTGGAAGCACGCGAAACGGTGCAGGCGCGAGGGAAAACGGGCGGGAGGCAGGATTGGGGCAGAATTGCGGGTGCGGGCCCAGCGACCGAGCAAGACCCGGAATTGTGCCGCCTCTTTCACGAATCGAGCCTCCAAAAGGGGCCAATCACTTTGCAAGCCCCTGTAGAATTTGTTATTGTTTATTGCATGTAAATACAGGGGCTTGCAAAGTGATTGGCCCCTTCGAGAGGCTGAATTGGTGGCAAATCCAGCCTCGCGACCGGCCAAATTGTGCCTCCTCCCCGACCCCCCGAGCCCCATCCCGAATTGTGCCTCCTTCGTGACTCGCTACCCCGCTTCTCCCCTGCTGGGTAACACCATGCTGCTGGGTAACACCAGGCCTGCTGCATTGCGCCGTGGTGGCGGCGGCGGCGGCCCTGGGCCCGGTGATGGAGGTGGCGGTGGTGGCCCAGGGCCTGGTGATGGTAGCGGCGGTGGTGGTGGCGGCGGCCACAGCCCTCAGCCCACCAACAGCTGCCATGGGCTCGGTAGCTGCAGCGCGCATGTGTGTCGCGGAGGGGGCGGGGAGGGCCACGTGGAGGAGGAGGGCGCAACGTCGCCTAGAAAGCGGCGCCGGCGCACAGGTTGAGGCCTGCCAGAGTCTAATTAGTAACGTCTATGCGAGCATGGCGTGTGCGGTTTAGGTGGACTAGCGGGACGTTACTGCTGGACGTAATTTGGTGGGCGGTGCCTGGTCAAACCGACCCCGGCTATGTCCGGGAGATGAGGTAGTTTCGAAACCTTCGGCCTCAGACGGTGGATGTTGGCGTGCCCCGGTCCCGCAGGGCCGGGCCACCCATACGTTTCAGTAAAGGGGGTCATCGTTGGCGTGACCAAACGCCCCTATTTTTCCCCGCCGACGCCCGTAGCCCGTTGCATAGCTGATTTGCTATGCCGAACCAGTGTACACAAGAGGAGAAGAGCCCCAGCGACCGAGAACGACTTGCGCACGGAGTTTGTTTGTATCTGACATACTTATTATATGAATTGTTTTCGGCGTGATATTTTTATGATACAATCGCGCAGGCTGCAAAGTGACTTGGCCATGGATCTGGCGCAAACATGCAGCGCAGCAAAGTTTGCCCTTGTTATTGGATAGAAAGATACTCTAGTAAGCGATAGAGATACCATAATCGAGCTATGATGCCGAATAGACGAAAAACGACTGACGGGCCGAGTCTGGGAGCCCGGGCGAACTTGCTGTCCGGGCGAACTTGCTCGATGAAATCGCATTCATTTGCTACATGCAACACGTGGAAACCTTCCTGAGTTATCGGACCCCTGGCCGCAAAATGCGGCTGCCATGCGAGCAAGCACTGAGTTATTAAGTAGCGAGGACGCAACGTCGGCGTAAACCCTGAGCGCCGCTGCTATATAGCGCGGACACATTTACTTGAAACGCTGCCGGGCTGCTCTTAATAGAGCTGTCCACGCGGCGTCGCAAATCAGAATTTGGTCCTGAGTCGCTCTAGTTCCTGTGTCCAAAGTCGCTCCGTTGTGTCTGATCCGTTATCGCCTGCAGTGTTGAAAGATGGTAAAGCTGGGTGTGCCACTCGTTGCCCACGCCACGATTCCGCAACTCGCCGAAATTGAGGTCCTGGTCCAGGCCATTAACGCTTGCGAAGAGCGCCGTCGCGTTGCTGAAGCGCTATCTGACGAATGGCTGTGTTACTCCCTGGTGCTCCAAACCCCGGTCAGAGCCACAGGGTGTTGGTGTTGGGGGTGTGTCCTGTCGTGCGGCGCGTGGCTTGCGGCGCTAGGCTTGCTTGCGCTGCCTCTCCAAGCCGCTTCGTGTCAGTGTTGGGGGTGTGACAAGTCGTGCAGCGCTTTGCTATCGGGATGGAGCTGAGCTGTGCTTGTAGTTGTGGTGCCAGGCGGTCGCTGGGTTCCTCGCTTGTGCTAGGATACCGGTGCCGTGTTTGGCCTGGCACCCTTGCCGCTTCTCTTGCTGTTGGGGCACCAGGTCAGAGCCATGCGGTGTCGGTGTTTGGGTTGTGTCCTTGCGTGCAGCGTCAGGCTGCCGTGTGCTGTGGCTCTGAGTCCTTCCTTTGGTGCGCTCTTGTGTTGTTGGCTCGCCCGGCGTGGCCTTGTGCCAGCTCAGAGTGTTGCTCCTCTGCAGTGTAATGTGTTACAGCCCGCGCTCACATCACGTCATCGGCTCCTCACAGTCCCTGTCCCCTGGTCAGCCGTACGCCTCTGTTTCAGTCTGCGACGTGCATCACGGACTGACTTCGTCAGCCTTAGCCACTAAAATTGGGGCACGCCCCATGACCGCCAGGGCTGCCGCTAGTGGTGCGGGATCAGCCCGCTTTTCCCGTGCTTCACGGGGACCACCTCCCTTGTCCGTGTGGTTCCGGGGGAACGGGCAGGGGCGCGCCGGATTTGGCCGGTGGCATATTACTTGAACGCTGGCCGGGGTCCAGTATGTTCACATCTCATTATATTATTCCTCAAGTCAGTTGGCAGCCCCGCCTCCAGAACGCCCCCGAACGCGAGCCCAAGCGCCGGCTCGCCAACGCAGCAGATCAGAAGGACAGGAAGACCCCCGTCGTGCCCTGGCGTCTCACAACTTCTGCTCAACTAATCAAGCACAAAGCACTTAAAGCCAATAGTGCACTAATAGGTTCGAAACCTAGTTTGCGTTTGGAAGTTAACCAAAATACTTTTGCCCCAGTGACTTGGCGAGACCTTGAAAATGGCGATGCCTCCTCCTGCTAAGAACAACTGGTCTACGGGGATGTGCGACTGGTAAGCTCACGGCGGGAGGCTTTGCGCGCGCTCTCGGAGTTACCTTTCGCGCTTCGCACTGCTTGCACAGGTGCGCGCCGCCAGGCGGCTGTGGCATCTGTTGTAAGTCCATATGAGCGTGATAGGCGCTCAGATAGGCTTAGGGTTGACCGCGGGCTCTGGAAGGCTTGGACGACGGGCGCGACGTGGGTTGGTAACCGGCGACCCGTCCCCCGCTGAAAGCGTGCCGCACCTTGGTTGCTTGAATTGATGGTGCTGGTGCTTGCAAAACTCTCAGACGCTCTATTCCGCTTCACTTCGGACCCCGTCTAGCGTAATGGAAGGGTGACATCAGCTTTGCTCTGCTTCCCGGGCTCCGATTATGAACATGCTTGCAACATGCTTATCTAATATACGAGCCCTGCCATGTGCGGTCCGCTTCTACGCCACCCAACCATCTGAACACGCGTGCCGCTTCGGCAGTGCTCGCTTGCCTGTGGTGAGTGGTGGCGCTGTCGCCTCTTGTAGCCAGCTGCCTGTGGGGGCTTGGAGCAAGCCGCAAGATCCGTGGCCCAAGTACATGGGATTTATGGATAGGCACCACCTCCCCCAAACCCCCTTGGTTGACCGGGGCCTTGCGACCCCAGACCACCTGCCCTCCCAACGCCATCGCTGCTGTGCCCTGATCTCCCCTGGACCCACCACAGTCCCTGCTGCATGTACGGCCAGTATGGCGAGCTGATGCCGCCGACCGTGTGCTGCGGAGGCAGCTGCGGGGTAAGCCGGGTTCGCACGTGGCGGGCATAAGCCTCAGGCCTCAAAAAGGCAAGCGCCTTCCCGGCCTTACCTCAGGGCTGGACACCGTCGGTAGTCACGGAGCAAGTCGTAATACGGTATCAGTTAGACCAGGAGGTCTTAAGTGAAGGAAACGCAGGAGGGCAGGGCGCCGGGCTGGTTAGTCCTGTCGGCAAGTAGGCGTAGTAGGCAGGGCCAGTCGGCCAGAACGGGGCGGGCGCGTCTGGCGAAGGCAAGGGAAGGAAGGCCTGAACTGCAGGGCAACTGCCCATCTGGGTCAGCATCTGCAGCCCATTTCTGAGTTTTCACCGGTGCTGTGTCCCCTCTCGCGCCGCAGGGTTCCTGCTGTGCCATGTACGCACTTTCCATCATAGGTGTGCCGTGCGTGCTGCAGATGCAGGCCCGGTGAGGCTGGGAACAGGCTCTAGACTGCTGGCGCGCTCAGATCGCATGCTGTTGTTACGCTTTGCCAGTGTGTTGCAGAGGCAGGTGTTTGAGCTGTGGGGCCTTGCTCAGGACATGCGCTGATGCCGCTTGACTACTGGCGTGTGGCCATGGTCGACATGTGGGGGCAAACTATATTACTTGTATCAAACCCTGGTTATATCACGCTGCAGCGGCCACCTGCGCATGAAGTACAACATCCCGGGCAGCGCGTGCAACGACTGCTGCCTCACTTGGTGCGTGGGCCGAGTCAAGCGTGGTTGCGCTGGTTGGGTGGAGCTGCTCGCGTGCTTATGAGTCAATGTGGTTGCGCCTCGACAGCGGTGCAATGGCTGCTAACTTCTTCCCGCCCACTCTCCCGCTCGGACCACAGTTGGTGCTCGCCCTGCACCATGTGCCAAGAGTACCGTGAGTGCCACATCCGCGGCATGGGCAAAGGTGAGTGCATGCCTAGGTACCGGCAGCTGCCATGCTCGCCCAACTTGGTCTGCTGGCCACGTGAGCGCGCCCGCTCAGCGTGGTGCGTCGGGGTGTGCACAGCCCTGGAGGAGGTACGCACTGCGTTTCAGATACCAGCAGGACGCAGGCTCAGGGCTGAGGAGCCTCAGGTGTTGGTCGTGCCTTATGCATCGCTTGCAAGCCCCAGGTGGTCGTGAGCCAGCCGCTCAACATGGCCACACCAGCGCAAGTCAGCCTGCACGCGATAGGGTTTCCGCTTTGCGCTGTTACGGTATGCAAACATGTGCTGTGTGCTGTAATCCATGTGCCGCTCGCAGGCGGCGTGGACCAAGGCATCGCCGTGGCCATGAGTGCGCCGCCCGCACCGCAGGCAATTGACCCCGCGGCCCCGGCCAACAAGCAATGAGGCGTCCACACAGGCACACGCGGCGAATGACGCACCACCCGCCAGATTGTTCGTTGCACAACCATACCTACCATTCTTTGCTCTTCTGCCCAGGGCGTGTAGGGCGCGAAGACAGGGCAGGTGCGCAATTTGCTTCGATGCTGATGATACGGGGTCGGTGTGTGACGTATCTGGGTTCCTTAGAATTATTTTGCTATACAAGGAGCGTGACTGAAACAGAAGTCAGCTCAGGTCAGGTGTTTCAGCAAGGTGCGCCTTCCCTCCCCTGGTCAGTGCGTGAGCGGGCGCTATGTCCTTGCACGGTGATCGTGAGGGCGGGGGATGTGGAGCGTGGCTGTAGCGCTCATAGCGTGGCTGTAGCAGTGGAGGCGCAAGAGAGCACAGGGGTCGTGGGGGTTTCCAACATGTGATGTCGCAGATTGCTGCCGGTGTGCTGCCGGTGAGCTACCATAAGCTCAGCTGCCCTGTGGCAGGAAGTGTTTGTCGGCATGCTGGGCGTCTGCCTAACGGTCCGAAGCGTCTTCAGACAAATATGACGTCTCTTTTGGTCGTGCGCTGGCTGCCTCGGAGTAAAGTTCACAGGGCAATCAACAGTCTGCTGGGACCCCACAGGCCGCAGTAGGGATGCGACTCAGGACGCAGAGATTGCCGACGCGTGAAAAGTCTCAGAACCTCCAGCTGCTCGCAAGGCTGCTCGTCCAGGTATCAGGCGAAGACAGCGAGCGAGGGTAGCTGGGAGAACCTAGAGACTCAGCCGCGTGCGCCCCCGGGGATATGATCGCCTTTTACATGTAAATGATTAGCATACTATGTTTACGTGTAAGACAAAGTGGCGGCGCGGTGACGGCCCGCAAAACCCCGCCAGATAACCGGGCAAAACACAGGACACGTTCCGGGATGAGCGTGGCGCGCCCGAACACTTGCCGAACACTTGGATTGGTGCAATAAAACTCCATACATATACAGTGTACAGAGTGCACTGATTATATTAGCAATCTGCTCCAGCAAACGGATCCTTAACACGGTTGACTTCGAACTGACATTCTCACCAAGGGAGTTTAAGCGCGCCGGTGCTTTCTTCAACATGGCGATGCCACCCGCTGCCCCGAACTCATGGTCAACAGGTGAGTCGACTTAATAGGCGCTGTGCCGCTGACCGGGTCCGCGCTTGCTCGCCCGTTCGTGCCGCCTGCGAGCAGTCGGCTGCGGGTGACGTGTTGACTCCTGTTATAGAGTTGTGTTAAATGGTCCTCCTATCAGTCAAGCGGGCTAGTAAAATCCAGCCTTCCTAGCCTTGTGCTGACCCCACGACAATCTCGCGTCCCTTCCTCCAGGCTTCTGTGACTGTTGTGCGCCGCCCGGTGGTTTTGGAATCTGCCGTAAGTGTTCCGCGCGTTTAGGCAAAGCGTATTCAGCCGAGGGTACCGTCTTGCCGGGCTGCAGCCAAGGCCGTGTCAGCCCGAAATCTGCTCCGTGGTAATCATGAAATTGATTACTTATCAAATGCTGGGATCATGATGAACCCGGGGTGCAACTGCCCGCCGGACCTGTCGACATGGGGGCAGCGGTGACGGCGGTGCACTGCCGTTCTGCGTTGTAGTCACACCGGAGTGCAGCGTCCACGTAATTCAAGAATACTGCGCATCGCATTATGTCGCGCGATAAAGAAGGCACTGGTGACACGGCTACACCCGTCCCTTTTCCCCTTGACTTCGGCTGTGCCTCCGGCGGATGCGTGCAGTGTACGCATGGTGCTGGTGAGTGCTAAACGGGCGATTGTTCATCTGATTTTACTCAGCGTGTGTTCGCGTCCCTTGTCCTACCTCAAAGCTGTACGTGTGCCATATGCTTTCCCCAAACGATGCCGGGTGTAGTAGCTAGGGGCGTGACCCGAACTCCGAAGAGCCCTTGAGGGGGCCATGCACTCACTCACTGTCCTCGCAGCGGCCCATGCATGTACGGCACCACCGTGGAGATGATGCCGCCAGTGGTCTGCTGCGGTGGCAGCTGCTGCGGCGCTTGCTGCGCGTATATCGGTGCGTTTTGTTTTCGTGGAGTCGTGCTGCCAGCGCATCAATTGCTTATTGCCATGCACACAGTATAGGAAGGCGAAAAGGATTGGTGCACGTCCTATGCCATTGACGCCATGCATGCACGCCACGGGTACCTCCCAGCCCAAAGCTTAGTGCCGAGCAACGTTGCATGGGCTAACGTGGCGCCCCGTCTCCCGTCTCCCACCAGGCATGTCATTCCTTGGGTGCCCCTGCATCCTCCAGGTGCGGCATGAATACACGTGATTGCCTTTAAAAGCATCTAGGTGTATGAACTCTGCATGTGAGGGAATTGGAACATGATGTTCACGTGGCCTCCCTTACAACGTCCCCTACCTTCAGATGATGTCCCGCGGCTGGCTGCGCTCCAAGTACGGCATCCCGGGTGGGTTTACTGGCCCTGGCATAGCTGGATAGGAGATAATCACTCCATCGGCCTGGTGACCGCCGCCTCCTGTGACCGCTTGGACGTCAAGTTACTGCTGTAGCCAAGTATGCAACTATATCAACCCACATAGCCAGCAAGCAGCGCACACCGACGTACTGATACAGTTTTTATGTTCATCGCACAGGTGACGGCTGCACGGACTGCTGCCTCACGTGGTGCGTGGGCGGGTTTGAAAATTCTTTGGAACTGCTGCTTGCATGCAACTGCTTCAAGTGACGACCCCCCTATCCTCACTCCTTTATACCTAATCTGTCATCTCCATCCCTGCCGGTGCAGTTGGTGCTCGCCCTGCGCAATGTGCCAGGAGTACCGCGAGTGCAAGATCCGCGGCCTGGGCCCCGGTGAGTGGCCGGTAGCTCGCAGACGCAGGAGTCGCAGGGGACTCCATTGTGTGCATGCTGCAGCTGACGTGACCCATTCAACTACGCCACCCGAGGCCTCTCGTGCAGTCGAGATTCGCACAGCAGCCATCTAACGCTTGCTACTGGAATGCGCCCCGCCGTCGTGTAGGTGGTGTCGAGCTCAACAAGCAGAACCACGCCGCGTCTCCGCCCCAGCAGCAGATGGTGGCCGTGCCGGCACGTGAGTCGTGGGGCGTGCGTCGGCTGCGTAAAAAAGGCCGGTCCCGATGTACGGGGCTTTAACGGCGCATGTCAGGTTTGGGGTGTTGCATCCCGCCTATACGGCCGCACCAGTTGGAATGGGCAGGACCTCTAATGGCATCAACCTGCGGGGCTGGTATTCACGACTCCTTGTACACCCGTTATGTGCCCCGCAGCGTACCCATACCCGCCTGGCCAGCAGTACCCGCCACAGCCGCAGCAGGGCTATCCGCCCCAGCAGGGCTACCCGCCCCAGCAGGGCTATCCGCCCCAGCAGGGCTACCCGCCCCAGCAGGGCTACCCGCCCCAGCAGGGCTACCCGCCGCAGCCTCATGCGTAAGACGGTGCTCCTGCAGCCCTGATAGCTGCTCTGACCTCCACCAGCGGCGATAGGAGTACACGGCAAAGGGAAGGCGCGGAAGCAAGCGGGGAAGAGGGGGGAGCAGCTCGGGAGTGCCATGAGGGCCTTCGGAGTAGCCTGGTGGTACAAACATTCTGCACGTGCATACGTGCGTCTGGCACAGCGGAAACCGGTGGCATGGATGTGAGCTATGGGACGACGTCCAAGTGTTGTTGGTGGCTCTTCATCAAATCAAAGTCTATGCGGGTGCAATACTGCTTACCGACATGCGCTAGAATGCGAATGTGAAATGTTGCTTAGCAGACCCCTGCGCTACTTGACCTGGCACTGTGACCTCACTGTTACTGACCGGTTCTACACACTTGTATGTCTGACTGCTGGTGGGGGTTAATAGTACAAGTAGCAAATGGGTCTCAGCCCCACAGTTAGAACAACATCACTCTAAAATGTGTTTTTGTGTGATGCCCGTTCTTCAAGCGCGGAACAAGCACGTTCAAGGCTTTTGCCAGGCTAATCTTTAAATGCTTTCCAGCTGGTAGCATTGGAGTCGTGACGAAGTAGTTTGTGGTCCAAGCCGTGTAAGAGCACTTGACAAGTGCCGGGCGCCCGGAGCGTGAGGAACGCACGCCAGCAAAACGTTCCAGCAACCCCCAGCCAGCTACTGTACAGTTACGGTGTAGCGCGTTTCTCCTGCCTATACGCTCGATCACCTGCTTGCTTGTAATTGTGGATACCTGGAGGGCTTCGGACACTACTAGGACCTCGCACTTTTGCCACGCCATGCTATGCGGCCGGTAGAGATGCAGTGAACGGCACTACACGCGGACATCGCACGAGAGGCGCAGCAGGGAGGCCAGGCGACGCTGCCACCCTCAGTACCCGTCGACCCAAACTCAATGCGCGCAATGCAGCGGAGGATATGGCGCACAGTACGGTGGGAGCAGGGGCAGCTGGAGATTATGTGGCGCCTGCCAATGGACGGCGTGCCACTGGCGGGCAACAGTCACCTCTCCTCAGCACCCGTGGAGGCTTGCGGATGCGGCACCTTTTGCGCACGGAAGCGGTGGTGCTGGCCGCCCTGTCTGCTGTAATGTTACAGCTGTGGGCCTGCCTCCGACCCGGGCCCGACACACGGCCTCTGCTGTAGAGCATGCCAGGAGACGGTTGAGGGCAGGAAACAGAGCGGCGCAGCAGCAAAGCGGCATTGACAACACGATCGAAGCGGACGCTCCCCTGGGACGCTCCTAGCCTGCTAGAGGTGGCGAAGGCTAAGGCTGTCACAGGGTTTTGGAGGCGGCTGCACGAATTCGCAGGCCTAGGGCTGCCACGTAAGGGATGGCGGGAAATGGGTGTAGGCCCCCCCTTGGTGCAGAATGGGTATATCAGGGTGCGGCAGCCCGAAGCCTAACGTGGCGGAGCGAGGGACAAGGCGTGCCGCTGCTGAGTTGGACTTGTGTGCTCAAACGGTTTTCTGAAGCAGCGCGCAACCGCTGAAATGAGCGGGTTGTCTTAGTAGGTGGGGTAGCAGTGAGTTCTGGTTAGGTAGGGAGCGAGGGGAAGCCCTTGTTTGCTTCTAGGGGCCTGGCTGGTTCGTGGTTTGAGGCATGTTCAGTATGACCTGTCCCCTGTGCGGTGGATCCTATATGTTACAGCTGTGGGCCTGCCTCCGACCCGGGCCCGACACACGGCCTCTGCAGCCTACCAGTCTCTGGACTGGCGGTGGCTTAATGGGTTTCCGCCGGCTTGGGAAGAAGAGGTTACATGAGCAGTGATGGGGTGTCAGGCGTTGGCTCCTGGGAGTTGCTCGGGGAGTTTCCTTCCTTGCCGTGTGTGAGTGACGGGCCCCAACCCAGTTCTGGTAAACCGCTGCCACCGGGGTGGGAAGCAATTCTCGCGCGAGTGACGCCCAGCTGCGCGCACGCTAGCCGTAGCGGGATGAGGCCGATGCAGAACTCGAGTGCGGTTAGCAAGACGTCTGCGCCCGCCTCACTCTATCACACTCTCACAGCACACGCCACAGGGCTGCCACATGCCCCGCATCAACTGCCTGCCCATGAAATGGCCGTGCCGTAATAGAGCCCGACATGAGTGCAGTTTGTGGTGCGTTTCGTGAGAGCCACGGTGAGAGCGAGCGCCTTCCTGTTCAGTCCTGTTACGTCTGACCTATGGAGGCAGGCGCCCTGTGATCGCGGCGGTCAAGCATGGAGTGCGCTTAGCTCGCCGTAGGCTTGGTTAGTGTGCGCCGTCCAGGTTGTCGGCGCTCTCGCCAGGCTGCAGTGGCCGTGATTCGGGCCCAGGCCAGAAGTCCCCCCACAGCTGTAATATATAAACACTTTTGACCCATCAGTAGAGCGCTTGACAAGGAGGGGAGACAGTCGCCGCTGCTGCGCCCTTATGACCGAGTCAGCCTAACCGCCGCCAACGGATTCTTTTCCCGCCATGCAAGGGCATTGAAGTGTCGGGCTCTGTATCAGCGCTCATTAAACCTGTCTGATCCAGTACTCTAATAGTGATTCGCCTCACGTATTTTCCCCTTGAGCTCCCAATCAAGAAAGACGTCTGGACGCGACCCCGTTGCCTAAACTATTAATTCGCGGTCAACCTATCTCGCAGCGCTTTGGGCAATTCCTTGTGACGACTCAGAGTATTTTAGGCCGACAGATAGCGGTCGGTGTGTCTGTGCCTCCGAGCAGCAATTACGATGGACCTCAGCGGCATGGACCTCTTGGTTTGGAGTCCGGGCGCAGTTTTCGGCGTCTTCCAATGCCTGGAGGCTCCTGACGACCTTGGACGCTCAGCATGTGTGTCGCGGCTGTGGCGGGACGTCTCCCGCGTGCCCCAGCTTTGGCACGCGCTTCTGGCAGCCGAGCACATGCATGAGCACACGGCTGCCACGCGCCCGGCCCCCACTTATGGCAGTTGCAGGAGGCAGGCGAGCTGCTCGCATAGCAGCGGTCACCCGTCAGTATCTTGCTGCATGTATGGTTTTAACTCGCCCTTGTGCGAGCTACTGCAGGCGCCGTGCGACGCGCTCGGCAGGTGCGTGGCCATGCCGCTTGGTGTGCCTGTGCCGACAGTCTGTGCGCACCGCTACTTTGGGTCCGATGCGGTTTGTGATGAGGCAAGGGATCGAGTGCACTGTATCAATATTTGTCGTACGCTGCCAATCTTATGCCCTGTCTTGCACGCAGGCCTGCGGAACAGCTGCGGCGGTGGATAGGCATTCGTAGCCTACAGCAGCGCCCTCGGTTGGGCCCGCATCCAATACCTCCTGCGCCTCCACAACCGCCGCCGCCAGCACCGCGGCGGCTTGACGGCGTGCGGGGGTCGCGGGCGGCATATGATACCGCGACCCAGACCCTGGTCGTGTTTGACCAGCGGCAGCAGCGTCTTGCATTTGTCCCCCTGGATCGAGCGAATGCGGCGGCGGCGGCGGCAGCGCACCACAGCCGCTGGCCGGCGGATGGCGGCGGCGCATGGCGGGAGGTCCCCGTGCCGCCCATGCCGCCGCCGCAGCTGAAGCTGCGGCAGCGGCAGGCGCGCGAGCTAACGGGCGGCCTGGGCGGCCCCGCGGCCGACGATGACGGCGGGGCCGCAGCTGCTGGGGCCGCTGGCAGTGCAGACGAGCCTGAGCCGGCGGGAGAGCCGCCGCCGCCGGCCACAAGCGGCGAGGAGGCGACTCCAGAGGAGGTAGCGGATCTGGGCGGCAGCGGCCTCGACGTGCTGGTCTCATGCTTGGGTGGCAGCGATGGCGCAGGGGAGGCCTGCGGCGGCGGGGGTGGTCGCGGCGCCACGTGCACCCGCCGGCTTGCGCCTGGCAGCGGCTATGTGGCCTCTGGGCACCCTGACGGCCGCGTCCTGGTGCGTCCGTGGGCGACTGGGGGCCTGCCTTTGAGTATGTTGGCGGAGTTGCTATGTTTTACTAGGTCACCGGGGCAATGGCTCATGCAGGTGACGGATTGACCACAGCGCGGGGCACCGCTCAACGGGCATTCAGCACAGTCATTGCTTCCTGCCTGCCGGCCTGTCCGCAAACTGTGACGGCACGTGCTGTAGCCTGACGTGAGCTGCTGCCATGCAGGTGTGGGATGTGTCGCGTGCAGCAGCGGTGGGATGCCTACCATCCATCCAGGGCTGCGGCCGGGGCCCGGTGCTGGCGTTGGCCGCTGCGGCCATGCCGCCGCGGGGCAGCTGTGCGGCTGATGGAGAGAGTGGCGACGATGACGACGATGGCGATACGGAGGTGACCGTTTCGGCAGGCAGTACCAGAAACCAAGCCGCGGGTCCGGGCGCGTCTGTTGCTGCCGACGCGGGTTCCAGCAGCCGGCTCCGCAAGCGGCACACGTGGTTTGCGGTGGCGTACAGGGAGGAGGTGCTGGTGTGGAGTGCGCCCCTGCCGCCGCTGCCCGCCGCTCCAGCGATCAACTCCGCCGCCACCTCAGGCGTGTGCAGCGCCCTGCTGGACACAGCTGACGCGGTGGCGCCCCTGCCACACGCGCGGCTTGAGGCCATCATCAAGCCGACCCTGGACACAGGTTGGTGCCGTCGTAACCCTGCACACGCGTTTTTCTGTGTTACAGCGTGTCAAAGCTCAACTATAGTAAGGTGCGCAACCCGTATGGGCACCCGCAGCATGACATGCGCACTTCTTGACCTACCGGTTTCTAAAACCCACCCACCATCGCCACCTCAAGTTGCATGAACCATGCTCAGCAAATACTGCCAACCCACCCTAACTTCCTTGTTCTTGACTGCTGCATTCGCGCACCCCCTCAATCGCGGACAGCCGTACGTTCCATGGCGCTGAGCGGCCGCCATGGCGTGCTGGCGCTGCGCTCGGCCGACGGCGTGGAGTTGAGGTCGGTGCGGCGCGCGGACGCGGGCCGCTGGCTGCACGGCTTCCGGGACAGGTGCGTGCGTGCGTGCACCTTGAGGGGTAGGTGGCGGTGGAGTGGCACAGTGGGTCAGTAGGTCGGGGCGCAATGGCCTGTCAGGACAGTCCAAGTGCCGGGGCAGGGAGAGCTTGCAATTGCAGTGCAAGGCATGCGGGTCAGGGTGGCTGTAGCAAGGGCGGGTAGCTGGGTAGTTGGTCACCGCACAAGCGACCCAACGCATCGGTTTTGTAAGTAGGTGGGCAATTATCAGTGCGCCCGTTTAACTACCCCCGCACACGCGCAGGCGCAACACGGCGGTGATGGTCCTGGGCGAACTGCTGTTCGTGGCCGCTTCCAACCCCGCCTTCATGATGGCCTCTGCCGGGCCGCCGCCGGCTGCGCCGCCGCCATTCGCTGCACTCGAGGGAGAAGGAGCATCAGGTCCCGCTGCTGCTGCGGCGGCGGCCATGCAGGTGCTGGAGGAGGCGGAGGCGGCGGCGCGGCCTCTGGGTGCGGCAGCGGCGGGAGGAGGTACTTCTGCTGGTGCTGCTGCTGGTGCGGCGGCGGCGTGGACGTGTGACTTCCAGGTGGAGGTGTCGGCGGTGGACCTGGGGGCGCTGGTGGCCAGGTGCGGTGGCGGCGGCGGCGGCGGCGGCAGCGGCGGCGGCGGAAGTGACATTGGTAGCGGCTCAGAAGCAGCGGCAGCGCCCGCGGCAGGCGGGCGCCAGGCGGAGCTGCGGGCAGTAGGGGCTGGAGCCGGAGCTGGTGCAGGGCGCAGCACTACAACTCCACCCACAGCTGCAGAGCCTGGAGCGCGCCCCGTGGTGGTCCGCACGGTAGGCAGGCTGCTGGCCACTGCACCCATCTCTTGCTGCGTTGATGTGATACAGCCGCATCCTAAACTGGCTGATGCCGTGCGCAGCTGCGCACGTCCGGCACTTGTTTGCTTGCCAAATGGCACGCGTGCCTGCGGCCTCACCCTCACCACCTCCCACCTTCCGACCTGCGCCCTGCAACTGTGCTTTCGCTGTCCTGACTTGCCCCGCGCCCTGTAGACTAGCCCCGCCCAGCGCTGTCGCCTGACCCCGGCGGAGGCGGGGCGCATCCTGTGGGACCAGCCACTGCAGGTGGGCGCGCGTGTGCGCGGGACCGTGTGCGTGTGTCTCTGCATGGGCTGGAAACACGCATGGGCGTGGTAGGCGTCGTGGCGTTCGGCCTGAGAGCCACCTTGACACGCTAGGCGCGAGAAATGATCTTGTTATCTGAATGTGCCGCTACTCGGCGGGACAAGCATGGGTGCGCGGGACACCGGGAGGCTGGGGCGGGATCTTGGACTTGCGGCGTTGAAGCTGTGCGGTGTGGCTTTGGAGAGTCACGCACCCAGGTGCCTGGCTTGGCTTCGACTCACTGTACGTGGAATCGCTGGACTGAGAACCTGAGGGTGTGCAGCAAACCTGGCGGTGGTTTCCGGTCGCAGGGTGGATCCCCGTGGCTTATGTCAGACCAGGGCATTCGACGACCCTTCCGCGCTTGCGTGATCGGGCTGTCCTCTCTTGTAACATCGCAATCATAATGAATGCCGCTGCGACCACCATGCATGCGGGCCTTCTTACTACATTATTAAAGCCACACGCTCCATCACATGCAGGTTTGCGCCACCGGCGGCTTTCTGATGGTGAGGTGCCTGCAGTTTGACGCAGCGCCGCCTCCTCACGTGCAGCACCAGCAGCCGGCGAACCAGGCAGCTCAGCTGCTGTGGCCCGGGCTCTTCGCCTTCCCCATGGGCGACCTAGTGGCAGGGCTGCAGCTGACAGGCGGCGCACCCCAGAGCCAGCGGCAGCACCAGCCACAGCAGCGCTCTCAACAGCGCGACGCTGGGCGGCATGAGGGGGCGCTGGCGGAGGAGACCCGGCGTGCAGCCGCGCGGTCGCTGTCTGCAAGGGACACCATGCGCAGCGTGGCGCCAGATGGCCCGGTGCAGTCGGCGGAGTACCAGCTGCCGGCCTCAGCGGCAGCGGTAATGCGGCAGGCAGGTGCTTTCAGCGTATCAGGCGCAGCTGCGGCCCACCGACTCGGCACGGACCGGGGACACGCCGAAGCTGGAGAGCCCCCTCACGTGCCCGCTGCGGCGCCCAGCTCTCCGCCGCCGCGGCCGCCGGTAAGCTCCACAGC
The DNA here is from genome assembly GCA_016834595.1 of Chlamydomonas schloesseri. Taxonomy (NCBI): domain Eukaryota; kingdom Viridiplantae; phylum Chlorophyta; class Chlorophyceae; order Chlamydomonadales; family Chlamydomonadaceae; genus Chlamydomonas; species Chlamydomonas schloesseri. The sequence goes on from JAEHOD010000002.1 coordinate 2,567,529, forward strand.
CGGCGTGGTCATCAGTCGCACGCTGAAGCCATGCGTGTTTATGTGCAACCGAATGCACGGCAGCGGCAGGAGCAGCACTGGCAGCGCCGCCGCCAACAGGCTGCCGCCCAGCCTGCAACTGCTGGCGGCGCCGCGCTGCCTAGCACTGGTGACGCCGGGACATGAGGTGTGGCTGCAGCCGGTGCCGTATGCTCACCCACAGCGCGATGAGGAATGAAAAGCATTCGTTCATAAATAAAAAGTGTAGTTCAACAATTCTTATGTTTTACATTTACTGGGTCACCGCAACAGCCACATTGTGTTTTACACTTGTTGGGTCACCGCAACGGCGCTCTCGCCAGTCCAAAGAGGCTGGTAGGCTGCAGCGGCCGTGCTTCGGGCCCGGGTCAGAAGTCTTCCCACAGCTGTAATATATTAGCTTGAGCAAGACGCGCGACAACAGGTCGTAGGGCAACATTGCTATTTCAGTTTGTTTCAGTGTAGGGGTCCAGGACGCGTACGCTTGCGCAGTAATCACGGACGTTTGGACAACGTAGCGCTGGAGTAGGCTCTCGCCAGGCTTCGGTACGGGTTACAGCTCACACACTGTGCGAGTGTCATTAGGCCTGGGTATGAATGTATGATACAGCTCACACGTACTGGCGTATTATTGCTGCAGTAACGCCATGGTAGCGCACCTGATGCCACAAGCGCCAGTTTCAAACAACTCCAGATCTTATCGAGGTGTCAAAGCCCGCCTGTGTCTCTGCCTCCCCAACTCCTGTCTTTCACCAAGACCCGGTACCTGCCACACTGCCCTCACGCGTGCCCTACTCCTCTGCCGCGCCAACGCCAGCGCCCTCCTCCACTGCCCCTGCCTCGCCTTCGTGTTCCGCATCTTCTGATTCCTGCTCGTCCGTGTCTTCGTCCCCCCCGTCCTCATGAAGCCCCAGCATGGCCGCACGGATCCGCTCCTCCTGCTCCGCACTGAGCGCCGCCGCCCCAGGCTGCGCCCGCCACACCGCCAGCAGCGACAGCGCGGACGCCCCCTGCTTGAACCGGATGCGGCACACAACGCTCCGGACAACCTCCTCAGAGCTGGGCAGGCTTGCGGGCGTGACCAGGCCGCGCTCTGACAACCAGGACAGCACTGCAAGGTCACCTTTGCAGGCCATGTAGAACCAGTCCTGGCATGTGACCTGCGCGTGGCGTGCACAGGCGACGTGATTTTGGAGCGACAGTGTGTTGCGTCGGGACGGTCGCAAGCACAGCTTGTACTAGTGTTTATGCAAAACACACATGCGTGCTTTGACTTGATTCTCCCTTGCGAACTTAACTGACACCAGCGGTGCACCCCCTGACGCACGCTGCAGGCCGCCGACTAAGGCACAGTATGGGTCAACTTGCACTCGCGCCTTTGTGCGGCCTTCCAATACCACTAGCCGCATGCGCACAGTGACGTACAGCCCCCGCCATGCCCCCCACCCCTGCCAGTCTCGCTAGCAGCAAGTGTGTGGTCACGCATCCGCCCGCTTCTTGTCCCCCACCTCCTGATGCTGGCCGGCCGACAAGATGGCGCCCGCCAGCTGCAGGTTGTGTGCCGCCGCCCAGTCCAACGCCGCCACGCTGCAGCCGCTGGTGGCCAGGGCCTTCAAAAACACTGGACCGCAGCCTCCCTGCTCGCGCAGCCGCCGCAGCAGCGGCAGCGGGCCGCCGCAGAACGTTGCACGCAGCAGTAGCTTCTGCCACGACCGCCAGTCCAGGTCCACCGCCGCCTCGCTGAGCCAGGCTGTCACATCCAGGACATGCTCCCCTAGCCCCAAGCTCTCAGCGTCGGACACGGAACGGTCCCACAGGTCCACCTGCTGTCGTGAGAACACGGCGCCGCGCTCCCGCAGCAGCTGCAGCGCGGCGGGGTGCCCGCCCGTGCTGAGCGCCCTTTTGTTGGCCTTCTCCCGGCGCACCAGGCCCGAGTCCAGCATCCATGCCAGTGTGCGCACGTCGCCCTGCGCCGCCGCCGCCCAGGCAACGTCCTTGTCAGGAGCGTAGCCGCGCGCGCGCAGCATCTGATGGGTGGCAAGGCGGCAAGGTGCATATGTGTGAGTTATATGAGTAGCAGGCCGTGGCGAACATGTCGTCCGATGGCTCGGCAAGGCCACTTGCGGGCAGCAGCTTCGAAAGTCCTGGTCAAAGAATGCACGGTGAATCCCCAGCGCATGCTGCGAGAACGCATGCGCCCACACAGGTTGCCCGAGGGACACACGGGAGCGGCCCCACGCACCTCGAGTCGCTGCGCGTAGTCCGGCGGCATGCGTGCCTCACTGCTGACACCCCAGTGCTCGGGCATCCACCTGACCACTTTGTCCTCCTCCGCAACCGCGCCGCCCGCCGCTTCCTCCCACCGCCGCATGAGAAATTCAGCCTTCTCGCGCCAGTCCGCCGTCGGGCTAGCCGCCGCACCGGACAGCGGCGCTACCAGGCCCGCCTCCATGACTGCGACGAGGTCTCGCCCGACCAGGGAGTCGAAGTGCCCGCGCAGTACGGCAGCTCTGCATCCGTACGCCACGCGACCCAGGAGCCACCACAGGGCCTCGGGCGCGACGTACGGCAGTGCGCGCTCCAGCAGCGCCTCACAGCCGTACGCGGCTGCTAATGTGGCGATGCTACCTGCTGTGTACTCATCCATCCAATGAGGATCATCCTCCCACACCTCCTCCTCCTCCTCCTCCTCCTCCTCGTCGTCCCACTGCGCCTCCTCCAACTGGCCTTCTGGCAACGGCTGCTGCAGCGGCTGCTCCTGCTGCTGCGCCTGCTGGAGCGGCTGCGGAGGCTCCGCCGCTTGAGGCAGATGCCCCGGCGCCTGTGGCGGCTGCTGAGGCTCCACTGGTGGTTGAAGAGGCTGCACCAGCTGCTCCTGCGGTTGCCCAAGGCCCTGCTGCCCCAGCTCCTCTTCGGCCAAGAGCAGCCCTTGCTGCTCTTGCCCGTCCTCCGGCGCCGCCATTGGCTCTGGCGCCATAAGCCAATCCAGCACGGCAATCTGGCGGCCGCGGCACGCGGCACCCACCAGGCGGAGCCAGGCGTCATGGTCGTTGTGCAGGGAGCCGGGCCCCTGGCGCTGCTGCAGCCATTGCAGGGTGTCCAGCTGCCCCATCTCAGCTGCAGCTGCTTCGGCACTGTGCAGCAACAGGTGAGCACCCGCATAATGCAGCAGCCGCTCCAGCGCGGGAATGCAGCCGCCGCCCGCCGCGGCCGCCAGCACCGCACCGGTCACGCAGCAGCCGCAGTGCATCAGCGCCGCGTCCAGGCTTGCGGCGTCACCGGATGCGGCTGCCAGACACAGAAGCCGCTGCCGCTGCCTCAGGCTGAGGGCGCGCCACGAAGCGGCGCGGCCCCAGTGCGCCACAAACTCGCGCGCGGGCCAGGGCTGCACCGCCCGCGCGGGCGAGCCAGGAGCGTTGAGCTGGTGAGCATCCGTTGGCTGGCACAGATGGATGGTGCTGTAGTCCTCCCTGAGGCACGCCGCCGTGTCCCTGCAGACCAGTTTGAGGCAGGACGCGACCTCGCTGGGGTGCACATAGGCTGCCACTTTGCGTAGGAGCTCGGGCGTGAGCTTGTGCCAGTTGTCTGGGTTGGCGGCGAGCTTGTCTGGTGGCCCAGAGAGAGGACACCATAGTTCCCTCGTGTCCTGGTGAGCATCTGGCGCCCGCGGCGCTTTCATAATGGGAAGATATTTAACGCGATAGAGCTAGGTGCGCGTAGGGGAACCACAGATCGCAGCGAGTAAACTAATCTAAATACCCTTGCCGAGAAGCATGTCTTCAGGTAACCAATTAGTTCGATTGTGATGTATTTGATAGATGAATGGAAGACGTTAGGAGTGTGTCTTGGTCACCGACCCAAAGCTTGAAGCATCGCTCAATTGCCCCCACCTCGACACTCCCCTATTGAGCGCACATTCCTTAGAGTGTGTCCTTTTGATATTACCTGGAAGCATGCAAACGCTCCGATAAAACCCCTCAGCTCCGCAGCGCAAGGGCTCGCCCCAAATGGGGATTCTCAGCTGGGCGCAAGGAGGCGGGGCAAAGGGGGATGGAAGGGCAAGCTCGGTGCCTACAAGTCTGCGCTGTCTGCCGAATTAGAACTGCGAAAGTCACAAGTAAGACGTCATGCCGTGATGTCCGGCTGGGGGGTCTGGCCGAGGCGTAAGGCTTACTGGGGGGGGCGAGCCAACTCACTGGTCATTTCATGCTTCACAAGCGGGCTCTGGAGCCTGAAAGCAATACAACCTGGCGGTAGACATCGGCTCCGGCTAATGAAGCGGGGGGGAATGAGGCCGTGTCGGTCGGGACGTGCCCGCGGCAAAAGGCGGGGGGTGGGGCGGAGGGGAGAAGGTCGAGCGGCTCGGGCCACCCAGGGCCACCGGCACGCCGTGTACGTCCGGGGCGCGCCGCTCGATCCAGGCTCGGAATCGAGCGACCTTTCGCAGACGGACTACTGTGACATTATATGCGCTAAAGCCTGACTGATTATTATATACGGCAATAGATTCAGTTTGACGCATCGCAACGACAGAGTGCTGCAGACCGTCGCTGCAGCAGCTTGAGTTCAGACAGGACCAAGTCCTTTTGTTACCACCAAACTTAAGTTACGGGATACTGGCTGTTACACTCAACTGGGGCTGAAATTCACCTGCAAGGGGCAAGGTCAATTTTCGGCCCTGCGAGCGAGCCGGTATCGGCTGACAATGTTAACTATGCCTCAAACCCGATACGTATAGCAGCTTGGAAAGATGAGCAACAGCAGATGGCTGCGGTCCAGCCGCGCGCGGCAGGTCGCGAAGAGCGTCTGCGTGCTCGCGCTATCGCTGCTTGGCATTTTTATTAACTTGGCCCAGGTAAGCTTCGCAGGGAAACAACCACTCATTGTAATACAGTGCTGACTCTTTGGACTCGTCTGCGTGCTACAGGGTAGGGATGGCGGAACGCGCTCGCTTGACCGTGTTCATGCTGCCGCTACGCCAGGCCGGCGCCTGCATTTTATCGGGGTGACGGCCCCTTCACAGCGCCAAATCTGAAAGCTTAAACAGTGTTGCCTCGGTTCGGGTTCGTGCCTGACACTGCTCGTGCTTCCCGCCATGCCACGCAGCCCAAACGGAGACGGACGTCCTCACCTCGTACCTGAAGCCCATGTTCACTGACCCAAACTCGACGTGTAGTACGGACATCACAAACACATGGACAGGGAAAGTATGCAATGGAACGGTGAGTTCGGGGGTTGAGACCGGTGAGGGCCGGGGAGCTGTGGCGCCTGTGCCGTGACTCGGTGCCTGGCCATCTGCGCAGGCATGGTACGGCGTGGGCTGCACAGGCGATATAACGCCTGTCACAACCAATACTGGTGAGACGGTGCCGGGCAGCAACATTTAGGTCAGCCAACTGTTGGTCTGGCCTCCGACTCTCCGAGGCCCATTTATGGGACCGTCACGTGAGACCGCCCCTCGCTCCATTCAGGCCTCGCTCCTACCTGAGCCCTTTGCCTGGCAAACCCCGCGCGCATATTAGGTCCACATCCCAACAGCCGGCGGGCGCCCAGTAATGAGTGTGTGCCCTGAAGCCATTGCACCTTGCCCTGAGCATTTGTACCCTACCTGCGCAACAGGCTTTGTGAGCTCCATCTCCCTACCCAACTGCTTTCCTGGAGGGGTCGGGGTCACGGCAACCCTGCCGGCCCAAGTGTCCGTACTCACGGCACTAACCAAGCTCAACTTCACGGGGAATATGCTGGTGAGCACGGACACGGGCGCTTGCGTCGGGCTTGGCTTCCTGCCGATCTGCATAGCCCCACGGCATAGCCCTATGAAATACCTATCCCCTCAATCCTGCCGGCTGCCCTCCTGCTATATTCTTGCAATCCCCCGCCCCTGCGTCTGCATCGTGTATGCCATTGACATCCTGTCTTCTGCCGGCATCTAAGCACGCTTGTGACCCAACACCCCACCTTTCCCCTCGTGCGTCCTACAGAGCCCCGGCAGCGGCCTGCCCGCCAACTACAGCGGCCTGACGGGTCTGCGGCTACTGGGCTTGGCGTCCATGGACCTGGAGGCGGGCCCGCTGCCCTCCAGCGGCCTGCCCGACGCCTGGTCCGCGTTGATCAACCTGCAGCGGCTGGACGCGTCCAACAACAGGTGGGGGCAGCGGGAGCTGAGATGGGCGGCTGGGCCAGGGCGACGGGTAGATTACTAGACGTGCGCCGCCGTGAGCCTCACACGACCCGCAGTGACGCGCCAGCACATGGACGCAATCTGCTTGCATCGGTCCAGCGTTTGCCCTGACCACATAGGCACATGCATGCATGTCTCACTGTCTCTGCCAGGTACCTCGGAGGCATCATCCCGCAAAGCTGGAGCAACTTGGCCTCGATCGTGAGCATAGACGTGTCGAACACGGGCGTTTGCGGAAGCATACCGCCTGGACTGAACAACAAGACAACGCCCTCAGTCCTGCCACCAACATGCGGTCAGTGCGTGGTGCCTTGGCGGAAAGAGAGGGGAGGGAAAGAGAGGGAAAGAGAGGGGGGGCCGCGTTGGCGGAAAGGGAGGGAAGGCGCTGCATGCGCGTGCGAGCCGAGAGCTTTGATGCATTCAGGGCTGACCCCCCGCCTCCCCCGCTTGCTTCTTGCTGGCCTCCAGAGCTGGTCAACTGCCGGCGCTATCTCGTGGAGACGCTGAAGCCCATGATGGACAGCCAGTTGCAGCCAGGGTCGGCCTGCAACCTCACCAGCCTGTGGCCCAGCAGCGAGCGTCTGGAAACGTGGTTCAACATCACGGCCATGCTCACCACATATGGCGCGACTCCGGTGCAGGATGTCATCAGCTTTGTGCTCAATGACTGCTGTGAGTCAGGCAGCCGGGACGGCCGGGACTTGTTGCGGGAGGCCAAGGCGCAATGCCGGCTTGTCACTCATCATGATTGCGGCCTCACGGAAGGGACTGGTATGGGGCAGGCTGACACGCAGACACTGGCAGCAGTGTCGTGGGTACCATTGTCGCCAAGTCGGGTCGGGCGCAGCCCCATACATGCCAAACGCTAACAATAATTGCAAACGCTGCCCCTGCAGATGCCAACAACGGCAACTCTTTCAATGTGGTGCTGCCGTCCGGCCTGACGTGCTTCAGCTCCCTCACTGAGCTGTCGTTCAACGTCAACAACGCCGCAGGTGGGCTGCTGGGCACACGGGGGCCACGCCGGTTGGCTGCTGGGTGGGGCTGCCGACAGGCAGGCAGGTGGACAGGTTGTGGAGAAGGGTCATTACTCATTAGCAGTCGCGGCCACAAAAGGTGAGCATGCCATAGCCCATAGGGTATCTCATCTCATATCTGCAACTGCATGCAAGCTTTCTGGCCCTCACCAATTATCACCTGACGGCCGTTTCGCAGGCACCCTGCCGGACGAGTTCACGACGCTGACTCAGCTTCAGGAGCTGTGGCTGACCGACAACATCCTCACGGGTAGCATGAAAGCTTCTTACTCCGCTCTCACGGCCCTCACCATCCTGAAGCTGCATGTGCGTCCGGGCTGGGCAGCTTTTGTCTGGGGAGAAAGGCGGGAAGAAGGCAGGCCGAGCATTGGCTTACACGCACGCTTTCTTCCTCCGCCATCTCCCACCCTGCCTGCAGAACAACCAGTTCACCAACACGCTGCCGCCGGAGTGGCGGGCCTTGAACCAGCTGGCGGAGATCAGCATCAGTGACAACTACAACCTCAATGGGTGAGATGCGGTACAGGACCAAGCAAGGCACATTCACTCGTGCAACTGCTCAAACTTGCGGCCAGGGATACGGTAACTGACGCACATGCATGCTGGCCTCGGCTGCGTCCGCGCCTTGACTGCCCCTCCCGCAGGACCCTCCCATCGGCCTGGGGCAGCCTGACCAGCCTGACCAGCTTCTGGGCGTGGGGCGTGGGTGTTGGTGGTCAGCTGCCATCCTCCTTCAGCGATCTTACGCTGCTGTCGGAGCTGACCTTCGTGTCGGACACCATGAGTGGCTCGCTGCCCAGTGAGTGGCTGTTGTCCGACATCGTGCTAAGCTAGTGGGGCAGTGGGCAAACATGGAGAGGGCAGGGTACCACGGCCATTGTGGTGTAAAGTGAGGCCGCCAACGGGTGATCCAGTGCTACAGGAGAGCACCAGGTGCAGCCCCAGCCCATGCTGGCCCCCCCATTATTTTGCTTCGGTTTCTGGAATGAACTACCCCTCTCCCCCCGGCCCGCAGGCGAGTGGAGCACGCTGACGGGCCTGACGCTGCTGAAACTGGCTTCCACACGTGCCACGTCGACCATGACCGGCACCATTCCCAACGCCTGGTTCGGGCCCTTTAACGCCACTCGGTACATGTCTTCGCTCCAGGTGCTGACGACTCCGTGTGATCCCGTTGTGCCTCTGGTCATGCCAGGCTGGCAAAGGCGCTATTGGCGTTACTGACCGTCTGCTGTTGCTGTTTGCGCTGCCACTGAATTTGCAGACCCTCACGATCAGCGGCACATCGGTCTCGGGTGGGCTTCCTCCGGACCTGTCGCGGGTCACCTGCCTCACGGCGTAAGTTGGCGCGCGTTTACGTGGACATGAACCGGGATTGTGCGACCTTGTCCGTCCGTCGGTGTGCATGATGAGCACGCATGCTCGGCCTGTTCGCAATGCTTCGAACGTACTGGCGATAACGTTTCCTCCCACCCACGGCCGCTTACGCAATGCCGTGCATGCACAGGATTGACTTTTCTGTGAACAAGCTGACGGGCGGCCCAAATCCCTCGGGATTCCCGTTCCAGTACATCACACTTACGGAGCTGAACACGCTGAACCTCGCCGACAACCCATACCTGGGTGGAACGGTTCCTAAGTAAGTGGCATTGGTGGTGACCCCTACGCACGGTGGATGCATGTGCGGTGTGTGCAGCAGACTCGCACTCGCCAGCTGTTGCCATGTTTACAAATGCGCTCTGTGATTATTTGTCGCCATCTACAATCCGCAGTCCATGGGCAGCCTCAATGGTGAATCTGACATCTCTGGACCTCTCAAACACGGGCGTGTGCGCGCCTTTCCCGCCGGGTGCGCATTTGCTAAGCATGGGTTACATGAATATGAAATACGCCGCAACGTGACAATGTTCGGGACGCTTTTCGTTGTCTGCAGCCAATGACCCGATAATTCCCACCTCAATCGCAGGGTTGAACGGCAAGCTCACACCAAGCACCTTCGTCAACTTATACTGCGGTGAGCTCGCTCACCGCTTCTCCAAACCACGAGAACCTGTGCTGCCGGTTGCCTCCCTAAAGTGCCTGGGATTCGCACGTTTTATTCTGTACCTCACGAGACCTGTGTCGTACCCCTTTGATGCTGCGCAGATGACCTCCCTGCTGCCTACAACCTTGTCACAAACTTCAAACCGCTGTTCGACAGCGGGGCTTCCGGATTGGGCTGTGACCTGAGCTCGTGGGATCCCGCCACCCCATTATATACCAACACGGTGCGCGAACTGGTCGAATCCCTCAACAGCAACTTGCCTCCCGACATGCCTCAACACGTGCGCTACTTATGTCTGTGGCAGCGTTCGCTCTTAACCTGACGCCCTCTGCGTCCGCCCACACGTCTCAACAGTGGTCTGGCGCGGGCTGTGACATCAGTCCGCCAGACAGTTCCGGCGTCAGCTTCGCGCACCTGACCTCACTGCAGGTGGGTTAAACACCTGGGATGGGGTGGGCGCGATGTGCACGACACGTTGCGCAATCCATTGGCCACCGGCATTTCCATCAAAACATCACGGGCCACACAGTATTTCCTGAAGAGGGCATAATCTGCACCTGGCTGGGACCCTCAAGCTGATCCTCATGCCCTGACCTCCACATCCTCCTGACAGCTCCTCAACTGTATCACCGGCGGCGCGGCGGCGCGGCCGCTGCCTCGGAGCATCACGCAGCTGGGTGGCTATCTCTCAAGCCTTATCATCCGGAACAGCCGGCTCACCGGAACACTCCCGCAGGGTGCGTGGTTGGTTGGGGACTGGGGGCTGCGTCGGCGGGGCTGTCCGCCTGGCAATGTGCGCGACTTCCACAAGCCATATAACGTCTTCCGTGGCCCCCCTTTTTGCTTTGCCTTGCATTTCCTGGCCCACGCTTTACAGACATTGGCTTGTTCATGACACCGCTCACCAAATTGGACTTTTCCTGTGAGTTGAGTCGAGCGGGTGCCTGCACTGGGATCTGTTCTTTCCAGCTGTAAGCACAGGAGTCTGGCTTCCAACGGGTTGTCGCCCGCGCTTGTTGTCCAAAGGCTTGGGGTTTGAGCGGATTCTTTGCCCTTCATCTCCACCGCTAGTGCCTCTAGCCCAGATCTGTGCTCCCGCAGCTAATTCCCGGGACTGGTGTCAACCCCCCCCCCTCTCATCTCCCCTGGCATCAAACCCCACCCTTGCACAGCGAATCTGCTTACCGGCGAGCTCCCTGCGTCTTGGAGCGGGCTGCACTTCTTGCAGGAGCTCGACGTGAGCGGCAACCGGTTCATAAACGGCTCCATTCCCATTGAGTGGGGCTTTGGTGAGTGGCCCCACAAGCTGCCCTGCCTACCTCGCTCTCTTTCCCTCACTCCGGACCAGCTTCCTCAACTGACTGAGGCACATCTGGCAAAGCGGCGGATTGTAACAGCTGGCCACGTTTGCCTTCATTCTCGCAGGCCTAAACTCACTGTACGTTTTAAATATGGGCGGTATGGACCAGCTGACAGGTGAGTCTGCAGCCGAGATCTCTGCAGCGTGTGTTAATGATTTGGCCTGTTGAGTGTGCTGTTTCTTGGTATGGGATGGGAGGGAAGAGGTCGGCGCGGGGAGATGGCGCGGTGAGGGCGTGCGCGGGATGTTGGGATGTCGCGGTCAACTCTCAGTTACCGGCTTACCGCTCTGTGAATTTATCTGTTCACCAGGAACTCACAATGTTATTCGATAGCGCTTGTACGCATACGTTGATAGCAGAGACCCGGTCAGCCGAAAGGCCGCTCCACGCTAAATTGCTGATTATGTCGCAGACTCGACCATGCGATTAGCTAGCGCGATTTTGGGCGCCTGTGCAACGCGGCCTTTCGCTTGCAATTGCTCGGTGCTCGCGAAACACGCTATTCCAATTCGTCAATACGTAAGGCAGCAAAATAACCACACAGCCACATGCGGGTGTCACACGTGCTGCAGTGTGCGACCCAGCCGGCCTTGCTGCTCGCTTGCTCGCATGCAGGGCCGCTTCCGGACTCACTGAACTATCTCACCAACCTGAACGACCTCACCATTGAGTCCAACTCCATGACCGGAACGCTGCCGGCTTCGTGGCAGTCCATGTACTCGCTCACCAGCCTGGTGATCGGTGCGGGCGGCAATGCCTCGCCCGGCCCCAGCATCAACGGCACCTTCCCGCAGTCCTGGTTTACGAGCGGCAGCCTCCAGGGACTGTGGGTAAGTTGGGCGGCACTCGATACCTTTCCGGCAGCTGGCAACCCTGACCTTGACCCTTACTCACGCGGTGTTTCCGGGCCCCCACTGCAACCACCTGATGTTATGTTTCCAACGCTCGATGCCTCCCTGTTTCTCAGAACCTGAGGATCGCCAACACCAAGATGACCGGGCCGCTGCCAGACCCCGGCGGCTACCAAGCCGCGTATCTAGGGCTGACCTCGCTGGACCTCTCCTCCAACCTGCTGAGCGGCACCCTGCCCGACTCGTACCAGGGATTCTCGTGAGCCGGGCAGGGGAGGGTCTGCCTCGACGTGGGGCTTCTGCTGGTGGTTGTGGAATGCGGCGTGCTCGTGGCATGCCGTGCGGCCTTAATAAAAACGCCCGCGGTTGTTGAAATCGTGTGCTTGCCGTCACCGCCTGCCTGGCCCCTTGCAGCCTGCTTCAACGCATTGTTCTTACGGACAACGCCCAGCTGACCGGCAGCATCCCGACCAGCTACTCCATCCTGTCAACGGTGGGCTTGGTGGCCTTGAACGTGGTCAACACGAGCGTATGTGGCGATATCCCAACAGGTGACTGCTCCGCATTTCAAGGGGCTGCGTTTTCTTAACCGTGCACGTGTGCCACGCCAGATTATATAAAATGTGTACATGTAATTCTTATGCTGTGCCTACACAGACATTATCGGTGCTGTGACGCCGAACCCGCTGCCGGCCTGCCCAAGTCCGCCGTCACCACCAGGGCCACCCCCATCGCCACCAATGCCGCCGGCTCCTCCCAGCCCGCCGCCTTCACCTGTTCCCCCTTCGCCTGCGCCTCCCAGCCCAGATCCGCCCTCCCCGGCGCCTCCCAGCCCTGCGCCTCCCAGCCCGGATCCGCCCAGTCCGCCGCCTTCACCTGTTCCCCCCTCGCCGTCGCCTCCCAGCCCGTATCCTCCGAGCCCGGCGCCGCCCAGCCCGCCGCCTTCACCTGTTCCCCCCTCGCCGTCGCCTCCCAGCCCAGATCCTCCGAGCCCGGCGCCGCCCAGCCCGCCGCCTTCACCTGTTCCCCCCTCGCCTGCGCCTCCCAGCCCGGATCCTCCGAGCCCGGCGCCGCCTAGCCCGCCGCCTTCTCCCGTGCCTCCTTCGCCCGCCCCTCCCAGCCCAAATCCTCCGAGCCCGGCGCCGCCCAGTCCGCCGCCTTCACCTGTTCCCCCCTCGCCTGCGCCTCCCAGCCCAGATCCTCCGAGTCCGGCGCCGCCTAGCCCGCCGCCTTCTCCCGCGCCTCCTTCGCCCGCCCCTCCCAGCCCAGATCCTCCGAGCCCGGATCCGCCCAGTCCGCCGCCTTCACCTGTTCCCCCCTCACCGTCGCCTCCCAGCCCAGATCCTCCGAGCCCGGCGCCGCCCAGCCCGCCGCCTTCACCTGTTCCCCCCTCGCCGTCGCCTCCCAGCCCAGATCCTCCGAGCCCGGCGCCGCCTAGCCCGCCGCCTTCTCCCGTGCCTCCTTCGCCCGCCCCTCCCAGCCCAAATCCTCCGAGCCCGGCGCCGCCCAGCCCGCCGCCTTCACCTGTTCCCCCCTCGCCTGCGCCTCCCAGCCCTAATCCTCCGAGCCCGGCGCCGCCTAGCCCGCCGCCCTCTCCCGTGCCTCCTTCGCCCGCCCCTCCCAGCCCAAATCCTCCGAGCCCGGCGCCGCCCAGCCCGCCGCCTTCACCTGTTCCCCCCTCGCCTGCGCCTCCCAGCCCAGATCCGCCCTCCCCGGCACCTCCCAGCCCGCCGCCTTCGCCTGCGCCTCCATCGCCGTCGCCTCCCAGCCCTGCGCCTCCGAGCCCGGCGCCGCCCAGTCCGCCGCCTTCACCTGTTCCCCCCTCGCCTGCGCCTCCCAGCCCAAATCCTCCGAGCCCGGCGCCGCCCAGCCCGCCGCCTTCACCTGTTCCCCCCTCGCCTGCGCCTCCCAGCCCAGATCCTCCGAGCCCGGCGCCGCCCAGCCCGCCGCCTTCACCTGTTCCCCCCTCGCCGTCGCCTCCCAGCCCAGATCCTCCGAGCCCGGCACCTCCCAGCCCGCCGCCTTCACCTGTTCCCCCCTCGCCTGCGCCTCCCAGCCCAGATCCTCCGAGCCCGGCGCCGCCCAGCCCGCCGCCTTCTCCCGCGCCTCCTTCGCCGACCCCTCCCAGCCCGGATCCTCCGAGCCCGGCGCCGCCAAGCCCGCCGCCTTCTCCCGCGCCTCCTTCGCCTGCGCCTCCCAGCCCGGATCCTCCGAGCCCGGCGCCGCCCAGCCCGCCGCCTTCACCTGTTCCCCCCTCGCCTGCGCCTCCCAGCCCAGATCCTCCGAGCCCGGCGCCGCCTAGCCCGCCGCCTTCTCCCGCGCCTCCTTCGCCCACCCCTCCCAGCCCGGATCCTCCGAGCCCAGCGCCGCCCAGCCCGCCGCCTTCACCTGTTCCCCCCTCGCCTGCGCCTCCCAGCCCAGATCCTCCGAGCCCGGCGCCGCCCAGCCCGCCGCCTTCTCCCGCGCCTCCATCGCCTGCGCCTCCCAGCCCAGATCCTCCGAGCCCGGCGCCGCCCAGCCCGCCGCCTTCACCTGTTCCCCCCTCGCCTGCGCCTCCCAGCCCGGATCCTCCGAGCCCGGCGCCGCCTAGCCCGCCGCCTTCTCCCGCGCCTCCTTCGCCCACCCCTTCCAGCCCAAATCCTCCCAGCCCAGATCCACCATCGCCCGCACCCGTGCCAGTCCTGACTCCATTGCCTTCCTTTACAACACCGCCACCAAAGCCTGCGCCGCCCAGCCCGGCGCCGCCCAGTCCGTATCCTCCATCGCCTGTCCCACCAAGCCCCTTACCGCTGCCGCCCAGCCCAGCGCCGCCTAGCCCCCAGCCACCTCTGCCTTTGCCGCCCATCCCGGAGCCGCCTAGCCCGGAGCCGCCAATGCCGCTGCCGCCCAGCCCGGCACCGCCTAGCCCCCAGCCGCCTCTGCCGCTGCCGCCCAGTCCTGCGCCGCCTAGCCCCCAGCCACCTCTGCCTTTGCCGCCCAGCCCGGCGCCGCCGAGCCCAATCCCGCCCAGTCCGCCAAGCCCTGTCCCACCAAGTCCAAGCCCCACCGCAGCTCCCGGCTCAGATGTGGGCATTGAGATGACCTTTGGTGGCGTAAGTCTGCCAGGTAAGCACTGCATGTTTGCATTCCTACTTGCGAAGCACGTACGTATCTTTTTAAGCGCAAACGCTGTCTGCTTCGCTCCATGTCGTTCTGCTTCCACAGACGTTAACCAGATTCAACTTGCGAACCAGAGCTGCGTCGAGCTGGTAAATTCCACGGGAGCATTTAAGTGCGTCAACAACAAGCTGGTCGCCGGCTCCATCATTGCCGGTTACGTGCTGACCGCGCCGCCAGGCACGCCGCTCAATGTGTTCTACTCCTCCATCCAAACAGCCATGACGACGGACCCCGCGTCACTCTTCTCGGCTTCATTCTTCACATCATTCGGCATCTCTTCCGTGAACGGCAGTGTACTTCCCGGAGCCGCGCTCCCCCCTTCGCCGCCAGCACCTCTGCCCCCACCGTCCCCACCCACGCCTCCTCCGCCGTCTCCACCTCCTCCGCCACCGCCCCCTCCTTCTCCACCACCTCCAGCCCTGTCGCCATCACCGCTGCCTCCATCTCCAGCTCCTCCTCCACGTATGCCTCCGAGCCCGCAACCGCCCAGTCCAGTGCCGCCTTCACCTGCACCGCTCACTCCACCACCTTCTCCCCAGCCACCTGCGCCTCCGCCCCTAACGCCGCCACCCTCGCCCGCTTCGCGCCCGCCGTCTCCTTCGCCTCCACCCCCACCGTCACCCTTTCCCCCGCCATCTCCGCCTCCCCCGCCCGGCCAGTTCATCTCCGGGTATGCGGTGACCTACACACCCACCTTCTGTGTGGGCCTGGCATCCGACTCGGGCTTTGACGTCTTCGACCCAACGTCACTGGACCAGTTTGGCCGCATCACAGCAATCACGTATGTGTACGACGCGGCAATTCCGGGAGTGGTGGTGGCGGTCAAGCTTACGTACGGCACTGGCGCCAACACGCACACCGACGTTGTTGCCGGCAGCGTGTACGGTGAGTAGCGAGTCAGGGCGATAAACACAGCTTGAATGCCTGCCTGTTAAGCACTCACACCCTTTGATGCTTGCTTGCCCTGTGCAGACCCCAGCAGCCCCACGCTGTCGGAGAGCAGCGTGAGCCTGGTGTCCCCGAGTGGTTCCGCGCTCCAGACCCTGTCCGTCTGCTGCACGTCCACCAGCTCAGTGGCGCAGCTTGCCGTGGGCTTTGCGGACGGCACCGCAGCCTCAACCGGGCTGTGCCCGGCGGGTGCACGCCGCCGGGTGCTCCTGCAGGCCGGCGTGAGCCCCAGCGGAGGCAGTGCCGCTGTGCCCACTGGGGCAATGGTGGGCGGTGTGCGGGGCGGCCGCGGCGCGAGCGTCAACAGCATTGGCTTTGCGCTGGCCGTCAAAACATGTGAGTGCGTGATGAAGACTCAGGGCAGGGGGAGGCACAATGGATGCAATGAACACGACTGCAGCATGCCTGCGTGGAGCTGGGCACACTGACAGGGAGATCGCTGGCCTCGCTGCGTACGTCCTGCATGCAGCGTACCCGCCGCCGCGGACCGTGCCCTTCCCGCCGAGTCCGGCGCCGCCGTCACCAGAGCCCTCGCCGCCGCCCGGCCGGCGGCGCCCGCCGCCACCCGATGCACCCTCCCCGCCTCCACCGCCGCCGCCCTCGCCGCCATCTCCTCCACAACCGGCCGCTCCCGGCACTCCCGCTAGGCCACCCCTGCCGCCTCGACCGCCCTCGCCCCCGCCTCCACCGCCCTTCCTGCCCAATGTGCCACCTCCGCCACCCCCTCCTGTCGGCACGCCGGCCGCGCCTGCCTCTCCGCCGCCGCCGCCATTGCCCACCACGGCCTCGGTGCAGGTCGCTTTCCAGGCTGCGGTGAAGGTGGACTACGTGCAGATAGTTGCAGGCGTGCCGCCGCAAGTGCCCAACACGGTGCCTGCCTCGACCCTGGTACTGCTGGGCCCGGCGGTGCCCATCGTTCGCAACACTCTGGCGGACCCCGTGATCGCCTCCACAATCTACGGCCGCGGTCGTGTGGCTGCCTTTGGTGAGTGGGGCATGCACCGAACAAGGCACCGCCATTGATTGCCAGGAAGTTGCGGAAACAATCCAAGACTGTCATGCCGTTCCAGTTGAGACGATGTGGTTTTGGGCGAGGCCCCGGCCGCGGAGCGGCAATCGGGGGGCCGAGCCCCCCACGTACGCCCCTGGCCCACGGTCACCCCTGTCTGTTCGTTCGTTCAGTCGGTCGACCCCCACCGTTTGGCCCGTAATAAAATTACTCATATACGTGACACTAATGCCTATGCATAATAGAATAGAGAATTGCACAACGCTGTGTGGTCGCGAAGACAGATTAACTTCGCCACAGACCAACTTCGTCAGTCCGCACGCAAATGCTTCTGTAGCAGCATCAATGGCACCGAGCTGCATACCGCAATATGCATCATTTAACATCCCAAGCAAAGGAGGGGGCTTCGCAACGCTCTGATGGCAAAAGGCCCCGGCCCGGCGCGTTCTCCACTGCTGGCGTGTACTATTTACATTATAGGGTGCTGAACTATGGTCAGGAAGGACAACGGGCCTTTGACTTTGAGGGCCTCACGTTAGGCGCCGCGCGATGCCCACCAACGGGGAGTGCTACCGCCAGCCGGGGCGCCGTGGGGGAAAGTGTGTTGAGGTGGTGGGCTTGCGGAGCGGCGGCAGGCGGGGTGGAGGGGGAACGCTGGGGGGTGGCGCTGGCGTGTATGTTAGGCGTGTCAGGGCTGGTAGGTGAGGCTGGCTTTCGATGTGCTACTGAAGAAGCCACAAACATTGGGACACCCCTCCTGTCCACGGGCCTCGCCCTTTTTAGCACTTTGCGAAGCGCACCACCCCCTTGTCTTGCGGCCTTTTTCCATTCCCCACCCAGGTGGTGAGAAGATGATCACGAGCTGCTGCAAGCCCAAGGGCAAGCCCACACCCTCTGACCCGTCCCTGGACAAGATCATCGTCAACACCGCTGACTGGGCGGCCTGGTACGGCAAGAAGGTCGGCAAGGCCATCATCCGGGTGTCTGACACCCGCTACATGCCCATGGCCAAGTAAGTGCTGCTGCTGCTGCCGGTATGTTACATGTTGAAGCTCTGTTGCCAATGGTGCGTGTACACAAGCGAAGCCGCCACTGATACGCACGTACGTCCCCATACACATAGGTACGTGGTAAAGCAGCTGCCTGAATCCTTTGATAACCTCAAGAGTGCAAAGATCAAGACCTACTACCTGTCCTTGAAAGCGTTCCTCAAGAACGGACACAGTGAGTAAATTTGTTGCGGTCTCTGGCCCAACTATGGCCGCTTCGAGCGCCATCTCAACAGTACCGCTAGCTTGCTCATGCCCGTTCACTCCACACACGCGCTCCATCGCTCATCCACCATCCATTGCCCCGCCCCCCCCCCACACACACTCCCACCACCCACAGAGGCGTGTGACGTGTACGTGATCGGCTCGTACGATGTGCAGTACCTGCAGCCGCGTGTGTCGCAGTTCCTGCAGGAGTTCGTGAGCCTGGGTAAGGGCCTGCTGGTGGTGGGCCCAGATGTCATGCCTTCCATCTTCTACCCGGGCACCTCCGCCGCTACCCCAGTACCCTCGCCTGCCGCCAGTCGCCGCAGCCTCCTGCTGCAGCGCGCAGCCGCGCTGCTGCTCGGCGAAGCCTCTGCTGAGCACGATGTGATGGATGCTGACGTCAGCAGCCTGGATGGCAATGAGGCGGACGAGGAGATGCGGCTGCAGCTGAACAGCCAGATGGCGGCCGGCGGCCTGGCCCGGCGTCGGGAGCTGCAGCAGCAGTCCGGCAGCAGCACCAGCAGCAGTGCCCCTGGCGACCCGCTCTTCAACTCCACCAGCATCCCCGTCAACCAGGTGTCAGGACCCATGGGCCTCGTGTTCAGTGGGTACGTGTCCGACCCCGGCGGCAATCTGACTGTCACCAGCCCCAGCGAGCTGCAGAACGCCGAGCTGGCGGCCAGCCAGTATGTGGATTACCTGCAGGTAAGCCGAGGTGGTAATACAAGGGGCTGGGCGTTGGTGAGGGGTGTGCTACTATGCTGTTGAGGGCTCGGCAGATGGGAGCACATAAGCCAGAGCGCAACTCACAATCGTAGGTTGGCCTCCAAAGCCACGCTGCCGCCTCCGTGACGTCCTACGCGCACCGCCTGCCTCTCCAACCCCCCGGCTTACGCGCAGGGCCGCATGTCGCTGACGGTTCCGGAGCTGTCGCTCGCTGTGTCAACCATCACCAAGGCGAGGGCGTCAGTGCCTCGCAGCACCCCCGGCGCCTCCCGCTTCTGGGACCTGTCGGACGAGGCAACAGTCCTGTCCGCCACTGCACCGGCTCTGCCGCCGCTCTTTGGGGACCCGCCGCCGCCGCCGCGGCTGCGCCCGCCCCCACCCCAGCTGCCGCCCCGTCCGCCGCCTCCAAGTGAGACCACAGCGGGACGCGTGTCCTCTCACACCATGCTGCTGCATTGTCTGTGTCCCGCGTCAGCACGGGTTGTTTTGAGACCCTGAGTGCGGTGTGTCAGCACTTCCGCTCCTCCTACTCCCCCTGCTGTGACAGGCTTCCTGCCGCCGTCCACCGCTTACGTGGGCTGTTTCTTTGAGGTGGCATCTCGCCGCGCCCTCAACACCACCCTGCTCACTGGGGCGGGCATCAGCGTGGACCGCTGCCTTGGCATCGCCACCAACACCAGCAACCCGAGTGTGGTGAGCAGCAGTCGTGAGGGCGGGTACGCATTACATAGCTGGCGCGGGCTCAGTGGTGGTGTTCGGGACGCGGTTTTGCACCGAAGCGCGGGGACTGGAGCCTTGATGAGAGAGCTTCTGCGCGCATCACCTACAGGCTGCGGCGCCTAGTTGCCTTTGACTACCATCCATGCCCACCCCTCTTTGCCCACATACTCACACGCTGTCGCTGCTGCTGCCACAGGCCGGCACGACATTCATGGGCCTGCAGCGTACCGCGTGCTTCGGGGGCCGCGAGCTTAGTTCGAGCTTCGTCGCCGCACAGCTGGCGGAGGCCGCGTGCCCTGTGCCCTGCCCCGCCGCGGCCAACCAAAAGTGCGGCGGCAACGCCAACGCCACTGGCCTCCCAGTCAGCGTGTACCGTATCCTGTCCGCAGCGCCGCCGCCGTCACTGCCCTCGCCACCCTCTCCAGCGATCGGGGCCCCACCTCCTTCGCCGGCGCCAGCCCCGGCATTAGCAGGCACGAGGCCGCCGTCACCAGCGCCGCCAGTGCCGCAGCCACGCCAGCAGCCGCCCTCGCCGGCGCCGCGCCCCCCCGTGCGGCCACCGCCGCCAGGCGCTAAGAAGAAGAAGGCGGTAAGGCTTGCAACGTAGGTGCAAACTGTAATCAGGAAAGTGCATCAACAGGACATGTGCTTGCGACGTGTCAAGCTTAGAACTTGAGAACGGGCTGATGTGGAGCCCTGGGTCGCAAGGTGCAACATCGCGGCATACATCTAGCCGCCCCGCGCTACCCCGCATCCCATGCATGAGCGCTTCGAAAGCAGCAACACACTAGGAAGCAGCGCCAGCATGTGGCGCCGCTTGCGCAGTCAAATTTGCACGGATTATTTCTACTTGACCCGTGTTGTTGCGGCAAAGGAGGCTCCTGATAGCATTGACTGTGTACGACATAATTGCAATGATGCCGGGCACGGCAGGGCTTCGAACTAACCCTTCGATTGTAATGCAGCATTGATTAATCACCATAGTCTCTAGACATCTCTAGATAGACTTACTTGCCTGCTAATGCATTGATTAGAGCATCTACTGATAGGTGGGTGGAGGTCCTTTGATGGCGTGCCGTAGTCGGTGAAAGGCCATCCAGGTGCGGCGGTAGTTTTGAGTAGTTTGGGAGGAGTGACCGGTATTCACACCGGGCGGACAGGCCGCACCAGAGAGACCGCAAGAAACGCACCATGATGGATCCTGGCTGTAACTTAAATATGCTTCGCCAGTGGACATGGCCATACGTACGTATCGTATGCGAACACTGCGCCGGCGGTGCGGGGCGGGGCGGCGGACCCGGGCGAGTGGCGGTGGGGCGGTCCAAGCCCATCACCTATCTTTATAAGCTTCGATGAACTTCAGAGGCCTTTCTTGGAACGTTCGGCTTGCTAAGTCCTAGCAAGCGAGCGGTCTTTGGAGCGCTGCTGCTATGCGGAACTACTGCAGGCGACAATCTGCACCACAGTCCGCACAGCACATTAGCTAACGCTCGCGAGCGCAATCTGTGAGGGCCCGCCAGACAGCCGGTCGCAGTCCCGCCTACCTGTTGTTCATTCAGCCTGAACAAGAAGCAGGGCGGCCATTCGACGCGAAGGTAGGGACACTGCTCTGTCTCCCAACCAACACTCGCACCAGAACCGGTGCGCAGTAGACAGAGAAAGGCTTCGCGGCGTTGGCAGCAGCAGCAGCGGTTCCCTGGGTAGCTACCGCACATGGAGAGCAAGGAAGCGGGAGCTGCGGCTGCAGCAGCGCTGGCCGCGACGTCCGCCTTTACAGCCGCCACATCAACTGCAGCTGCGCCGGCCGCGGCCAACAAGGCGCCTGTGCCTGCTACAGCACCTGTGGCAGCCGCTGACACGGCCGGCAGTAGCAAGCTGGGGCTCTTGTACGCAGTGACCCGCGGGCAGCCCACCAACTATGACATGGTGAGCGCACGGCGAGCCTCCTCGAGATAAGGGGGAAAGCGAAGGGAGAGGGCAGGAAAGAAGACAAGGGGAGAAGGGCAGAAGATGCATGGGGACAGGGCCAGGAAAAGGCATGGGGAAAAGCAAGGGGGAGAAGGGATGAAGGGTCAGTGCAAGACTGGTCGAAGTGTATGGCGTCGGTGTTGGAGGAGCAGCAGGCTTTGACCCGGTCAGCTTAAGCATGGCGGCACGGGAACGTCGTACGGCATTAGTTGTACGTGGAAAGAACGGGCGGCCGAGGACAGGAGCAACTAGAGCAATAATCGCGCTGAATCCCTACGGCCCTAACTTTGCTTCTTCAACCGGTCCCACCGTTTTTCCCGCCCCTCTTGCACTTGCATGCACGCTGCTCGCTTGCTCGTCGCCACGGCATGCACCCGTGCAACGCACACACACAAAACACACACAACGTGGGCCAGCTGGTGTTCCGCACCCTCAACCGCGAGCTGGGCCGCCCCAACGCCAACGCCGACCACCTGGCCCCCCGCCTGCGCGACGAGCTCATGCCTCGCCGCAGCTGGCTGCTCAAGCACCTGCCCGGAAGCAAGGCGCAGCTGCGGGTGAGTGGGTTCGTGGGTGACTGCGTGGTAAAGCTATCGTGGGCATGCAGGCGAATGCTGCGTGTACTCGTTTGTGAGACACCGTTGCGTTAGGCCATGTTGCAAGTGTAAGGGCAAACTGAGTGTACGCAGCTTACCTGCGTGCCGAGGCCCCGCCGTTGCCAGCGCTTCCTCGCTCCCCCACCCTCATGCGTGCGCCCGCCCTTCAGCGCACGCTTGAGAACCCGCTGTGGGGCGTGCCCGGCGCCGTCAACTTCATTGACGCCCGCACCAAGTGGTTCGACGGCGCGGTGGCGGAAGCCCTGGCGGATGGCATCCAGCAGGTAGGGGTGCGGCCGGGGTGCGGATTGAGTGGGTGGAGTTGTGCATATCAGGCAGGTGCCGGGGCTGGACGAAGCGGTCACCAACTCACTACGAAACTGAGAGAATGCCATTCGGCCGCCAGTTTACACGACACGGTCGTGCGCGTGCGGTGTTCCAGGTTTACCGCGTAAAAAACACTTAGCATGCGCACTCGCTGGCTGAGTGCCATACATGCGGGCATGTATGTTCAGGTGGTGATCGTGGCGGCCGGCTACGACACACGCGCCTACCGCCTGGGTGCGCCGGGTGTGCGCTTCTTCGAGGTGCGTGCGTGGATCATCAGGAGTACTGAGGTGGTTGCTGATGAGTAGTTGCACCTGTACGGTGGTTGCCTGTCGGTGATTCTATGTTTGACCAATAACTCGCGCGCAAGCAATCCACTGTACATTGTGCGCCCCAATGCTCTTGTGTGTGCCACCTGTTAGGCTATTCCAGTAACTCCACAGTAACTCCACAGTAACTCCACAGCAACTCCACAGTAACTCCACTGTTCGGCTATTCCAGTAACTCCAGTCCCTGAACTCCACACACGTCACACTAAACTGCCATGCATGCCGCGCCGCCGCGCATGCGTTCGAGCGTTTTGCAGATCGACCTTCCCTCCGCCTCGGCCGCCAAGAAGGCCCTGGTGGAGAAGCTCAAATTCGTGGAGGATCCGGTGGGATTAATGCATGTGTCAGTCCGTGTAGACATGCGTACATGATGAGAGACTTGAGGCGCAGATTGGGGTCCCGGATGCGCGCTGTTGGATAGTTTTGGTGCATGTGGGCAATATGGTGCACCGGGCCCGCTGTCATGAAACGGCCCGCCCGCCCGCCGCCCTGACGGCTTATTAGTTAGATTAGGCTGATCGCCACAATGGTCTTTCAATCTTGAAATCACATGCGCATTTACACGCACACGCACATGCAAATGCGCGCAACAGTCGCGGCTGCCCACGTTCGTTGCGGCCGACCTGTCGCGAGTAAGCCTGGCGGAGGCGCTGGCGGGCACGGGCTTCGACCCCAGCCAGGTGAGTGCGCGTGCGTAGTGCAGACTGCTGCCCTAGCGCGTGCCCTCTCGGATCAATACGTCCGTGCGTGTGACGCCAATCGGCCAGTGTAGTGACCCCGCGGTTCGCAGGAAGCGTGACTTGTCGGAACAGATTATTAACTACTTCGCTTTGGATGCCCTACATACAGTCTGCCCATGACTGCTGACTGACCACACACACATACTACATACACGCACACACACACACACACATCCCGCACTTTGGTTGCATTTCACTCTGCTCACTGATTATACAGTATTGATGCATATTTTCTGCAGCGCACGCTGTTCACGGTGGAGGGACTGATCTACTACCTGCCCCAGGTGCGTCATAAGGACGCGGCGGCTGGTGAGAAAAGTCACAAACACACACACACACACACACATACATACACGCAGAGTAAAGCTTAAATCAGTTGCCTTGTGCAGCGGTAGGCGCTGTGGTGTGGCTGCTCTCTGAATGAGGAGAGATTGGCATCGGTCAGTCCCAACTTGTGAACCCGCGGACATGCGTGCGCCCATCCAAGCTCCCGCCGTTACTGGCCACCAGCAACCCGCTTCTGCTGCCTGCTGCATGGCCGCTCCTTCACACACGACCACCCTCAGGCCGCGGCGTCGGGCCTGCTGTCCGCGCTGTCGGGCCTGGCGGCATCTGGCAGCCGAGCGTACTTTGACTTCATGAGCTTGGACGCCCTGGAGGGCCGCGGCAGCAACTTCCCGGGATTCAAGGTCACCCGCAAGGTGCGCATGCATGTGCTGCAGCCGTCCGTGCGTGCGTGCGTGCATGCGCGCCTGCACGATGACTGTAGCCGGAGCCGTGGGCATGGGTCGGTGGGGCGTGGACCGGTGGGGCGCGTGTGGGCCTTGCAAGTGCGTGCAGGGCGGACGGAGGGAGGGATGGATGACAGGTAGGACTGCTGTTGTGTCCGCCTCCCTGCCTATTGGAAGGCAAGCCCTCACCTGCACACACCGCCGCGCCACACATGCGCATGTCGCCACGTACCACCTCCACGCACGCACCTACCGTCCTAATATCCCCCATCTGCACAGTCCGTGGCCAACAAGGGAGAGCCCTTCCTGTCCGGCATCGGGCCCAGCCGCGAGGCGGTGGCGGCGGCGCTGGCGCCGCACGGCCTGGCCCTACGCGAGTTCCTGGCGCCTAAGGACATGGTGCGCGCGGGGCATACGGGGAGTCATTGAAGTGCGTGAAAGAAATGCATGCGTTTGAGCATGAAGTAAGGGAGGCTTAAATATTGTGCCATGGATGGGGTGTGGCCGGGCCCAAGCAGCCAACACCAGGCAGCACTCTGTCCTAGTGCGTGTCACCCGGGAATGTCCAACCAGGGGGAACCATGGGGTTTCATGGTGCTGCAGCATTGGATGCAGCGGCGTCCACTGCACTGGGGTGACAAGGAGGCAGCTACAGGATGTGCGTGCCGTTCTATGCAGACTGTGTACTTCAGCTTTCCTTTCACATGCATGACGCAAATCCTGCAGGTGGGGCTGATGCTGCCGCACGAGTCCTGGAGCGACCGGAAGCCCCCCATCGCGTCCTTCTACTACTATGCTGCAGCCGATAAGCCCTGAGCTGGTGGACAGATGGACCGTGTAGGTGGAAAAATGGACCATGTACTACGAGAGGGAGGGCAGGTTGGCGGTGATGAGATGGTTTGGGGTTGTGTTCGCGTGTGTGTGTACACATGAGTGTGTGTTGGGGTGGGTTGGGGTGAGGGTGGAGCACGAAGCACGGTGAAGGTGGAGCAAGAAGAGCACGGACACGGCTTACCGGCAAGGCGAAATCAGGCATGCCGCACGAAATTACGCTGGTCCGCATCGGGTAGGCGGGCGCCCGGCTCATCACAAAGCATTTAAGATGTAATCTATATTTGTAGAAATTGCATTATAAAGAGAAGTCTTACTGTCACAGGACTCACATTTTGAGCAGAGCGGCGGGCCCGCAAGCCATCGACGACAGGTGGATCCAGTATTGGATTCGAGGTGAAGGCTCTCCTAGGAATACTTTTAAATGCAAGCAAAAAGCCCTCTGTAGTGGGCATTGATTATCAGACAGGTAACGGAGAACCAGCAGTACTCCTCGCTCAATCCATTAATGCCCCAAATAATAAGTTTGATGGATACTGTTATGGTCGAAAATGCAATCTGCCATCGGAACAAGCTCACGCCCGAGCTCCTACGCAAAGTGGCAGCCTATGTGCACCCCAGCGAGGTCGTGACCTGCCTCAAACTGGTCTGCAGGGACACGGCGGCGTGCCTCAGGGAGGACTACAGCACCATTCATCTGTGCCAGCTAACGGATGCTCACCAGCTCAACGCTCCTGGCTCGCCCGCGCGGGCGGTGCAGCCCTGGCCCGCGCGCGAGTTTGTGGCGCACTGGGGCCGCGCCGCTTCGTGGTGCGCCCTCAGCCTGAGGCAGCGGCAGCGGCTTCTGTGTCTGACAGCCGCATCCGGTGACGCCGCAAGCCTGGACGCGGCGCTGACGCACTGCGGCTGCTCCGTGACCGGTGCGGTGCTGGCGGCCGCGGCGGGCGGCGGCTGCATTCCCGCGCTGGAGCGGCTGCCGCAGTTTTATGGGCGGCTGCCTACCTGTGCGACACGTGGTACTTGCAGCAGCACAGACAGGCCAGCTATCTGTCCTAGAGTGGGTTTATGGCCAGTCCGACTTTGTAGGCGAGTTCAGGGCTGCGGCCTACGACACGGCCTCAATGCAGGCGTGCTGTGTGCGCCAGGTCCGCGTGCCTGACTGGCTCCTGGGCCATGAGCAGGAGGGGCTGCTGGTCCGGCTAGCTAAGCGGCAAGGAGGCGGCATGGGGCCTGGCGGTGGTCGCGGCCGCGCACGGCTGCGAGGTGGCGTTGCAGCGCGTGCTGCCGCCCGTGGCGGGGCGGCAGGGCGCGTTGCTGCCGGGTCGTCTGTACGGATGCGTGCTCGCCATGGTGGAGCGCCACTGCGTGGCAGAGCCGCGCCCGGATGCCTTCCACGTGTCCGTAGCAGCTGCGAGCCAGATGCCTGACTGGCGGGAGAAGGTGGCCTTCCTCATGCCTGGACCACAGCCGCCTCTGGATGCTGCCAAAGTAAAGCTGCACTGGCATGCGAGCTGGAAGTACGAAACGTGCATGCCGGCAGATCATGCGGAGCGGTTGCAGGTGGCTCGGCATGGTACGCGGTGATGGGTTGGCGTGGTGGCGGTTGGCGCTGTGGTGGTGGTAGCGGTGGCTGTGACGTTGGTGATGGCCGTCACCATAGGCGTGTTTGCGCATTGGTGGGACCCGCTGGCAGGACCCGGCTATTTGTTCTTGGGTGCGAGTGCGTGCCTTACAC
Organism: Chlamydomonas schloesseri; assembly: GCA_016834595.1. Classification (NCBI taxonomy): domain Eukaryota; kingdom Viridiplantae; phylum Chlorophyta; class Chlorophyceae; order Chlamydomonadales; family Chlamydomonadaceae; genus Chlamydomonas; species Chlamydomonas schloesseri. The sequence continues at coordinate 2,594,096 of JAEHOD010000002.1, forward strand.
CATGCACCGCGGCGTGTCACACGCGCCTGATGACTGATCTTATGGTGTTGCGCCTGCGCCCGGCACCCGACCCTCCCCAACCATCCCCGACACACTGGAGCTGTTCGAGTGGTACAGGTTTACGCTGTGGCCTGGCCTAGCCATGTCAACTGCATTGCAAAGCGGCGCGTGCACGGTTGCCTTGATGCTCAACTCTGGCCACGCGACCGTGACCCACGAGCTTTGTCAGCGTGTCCCTGTCAGGGGGTTCTGTGCCGGTGCTGGAGGCGCTACGGGCGCGCGGAGTGGTATCCACAAACAGCACTTGCCGCGGCCAGTGCTGTCCAGGTCCTGGTACTTCCCGGCAAGCATTATGGCATGGCTTGCAGAGGTGGTGGAGGATGCTGGCCCTGCAGAGGATGGTCCCGCGTACTCAACACGGCCGCGGTTTGCGGCGCGCGCGCCGCTGGCGCTGCTGCGGTGCCTCCATGAACATTGTGGCGCGCCTGTAGGTCTCACGGCGATGGCTTGCGGCGGCTGTAGCGTGCAGGCACTGGAATGGGCGCGGTCCCTTGCGCCAGAGGCGGCCGAAGCTGCTGACAGCTCCTCCAACGCCGTGTGACATGACGCGAGTGTGGATGGCGGGGGAACATGGGTGCATGGCACGGGACAAGATTGACAAGAAAGGTGGTCCTTCCATGGGAAAAAGTGGGCTGAGCCCATACCACGTGTACTAGTCTGAGGCCGAAGGTTCCGAATGATCTGGGTCCGGGAGGTTGCTGCATCTAGGCCAGGATCCGGGGAGTGTGAGTGAGCGAGGAGCAAGGGTGGGTTTTGCGGGCAGATGTTGATGTTGTTTCCGCAGGGGGGCCAGCCCCCCTGCACCCCCCGGGAAGGGACAAGGGGGCGCCGCCCCCCTGTCGACCCCCCCCCCTCGGTCACACGAAGCGACGTAGAGCACTCATTCGAGAGGGATGGAGGGGTATAGCGGGTAGCTAGGTGCGTGGGAGGGCATGCCATGGTGGTATGCATGCGGAGGACGTGCAAGTATATATGCCGGGCCCGAAACCTCCGCACCGGTCGTCCAGGCACCAGGAATGAATGACTGGCGCAAATGCTTGCACAAGCAAGCAGCGCTAGGAAGCAGTGTGCAGCGACATTCCCGCTGATGAGGAAGTTGTCGCACGCCAGGAGCCCCGACATGCCGCATTTTATAAAATTCAGCCCTATTTCAAATTATCTTCAGATGATTCCTACAGCGCCCGCGACGGAGAAGCGCCCCTTTACGGGCGGCGCAGGGTCGCTGCCGCGGTCGTTCTTGCACCGACACGTCGCAGTTATCTAAATACAGCTTCAATTTGAAATGTCTTCTTAGCACGCGAAAAGCGATCGCAGCGATGCCAGCGACGAGAAAGTCCCTTTGCCGGCGGCTGGCGAGGTCGATTGTGGCGTTTACTCGCTTGCGAGGTTTACTAAATAACTTTGAGTAGTAAATTATGGTGTCGTATTTCCATGCAGATCTGTAGTTGCAAAGGAAGGAGGCAGAACGCGGAGCAAAAATGCAACATTGTACACGTCGCTGTCGCCTTGGGTCCCAAGGCGTCTACAAATTCAAAAAGCGTCCAAAAGTGCAATAGGCAATTTCATGGCTTTTTTGCACAGTGTCGCTCGGCATCTGCTTTGAACTCGGTTGGGGTCGTGCGCAGACTCGCTTCCAAAATTTGCGGCAAGACCATAATTCCGTCTGGGTTCTATATTCAGCGACCCAGGGTCGTTTTTGGGTCCGGTTTCGATTTCTGACTAGGCAGCACAAAGCCGGGGTCTGTCCAGACCCCGGTGTAAGACGTCTGTGATGTGAAGTTTGGGCGAGCTTGGATCCAGGCCGCGGTTACTTCGGCATCGCTGGCAACTTCGGCTCCCTTGTAATTTGTATGCGGTATTAAAATTGCATGGTTAAAATTGGAGGGTTTGCGGGAAGAAATCGCGGGCGAAATGTAGGAGCTAATTATATCATGTTTGTCGCTCGCTCGGATTTCGGGCTCCTCTCGCATCCTATGGGCCTTTCATGTTGCGTAGTACGTTATGATGTAAGTTTGGGGCGGATTCGCGGCGGTGACGCTTGGTGACCCGGGGTCAGGGGCACAGATGGGCGACAGAGGGGCGTCTTAAACAGCTCACCTCCCAGACAAAGCTGGGGTCGGTTGGATGAGGTCGGGTGGACGAGACTGAAAAGGCCACGCATGCACGTGAATCCGATCATTAGCGGGGCCCATGGGCCGAGCGCGCACGGTTGCAAGGACAGCAAAAGGCGTCCAGCTTCTCATGGTGACCCCTCACCTGGGCGCTCCCCTTCATCATCCGCAATGTCGTCACTCCTGGGCCTCACAGCAAGTGAAGCCGTCGGCGGCTTCGTTGCGTGTGGAGCATTCATGGGACATTGGCTGCAGGGGAGACCTGGCGGCCGCGCGCACGGCGCGCATGCATGGTCTCGTGGTGCAGCCGGAGCTTCCGAGCACAGTATGGGTATTGCAAACGGTGGTAGACGCATGCATGATGCGACGATGCGGTCAGGATTGGCCTGGTTGCTGGACGGAGCGGTAGGGAGGCGTTCAGTCCTGCCCAGCCAGGAGCGCTGGCTGTTGGCAGCGCTCAGTGGAGAGGGTGGCGAGGAAGAGATGTCAGCCTGCTTGAGTCCTTTGAGTTCATTATTCAATTACGACAACTTGGCGACCCAGCTGAAGACCGTTGATGAGGCTAGCGGTACTGTCTGGATTGTGGTTAAGGTTTATTTTGGGGCGGGGGATGATTGGGGGAGGAGGGGCATAGCCCGGCACGTAGCCCGGCGGTGAGGGTAGGCAAGGCTTGAGTGAGGGTGGCAACACCAGGAGAAAGGGGTGGCACGTGCTGCTGTAACCATCTCACTGCCCAAGAAACAGGCCAGAAAGCACTACTGGCCCAGAATGTGGGCCCAGACTGCACCTTCCACTCCTTCACCACATGCACACGTCCACCAGTTCGCAAAAACAAATAAACAATCCACGCAATGCAAATGAAAAGAGAAGCCGCTAAAAGTAAGAGAGTACTCGGAGGAAGCGAGGCTGCTGGCTAGTGCACAACGAAGCACGTGTCCGACGACCTGTATCTGTGCTGACCTAATCCGACCATCATAAATCAAAGCTGGCTATAAGTCCTACGTAGCAACGCTTCTTCAACACTCAGCAATGTCAAGTGATTATCTTCATGCGGCTTCAAACAGCAGAGCGTACGTGGTGGAGCCCCGCATTGCTGCGGCTGTGCGGCAAACGTACGCCCCCACACTCTATCTAGCTATGAGTACCTACCACTCATACATACTGGCCACACACACATGCATTGCAAGTACAAGCTGCGCAACCTTACATGCGTGAGCCCTGAGGGCAGTTTGGTTTAATTCTGCATGTATGTAATTATGAATAAGACAATCCCATGCACGCAAGGTATGAGCAAAAGGAGGCCTGCACATATGCCTTGCTTCGTGTGTGCACATGTGCTGTGCAGAACTGCAGATACGAACACGAACGGAATTCATTTGCGGTTGATGCATGTACGGCGAATAAGCCTTTACAAGGAGCGCAGCAGCATCCGCTTCCGCTTTTTGGACCTGCTGGCTGCCGCCGGTGAAGGAGGCGGCGGCGGCAACTGCAAAGGCGGGCGCGGCGCTGGTGGTGACGGTGGCGGCTTCGCGCCCGCTCCTGCCGCCGGGGCTGGCGCCGGCGAAGGAGGTGGGGCCCCGATCGCTGGAGAGGGTGGCGAGGGCAGTGACGGCGGCGGCGCTGCGGACAGGATACGGTACACGCTGACTGGGACGCCAGTGGCGTTGGCGTTACCGCCGCACTTTTGGTTGGCCGCGGCGGGGCAGGGCACCGGGCACGCGGCCTCCGCCAGCTGCGCGGCCACGAAGCTCGAACTAAGCTCGCGGCCCCCGAAGCATGCGGTACGCTGCAGGCCCATGAATGTCGTGCCGGCCTGTGGCAGCAGCAGCGACAGCGTGTGAGTATGTGGGCAAAGAGGGGTGGGCATGGATGGGAGTCAAAGGCAACTAGGCGCCGCAGCCTGTAGGTGATGCGCGCAGAAGCTCTCTCATCAAGGCTCCAGTCCCCGCGCTTCGGTGCAAAACCGCGTCCCGAACATGAGCCCGCGCCAGCTATGTAATGCGTACCCGCCCTCACGACTGCTGCTCACCACATTCGGGTTGCTGGTGTTGGTGGCGATGCCAAGGCAGCGGTCCACGCTGATGCCCGCCCCAGTGAGCAGGGTGGTGTTGAGGGCGCGGCGAGATGCCACCTCAAAGAAACAGCCCACGTAGGCGGTGGACGGCGGCAGGAAGCCTGTCACAGCAGGGGGAGTATGAGGAGCGGAAGTGCTGATAAAACGCACCGCACTCAGGGTCTCAAAACAACCCGTGCTGACGCGGGACACAGACAATGCAGCAGCATGGTGTGAGAGGACGCGCGTCCCGCTGTGGTCTCACTTGGAGGCGGCGGACGGGGCGGCAGCTGGGGTGGGGGCGGGCGCAGCCGCGGCGGCGGCGGCGGGTCCCCAAAGAGCGGCGGCAGAGCCGGTGCAGTGGCGGACAGGACTGTTGCCTCGTCCGACAGGTCCCAGAAGCGGGAGGCGCCGGGGGTGCTGCGAGGCACTGACGCCCTCGCCTTGGTGATGGTTGACACAGCGAGCGACAGCTCCGGAACCGTCAGCGACATGCGGCCCTGCGCGTAAGCCGGGGGGTTGGAGAGGCACGCGTGCACGTAGGAGGTCACGGAGGCGGCAGCGTGGCTTTGGAGGCCAACCTACGATTGTGAGTTGCGCTCTGGCTTGTGTGCTCCCATCTGCCGAGCCCTCAACAGCACAGTAGCACACCCCTCACCAATACCCAGCCCCTTGTATTACCACCTCGGCTTACCTGCAGGTAATCCACATACTGGCTGGCCGCCAGCTCGGCGTTCTGCAGCTCGCTGGGGCTGGTGACGGTCAGGTTGCCGCCGGGGTCGGACACGTACCCACTGAACACGAGGCCCATGGGTCCCGACACCTGGTTGACGGGGATGCTGGTGGAGTTGAAGAGCGGGTCGCCAGGGGCACTGCTGCTGGTGCTGCTGCCGGACTGCTGCTGCAGCTCCCGACGCCGGGCCAGGCCGCCGGCCGCCATCTGGCTTTGCAGCTGCAGCCGCATCTCCTCGTCCGCCTCATTGCCGTCCAGGCTGCTGACGTCAGCATCCATCACATCGTGCTCAGCAGAGGCTTCGCCGAGCAGCAGCGCGGCTGCGCGCTGCAGCAGGAGGCTGCGGCGGCTGGCGGCAGGCGAGGGTACTGGGGTAGCGGCGGAGGTGCCCGGGTAGAAGATGGAAGGCATGACATCTGGGCCCACCACCAGCAGGCCCTTACCCAGGCTCACGAACTCCTGCAGGAACTGCGATACACGCGGCTGCAAGTACTGCACATCGTACGAGCCGATCACGTACACGTCACACGCCTCTGTGGGTGGTGGGAGTGTGTGTGGGGGGGGGCAATGGTTGATGAGCGATGGAGCGCGTGTGTGGAGTGAACGGGCATGAGCAAGTTGGCGGTACTGTTGAAAGGGCGCTCGAAGCGGCCATAGTTGGGCCAGAGACCGCAACAAATTTACTCACTGTGTCCGTCCTTGAGGAATGCTTTCAGGGATAGGTAGTAGGTCTTAATCTTTGCGGTCACCAGGTTGTCGAAGGAGTCAGGCCGCTGCGTCACCACGTACCTGTGCGTATGGGGACGTACGTGCGTATCAGCGGCGGCTTCGCTTGTGGACACGCACCATTGGCAACAGAGCTTCAACATGTAACATGCCGGCAGCAACAGCAGCAGCACTTACTTGGCCATGGGCATGTAGCGGGTGTCGGACACCCGGATGATGGCCTTGCCGACCTTCTTGCCGTACCAGGCCGCCCAGTCAGCGGTGTTGACGATGATCTTGTCCAGGTACGGGTCAGAGGGTGTGGGCTTGCCCTTGGGCTTGCAGCAGCCCGTAATCATCTTCTCACCACCTGGGTGGGGAACGGACAAGGAGTGTCAGCTTTGTTTGTACAGCTGGACAGGGGGTGTCAACTTTGTACAGCTGGAAAATTGGCTGATTCCCAATAAAGTCACGGGTGGGTGGCTGCTTCAAGGGAATGAGCGTTGGGCCCATGCCGACGATGCGCGAGCTCGGGGCTTAGGACTCGGTCAGCACAAGGCACGCGTGCCTGAATCCCACACGCCAACCACGAGAGTCAAGGGGCCCCTTGCCACCAAGTCCAAGCATTTTGTAGCCCTCTACCGCACTGCAGACGTCCCCGATGCCCGACACTCCTCGGGCTCGGCGCGAGGTGGGAGCGACAGACATGGCTCCGAAAGGCGAAAGTTGTCACAAACTGGCGCTTTAGTTCCCCGCGTTGCGTGCCGCCAACATAGTTTGCTTTGTAGACCTCATAAACGCGGGCGTATGTGACTATTCTCGCGACATCGCTAAAGTCAAATGTCCCTGGACGCGCGAAGGCACTTGTCGCTCCGCCCGGATTCTCCCTGCCGCCTATTTACATCCGATAGAAAAATAACAAATACTAATACGTGGCAGTCGCGGTTTGTGCTAGTATGATATTTTTTGCCGACGCAGCCAGCCACGCACGCACGCACGCACGGACAGGGGTGTTTTAAGGGGGCTTCGCCCCCCCCTCCGGGACGCTTCGCTGGGGGGGCTCAGCCCAAAAAAGGCCGCAAGAATACACATCGCCTCAACTGGGACGCCATGCACATGCATGACAGCCTTGGATTGTTTCCGCAACTTCCTAGCAATCAATTAATCAATGGCGGTGCCTTGTTCGGTGCATGCCCCACTCACCAAAGGCAGCCACACGACCGCGGCCGTAGATTGTGGAGGCGATCAGGGGGTCCGCCAGAGTGTTGCGAACGATGGGCACCGCCGGGCCCAGCAGTACCAGGGTCGAGGCAGGCACCGTGTTGGGCACTTGCGGCGGCACGCCTGCAACTATCTGCACGTAGTCCACCTTCACCGCAGCCTGGAAAGCGACCTGCACCGAGGCCGTGGTGGGCGACGGCGGCGGCGGCGGAGAGGCAGGCGCGGCCGGCGTGCCGACAGGAGGGGGTGGCGGAGGTGGTGGACGTGGCACATTGGGCAGGAAGGGCGGTGGAGGCGGGGGCGAGGGCGGTCGAGGCGGCAGGGGTGGCCTAGCGGGAGTGCCGGGAGCGGCCGGTTGTGGAGGAGATGGCAGCGAGGGCGGCGGCGGTGGAGGCGGGGAGGGCGCATCGGGTGGCGGCGGGCGCCGCCGCCCGGGCGGCGGCGAGGGCTCTGGTGACGGCGGTGCCGGACTCGGCGGGAAGGGCACGGTCCGCGGCGGCGGGTACGCTGCATGCAGGACGTACGCAGCGAGGCCAGCGATCTCCCTGTCAGTGTGCCCAGCTCCACGCAGGCATGCTGCAGTCGTGTTCATGGCATCCATCGTGCCTCCCCCTGCCCTGAGTCTTCATCACGCACTCACATGTTTTGACGGCCAGCACAAAGCCAATGCTGTTGACGCTCGCGCCGCGGCCGCCCCGCACACCGCCCACCAGTGCCCCAGTGGGCACAGCAGCACTGCCTCCGCTGGGGCTCACGCCGGCCTGCAGGAGCACCCGGCGGCGTGCACCCGCCGGGCACAGCCCGGTTGAGGCTGCGGTGCCGTCCGAAAAGCCCACGGCCAGCTGCGCCACTGAGCCGGTGGACGTGCAGCAGACGGACAGGGTCTGGAGCGCGGAACCACTCGGGGACACCAGGCTCACGCTGCTCTCCGACAGCGTGGGGCTGCTGGGGTCTGCACAGGGCAAGCAAGCATCAAAGGGTGTGAGTGCTTAACAGGCAGGCATTCAAGCTGTGGTTATCGCCCTGACCCGCTACTCACCGTACACGCTGCCGGCAACAACGTCGGTGTGCGTGTTGGCGCCAGTGCCGTACGTAAGCTTGACCGCCACCACCACTCCCGGAATTGCCGCGTCGTACACATACGTGATTGCTGTGATGCGGCCAAACTGGTCCAGTGACGTTGGGTCGAAGACGTCAAAGCCCGAGTCGGATGCCAGGCCCACACAGAAGGTGTGTGTGTAGGTCACCGCATACCCGGAGATGAACTGGCCGGGCGGGGGAGGCGGAGATGGCGGGGGAAAGGGTGACGGTGGGGGTGGAGGCGAAGGAGACGGCGGGCGTGGAGCGGGCGAGAGTGGAGGCGTTAGTGGCGGAGGCGCAGGTGGCTGGGGAGAGGGTGGTGGAGTTGGCGGTTCGGGAAATGGCGGGACAAAATCACCAGGTCGTGTCGGGCTTGGAGAATGCGGTCTGGATGGCATGAGGGAAGATGGTGCCGGAGCAAGCGGCGGTGGCGGGGATAGTAGGGTTGGCGTCGTCGGGGTCGATGGCGGTGGCGGCGGTGGCGGGGATAGTAGGGTTGGCGGCGGGGCCGACGGCGGAGGGGGTGGGGGAGGCGGTGGAGGCGACGGGGGAGGCGGAGGAGGCGATGGCATGGATAGAGGTGTTGATGGTATCGGGGGAATTGCGGCGCCTGGCACAACGATCCCGCTGACCGAAGAGATGCCGAATGATGTGAAGAATGAAGCCGAGAAGAGTGACGCGGGGTCCGTCGTCATGGCTGTTTGGATGGAGGAGTAGAATACATTGAGCGGCGTGCCTGGCGGCGCGGTCAGCACGTAACCGGCAATGATGGAGCCGGCGACCAGCTTGTTGTTGACGCATTTGAATGCTCCCGTGGAATTTACCAGCTCGACGCAGCTCTGGTTCGCAAATTGAGTCTGGTTAACGTCTGTGAAAGCAGAGAGAAACGCGGCAGTGGGCTCCTCACATCAGTCCTTATCCTGCAGGGATACTGCAACTGCCAACCTGTATCACACCCCGTCAGCCCTGTGCCTGACACCTCCTGCCCCTGATGTGCTTGCTGCTGCAGCTGACTTCTTGTGTCACCCAGTATGCCGTCACCCAGGAGCTGCTCAAAGCCATGGAAGCCCCCCCCTCATTAAACCTGTTTGATACTGAGTAGCTTACCTGCCATGCTCACGCCGCCGAGAATCATCTCAATGCCCACATCCGCGTTGGTGCCGGGGGTCGGGCTGGGTGATGATGATGAGGGCGGCGGCGCGCCCGGCGTAGGACTCGGAGGCTTGGGGCTAGGTGGATCCATGTCCGGGGAAGGTGGTATCGGTACCGTGGGAGACGGTAGCGGGAACGGCGTTGAAGGGCTTGGAGATGTCATAGGCCTTGGGGGTCCCGGACTAGGCACCGATGGTGGATTTGGGATGGAGGGGGCCGGGCTTGGTGGTGGAGTAAACGCCAATGGGGATGGGGAAGGTCCAATGGACGTCGCTGGCGGCGCCGGGCTGGGCGGCAGCGGCAGTGGCGGCTCCGGGCTAAGCGGCGCCGGGCTGGGCGGCAGCGGCAGTGGCGGCTCCGGGCTAGGCGGCTCCGGGCTGGGCGGCAGCGGCAGTGGCGGCTCCGGGCTAGCCGGCGCCGGGCTGGGCGGCAGCGGCAGTGGCGGCTCCAGGCCGGGCGGCTCCGGGCTGGGCGGCAGCGGCAGTGGCGGCTCCGGGCTAGGCGGCGCCGGGCTGGGCGGAAGCGGCAGTGGCGGCTCCGGGCTAGCCGGCGCCGGGCTGGGCGGCAGCGGCAGTGGCGGCTCCGGGCTAGGCGGCGCCAGGCTGGGCGGCAGCGGCAGTGGCGGCTCCGGGCTAGGCGGCTCCGGGCTGGGCGGCAGCGGCAGTGGCGGCTCCGGGCTAGCCGGCGCCGGGCTGGGCGGCAGCGGCAGTGGCGGCTCCGGGCTAGCCGGCGCCGGGCTGGGCGGCAGCGGCAGTGGCGGCTCCGGGCTAGGCGGCGCCGGGCTGGGCGGCAGCGGCAGTGGCGGCTCCGGGCTAGGCGGCTCCGGGCTGGGCGGCAGCGGCAGTGGCGGCTCCGGGCTAGGCGGCTCCGGGCTGGGCGGCAGCGGCAGTGGCGGTTCCGGGCTAGGCGGCGCCGGGCTGGGCGGCAGCGGCAGTGGCGGCTCCGGGCTAGGCGGCGCCGGGCTGGGCGGCAGCGGCAGTGGCGGCTCCGGGCTAGCCGGCGCCGGGCTGGGCGGCAGCGGCAGTGGCGGCTCCGGGCTAGCCGGCGCCGGGCTGGGCGGAAGCGGCAGTGGCGGCTCCGGGCTAGGCGGCTCCGGGCTGGGCGGCAGCGGCAGTGGCGGCTCCGGGCTAGGCGGCGCCAGGCTGGGCGGCAGCGGCAGTGGCGGCTCCGGGCTAGGCGGCGCCGGGCTGGGCGGCAGCGGCAGTGGCGGCTCCGGGCTAGCCGGCGCCGGGCTGGGCGGCAGCGGCAGTGGCGGCTCCGGGCTAGGCGGCGCCGGGCTGGGCGGCAGCGGCAGTGGCGGCTCCGGGCTAGGCGGCGCCGGGCTGGGCGGCAGCGGCAGTGGCGGTTCCGGGCTAGGCGGCTCCGGGCTGGGCGGCAGCGGCAGTGGCGGCTCCGGGCTAGGCGGCGCCGGGCTGGGCGGCAGCGGCAGTGGCGGCTCCGGGCTAGGCGGCGCCGGGCTGGGTGGCAGAGGCAGAGGCGGCTCCGGGCTAGGCGGCGCCGGGCTGGGCGGCAGCGGCAGTGGCGGCTCCGGGCTAGGCGGCTCCGGGCTGGGCGGCAGCGGCAGTGGCGGCTCCGGGCTAGGCGGCTCCGGGCTGGGCGGCAGCGGCAGTGGCGGCTCCGGGCTAGGTGGCGCCGGGCTGGGCGGAAGCGGCATTGGCGGCTCCGGGCTAGGCGGCTCCGGGCTGGGCGGCAGCGGCAGTGGCGGCTCCGGGCTGGGAGGCGCAGGCGCGGGAGGAACAGGTGAAGGCGGCGGACTGGGCGGATCCGGGCTGGGAGGCGCAGGGCTGGGAGGCGACGGCGATGGAGGCGCAGGCGAAGGCGGCGGGCTGGGAGGTGCCGGGGAGGGCGGATCTGGGCTGGGAGGCGCAGGCGAGGGAGGAACAGGGGAAGGCGGCGGACTGGGCGGATCCGGGCTGGGAGGCGCAGGGCTGGGAGGCGACGGCGATGGAGGCGCAGGCGAAGGCGGCGGGCTGGGAGGTGCCGGGGAGGGCGGATCTGGGCTGGGAGGCGCAGGCGAGGGGGGAACAGGTGAAGGCGGCGGACTGGGCGGATCCGGGCTGGGAGGCGCAGGGCTGGGAGGCGACGGCGATGGAGGCGCAGGCGAAGGCGGCGGGCTGGGAGGTGCCGGGGAGGGCGGATCTGGGCTGGGAGGCGCAGGCGAGGGGGGAACAGGTGAAGGCGGCGGACTGGGCGGATCCGGGCTGGGAGGCGCAGGGCTGGGAGGCGACGGCGATGGAGGCGCAGGCGAAGGCGGCGGGCTGGGAGGTGCCGGGGAGGGCGGATCTGGGCTGGGAGGCGCAGGCGAGGGGGGAACAGGTGAAGGCGGCGGACTGGGCGGATCCGGGCTGGGAGGCGCAGGGCTGGGAGGCGACGGCGATGGAGGCGCAGGCGAAGGCGGCGGGCTGGGAGGTGCCGGGGAGGGCGGATCTGGGCTGGGAGGCGCAGGCGAGGGGGGAACAGGGGAAGGCGGCGGACTGGGCGGATCCGGGCTGGGAGGCGCAGGGCTGGGAGGCGACGGCGATGGAGGCGCAGGCGAAGGCGGCGGGCTGGGAGGTGCCGGGGAGGGCGGATCTGGGCTGGGAGGCGCAGGCGAGGGAGGAACAGGGGAAGGCGGCGGACTGGGCGGATCCGGGCTGGGAGGCGCAGGGCTGGGAGGCGACGGCGATGGAGGCGCAGGCGAAGGCGGCGGGCTGGGAGGTGCCGGGGAGGGCGGATCTGGGCTGGGAGGCGCAGGCGAGGGGGGGAACAGGTGAAGGCGGCGGACTGGGCGGATCCGGGCTGGGAGGCGCAGGGCTGGGAGGCGACGGCGATGGAGGCGCAGGCGAAGGCGGCGGGCTGGGAGGTGCCGGGGAGGGCGGATCTGGGCTGGGAGGCGCAGGCGAGGGGGGAACAGGTGAAGGCGGCGGACTGGGCGGATCCGGGCTGGGAGGCGCAGGGCTGGGAGGCGACGGCGATGGAGGCGCAGGCGAAGGCGGCGGGCTGGGAGGTGCCGGGGAGGGCGGATCTGGGCTGGGAGGCGCAGGCAAGGGGGGAACAGGTGAAGGCGGCGGACTGGGCGGATCCGGGCTGGGAGGCGCAGGGCTGGGAGGCGACGGCGATGGAGGCGCAGGCGAAGGCGGCGGGCTGGGAGGTGCCGGGGAGGGCGGATCTGGGCTGGGAGGCGCAGGCGAGGGGGGAACAGGTGAAGGCGGCGGACTGGGCGGATCCGGGCTGGGAGGCGCAGGGCTGGGAGGCGACGGCGATGGAGGCGCAGGCGAAGGCGGCGGGCTGGGAGGTGCCGGGGAGGGCGGATCTGGGCTGGGAGGCGCAGGCGAGGGAGGAACAGGGGAAGGCGGCGGACTGGGCGGATCCGGGCTGGGAGGCGCAGGGCTGGGAGGCGACGGCGATGGAGGCGCAGGCGAAGGCGGCGGGCTGGGAGGTGCCGGGGAGGGCGGATCTGGGCTGGGAGGCGCAGGCGAGGGGGGAACAGGTGAAGGCGGCGGACTGGGCGGATCCGGGCTGGGAGGCGCAGGGCTGGGAGGCGACGGCGATGGAGGCGCAGGCGAAGGCGGCGGGCTGGGAGGTGCCGGGGAGGGCGGATCTGGGCTGGGAGGCGCAGGCGAGGGGGGAACAGGTGAAGGCGGCGGACTGGGCGGATCCGGGCTGGGAGGCGCAGGGCTGGGAGGCGACGGCGATGGAGGCGCAGGCGAAGGCGGCGGGCTGGGAGGTGCCGGGGAGGGCGGATCTGGGCTGGGAGGCGCAGGCAAGGGGGGAACAGGTGAAGGCGGCGGACTGGGCGGATCCGGGCTGGGAGGCGCAGGGCTGGGAGGCGACGGCGATGGAGGCGCAGGCGAAGGCGGCGGGCTGGGAGGTGCCGGGGAGGGGCGGATCTGGGCTGGGAGGCGCAGGCGAGGGGGGAACAGGGGAAGGCGGCGGACTGGGCGGATCCGGGCTGGGAGGCGCAGGGCTGGGAGGCGACGGCGATGGAGGCGCAGGCGAAGGCGGCGGGCTGGGAGGTGCCGGGGAGGGCGGATCCGGGCTGGGAGGCGCAGGCGAGGGGGGAACAGGTGAAGGCGGCGGACTGGGCGGATCCGGGCTGGGAGGCGCAGGGCTGGGAGGCGACGGCGATGGAGGCGCAGGCGAAGGCGGCGGGCTGGGAGGTGCCGGGGAGGGCGGATCCGGGCTGGGAGGCGCAGGCAAGGGGGGAACAGGTGAAGGCGGCGGACTGGGCGGATCCGGGCTGGGAGGCGCAGGGCTGGGAGGCGACGGCGATGGAGGCGCAGGCGAAGGCGGCGGGCTGGGAGGTGCCGGGGAGGGCGGATCTGGGCTGGGAGGCGCAGGCGAGGGGGGAACAGGTGAAGGCGGCGGACTGGGCGGATCCGGGCTGGGAGGCGCAGGGCTGGGAGGCGACGGCGATGGAGGCGCAGGCGAAGGCGGCGGGCTGGGAGGTGCCGGGGAGGGCGGATCTGGGCTGGGAGGCGCAGGCGAGGGGGGAACAGGGGAAGGCGGCGGACTGGGCGGATCCGGGCTGGGAGGCGCAGGGCTGGGAGGCGACGGCGATGGAGGCGCAGGCGAAGGCGGCGGGCTGGGAGGTGCCGGGGAGGGCGGATCTGGGCTGGGAGGCGCAGGCGAGGGGGGAACAGGGGAAGGCGGCGGGCTGGGCGGATCCGGGCTGGGAGGCGCAGGGCTGGGAGGCGACGGCGATGGAGGCGCAGGCGAAGGCGGCGGGCTGGGAGGTGCCGGGGAGGGCGGATCTGGGCTGGGAGGCGCAGGCGAGGGGGGAACAGGGGAAGGCGGCGGACTGGGCGGATCCGGGCTGGGAGGCGCAGGGCTGGGAGGCGACGGCGATGGAGGCGCAGGCGAAGGCGGCGGGCTGGGAGGTGCCGGGGAGGGCGGCTCTGGGCTGGGAGGCGCAGGCGAGGGGGGAACAGGGGAAGGCGGCGGACTGGGCGGATCCGGGCTGGGAGGCGCAGGGCTGGGAGGCGACGGCGATGGAGGCGCAGGCGAAGGCGGCGGGCTGGGAGGTGCCGGGGAGGGCGGATCCGGGCTGGGAGGCGCAGGCAAGGGGGGAACAGGTGAAGGCGGCGGACTGGGCGGATCCGGGCTGGGAGGCGCAGGGCTGGGAGGCGACGGCGATGGAGGCGCAGGCGAAGGCGGCGGGCTGGGAGGTGCCGGGGAGGGCGGATCTGGGCTGGGAGGCGCAGGCGAGGGGGGAAACAGGTGAAGGCGGCGGACTGGGCGGATCCGGGCTGGGAGGCGCAGGGCTGGGAGGCGACGGCGATGGAGGCGCAGGCGAAGGCGGCGGGCTGGGAGGTGCCGGGGAGGGCGGATCTGGGCTGGGAGGCGCAGGCGAGGGGGGGGAACAGGGGAAGGCGGCGGACTGGGCGGATCCGGGCTGGGAGGCGCAGGGCTGGGAGGCGACGGCGATGGAGGCGCAGGCGAAGGCGGCGGGCTGGGAGGTGCCGGGGAGGGCGGATCTGGGCTGGGAGGCGCAGGCGAGGGGGGAACAGGGGAAGGCGGCGGGCTGGGCGGATCCGGGCTGGGAGGCGCAGGGCTGGGAGGCGACGGCGATGGAGGCGCAGGCGAAGGCGGCGGGCTGGGAGGTGCCGGGGAGGGCGGATCTGGGCTGGGAGGCGCAGGCGAGGGGGGAACAGGGGAAGGCGGCGGACTGGGCGGATCCGGGCTGGGAGGCGCAGGGCTGGGAGGCGACGGCGATGGAGGCGCAGGCGAAGGCGGCGGGCTGGGAGGTGCCGGGGAGGGCGGCTCTGGGCTGGGAGGCGCAGGCGAGGGGGGAACAGGGGAAGGCGGCGGACTGGGCGGATCCGGGCTGGGAGGCGCAGGGCTGGGAGGCGACGGCGATGGAGGCGCAGGCGAAGGCGGCGGGCTGGGAGGTGCCGGGGAGGGCGGATCTGGGCTGGGAGGCGCAGGCGAGGGGGGAACAGGTGAAGGCGGCGGACTGGGCGGATCCGGGCTGGGAGGCGCAGGGCTGGGAGGCAGCGGCGATGGAGGCGCAGGCGAAGGCGGCGGGCTGGGAGGTGCCGGGGAGGGCGGATCTGGGCTGGGAGGCGCAGGCGAGGGGGGAACAGGTGAAGGCGGCGGACTGGGCGGATCCGGGCTGGGAGGCGCAGGGCTGGGAGGCGCCGGGGAGGGCGGATCTGGGCTGGGAGGCGCAGGCGAAGGGGGAACAGGTGAAGGCGGCGGGCTGGGAGGAGCCGGCGGCATTGGTGGCGATGGGGGTGGCCCTGGTGGTGACGGCGGACTTGGGCAGGCCGGCAGCGGGCTCGGCGTCACAGCACCGATGATGTCTGTGTAGGCACAGCATAAGAATTACATGTACACATCTTGTATAATCTGGCGTTGCACACGTGCACGGTAGGACAAACGCAGCCCCTTGAAATGCGGAGCAGTCACCTGTTGGGATGTCTCCACATACGCCCGTGTTGACCACGTTCAAGGCCACCAAGCCCACCGTTGACAGGATGGAGTAGCTGGTCGGGATGCTGCCGGTCAGCTGGGCGTTGTCCGTAAGAACAATGCGTTGAAGCAGGCTGCAAGGGGCCAGGCAGGCGGTGACGGCAAGCACACGATTTCAACAACCGCGGGCGTTTTACTTAAGGCCGCACGGCATGCCACGAGCACGCCGCATTCCACAACCACCAGCAGAAGCCCCATGTCAAGGCAGACCCTCCCCTGCCCGGCTCACGAGAATCCCTGGTACGAGTCGGGCAGGGTGCCGCTCAGCAGGTTGGAGGAGAGGTCCAGCGAGGTCAGCCCTAGATTCGCGGCTTGGTATCCACCGGGGTCTGGCAGCGGCCCGGTCATCTTGGTGTTGGCGATCCTCAGGTTCTGAGAAACAGGGAGGCATCGAGCGTTGGAAACATAACATCAGGTGGTTGCAGTGGGGGCCCGGAAACACCGCGTGAGTAAGGGTCAAGGTCAGGGTTGCCAGCTGCCGGAAATGTATCGAGTGCCGCCCAACTTACCCACAATCCCTGGAGGCTGCCGCTCGTAAACCAGGACTGCGGGAAGTTGCCGTTGATGCTGGGGCCGGGCGAGGCATTGCCGCCCGCACCGATCACCAGGCTGGTGAGCGAGTACATGGACTGCCACGAAGCCGGCAGCGTTCCGGTCATGGAGTTGGACTCAATGGTGAGGTCGTTCAGGTTGGCGAGATAGTACAGTGAGTCTGGAAGCGGCCCTGCATGCGAGCAAGGGAGCAGCAAGGGCGGCTGGGTTGCACACTGCAGCATGTGTGACACACGCATGTTGCTGTGTGGTTATTTTGCTGCCTTATGTATAGATGAATTGGAATAGCGTGTTTCGCGAGCACCGAGCAATTGCAAGCGAAAGGCCGCGTTGCACAGGCGCCCCAAATTGCGCTAGCTGATCGCATGGTCGAGTCTGCGACATAATCAGCAATTTAGCGTGGAGCGGCCTTTCGGCTGACCTGGTCTTTGCTATCAACGTATGCGTACAAGCGCTATCGAATGACATTGTGGGTTTCTGGTGAACAGATAAATTCACAGAGCGGTAAGCCGGTAACTGAGAGTTGACCGCGACATCCCAACATCCCGCGCATGCCGTGCCCTCAGCGCCCACGCCCTCCCCGCGCCATCTCCCCGCGCCGACCTCGTCCCTCCCATCCCATACCAAGAAGCAGCACACTCAATAGGCCAAATCCCTAACACACGTTGCAGAGATATCGGCTGCAGACTCACCTGTCAGCTGGTCCATACCGCCCATATTTAAAACGTACAGTGAGTTTAGGCCTGCGAGATTGAAGGCAAACGTGGCCAGCTGTTACAATCCGCCACTTTGCCAGATGTGCCTCAGTCAGTTGAGGAAGCTGGTCCGGAGTGAGAGAAAGAGAGCGAGGTAGGCAGGGCAGCTTGCGGCGCCACTCACCAAAGCCCCACTCAATGGGAATGGAGCCGTTTATGAACCGGTTGCCGCTCACGTCGAGCTCCTGCAAGAGGAACAGCCCGCTCCAAAACGCAGGGAGCTCGCCGGTAAGCAGATTCGCTGTGCAAGGGTGGGTTTCGATGCCAGGGGAGATGGGGGGGTTGACACCAGTCCCGGGAAAAAGCTGCGGGAGCACAGATCTGGGCTAGAGGCACTAGCGGTGGAGATGAAGGGCAAAGAATCCGCTCAAACCCCAAGCCTTTGGACAACAAGCGCGGGCGACAACCCGTTGGAAGCCAGACCCCTGTGCTTACAGCTGGAAAGAACAGATCCCAGTGCAGGCACCCGCTCGATTCCACTCACAGGAAAAGTCCAATTTGGTGAGCGGTGTCATGAAAAAGCCAATGTCTGTAAAGCGCGGGCCAGGAAACGAAAGGCAACGCAAAAAGGGGGGCCACGGAAGACGTTATGTGGCTTGTGGAATTCGCGCACATTGCCAGGCGGACAGCCCCGCCGACGCAGCCCCCAGTCCCCAACCAACCACGCACCCTGCGGGAGTGTTCCGGTGAGCCGGCTGTTCCGGATGATAAGGCTTGAGAGATAGCCACCCAGCTGCGTGACGCTCCGAGGCAGCGGCCGCGCTGCCGCGCCGCCGGTGATACAGTTGAGGAGCTGTCAGGAGGATGTGGAGGTCAGGGCATGAGGATCAGCTTGAGGGCCCCAGCCAGGTGCAGGTTATGCCCTCTTCAGGAAACACTGTATGGCCCGTGATGTTTTGATGGAAATGCCGGTGGCCAGTGGATTGCGCAACGTGTCGTGCACATCGCGCCCACCCCATCCCAGGCGTTTAACCCACCTGCAGTGAGGTCAGGTGCGCGAAGCTGACGCCGGAACTGTCTGGCGGACTGATGTCACAGCCCGTGCCAGACCACTGTTGAGACGTGTGGGCGGACGCAGAGGGCGTCAGGTTAAGAGCGAACGCTGCCACAGACATAAGCAGCGCACGTGTTGAGGCATGTCGGGAGGCAAGTTGCTGTTGAGGGATACGACCAGTTCGCGCACCGTGTTGTTACATAGTGGGGTGGCGGGATCCCACGAGCTCAGGTCACAGCCCGATCCGGAAGCCCCACTGTCGAACAGCGGTTTGAAGTTTGTGACAAGGTTGTAGGCAGCAGGGAGGTCATCTGCGCAGCATCAAAGGGGTACGACACAGGTCTCGTGAGGTACAGAATAAAACGTGCGAATCCCAGGCACTTTGGGGAGGCAACCGGCAGCACAGGTTCTCGCGGTTTGCAGAAGCGGTGAGCGAGCTCACCGCAGTACGAGTTGACGAAGGTGCTTGGTGTGAGCTTGCCGTTCAACCCTGCGATACGATTGAGGTGGGAATTATCGGGTCATTGGCTGCAGACAACGAAAAGCGTCCCGAACATTGTCACGTTGCGGCGTATTTCATATTCATGTAACCCATGCTTAGCAAATGCGCACCCGATGGGAAAGGCGCGCACACGCCCGTGTTTGAGAGGTCCAGAGATGTCAAATTCACCATTGAGGCTGCCCATGGACTGCGGATTGTAGATGGCGACAAATAATCACAGAGCGCATTTGTAGACATGGCAACAGCTGGCGAGTGCGAGCCTGCTGCACGCACCGCACATGCATCCTCCGTGCGTAGGGGTCACCACCAATGCCACTCACTCAGGAACCGTTCCACCCAGGTATGGGTTGTCGGCGAGGTTCAGCGTGTTCAGCTCCGTAAGTGTGATGTACTGGAACGGGAATCCCGAGGGATTTGGGCCGCCCGTCAGCTTGTTCACAGAAAAGTCTATCCTGTGCATGCACGGCATTGCGTAAACGGCCGTGGGCGGGAGGAAACGTTACCGTCAGTAAAACGAATGGCAAACTGGTCATCGGGCATGCGAGCGTACGTGCTCATCATGCACACCGACGGACGGACAAGGTCGCACAATCCCGGTTCATGTCCACGTAAACGCGCGCCAACTTACGCCGTGAGGCAGGTGACCTGAGACAGGTCCGGAGGAAGCCCACCCGAGACCGATGTGCCGCTGATCGTGAGGGTCTGCAAATTCAGTGGCAGCGCAAACAGCAACAGCAGACGGTCAGTAACGCCAGTAGCGCCTTTGCCAGCCTGGCATGACCAGAGGCACAACGGGATCACACGGAGTCGTCAGCACCTGGAGCGAAGACATGTACGGAGTGGCGCCAAAGGGCCCGAACCAGGCGTTGGGAATGGTGCCGGTCATGGTCGACGTGGCACGTGTGGAAGCCAGGTTCAGAAGCGTCAGGCCCGTCAGCGTGCTCCACTCGCCTGCGGGCCGGGGGGAGAGGGGACGGTCATTGTGATGTGAAGTGAGGCCGCCCACAGGTGGTCCAGCGCTGCAGGACAGCACCACGTGCAGGCCCAGCCTGCGCTGCCCCCCTCCCCCGATATGTGCCCACTGCCCCACCAGCACGATGTCGGACAACAGCCACTCACTGGGCAGCGAGCCACTCATGGTGTCCGACATGAAGGTCAGCTCCGACAGCAGCGTAAGATCGCTGAAGGAGGATGGCAGCTGACCACCAACACCCACGCCCCACGCCCAGAAGCTGGTCAGGCTGGTCAGGCTGCCCCAGGCCGAGGGGAGGGTCCTGCGGGAGGGGCAGACAAGGCGCGGACGCAGCCGAGGCCAGCATGCATGTGCGTCAGTTACCGTATCCCTGAACGAAAGTTTGAGCAGTTACACGAGTGGATGTGCCTTGCTTGGTTCTGTACCGCATCTCACCCGTTGAGGTTATAGTTGTCACTGATGCTGATCTCCGCCAGCTGGTTCAAGGCCCGCCACTCCGGCGGCAACGTATTTGTGAACTGGTTGTTCTGCGGGAAGGGTGGGAGACGGCGGAAGACGAAAGTGTGTAAGCCAATGCTCGGCCTGCGTTTTTGCTTCCGTTTCTCCCCGAACAAAGGCCCACCCAGCCCGGACGCACATGCAGCTTCAGGATGGTGAGGGCCGTGAGAGCGGAGTAAGAAGCTTTCATGCTACCGGTGAGGATGTTGTCGGTCAGCCACAGCTCCTGAAGCTGTGTCAGCGTCGTGAACTCGTCCGGCAGGGTGCCTGCGAAACGGCCGTCAGGTGATAATTTGTGAGGGCCAGAAAGCTTGCATGCAGTTGCAGATATGAGATGAGATACCCTATGGGCTATGGCATGCTCACCTTTTGTGGCCGCAACTGCTAATGAGTAATGACCCTTCTCCACAACTTGCCCACCTGCCTGCCTGTCGGCAGCCCCACCCAGCAGCCAACCGGCGTGGCCCCCGTGTGCCCAGCAGCCCACCTGCGGCGTTGTTGACGTTGAACGACAGCTCCGTGAGGGAGCTGAAGCACGTCAGGCCGGACGGCAGCACCACATTGAAAGAGTTGCCGTTGTTGGCATCTGCAGGGGCAGCGTTTGCAATTATTGTTAGCGTTTGGCATGTATGGGGCTGCGCCCGACCCGACTTGGCGACAATGCTACCCACGACACTGCTGCCAGTGTCTGCGTGTCAGCCTGCCCCATACCAGTCCCTTTCGTGAGGCCGCAATCATGATGAGTGACGAGCCGGCATTGCGCCTTGGCCTCCCGCAACAAGTCCCGGCCGTCCCGGCTGCCTGACTCACAGCAGTCATTGAGCACAAAGCTGATGACATCCTGCACCGGAGTCGCGCCATATGTGGTGAGCATGGCCGTGATGTTGAACCACGTTTCCAGACGCTCGCTGCTGGGCCACAGGCTGGTGAGGTTGCAGGCCGACCCTGGCTGCAACTGGCTGTCCATCATGGGCTTCAGCGTCTCCACGAGATAGCGCCGGCAGTTGACCAGCTCTGGAGGCCAGCAAGAAGCAAGCGGGGAGGCGGGGGGTCAGCCCTGAAGGCATCAAAGCTCTCGGCTCGCACGCGCATGCAGCATCTTTCCTCTCTTTCCGCCAAGGCGGCCCCCGGCTAAGGGCACCATGCACTGACCGCATGTTGGTGGCAGGACTGAGGGCGTTGTCTTGTTCTTCAGTCCACGCGGGATGCTTCCGCACACGCCCGTGTTCGACACGTCGATGCTCACGATCGAGGAAAAATTGCTCCAGCTTTGCGGGATGATGCCTCCGAGGTACCTGGCAGAGACAGTGAGACATGCGTGCGTGTGCCTATGTGGTCAGGGCAAACGCTGGACCGATGCAAGCAGATGCGTTCATCTGTTGGCGCATCATTGCGGGTCGTGTGAGGCTCACGGCGGCGCACGTCTAATAATCTACCCGTCGCCCTGGCCCAGCCGCCCATCTCAGCTCCCGCTGCCCCCACCTGTTGTTGGACGCGTCCAGCCGCTGCAGGTTGATCAACGCGGACCAGGCGTCGGGCAGGCCGCTGGAGGGCAGCGGGCCCGCCTCCAGGTCCATGGACGCCAGGCCCAGTAGCCGCAGACCCGTCAGGCCGCTGTAGTTGGCGGGCAGGCCGCTGCCGGGGCTCTGTAGGACGCACGAGGGGAAAGGTGGGGTGTTGGGTCACAAGCGTGCTTAGATGCCGGCAGAAGACAGGATGTCAATGGCATACACGATGCAGACGCAGGGGCGGGGGATTGCAATAATACAGCAGGAGGGCAGCCGACAGGATTGAGGGGATAGGTATTCCACAGGGCTATGCAGATCGGCAGGAAGCCAAGTC
This sequence comes from Chlamydomonas schloesseri, assembly GCA_016834595.1. NCBI lineage: Eukaryota > Viridiplantae > Chlorophyta > Chlorophyceae > Chlamydomonadales > Chlamydomonadaceae > Chlamydomonas > Chlamydomonas schloesseri. The sequence goes on from JAEHOD010000002.1 coordinate 2,615,780, forward strand.
CGACGTACGCGCCCGTCTCCGTGCTCACCAGCATATTCCCCGTGAAGTTGAGCTCGGTCAGCGCCGTGAGCACGGACACTTGGGTCGGCAGGGTTGCCGTGACCCCGACCCCTCCAGGAAAGCAGTTGGGTAGGGAGATGGAGCTCACGAAGCCTGTTGCGCAGGTAGGGTGTAGAAGCTCAGGGCAAGGTGCAATGGCTCCAGGGCACATAATCATTACCGGGCGCCCGCCGGCTGTTGGGATGTGGACCACTAGACCCGACATGCGCACGTGGACTGCACCGGGGGTTCAGGTATGAGCTAGTGCTGAATGTGTGTAATGTTACAGCTGTGGGGAGACTTCTGACCCGGGACCGAAACACGGCCGCTGCAGCCTACCAGCCTCTTTGGACTGGCGAGAACGCCGACAACCTGAACGGCGCACATAAACCAAGCCTACGGCGGTCGAAACGCACACGACGCTTGACCTCCATGAAACGCAGTGCGTCTGCCTCCAATCGTCAGACGCAAGAAAAGGAAGGCAGCTCGCTCGCATCACCCGCACATAAGACAGCACACACACACAGCAAGAAAGAGAACTCCCTGATCAACCCCCAGGAGCCACCGCCTGTCCACCCACCACCGTTCAGCTAAAACCTATTTCCAAAGCCGGCGAAAACGCATGGCGGGGCGGTCCTGCCTGTGACGCGTCCCACGCCTTAGAGGCTCGGACCCATGATAAGCCGACCTAAATGCCACTGTCCGGCACCGCCTCACCAGTATTGGTTGTGACAGGCGTTATATCGCCTGTGCAGCCCACGCCGTACCATGCCTGCGCAGATGGCAAGGCACCGAGTCACGGCATGGTGCCACAAGCTCCACAACTCCCGGCCCTTGACGGTCCCCACCCTAAACCCACCGTGCCATTGCATACGTCCCCCGTCCATGTGCTTGTAATGTCCGCACTACATGTTGAGTTGGCGTCCGTGAACATGGGCTTCAGGTACGAAACGAGGACGTCCGTCTCCGTTTGGGCTGCGTGGCATTGCGAGGGACCAGGCCAGGCGTTTTCAATATGCACCTCTGCCTGAGGCAGCTGTGGCGCAATCACATTCGCCAACGGCAACTGCTGCACGCCAGGCCATTGATATCTTGCGGAGGTGTGGCGCGCCTCCATCTGCGCCCACGGCCATCCACGGCCAGCGCCCACCCTGCCCGCCGCCCGCCTCGAGCTGGCTGACACTGATCAAGCAGCTACGCAACCACTCGAGCACGAAGTGATACATCGCTGCCCATGTCTAAACAAGCGCGGGGCTCGAATACTTGAGCGAGGCGCTTGAATAGTTACTTCGCATGAACCCACCCTGCGCGTCAAGGAGGTGTCAGCACAGGTGAGACATAGTCACGGCACATATGACAAATAGCATTGTCATACAAACCTTGGACAATCGGAGGACAAAAACTAGAAGAAGATGGAGTCCAAGGGCGTTTTTCCAGGGCCGAATCCATCTCTTCGATAGCATTTCGTATCAAAAGTAATCAAGGGGGTATGCGAGCATTTATCTGCGCCTAAATGTGAGCAAGCGTTGTAACTGCCCAGCCACACTACTTGCACAAGACTTGTCCAAGTTCAGCCGTAATGTTTGCTTCTATGAAGTGTATGTGAAATCCTGCATAAACCATGGCGGGGCGCCTATGAGCGTTTCTGCCAAGCAAGGCACTTCGCTAGCGTCCTGGAGTGCGTGTAGGGCATCCAGATTTGCTGAATACCTATAAATGTTTCATGCAACCAATATCGGGAGGCCCTGAACACGTTCGTGGCGGCCGGATTCTGTTTCGGCGCGCCTTGGTCAGCATACATGCCGGTCTTGAGCTGCTTCTTTGATTCGACGTGTAGTATATGGTTATGGTATAGTATATGGGTATGGCCATAATGTGGGGCTGACCTCGACAAATGGGGAGCAGGTGTCCGGACTGCGTGTCTGAGCCGGTTCGCCGTTTCGGCAACAACCGAGCGAAGTAAGGAACTCAAGCCGTTCTGAAAGCATCGACTCACGCCCAGACAAAAATGTTTAGATATCGCACTACTTGCATGCAGCAACTCGCAGCAGGCGCTCAGTCGAGCTGTATCGCCAACTGAACGACGCACGTCACACTTTCCAGAGCATGTGTTGATATATAGCAAATGAATTGAACGAATGGGGGACGGGGCATTTCACGAGCAGCGTGGGAGGGCGCTACTCACGCACCAGGGGCGCCGCGCTACCATGCTACCTTCGCCTCTTGCGGCCTTGCCACATACATCGCATCGACGTCATCTCCCCTACCTGGACATCCCGACATAGGCAGCAGGTGTAGGCGCGTTGAGGTGTGGCATGGGGCTGAGGCAAAGCGGACATTCCTTACCAGCGCAACGGATTATCGCGGGATTCAATACACTTCAAGTAGACGTACGCCACAACTTGCTCGTGGTACTCACCTTACTTGGTGGGGATCTGGCGGGCCATGGCTTGGCTGGGGCTCGCTGTGCGCGAAGTCACGCGGACTCCGACTGCGGGAGGGTTTGCTGCAGCTTCAGACGGCCCTTGTGTGCTTGCACGCTCGGGTTGTCCCCTCTGTAACACCGCAATTTTAATTGCGCGTACGAGCCCCATACACTCTTGAGTGCTGACATCCGTGAGGGTGTCAGGTGGGGAGCAACAGAGGAGGGGGAAGGTGGCCGGCATGGCGGGAGGGGATGAGCGAGGGTGGGGGCCAGGGGCAGGCCTGGTGCGTTTGCACGAGTGCAGTTGGCCGATAAAACCAGGACTCTACGATAATCCGACTTCATTTGACCGATAGTATGTGCACAGCAAAACGTAAAATTTAGATAGCTACAGGGTTGGCTACCATGCTCCGCCGGCGATCTGCAGCGTGGATCCTAAGCACACTTCGTCCAGTCAATTGTATCCTGGTTATGAGTGCCCCACAGTCTGAAAATAGATTGTTTGCATAACTTAGTTATCAGCGCAGGAAATTATTCAATTGCACTCGGCGTCAAACGTACTGTTGACACATGAGAATTTGTGGAGTTTTGTAAGCAACTCAAGGTGCACAGAAACTATACGTTACATCGAATCGCATCGTGGAGCTGGCACGCCCGGGCGAGTTGTACATAGGTAGCCCCGCCCCGCAGAGCCAGTCTGTCTCCTGGAGCTTTTGCGCTGTGAAAAGATGAGAATGCATACAGTATTAGCTTTAGCTCTGCTTGCTTGCTGCCTCGGGGCGTCTTTACTGGCCGAGGTGAGTGTTCATGCCTCAGTGGTCCGGCCAACAGCACGTTGCGCCGAGCAACGTTGCTAAGACTTGCCTGTCGCAATTCATACATAACCTATGTATGTTTATGTGGTTGCCGCAGGGTAAGCAAGTACGAGGGCGAGACTGTGCCGATGCGTTGAGCGCGCGCGGCCGAGGGCACCGGGACATAGCTGGAATTGCGCAAAACCTCAGTTTCTATGGCGTGAGGATAGGGAGGGTCAACGGGCAACACCGTCCGCTCAGGGTTACGAGGGGACGACAGCGGCCCGTCGGTAACCGTGGCTTCCACTCCTAAGTCCTAACGCTGAGACTACGCCTCCCCTGGACTCAGACGCCATCGTGGGGGAGACGGGTTGCATGTGTAGTGCAAGGATCCATGGCTAAGTGGCAGAAACAAATGAAGCAGTTGATGCAAAATGTGCGTATTGGCGTGGGGGACTCAATTGTGCACGGTCAGACCAGGGTGGACCAGGTCCTCCCCTGGGTGCTCCACTGCATCGGGTCTAGAAGGAAAGTGCAGACAGCCAGGGGTCAGGGGTGGGAAACGGGGGCCGTAAGGCTAGCAGGAAAGCAGGCAGAGGCATGGAGTTAGGGAAAGGAATATAACAATATAAAGGAATGAGTACCAGCGGAAAGGGGGAGGAGAAAAAAGGCCTTAGACCGCCTGCATGAACCGCCTGTCACTACCAGCCCTCTCCCCTGTCCTCCCACGCCGTCCCTCCTGCGCACGGTGACCAGTGCTTCCGCACCCCGCCATCCTCCTCTCAACTCCTCTTCTCATAACTTCACGCGTAATCGCAGCTGGCGACACGAATGCCACAGCAATCCTGCGCCTTCACACGGTCGGAGGCATGTACGGCAGCCCATTCAGCGCTTGCTCCGCCAGTATCACAAGCACTTGGTTCGGGGGCGCAGACGCCTGCGATGCACCATGGTATGGCGTGTCGTGCCTGAACACGTCCGTTGGCGCACAAGTCGTGGCACTCGACCTTTCGGGCTGCTTTCCGAATGGCTCCACAAGCACTGAGGTGTTCCCGCCACTGGACCTGTCGCGGCTGACGACGCTCACAAAGCTAGGTGCGAAGGGGCCAGGGACCTATGGCAACGAGAAACGGGCAGGGGATGCTGATCGTGCTGTGGCTTGCGGTATGCCCGAAGTACTAGAGGGCCGCCACGGAATATCTGCTAGGCACTATCGCCTTCGCCGTTTAGTTGCAATCCGCTAACCTGACCTCCCTCCCACACACATGTCGCTTTCATCCACGCTCAGACCTGTCTTCAAATCGAATGCAGCAGGTGCGCGCGAAGGATAATTGTGTGTGCTTGATGTTGAACGTGTATGCGGGGGTTGCTGCACGACCGGTACTCTGCTGCGCATGCGTGCATTACATAAGAGCAAGTAAAGTACCGGTACGCATGGTCCTGCGGCGCGGACATGGAAGAGTGCCAGCTCGCCTGAAGCATCCTCATTTCCGTTCTTACTTAGCCCTTTGGCGCACTATCAACCTAGAGCATTGTTGTAGCGTCCCACACTACTCTTTTTGGCACCCTCACGTTCACAACCCCGCGCACACGCCCACGATACAGAACTTTGTAGGCTTGCCAGTGAGCTACTCAGCCCTTACCAACCTGGTTCGACTGAACCTCAGCAACAGCAATTTTCAGGTGGGTCCGCAACCAAACTCAGTCCTCCTGCCTGTGTCCGCACCAAACTCAGTCCCTCCCTCCCCCATTTACTGGTCGCCATTGTTAAAAGGTAAAAAAAAGGGTCACCATTGTTGTCTGGGACGCTTGTGGGAACTCCGCTCAAGGGCGGGTTTTTCTGGCATGTATTACTCAGCCCTCTCACATCGCCCCAAAATACTATGCTGCTGCCCTCTGGTGCTGAAACACATTTAACCCAACATGCTACTCGTGTGCCTCACGGTATCGTATGGCAGGGCGGTCCCGTTCCCACAGCGTTCCCAGCGCAGTGGAGCACGCTGACGGGCCTACGCGCGGGCTCTTTGGACCTATCCTACAATAGGTACGGCCTGCTGACCAACCTTTGTAGCTCTAGTTCTATACTTTGTCGCTTCAGGTCGGGTGGTGGTGGTGGTGGTGTGTGTGTGTGTGTGTGTGTGGCGGGGGGGGGGGGGGGTAAAAAGGGTGCATCCGTGCGAGTTCCCGCGGCATTCAGGGCACAGGTTAAACATCAGGTGCGCGACACTATAATGCACATGGAAGATTGATCCTGGTGTACATTAGTTGAACTCGTCTCACTGGCTCCACGCTGGCTGTTTGGCTCGCGAGTTTGCGAGTCCACTGCGGACCTTGCTGCGGACGCGCGCCACCGACCGACCCGGACCGACAATACACTGGCCGCGAGCATAATTACCTACTTTTTCCGCTCAAATGTCGCAAACATAGTACTGTATATGCAGGTGCAGCTGTTCACCCGTGCTGTTCACCTGACAAACCAGTTTCGTGCCTCAGACACCCCTTCGGTCCAGACCCCCGTGCCAGCCCCCGTGCCCCGGACGCCGAAGCGCTTTGGCGTATAGTTGCGCTGCAATCTAGGGAGGCACGGCCGCACTAGTCGCCGACCACGGGTCGTTTGAGACGACCTTTGCCAAATCGCCAAAGTTTCTCAGCAATGGACACGCACGGTAATACGCGCGTGACCTGCGCCGACGTCAGAGCCTGACGAGCGCGTACGCGGTACGGCCGTCATAATTGACGGATGCAATCGGTCCCGCATTTCGCATTCGCAATTTAGCGCATGTCCGTAATCACCTGCTGCCGGCCCAAGTCCAGGGCCCAGTAAGCTCCTGCTCCCGCGTTGCCCTACCCGAGAACCCTGCGCCCAATCGATCAGCGCCACCCCGAGCGAGGTTGTGTCAGCGTAGCCATAGTCCCCAACAGGCGCCATGCCCGTGTGACCCAACAGGTACCTCGGCGGCACAATCCCCATGGCATGGAACTCAACCATAGCTGGGTTCTTGAACATCAACGTGACGGGCACAGGCGCGTGCGGCAACATCCCCACCAGCCCTGGATACCCAGCGTTGGCGGTTGCATTGATTGGGTATCCGCTGCCCCCAACATGTGGTAAGTGCGCCTCTCCGTGTATAAGGGCGGCATTGTAATTGCGTCCGGTGACAGTGGACATGAGACATGCTCGCGCACTTTGCTTCCGTCTTACCTGCTGACCCAACTTCGTTCCCACTCCCCAGAGGACGTGTACGCCCGTAGGGTCTTGGAGAGGGACATGAAGCCGCAGCTGGACAGCAACATGAGACCTGGAAGCGTGTGCGACTTGACCACCGCCTGGAATAAATTCAGTACCCTGGATACGTGGACCGGAGTCACAACGAGCGTTGTCACTACATCAGGCGTGGATGTAAATGTGGTGAGGATTTCATGCATGCTGGCGGGAAAGTATCGGGATTTGCACGTGCGTGCGTGCTTCACGTGCATGGGTTCCACCCGGCAGCAGCGCCATCATGACGCGGCGGCGCACGTGTCTATGCCACACCAATATCGTGAATACCGTACTGGGTAGATCAGAGCTTCTCCAGCAGTGCCTCTCTGTCCCTCTGATAGCACTGGGTCATCATGGACGCGCAGGTCAGCGGCCTCAGGATTGTGGACTGCTGGTAAGTCGCTTTCGATTCTGCGGCGGACCGGTAGTTTATCGTAAGGGCGCCTGCTGAAAACTCGAATGACGGGGCCTGGGGCCTGGGGGCGCGCAAACAGCAGCCAGCGGCGTGTCAGGCGGAAGAGGGGCGAAGGCAGCCCATGGCCGCGACACACGCAATGAAGCGGCCTGGGGTCCTGATGGCAGCCAGAGGCACGCCAGGGGAGTGACAGGCAGAGGTGGGGTAATGGAGCTGGAAACGAGCGAAGAGCTGCCTCCACGGCGGACTGCTGGAACACCATGCCGCACACGCTGCTGTATGGTTAAGATTGCGTGTTTACAGGAAAGGACACGCCGAGCTCGCAAGCGAGCAAGGGGCATACTCGGGCCCTGGGCTGACATAAGCCAGAGGGATCCACCCTGCGACCGGAAACCACCGCCAGGTTTTGCTGCCCACTTTCAAGTCCTCAGTCCGGCAACTCCACGCACAGTGTGTCGAAACCAAGCCAGACACCCGGATGCATGACCCGTCACAGCCACACCGCACAGCTTCCTCATTGCCAAGTCCAAAGAAGCAATGCTTCAGTTTTAGGTCTTTTGGTGGTGGTGCCCCCGCACAACACGGCGCGGACAGGCCAGTGGTCCGCTGTCATCCGCATCAAACAGAAACACCACTCATTTCGCACGCCACGAAGCAGGGTCGCCCCCGCCGCGCGGACGTGACTGGGCGTCTTTGCGTGCCTGCGGCACAGTCTGGTCCTGGCCCTAAGGCCCAACACGGGGCAGCGCCCTCACATCAATCGTGCCAACGGCACAGTCTGGTCCCGGCCTACAGGCCCAACACAGGGCAGCGCCCCGAACAACCCACCAAGACATACAACTCGCTACCGACACGTTGCATCCACTAACACGGCAACCCGGCGTGCAGCATTCCGGCGCTGCGCCTCCTCGCCAGGCTTTTAACGGCAGTCTGGCACCGGCTGGAAAGAAGGCTGTCGAGCATCCTCAGTGGAGCGCCATGCCGACAGCGAGTTGTCCATCGAGGCTTGCGCCCGGCCACAGACGGCTACGAGAGCCGCCAGCAACCTGCACACACAAACGCCGTAACAGCAGCAACAAGGAAGAACCCGCCCGGCCGGCCGCGGGAGCCGCGGACCAGCCGCCATGGAACTTCGAGGTCTTGGGTGGCGCTGAGCGCCCGTCGGCGCCTAAATCGGCATTCCTAGCAGTCAGAGAGCTCGTATCGAGCTACAAAAAGTTTGCATATCACGCCAAAGTCGACGAAACAGAAATGTCAGTCGAGCCCCCTCACGAGCCAAGGCTCGGAGGCTAGGGTTGGAGCCCTAGAGGCGTATGTATATGAACTGTATGGTTAAGATTGCGGTGTTACAGAGGGGACAACCCGAGCGTGCAAGCACACAAGGGCCGTCTGAAGCTGCAGCAAACCCTCCCGCAGTCGGAGTCCGCGTGACTTCGCGCACAGCGAGTCCCAGCCAAGCCATGGCCCGCCAGATCCCCACCGTTTGCATCGTGGCCACAGTCCAGATACGACAGGGGTGAACCCCAAACAGCAACAGACCTAGTAGGGTGGCGCAAAGTACACACACCAGCCAAGGCGCAAGCGTCTAGGCACCCGTGCGAAATACCAAACAGCACCCCACCGCCCAACCCCACGCCCTGTTAAGGGGACGGAGGCGGGGATTCAAAGTCGTAAGGCAACACCAGGAGCATACCATCATCATGGCCACGAGCGAGAAAAGGGTGGCCAGGCGAAACCGTGTCCCAGCCCTTCGGCCGAATACCCAGGCTCACATATGTTTGCAAACGGCCCCAAAAGTCCGCAACGACAGCCAAGCCAATGCTAAGAACCAGGGCGGACGGCAGAGTCTGTCGCGCTGCCAAACCAGCCATCACCACCCGTTGCCGCCCAAGATCCATGGCGGACATAGCGGCAAGACACACAACGTCCCACACCGGCTGGCGCAGGCCCGCAGGCGGCCGCACCAGCCACAGTTCCTCACGCGAGAAGGCAGACAGAGCCTCCTCCGGATGCCATCCCAGTGCCATGCCCATACTCTCCCGTAACGCTTGGGCGACCCGACACTCCCAAAACCAATGGCGCCGGTCCCCATCCTGCATACGCACACCGCAGGCATGGCACGGAGCTGCATTACCAGCCGCCAGTTCCCGCGCATGGAGGGGGAAAGCCCAGCACGCATTCGCAGCCACTCTCCACAACGCCTCTTTGTGCTGGTTTTCCCATTTAAGGCCCCACAACCGCGCCAGAGTTCCCGAAAACGCCCCGGCCGCTAAGGGCACGTCCGTATCTAACACACCAGCATCCAGAATGTACGCCCGGTGCTTAGCGTGCAGGGCCGCTAATTGCGGCGCCATCTGCAGCACTGTCCCCGCCTTGACCGTATACTCCGTCAGCAGCAGCGGTGGGCCGGCCTCTTGTGACCATCCCAGCCCTTGCACCACCTGCCGCACAGACTCCGCAGTAGCCTGTGCTAGCGCTGCGCCCTCCAACGGCAGGGCAGCGGCACGACCCCGCGCCAGCCGCGCGGCGCGCGCGGCCGCCGCCCAGCCAGGCGGCAGGAGGGCGACCGCCTCCGCAAACCGGTCCGCCGCATCTTGGACTGAGGCCGGGCCGCGTAGGGGCGACGGCAGAGTCCGCCACCGATACCTGAGCACCCGCCTCCACACATTATTCAAGTACATCTCGTCAAAAGCCTCAGCAAACCGTGTCCCCCAGCGGCCAGGGTGCTGACTGGCCTCACGATACTCATCCAAGCCGTCATGCGCATCCACCAGTTGGCCCACACGCAACAGGCCTGGGAGAGCGTACAGATCCGCAAACGCCACATCCCACGTGCTGCTCCCCACACACAGGGCTGGGTTAGCCCACAAGGGCACATGCGCCACCCACGCCCCGGGTGGGGGCGGCGCCACCAACGACAACGGCGGCAAGTGCGACAAAGCGCCCAACAAACGCACAAACGGGGGGCAGGCCGGGGACAGGGGACGCCCCAGCACTGCCGAGCCACCCCCATGCACCAATAACCGCAGCGGCGTCACATCCAAACACAGCTGACGAAGCCACGCGACCACCACCCGGGTCCAAGGAGGGACATACGGCAGCAGGCCACACGCACCCAGCACACACCGCACTGCCAACCCCGCCTGTCGCGCCTGCACGTGCTGCACCAACGGGAGCAGGCCCACACCCCCAACCACCGGAGGCAGCTGCATAATGTCAAGGGACACACCAGGCGGCCGAGCGCGTGCATTAGCCTCATATTTGGCCGGAGACAGCCGCCGGTCCACCACCGCCGCAACCCGCTTCAGGAGGCCCTGGACAGGCGCCTGAGTACGGGGGAGCCCCGCAAACTCTAAATGGTACAGTACTTTGCCAAGTGCATACGCCGACACCGCCGCCGCCCGTCCGAACATGGACACAGGCATACGCACAATTTTGCCGAGGACACTGATCACGCCCTCAAACGCAACGGGCGGCGTGGCGGTGGCCCAGTCCCCAAAGTGGACCCCCAGGGACTTAGACGTAGGCACAGCCCGCCAACCTGGGGGCAGCGGTGGGCCCGCCACGCCTGCCGGCAAACCACCCCCGCCCCCCCCTGCCGCCCCCAGCAGTAGCAACTCAACTTTAGTCATGTTCAATCGTTGCCCAGACGCACGCCGAAACACATCCATATCCGCCAAAAACTGCGGCACCATTTGGAACCCCGCAAGCAGAGGCGTGCAGTCATCCGCATACTGAGAGGCCAGGACAGACGCAAGGTCAGCCAGGACGCCGTGCCCCCGACTGCGGAGCCAGGACAGAAGGGCTTGCGCTACAGCAAGGTACAGCAGCGGAGCCAGGGGGCAGCCCTGGCGCACACCCGCCTCCAACGGCACCCACCGAGACACACGCCCGTTCACCAGAGCCGCCCCACGCGTGTCAGTCAACAGACGTGAAACCCAAGACAAGAAACCGGCCCCTACACCCATACGCTCTAGGCACGCCAGCAGAAACGACCGGTCTACCGTATCGTACGCTTTGTAAAAATCGAGAAAGGCCGCCACACCCGGAGCCTTGCCCGCGGCCTTTAGCAAACCCGGCGTAAGTTGCAACAGCAGTATATTATCCGCAATGCGACGCTCAGTCAGAAACGCAGTTTGCTCAGGGTCGATAACGCGCCCAAACACAGGTTGCAACCGCCGGCACAACACCCGTGCGAGAGTGCGATAATCAGTGTCTGTCAAAGTGATGGGGCGGTAGTTGGACGGCTCGGACGCGTCACCCCCTTTATAGAAAAACGTCCACACACCATCCAGGAATCCACCTGACACACCGTGACCCTCCCCCACGGCCGTAAACACCTCTGCCAGCACCGGGGCGAAGTCACTTTCATAATGTTGATACAGTTCGACAGGGATACCGTCAGGGCCGGCCGCGCGCCCAGCGGGAGCAGCAAGCAGGGCGGCACGCACTTCCGCGGCCGTCACCGCCGGCCGGCCAAGCTGCTCGGCATCCTCGGCAGTACAGCGGCGGCCGTGGTGTTGCAGCGCCGCTAAAACCTGTGCCCTGGCGGCTGGGTCCGGCAGCGGCGCGGCACAAACATCCTGCCAATACCGCGCCATGACCTGGCCCATGACCGTGGGATCAGACGTGTACGAGCCGTTGGGTTGTTTCAGTCTGGCGATGGTGCGAGGGCCGCCAGCTGGCCGCAGCATACGGGTAAGGAGAGGACACGGCTTCTCGCCGCCACGCAACCAGGCATGACGTGTACTGCGCGCAGCGCCAGCAGCAGCGGCCACAGCCGCGGCAGCCGCTGTGCAGCGCGCGCGCACAGCCGCTGGCGCTGCCGCCTGCACGTCGCCGCCAGCCTCCACCGCGGCGGTAGCGGCAGCGGCGGCGGCAAGCGCCGCAGCTTCACGCTGGCCGGCTGCCACCCGGCGGGAGACAGCGATCCGGCTCAGGCGATTGGCAGACGTGGCGGCGACGCGTTTGAGGGCGGGCCACCAGGCCAGTAGCTCCACAGGGTCGGTGGGGCGCGCCGCCAGCTCAGCACACAGCCAGGTGCGGTAGGCGCCGTCCAGGTCCTTGAAGTCGCGGAAGCCAAGGTGAGCCTTGGGCAGGCCCCGCGCAGGGCGGGTAACCTCGGCCGACGCCGCCACGGCCACCGTAACCAGCATGTGATCGGAGGGCACGCCGGCAGCGACGCCGCACTCCTGCACGTGCGGCGCGACGCCCCCGCTGCAGAGGATGCGGTCCAGCCGACTGGCCCCGGTGGGGTGAAAGAACGTACACACACGTCGTGCAGGGTGGCGCTGGCGCAGAACGTCAGCAAGGCCAGGGCACGCCGCTGCCAGGGCAGCCGACGCGGGCCTGTCGCCACGCTCGACACCAGTGACAGTGTCCAGCGCCAGGTCGTCCACAAAGTTGAAGTCAGCGGCAAGGATGTGCTCGCCCGCGGCCGCAGCCTGCGGACCCACCCAGTCGCGTATAAACGCCTGCTGCTGCGAAGAAGCCAAGGGGAAGTAGGCTGAAGTCAACGTGAAAGTGTGGCCACCCCACTGCATTGGCACGCTGACGCCACGCCCCGCCCAGGCGCCCGTGGCCACGGCCACTGCAGCATCACCGCCGGGCAGAGTCACGACACCTTGCTGCAGGAGGCACGAGCGAACCAGGATGGCTGTGCCGCCGGTGACGCGCCGCCCTGGGGGCTTCTGCGCCGGCGCCCACCACGCAGTCCACTCCCGAACGCGCAGCCGCTGCGCGGCCGCCGCAAGGTCGGCAGTCACCAAATCAATATCGGATTCGAGCACGTGCGTCTCCTGGAGACACACTACGTCCAGGCGCTGCCGTTCCCAGCAGCACAAGAGGGCGTGCAAGCGAGCACACCCCATATGGGGCGTCCGCTTCCGCAGCCCCCGCACGTTGTGGGACCCCACCCGCAGGGGTCGGGGTCCCGCGGCCCGTTGCTTGGGCCGCCGCATTACTGCATGCCCCCTGGCGGGGCGGCTGAGCGGACGTCCATGAAGTCGCCCGTGCCACCCCGGCGGCCCTGGCACTGCAGCTTGGCGTGGACGCCCGGCTCGGCGTCCTCCTCACCACGCCGCCCGAGGCCGCCGCGAACCTCCAGGCCCGACCCCACCGCGCCACCGCCGCCGCTGCCGCCACCACCACCCGCCGACGCGAGCAGGGCCAGTGCATGCCCCCCAACCTCGCCGCCAGCGTCGCCAACGCCGGCGGCGGCCGCAGTAGGGGCGGCGGTGACCGGCGCGGACGCCGCGGTGGCCGGCAGCACGGCCGCAGGGGCCGCCGCGGCCTTTGTCGCCGCCGCCGGCGGTTAAGATTGCGGTGTTACAGAGGGGACAACCCGAGCGTGCAAGCACACAAGGGCCGTCTGAAGCTGCAGCAAACCCTCCCGCAGTCGGAGTCCGCGTGACTTCGCGCACAGCGAGTCCCAGCCAAGCCATGGCCCGCCAGATCCCCACCGTTTGCATCGTGGCCACAGTCCAGATACGACAGGGGTGAACCCCAAACAGCAACAGACCTAGTAGGGTGGCGCAAAGTACACACACCAGCCAAGGCGCAAGCGTCTAGGCACCCGTGCGAAATACCAAACAGCACCCCACCGCCCAACCCCACGCCCTGTTAAGGGGACGGAGGCGGGGATTCAAAGTCGTAAGGCAACACCAGGAGCATACCATCATCATGGCCACGAGCGAGAAAAGGGTGGCCAGGCGAAACCGTGTCCCAGCCCTTCGGCCGAATACCCAGGCTCACATATGTTTGCAAACGGCCCCAAAAGTCCGCAACGACAGCCAAGCCAATGCTAAGAACCAGGGCGGACGGCAGAGTCTGTCGCGCTGCCAAACCAGCCATCACCACCCGTTGCCGCCCAAGATCCATGGCGGACATAGCGGCAAGACACACAACGTCCCACACCGGCTGGCGCAGGCCCGCAGGCGGCCGCACCAGCCACAGTTCCTCACGCGAGAAGGCAGACAGAGCCTCCTCCGGATGCCATCCCAGTGCCATGCCCATACTCTCCCGTAACGCTTGGGCGACCCGACACTCCCAAAACCAATGGCGCCGGTCCCCATCCTGCATACGCACACCGCAGGCATGGCACGGAGCTGCATTACCAGCCGCCAGTTCCCGCGCATGGAGGGGGAAAGCCCAGCACGCATTCGCAGCCACTCTCCACAACGCCTCTTTGTGCTGGTTTTCCCATTTAAGGCCCCACAACCGCGCCAGAGTTCCCGAAAACGCCCCGGCCGCTAAGGGCACGTCCGTATCTAACACACCAGCATCCAGAATGTACGCCCGGTGCTTAGCGTGCAGGGCCGCTAATTGCGGCGCCATCTGCAGCACTGTCCCCGCCTTGACCGTATACTCCGTCAGCAGCAGCGGTGGGCCGGCCTCTTGTGACCATCCCAGCCCTTGCACCACCTGCCGCACAGACTCCGCAGTAGCCTGTGCTAGCGCTGCGCCCTCCAACGGCAGGGCAGCGGCACGACCCCGCGCCAGCCGCGCGGCGCGCGCGGCCGCCGCCCAGCCAGGCGGCAGGAGGGCGACCGCCTCCGCAAACCGGTCCGCCGCATCTTGGACTGAGGCCGGGCCGCGTAGGGGCGACGGCAGAGTCCGCCACCGATACCTGAGCACCCGCCTCCACACATTATTCAAGTACATCTCGTCAAAAGCCTCAGCAAACCGTGTCCCCCAGCGGCCAGGGTGCTGACTGGCCTCACGATACTCATCCAAGCCGTCATGCGCATCCACCAGTTGGCCCACACGCAACAGGCCTGGGAGAGCGTACAGATCCGCAAACGCCACATCCCACGTGCTGCTCCCCACACACAGGGCTGGGTTAGCCCACAAGGGCACATGCGCCACCCACGCCCCGGGTGGGGGCGGCGCCACCAACGACAACGGCGGCAAGTGCGACAAAGCGCCCAACAAACGCACAAACGGGGGGCAGGCCGGGGACAGGGGACGCCCCAGCACTGCCGAGCCACCCCCATGCACCAATAACCGCAGCGGCGTCACATCCAAACACAGCTGACGAAGCCACGCGACCACCACCCGGGTCCAAGGAGGGACATACGGCAGCAGGCCACACGCACCCAGCACACACCGCACTGCCAACCCCGCCTGTCGCGCCTGCACGTGCTGCACCAACGGGAGCAGGCCCACACCCCCAACCACCGGAGGCAGCTGCATAATGTCAAGGGACACACCAGGCGGCCGAGCGCGTGCATTAGCCTCATATTTGGCCGGAGACAGCCGCCGGTCCACCACCGCCGCAACCCGCTTCAGGAGGCCCTGGACAGGCGCCTGAGTACGGGGGAGCCCCGCAAACTCTAAATGGTACAGTACTTTGCCAAGTGCATACGCCGACACCGCCGCCGCCCGTCCGAACATGGACACAGGCATACGCACAATTTTGCCGAGGACACTGATCACGCCCTCAAACGCAACGGGCGGCGTGGCGGTGGCCCAGTCCCCAAAGTGGACCCCCAGGGACTTAGACGTAGGCACAGCCCGCCAACCTGGGGGCAGCGGTGGGCCCGCCACGCCTGCCGGCAAACCACCCCCGCCCCCCCCTGCCGCCCCCAGCAGTAGCAACTCAACTTTAGTCATGTTCAATCGTTGCCCAGACGCACGCCGAAACACATCCATATCCGCCAAAAACTGCGGCACCATTTGGAACCCCGCAAGCAGAGGCGTGCAGTCATCCGCATACTGAGAGGCCAGGACAGACGCAAGGTCAGCCAGGACGCCGTGCCCCCGACTGCGGAGCCAGGACAGAAGGGCTTGCGCTACAGCAAGGTACAGCAGCGGAGCCAGGGGGCAGCCCTGGCGCACACCCGCCTCCAACGGCACCCACCGAGACACACGCCCGTTCACCAGAGCCGCCCCACGCGTGTCAGTCAACAGACGTGAAACCCAAGACAAGAAACCGGCCCCTACACCCATACGCTCTAGGCACGCCAGCAGAAACGACCGGTCTACCGTATCGTACGCTTTGTAAAAATCGAGAAAGGCCGCCACACCCGGAGCCTTGCCCGCGGCCTTTAGCAAACCCGGCGTAAGTTGCAACAGCAGTATATTATCCGCAATGCGACGCTCAGTCAGAAACGCAGTTTGCTCAGGGTCGATAACGCGCCCAAACACAGGTTGCAACCGCCGGCACAACACCCGTGCGAGAGTGCGATAATCAGTGTCTGTCAAAGTGATGGGGCGGTAGTTGGACGGCTCGGACGCGTCACCCCCTTTATAGAAAAACGTCCACACACCATCCAGGAATCCACCTGACACACCGTGACCCTCCCCCACGGCCGTAAACACCTCTGCCAGCACCGGGGCGAAGTCACTTTCATAATGTTGATACAGTTCGACAGGGATACCGTCAGGGCCGGCCGCGCGCCCAGCGGGAGCAGCAAGCAGGGCGGCACGCACTTCCGCGGCCGTCACCGCCGGCCGGCCAAGCTGCTCGGCATCCTCGGCAGTACAGCGGCGGCCGTGGTGTTGCAGCGCCGCTAAAACCTGTGCCCTGGCGGCTGGGTCCGGCAGCGGCGCGGCACAAACATCCTGCCAATACCGCGCCATGACCTGGCCCATGACCGTGGGATCAGACGTGTACGAGCCGTTGGGTTGTTTCAGTCTGGCGATGGTGCGAGGGCCGCCAGCTGGCCGCAGCATACGGGTAAGGAGAGGACACGGCTTCTCGCCGCCACGCAACCAGGCATGACGTGTACTGAGGTTAAGATTGCGTGTTTACAGGAAAGGACACGCCGAGCTCGCAAGCGAGCAAGGGGCATACTCGGGCCCTGGGCTGACATAAGCCAGAGGGATCCACCCTGCGACCGGAAACCACCACCAGGTTTTGCTGCCCACTTTCAAGTCCTCAGTCCGGCAACTCCACGCACAGTGTGTCGAAACCAAGTCAGACACCCGGATGCATGACCCGTCACAGCCACACCGCACAGCTTCCTCATTGCCAAGTCCAAAGAAGCAATGCTTCAGTTTTAGGTCTTTTGGTGGTGGTGCCCCCGCACAACACGGCGCGGACAGGCCATTGGTCCGCCGTCATCCGCATCAAACAGAAACACCACTCATTTCGCACGCCGCGAAGCAGGGTCGCCCCCGCCGCGCGGACGTGACTGGGCGTCTTTGCGTGCCTGCGGCACAGTCTGGTCCTGGCCCTAAGGCCCAACACGGGGCAGCGCCCTCACATCAATCGTGCCAACGGCACAGTCTGGTCCCGGCCTACAGGCCCAACACAGGGCAGCGCCCCGAACAACCCACCAGGATAGACAACTCGCTACCGACACGTTGCATCCACCAACACGGCAACCCGGCGTGCAGCATTCTGGCGCTGCGCCTCCTCGCCAGGCTTTTAACGGCAGTCTGGCACCGGCTGGAAAGAAGGCTGTCGAGCATCCTCAGTGGAGCGCCATGCCGACAGCGAGTTGTCCATCGAGGCTTGCGCCCGGCCACAGACGGCTACGAGAGCCGCCAGCAACCTGCACACACAAGCGCCTCAACAGCAGCAACAAGGAAGAACCCGCCCGGCCGGCCGCGGGAGCCGCGGACCAGCCGCCATGGAACTTCGAGGTCTTGGGTGGCGCTGAGCGCCCGTCGGCGCCTAAATCGGCATTCCTAGCAGTCAGAGAGCTCGTATCGAGCTACAAAAAGTTTGCATAACACGCCAAAGTCGACGAAACAGAAATGTCAGTCGAGCCCCCTCACGAGCCAAGGCTCGGAGGCTAGGGGTGAAGCCCTAGAGGCGTATGTATTAATATTGCGTGTTTTTAGGTTAAGGAGCTCCTCAGTCACCAACTGCGCCCAAACGCCGACCCCGGGTCGCGCATCGGTAATATCGAATTCCGAAAGAATGTTCTTATTGTCGTTGTAACAAAGAACCAAATGCAATTAATTTCCAGAGCAACCAAAACCAAAAAACTGGTACTTTGCGGTCAAACTATTTTCTTTACATATACCTTGTATCGGAGTATAAAAAACATAAAACAACTGGAAGAATGCGGCTCCCGGCGACAAGTTCATACTTCTCAGTGACTCAGTGACTTCTCAGTGACTCTTGACAAGTTAGGGCTCCCCGAAATATGGCCGCAATCCTCCCGTTATACGTTTCGCACGGTATCTTGTAATATGAAATATGAAATACAAATAAAATGGCAGCATACAACAGCCTCGGCGACGAGTTCGGCACGAACCTTCATCCAAACCCCACACGCACAACACAGACTCCTTTACAGCGGCGCCGCCAGGCCCGCCTTTATGATTGCGTGTTTACAGGAAAGGACACGCCGAGCTCGCAAGCGAGCAAGGGGCATACTCGGGCCCTGGGCTGACATAAGCCAGAGGGATCCACCCTGCGACCGGAAACCACCGCCAGGTTTTGCTGCCCACTTTCAAGTCCTCAGTCCGGCAACTCCACGCACAGTGTGTCGAAACCAAGCCAGACACCCGGATGCATGACCCGTCACAGCCACACCGCACAGCTTCCTCATTGCCAAGTCCAAAGAAGCAATGCTTCAGTTTTAGGTCTTTTGGTGGTGGTGCCCCCGCACAACACGGCGCGGACAGGCCAGTGGTCCGCCGTCATCCGCATCAAACAGAAACACCACTCATTTCGCACGCCACGAAGCAGGGTCGCCCCCGCCGCGCGGACGTGACTGGGCGTCTTTGCGTGCCTGCGGCACAGTCTGGTCCTGGCCCTAAGGCCCAACACGGGGCAGCGCCCTCACATCAATCGTGCCAACGGCACAGTCTGGTCCCGGCCTACAGGCCCAACACAGGGCAGCGCCCCGAACAACCCACCAAGACATACAACTCGCTACCGACACGTTGCATCCACTAACACGGCAACCCGGCGTGCAGCATTCCGGCGCTGCGCCTCCTCGCCAGGCTTTTAACGGCAGTCTGGCACCGGCTGGAAAGAAGGCTGTCGAGCATCCTCAGTGGAGCGCCATGCCGACAGCGAGATGTCCATCGAGGCTTGCGCCCGGCCACAGACGGCTACGAGAGCCGCCAGCAACCTGCACACACAAACGCCGTAACAGCAGCAACAAGGAAGAACCCGCCCGGCCGGCCGCGGGAGCCGCGGACCAGCCGCCACGGAACTTCGAGGTCTTGGGTGGCGCTGAGCGCCCGTCGGCGCCTAAATCGGCATTCCTAGCAGTCAGAGAGCTCGTATCGAGCTACAAAAAGTTTGCATATCACGCCAAAGTCGACGAAACAGAAATGTCAGTCGAGCCCCCTCACGAGCCAAGGCTCGGAGGCTAGGGTTGGAGCCCTAGAGGCGTATGTATAGACATGATGGACAACTTGACCGACCCTGGGTCAAAACCGCGCACGAATTCTGAATAGCGTGTTTCGCGAGCGCCGAGCAAGTGCAATCGAAAGGCCGCGTTGCACAGGCGCCAAAAGTCGCGCTGGTGTCGCGCATAATCGAGTCTGAGACAAACTCATTTACTGCAGCGATTACCATCGCGAGCAATTTCGCGTGGAGCGGCCTTTCGGCCGACCTGGGTTTTGCTATCAACTTTAATATGCAAGCGCTATCAAATAGCATTGTGGGTTTTCAAAGGACAGTAAAATTTTCTCAGAGCGGTTACTGAAAATTGACCGCGACTTCACAGCCAACATCCCGAGCGAGCATGCGCATGCCAGCAGGAACCCCGGCCCACTCCCTACGAGGTCTACGACCTCTTCCCATCCTTCATTTAACAATTTCACAGAGCGGTTTCTGAGAGGTGACCGCGACTTCCCAGCCAACATCCCGCCGAGCATGCATGCGCATGCCACGACCCCCGGCCCACCAGCCGGTCCACTCCCCACGAGGTCCGCGACCTCTTCCCACCCTTTCTTTAACATTTTCACAGAGCGATTACTGCGAGTCGACTGCGACATCCCAACATCCAGTGCATGCCACGAATCCCGGCCCACTCCAACTCCCTCCCGGTCCATACCCTCCCCCCGCATGGACCTCGTCCCCAGCCTCGTCCCACCCTTTCCAGACCGAGAAGCAGCACACTCAATAGGCCAGATCATTTCCTATCTATCTCCCCTTGACTGCAGGGACAAAGTCAACAATTCTTTCAGTACCGAAATATCGACATACATGCGCATGCTGACATCCCTCACAGTAAGTTACTGGTATATGGCAACCACGTTGCACTGGACACCCAGGCGGCAGGGCAATGTACGGCACCCAGCCTGACCCTCAGCCTCTGTCTTGGATGGTCAACGTCTTTGTTTGAGCCTGCCGCCTTAATGGGTTCTCTGCCCACAGACGTTCGAGTACGTTGGTAACCGGGGAACAGGTGAGCGCTTACCATACGCCCCTCATCACAATTATCCGGCTCCTTGGCATGCGACAGACGGACGACAAACATTGCTACTCCTTTCGACGCCACTAAACACCCCCCTCCCTTGGTTGTTTCGCAATTAACATGCATGGAAACCCATGCATCCCGCCTTGGACTCCACGGACATCAATAACGACGTGACCACTGTACCTGTGTACCTGGCTACGCCTTATCTTCTAACTCGTCATGCGTGTAAGCAACTCTCCCGGCCCTCCATGTGTATGGCCCGGCCGTACTACTGCCACACGCAGGCAGCCTTGATATCCTGGGCATGGAGTATCTGACCAACCTGGTGACCCTGGACCTGCACGACAACCAGTTCTCAGGTACACGCACACTGCGATCTCACAACCACGCAGGACACGTCTATCTAGTCTACCATTTGCGCAGGCGACGTCTACCATCCGCACCTGTGTGACTAACCATTCGTGTGCACGCTCCCTACATGCTCTGGCTTCACCCATGGCTGGCTGGTCTGTATGCGCAGGGTTCCTGCTGGACGCCCTCACTCAAGTGCAATCGCTGACAAGGCTGCGGCTGGATTCGAACCGCTTAACAGGCATCCTGCCGAACAGCTGGTCCCGCTTCACGTGAGTCCTCGAGGGATGGGTAAACCCGATAGTTAGCGCACATCGACAGAGCGCACGCATTCATCATCATCTTGCTCCCATACTCACCAGCTCCTTAGTTCCCAAGTCGCTTCTCCACTTCCGCACGTATGCAGGGCGTTGAGTGTCATGGACCTTTCCTCCAACCAGCAGCTGACCGGCTCGCTGCCCGCGTCCTGGTCCGCGCTGAACGACACGCTCACCCACCTAAACATTAACGGCACCAGCCTGTGCGGCGACGCACCAGGTGCGTAAGGGCCCCCCCCCGCCCCGGCCAGCGCCGCCGCGCCTGGCGAGCCGCTGCATGCCGTGTGCACCCAGTCCGCATCATGTCATGCCTACAATCCTCGCATTGCCACATTGTAATCCATTGCCCTGATATACACGACCCTCCACAGGCCTGGCCAGCGTCACTGTGTCCCCCGCGCCCAACTGCCCATCCCCGCCCCTACCGCCCTCGCCACCGCCGGGTCCACCTTCACCCCCCACCCCTCCCCCCACTAGTGGCTCGCCGCCCAGCCCTCCCCAGCCGCCCAGCCCCACGCCGCCTTCACCGGAGCCCCCATCACCTGCCCCGGCGCCGGTTGGTGCTCTTTCTCCGCCCAGCCCCGCGCCTCCCTCTCCTGAGCCACCCAGCCCAGGAGCCCAGTCCCCTCCATTGCCGCCCAGCCCCATCCCGCGTCCGCCTCCCGTAAGTCCTTCTCCAGCACAGACTCCAGTCCTGTCATTCCCACCGCCGCCACCGCCGCCGCCCCCTCCCTCTGCGCCGCCCCCGCCTCCTCCTCCGACACCGCCCCCTTCTCCAGCGCCCCCTTCCCCGCCGTCGCCTTTGTCGCCATCGCCCCCCGCCCCTGGCTCCGCCTCCGTCACCAGCGCCACCACCCACCCCGGTGCCGCCTTCCCCCGCGCCCAGCGCCGCCCCGCCGGCACCCTCGCCGCCGCTACCCTCACCGCCTTCTCCCGCGCCTCCCAGCCCCTCGCCTCCTGCCCCGGCGACGGTCGCACAGCGGCCCCCGAGCCCGCCAAACCCGCCCAGCCCTCCCGGAAGCTTCCTCAATGGCTGGGAGATCGTCTTTACACCGGTGAGCTCTTAGTAGCTATCTGTCCGGCAAGCGTATCCGGCATCGTGTCCGATGGCCGTTTCGTCTCCCTCAACCCCCCACTGTTGCCCTGACTGTTGCTCTCTTCTTCCAGGCATTCTGCGACGGCCATGCCTCTGACAAGTCCTTCACGGCACTCAGCTCCGACCTGTTGGACCAGTACGGCCGGATCACGGCCATCACGTACGTGTACGACAGCAAGGCGGGTGGCATCGTGGTGGCGGTCAAGCTGACGTACGGCAGCAGATCCAGCACGCACGTGGAGACCGTCGCGGGCAGCCTGTACGGTGAGAGATGCAGCAAAGATGTCATTGACGGAGCGGGGCGGGATGGTTGCGTCTCCCAGGTGCTCCAATCATGATGAGGCCTGTATCTCAGCCCCTACATGCAACCCGCGTCATGCGTGCCTTCCCCACGCAGATCCCGGCAGCCCCACGCTGTCGGAGAGCACGGTTAGCCTTGTGTCTTCCACCGGCTCGGCCCTAGACAGCGTCTCCGTCTGCTGCACCGACACCGGAGCGGTGGCGCAGCTCACGGCCACCTTTACTGACGGCAGCAGCTCTAGCACCGGGACATGCCCTGACGACATCGGCAATGCCGCCGCCACGGGGCGCCACCGGCGCAGCCGCGCTCTACTGCAGAGCGGCGGCGGCGGCAGTGCCGGCGTGCCGGGCGGCATGGTGGTCGGAGGCCTGCGCGGCGGCGCGGGAGCAGGCTTTGGGAGCATGGGCTTCGCGCTGGCAGCGAGGCGAGGTGAGAACTCTGCTTCGGTTCAGACCCCATCCAAGGTTTGAGGAAGCTGTCTCACTAACTGTCGTTTCTGCTTCATGTTCGCCCTATGGCCGTGCACGCAGGCTTCCCACCCCCCATCGCGTCCCCGCCGCCGCCGCAAAGCCCGCCGCCTGGCCTGCGCCTCCCGCCGCCCCCCATGCCGCCACCGTTCCCTACCGCGCCGTCCACACCCGGCCGGCCCACCATTCCGCCCCGCCCACCCTCACCGCCGCCACCCCCGCCCTTCCCTCCCTCGCCTCCTCCTCCCGACTTGACCGTCCCGGTTCCGCCTTCCATCCCGCCATCTCCTCCCTCGCCCACGGTTTCGGCGGTGGCATCTTTGTTTACGTCTGCGGTGAAGGTGGACTACCCTCAGCTTACGGCCAACGTGACGCCCACGCTGCCAAACCGTGTGCCCGTGGCTACCCTGGTCCTCACCGGCCCGGCCCTGCCCGTCGCCCGCAGCCCGGCCGACGACCCGGTCGTCGCCACCTCGCGCTACGGGCACGGCCGCGTTGCTGTGTTTGGTGAGTGTCAGGCCCACCACAAGCAAATCAGTTTGGGCGGTCAGTCGGAAGTAGGCCGTCTATCAGGGGAACGGTGCGTGCGCCGGAAGACGAAGCGCCCAAGCCTTTAGGGTTTTAGGTTAAAAGCGCCGGTGGTCTCATATATACGGTACGCACTTGCCGCGCACAGGTGGTGAGAAGCTGATCACGGGCTGCTGCAAGCCCAAGGGCAAGCCTGCGCCCTCTGACCCCGGGACCGACCGGCTCATTGTGAACATTGCCACTTGGGCGGCCTGGTATGGCACCAAGGTACGTGCGGCGGTTGCACTGGCGATGCGGCTTTCCCCACCCAGGCTCCTTGCATCCCTCCACGTACACGAGAAATCCATCCAAGTTATGCTCGCGCGCAGGTGGGCAAGGCCATTATCCGAGTGGCTGACCCCAAGTACCTGCCCATGGCCAAGTGAGTTGTGCACTGGGCGTTGCATGGAGAAAGCTTTTGAATGCCACGCCAAGGGAAGGCCATGATGCTGTGTCCATTCGTTGCGGTCCGAGATCATGCGGGGCTCCCTGTTCATCTTGGGTTGTGAGGTGGGTAACAGTATAGACACGCTACTATCACCCTTGGTCACGAGGCTGACCCCAAGCTTATGCTTTGATATGCTGTTGTTGGTCCATCAGGTACGTGGTGCAGCAGCGGCCTGGCTCTTTCCAGACTGCCAAGTCTGCGAAGATGAACTTTGGCCTGCCTCTCGCCACCTTCCTCAAGGGCGGACATAGTAGGTGCCGTTCGCACATGCGCTATCCATGCTCAGCTGCCTTGTTGTGATGTGCCAATTGGCGAGATCCATCAAGGCATCCTTTTTAGCGTCACCCTTGAACCGCCTGAGCACTGTCAGACTGTATCCGCCTGCTGTATCGCTTCCCGCTCACGTGCAGAGAAGTGTGACCTGTACGTGATCGGGTCGTACGACGCGCGCTACCTGCAGACCAAGGTGTCGGGCTTCCTGCGGGACTTTGTGTACAAGGGCAAGGGCCTGCTGGTGGTGGGCCCGGATGTCATGCCCTCCATCTTCTACCCGGGCGCCTCCGCCACCCCAGTGCCCTCGCCTGCCGTGGCTGCGCGCGGCCGCCGCAGCATGATCGGCGATATTATTGTGTGGGAGGCCGAGGACGAAGGGCATCACGTGACGGCAGCAGGGGCGGCTCCTGTGAGCGGCGGTAGTCGCACGCTGCTGCAGTCGCAGGCGAGCGCAGCCTCGGCGGCCAGCGGCGTGGCGGCTCGCATCGGAGCCCCCCAGTTCAACTCGAGCCTTATCCCCGTGAACCTTGTGTCAGGCCCCATGGGTCTGCTCATTACCGGGTGCGTGCATGTCCTTTACAACTGGCGATGAGACTTGCATGTTGGCGCGCGCACGCGCTCATGAAACTGTTCGCGCTTGTGCTCAACCATGCTCACACACGCCGCACCTTTAATCGTATGCTGCCGCACGCACGCAGGTACGTGTCCGACCCCGGTGGCAACCTGACCGTCACCAGCCCCAGCGAGCTGCAGAACGCCGAGCTGGCGGCCAGCCAGTATGTGGATTACCTGCAGGTAAGGGGTGTGAGGCACCAGCAGGTGGAAGGGATGGTGTGAAGGAACGATGTGCAGACGTGCAGCTGTGTGCGTCTTTTACGCATCCAACACCCCAGCAATGTCCGCGCACGCTGCCTCTCCCCCACCTCTGGACCGCCATACCGCCGCAGGGCCGCTTGCCGGTGTCGGTCCCGGACCTCAAAGTCATGCTCAGCACCATATCCCGGGCCCGCGCCTCCGTGCCCCGGTCCGGAGCCGCCAGCTCGGCCCGCTTCTGGGATCTGGTGGACGCAAGCGACAAGCTCGCAGCCTCAGCGCCCGCGCTGCCGCCTCTCTTCACTGATCCACCCCCGCCACCCGCCCTGCGCGCATCGCCGCCACCTCGCCCGCCGCTGCCGCCATCTCCTGGTGGGTGCTTTCGCTGACGTGTGCAAACATGTCGCGCCCATGTAGCTATGAGCCTATGACACATGTGCGCGCAAGGTGTGGGGCCATTACTTGCAAGCCTCAACCTTGCATGTGCACTGCTTGCACCCCTCCGCAGCGTTTCTGCCGCCGCTCACGTCCTATGTGGGCTGCTTCTTGGATGACGCTCAGGTAAGGATACGCGGTGTTTGTACCGGCATGCTTACCGTAATTACTTGCTTTGATGCCATCCACAGTGAACGTGAATCTAAGCCAACCTGTATTTTGCACACCATGCAATGGCGGCAGGCCCGTGCCCTCGCCGTCCAGCTGCTGGTGGGCCAGTCCGTGAGCGTGACCCGCTGTCTGGACGCCATACCGCCCCCTGACACGCTGACCAACCGCACCGTGAGTGGTGCATGCCATGGTGCCATGAGTACAATGCTCTGCGCAAGACAGGCCGTGCAGGCCGCGTGTGCGTTTCTAGGCTTGAGCAAGCAACCGATCCATGAATGTGAGCATGTCACATGTCCGCATGCCGGCGTGCCCCCTCACCCCATCCATGGGCGCGTGCACGTGCATGCAGGCTGCCATCACGTTTCTGGCCATGCAGCGCACAGCTTGCTTCGGCGCGTCGCAGCTGTCAGCTGCGTTCGTGGCATCTCAGCTTCCAGACGGCACCTGCTCGCAGCCCTGTCCCCTCCTAGCTCAGCAGCTGTGTGGCGGCACCGCCAGTGGCAACCGCATCGCCGTCAGCGTCTACCGCATCCTATCGCCCGCGCCGCCGGCGGGCCTGCCGTCGCCGCCGGCACTCATCCGACCTACTCCGCTTGGTGCAGCGCCGGTGTTGAGCTCGGTTGCGTCGCCGGCATCAAAATCACAGGGGTGATGCTGCTGTTTTAATATACCGGTATAGAAACTTGATCGCGATGGTAAAGTGATCATGTGCATGTGTGTGAGTTTGTCATACACACGAAGACAGCTGTAACACAACACGAAGACCTGGGCTGGAGGGAGGGTTGTAGCGCGCGCGACCGTCAGGCGCGCAGAGGCATACAGACGTATAGCATTTATCGCCGTGTGTGCACGTCTGAGGGTGCCCAAGGATCGGTCGTTACCCCTCCAACGTTGGTGTGAGGACCGGACGCTGGGTGATGCTCCTGTGATCGCGGCGGTCAAGCGTGGAGTGCGCTTTGATCGCCGAAGGCTTGGTTGGCCACGCTGGCAGCCCCCTGCTCGCGCAGCACCTGGCACGCGTACATTACATCCCTGCCTCCAACATACCTCCACCGGCAATTGTGCCGTGCATCCTTGCCGCTCCCCTCATGCCTGTCATGACTTTTCATGCCCCAACTAACGTCCTGCCCCCTAACCTATTCCCTTCGCTGCTCGGCGCTTTGCCAACCGCTTCCCACGAGGCGGACCCGTTAATCCCCTTCCCCAGGCCTGCTTCCCCGCTTCCCCACTTCCCCACTTCCCTTAGACTAGCCCTATTCAATGGACGTAATGCACACAGCGCGACCGCTGCAACTTACATGTCGCCCTGCAACCGGGCCTGCCCAGTGCGGAAAATGTAAATTTTGCACGCCCCCCGACAAAATGCACGTTCCCCCAACCCAAACCCGTCCCACCCCCCGCATACACGTTAGTTGTCGGCGCTCTCGCCAGTCCAAAGAGGCTGGTAGGCTGCAGCGGCCGTGTTTCGGGCCCGGGTCAGAAGCCTCCCCACAGCAGTAAGTGAGTCACAGTCCAGTGCCTGTATCTTGTAGATGCC
Source organism: Chlamydomonas schloesseri (assembly GCA_016834595.1). Lineage (NCBI taxonomy): Eukaryota > Viridiplantae > Chlorophyta > Chlorophyceae > Chlamydomonadales > Chlamydomonadaceae > Chlamydomonas > Chlamydomonas schloesseri. The sequence continues at coordinate 2,642,825 of JAEHOD010000002.1, forward strand.
CTTGGGCCCTCAGTTGTCTACTACGTACCGCGTAGATGACCCCTGCCAATCCTTCTACGCTAAAAAGTTTTCTTGGGGGGCTAGTCCCCCAACCCCCCCCCAAAAAAACAGGGGCACCCCTGCCCCAAAACGTCCACACTTCCCCTGATCTTCCCGCCAAATCGTCTACCGGCCGTAGACGTGCGCCCCACTAACCCCTGAAAGCTTCTACGTTTTTGGCTGAAAAAGGGCAAATTTCTACGCGGTAGACGGAAGATACAGGCACTGGCTGTAACACAAAAGAAGATGCGCACGTGAACCAGGCAAGAAGGCGTGCTTTCCGTGCATTGATGTGCGCGCTTACGCATGTAGCATCATCGTACGATGCTCGTTGCAATCACCACGTTACACGCACAGGAAGTAACTAGGTGGTGACGCAATGGGAAAGCTGGTGTCACAGAAGAAGCGAGAACTGGACGCGTCAGGCGACATTGGGGGCGGTTTGCCCGCCAACCCCGTTGTTGGGGGATTCCGGCCGCTACGAGGGCGCTTCCTTCGGAGTGGCGGGCGCAAATGGATTCTGGATCAAGATGCAGTTCGACTCTAGGCTTTGCGCTGGGGTACAATGCAAAACGAGACTTGCTTTCCCACACTATACTTTGACAGTTGCCTACGCGCGCTCCTCGACTGCGGATTTGGTGGGGCGCTGTTTGCGACACCGCGCACGCGCAGCCGACGCGGGCATGAATATAATGTGAGGGCATGACGACTGTTCGTGGGATACAGTGGGTAAGGGTTCCAATCGCGTCCTTGGAGGATCATGCCGCGTAAACCGACGGTCACGACCGAAGCGAGCCATCGGTAATGTTTACACCCTGAGCCGAGTTCGCCTGAGAGCTGGCGCGTTAGCCTGGACAAGCTACACGAATGCAATCATGGTTTTGCGATAATAATATGAGGATGAGGAGCCAGCAGCCACTGCTAGAGTTTTGTGGCCCAAGGGAGCTGGCAGGTCGCGTTGGTGGGGTTTTCCCGGATTCGCCCCGCCGCTTACCCTCCGTCGCGTAAAACCTTCACCAATCCTTGTTTTGGGACAAATGCGTATGATCTGGTGCTTTGCAGGTTCCACTCATCAGGCGGGCCTCGGCTGCCAGCTACAGCTGCCATGGCACTAGTTTGCTTGTTCCTCGCACTCCTGCTGCCTACCACTCGGGGCTCACCAAGCCTGCTCGCCCGGGCTCGACAGCAGCGCAACAACCACCAGGCTGCGTGCCACACAACTGCTGCCCAGCATACTGTCGCCACAAGCGAGGGCGGCGTTCCGGTGTCCACCATGGACCCCTCCCCGCCAGTTACCTCCGTCACGTCCACACCCACCCTCAGCCTCATCCCGTCAGACCATCCATTCGGAACTCGCGGCGTTGCACAGCACTCTGTGAGCAATCCTGGTAGCAGTGGACATTATGCTGCCAGTCAGGTGGAGCCAGTGGGCAGTGCTGAGGACCTCGTCGGAGGCAAGGGCCAGGGGCCGGCCCGGGTGCTGCTCCAGACCTGTGCGTCCGGAACCAAGCCTTGTGAGTGCTCGAGCGCTGGCACGCTGACCCGTATGCTGCAAGCGGAGCTATCCTTGCGCTATCCGTACTGACGCCCACAAGCTTCCCTTATGGCGTTTGGCTTCCAGGCCCTCACGTTTACTGGGTATCCCCCTAATGGATTTTTGCTTGGGTTTGGAATGAATTTCCCCCCGCGCGCCCCTGCCATCCGCAGGCGGCTCCGGTTGCATTCCCGCCGCTCTGGACTGCTGTTCGTCCAGTACCGGCACCTACTGCCCCGTGGCCGGGAGCCGCTGCTGCGGTATGTCCAGAGTGCAGAATCCGTGCATATTTCTCCTGGGGGCTTCCAATGGCCTTGCGCACCTCCCGTGTTTCGGACATACGTTAAACTGCACTTTTGTCTCTGTGACCAGCCTGTGTGAAGGCGCCACCGACGCGCGATGGCACATCTTGTGACGGCTGACACCTGATACTGTTCTCACTCTTCACTGTTACAAAAACACAATGGGTCCAGAGCATCGTCCAGAGCATCCCAGGCAGCCCTCGGAACCCGCGGATCACTTTGAGCTAGTGGCCGTTAAGCACCTCTCCATGCCTCAACACGCCGCCTCCATTACCTCGCATCCCAATCACAGGATCCAGCACTTGCATGCCTGCCAATTCCACCTGCTGCTCCACCGCCGCCGGCACCTGGTGTGGCGCTGGGTCCAGCTGCTGTGGCACAGTCGCGGCGGGCGGCAGCTGCTGCCCATCCTCCGGCGGTTTCACCTGTACCAGTGCCGGGCAGTGCACGTGCCAGGCTGGTCGCACCTCATGCGGTGCCTTCTGCCTGCAGCCTGGCGCCTCTTGCTGCTCCGTGGGCGCCAACGGGCAGATCAACTTCTGCCCTCCAGGCAGCAGCTGCTGTGGTAACACTTGTGTGCCGGCTGGGACTGGGTGTTGCGGCGTTGGCGGGGTCGCCGGCGGCTGCCCCACTGGAAGCAAGTGTTGCGGCAGTACCTGCGTACCAAGCAGCAGCAATTGCTGTGGAAACGGCGTCGTGTGCCCCTCTGGCTTTACATGTTGCGGAGAGACTTGCTGTCCCAAAGACAGTGTATGCAATGGCTCGGGCAAGTGCGTGTGCGCGTCCGGCACCACTGCGTGTGGTTCAGTTTGCCTTCCAGCGAACCACACATGCTGCTCGGCAAGCGCCGCTGGCGTTGCGAATTTCTGCCTCCCTGGCTCCAGCTGCTGTGGGGACACGTGCTTCCCTGCTGGAACCAAGTGAGTGCTGGGTACGATGGGTGGGATTCATGTGAGCGGTGGGTCAAAACGTAAAGGAGGAAGTTGGTTGCAGCTCGGTGCCCGGTTTCGTCTCTCGTTTACAGAGCGAGGTATTAGGCTACAACAAGTCCACATGAAGAGTTCCTATGCCCGTAAACAGGTGCTGCGGCGATGGAACCATTTGCCTCAACAACCAAATTTGCTGCGGTGGCAAATGCTGTGGAGCCGGGTTTGACTGCGTGGGCGGCACCTGCGTCTGCAAGGCTGGCACCAAGGTGGGTTTCGCTGTGCGGCCGTGCGCATTCATATATGCAAGTTTGGCTTGCAACCACGGATGGGCAAACGCATCAGCTCTAATAATACGTTTGTGAGCGGTCACGTGTAATACTCATGACGGCTCTGCATGCAGGCCTGCGGTGGCGCGTGCATTCCCGCCGACGCCCAGTGCTGCAGTGCCGGCAGCGGCACCGCCATCTTTTGTGGGGCCGGCAGCACGTGCTGCGGCGGGGGTATTTCCGGAGCCGACCCCACCTGTTGCCCGGCTGGCCTGCTCTGCAATGGGCAGGGCACATGCGTGCGGCCTCACCCGGTAGGTGGTGAGCGAGCAGAAGCAAGCGTCATGGGAATGGGAGTTGTTGCACGTGCTGGTACCTGATAAGCTCCCCCTACCCTTCCGGCACGTTACTCCTTAACACCGTGAACTGACGAAACGTGCATGTACTGTGGTCTTTAACACTAAGGCTTGCGCGTGTGCGTCTGTGCACGGCGCCTGTCCTGGCAGTGGCAGACGGGCATCTTTCCTGAGACCTCTCCCCCGCATTCCCCTCATGCCGCCTGCTCTGTACGTCGCAGCCGCCGGCACCTCCAGGCCCGCCCAAGCCCACTCGCCCGTCGCCTCGCCCGCCTCGTCCGCGGCCGCGCCCGCCGAGCCCGAAGCCGCCCAGTCCGAAGCCTCGGAGCCGTCGTTAGTTCTGGTGCCTTCTGAAGCTGACTGTGTGGAGTGGATGAGGTTGCAATTGGCACCGGGCATACCGGTACCCGTACATAATGCCTGTTCATAGTCTTCTTTCCTTGATACATCAGGATGTAGCAAGACGCGATTTGGATACTTGGCAAACATACTTGATTAGCGTGAGTTGCTTGGCGCCCTGGTGCTCGTGTGGCGGTAGCGCCCTAGCGGCTGCGGAGCACATGCACTGGACCCCTTGCGCCAACCTGTAGCTGAAACGTTACTATAAAGCCTTGCAAGTTTTTTGGCGTTTGAACGCGAGGAACACCGCGCAGGCGTGGTGGTGTTGGGGGGCGGGGGGGCGCCCACAAGGCCTGGCGCGGGGGCGGGCGGCGTGGCCTTTGCTGGCTGGCCCATGATGCGGACCTTGCTCACCAGCCAACATGCTTGGCACTTCCGCTTATAGCCTTAACATAGTTGTAAGACTAATTAAAACCGCGACATAGGCTGCCGCCTTGCTCCTTGTTGAAGCGACTACGTTGACACGGTAGTCCACTTGTCCTTGACTGGTCTTTTCACGCGGTCGGGCCCTTTGAGGGCTGCAGATAGGACCTGAATGGCAGGGCGATAAGCTCAAAAGCAGCGGGGAGCCTCGCAAGCACGGACCTGCCTTCAACCGTGGTCTAAAAGTAGCGGCCATGGCGGAGGATATGTATGATGAGTTTGGAAACTATATTGGTCCTGCGCTAGAGGACAGCGAGGTAATTCTTGTCGGGATCCCAGCGATCGCCGCCGGCTCGAACGCAGGCGAGCACGACTTGGCTGGATGGTAAAAAGTGTTGTTTTATGCAGGAGGAGGAAGAGGAGCACCAGGTGCAGCATGGCTTCGGTGGTTCGGAAGGGGCCGACGACGAGGATGGCGCCCCGGGACTGGGCGACGCCATGCAGGAAGGCGAGTTGCTGGCGTGTAGTTGTATCACAGTAATAACCGCGTATCTGGCGTTAGCATTCGCGACCAGCGCGCCATTTCACGCGTGCATGCGCGCCGGGGGCGTGCTGCAGCCCTGCAGCCCGTGTTGGACGCATACTCTGGCTGTTTGAGATGAAAAGCATGTGAACTCGTGTGGCTGAGCCCATTCGCTGTCGGGGTTGTCGCGTGCGCAGATGACGACGAGGGGGGGCCAGGCATGGCAGTGGTCCTCCACGAGGACAAAAAGTACTACCCCTCGGCCGAGGAGATCTACGGCGCAGAGGTGGAGACACTCGTGATGGAGGAGGATGCACAGCCGCTGGAGGTGCCCATCGTGGCGCCTGTCAAGGTGAAGAAGTTTGAGACGCTCGAGTCGGAGCCACTCCGCACGCACTACTCGAATGAGTTCCTGGCCACGCTTATGGCCAACCCGGAGCTGGTCCGCAACGTGGCAGTGGTGGGGCACCTGCACCACGGCAAGACAACCATCATGGATATGTTTGTGGAGCAGGTGTGTCAAGGCTGGTCTGGGCCCTGGGTTCCCTTCGTTTGGATGGCAGGCTGGGGCGCGGCAGGGCAGCCTTTTAACGGCTGGGGGCAGCAGGTGGAGCAGCAAAATGCATCCTCAGCGTTACATCACAGACGCATTTGTAAGATGACCTGGATGTGGAGAACACGCCTTGCACTCCACCCGCGCAACTCCCTGCCGCCCGCGCCCACACGTGCCGCGCCTCTGCATAGACGCACGAGCTGCGGAAGATGACGGCGGCCCAGCAGGCGGCGGGCAAGCAGCTGCGTTTCACGGACACGCGGCTGGACGAGCAGGCCCGCGCCATGAGCATTAAGATGATGCCCATGTCGCTAGTGATGGAGAGCCACAGTGGCAAATCTTTTCTGCTCAACCTGCTGGACTGCCCCGGACACGTCAACTTCAACGACGAGGTGTGCCGCGTCAGCTTGGGCAGGGGGCAAGCCGGCGAGGGTGCGAGGGGAGCACAATCATGGGAGGGGCTAGATCGGCATATGGAGGAAGGGCTGCGCAGTCATGGACAGCGCGTGGAGCGGGCGCGCATGGATACTTGCGGCAGCAGGTTCGCCACAAAAGGCTCCCATGAGCTTGTGTCTGTGGCGAGCTTCCAGTGTACTTGATGAGGGGCCGCCGTGCATCATGTACCTGGCTACGCATTTCACTGACTCCCCTCCCCTCCCCCAGGTGACTGCGGCTATGCGGCTGGCGGACGGCGTGATGCTGGTGGTGGACGCGGCGGAGGGCATCATGGTGGTCACGGAGCGGGCGGTGCGGCAGGCGCTGCAGGAGGGGCTAACCATCACGCTCATGATCAGCAAGGTGCGGTGGGTGGTCCCCATGGGGTGGGGGTAGCAGTGTGGACGGCTTTTGTACAGCAGGCAGCGTGCAGCATAACCAGGACGTAGAGCCGGGATGGGACGGGCCCGGGTCGGAATGGCAGCCGCGCGGGCAAAAGGGTTAGAAGGGAGCGGAGGCTGGGGGTCGGGCCCTCACGGAGCAACAGAAGGGATGGGGAAGGGCTACTGTGTTGGATGACGCCGGCATTGAGTATATCATGCACTGTAAGGCGCCGCAGTTCGTATGGGGACGCACGAGCAGCAGGCACCACCTATGGCAGCGCGGCCACGCTGCGGCCACCGGCACCTACCCCGCCTGGTCGCAGTGGCTCGTTGCCACAGCAACAGGGCCCCGAGTATCGACGCGACTGCCCCATCCCTTGGCTGTTTGCGTTTTCGCACCGGAGCGCACGTGCAGCCCTTCTTGCGGATGCAGCATCAGCGCGTGCACCTGGGAGGGGGAGGGTTCAGTGTAGAGCAGCTGTCTCTCTGGCTCGCATGCAAGCCACCGTTAATTAGCCATACAGCGCATCCGGATCATGGTCATGTATCACCTCCATCGCAACGCAGGTGGACCGGCTGATCACGGAGCTGAAGCTGCCGCCCGCGGACGCCTACCACAAGCTTCGGCACACCATCGAGGAGGTCAACAACCTCATCGCAGCATGCTGCGGTGCGTGCTTGCGCGTGCGCTCGCTCCGGACTAGGGTCGGACGGGGGCGGGAGGAGGCTGGCGGGGCTCCAGGAAAGAGGCGTTGAGCCGATTGATGGGAAGAGACACACGAAGCGGACGAAGGGACGGTGCAGCAAGGGACACGGCAGCAGCAGGGGGCTGTGCGCGATGCAATGCATTGGGCGAGATGAGAGGGACACGCACTGCCATGCCAGCAATGTTCGCACCAGCATTCCACGAGCCACTTGGGCGTCGTTTCACGCTGCATGTTCATTGATCTGATTCACCTTCAGGCGGCGAGGTGCCTCCCGAGCAGCTGCTGGACCCGGTGCGCGGCAACGTGGCGTTCTCGGCGGCGCAGAGCGGCTGGTCCTTCACCCTGCAGTCCTTCGCGCGCCTGTACGCGGAGATCTACGGGGCAGGGTTCGACCCCAGGTGCGCGGCGGAGCGGCGCTGGAGGGGCGGCGCGGTGGCTGGGAAGCGTGAGGGTTTAGGACTAGGAGGGAACCAGTATGGGAGCTGGGGAGGTGTGCGCTTCCCTAGGTAGCTTTTGAGGGCAGTCCGCGGCGCCCCGCACCCTCAGTGCCTCTGGCAGCACGCAGGCCCGCGCCCCCACCGCGCCTGCGTGTGTGCGCGTGGTGCTGCCGCCGCGAAGTCTCCCGTCTCTCTGACACGGCGCGCGTCTACCGACGCATTTCTCAGCGGATGCTGTCGCAATGAAGAGGACTCTGCGCAGCTTACGTCACACGTTCGCTGCGGTGCAACCGTAACGCACACCGCGCTCAGCAACATTCGCTGCAAACACAGTACACCACTTTGCTTTCGCGCCGCAGGGAGTTCGCCAAGCGGTTGTGGGGCGACCTGTACTTCGTGCCTGAGGACCGCGTGTTCCGCCGCACGCCGCCGCGCGCCGGCGCCGAGCGCAGCTTCGTGCAGTTCGTGCTCGAGCCGCTGTACAAGATGTACAGCGCCGTCATTGGTGGGTGCGCCGCACTCAGCAGCGAGGGAGATAGAGGCGCCCGAACGGCGTCGGGGACAGCGGGCACTCCCGAGGGTGTGGGGGCAGGCTGCAAATGTCGGTCGTTTGACGGGCTTCATTCAGATTGAGGTTTATGGCTCCACTTTTTTATACACGTCTGATCAACCTCGCCGAACGCCATGGGTACCATACGTCTAATGCTTGTCTGCCGTTGCTTGACGCACGCAGGCGAGCACCCCAAGACGGTGGAGGCTCTGCTGGCGGGCCTGGGCGTGTACCTGCGCACCGCCACCTACAGCCTGGACACCAAGCCGCTGCTCAAGGAGGTGCGCGGGAGAGGCAGCGAGGGCGTCTTTCGGGATGTGGGGATCCATGCGATTTCAAGCGCGACGCCGCAGTGCCTGGCATTTTCCATGTGCAGGTGTTTTCAACTTATCCCCTAACGTGTGTATGTTTGTATGTTCCTGCCTCGCTCTCAGGTGTGCTCCAGCGTGCTGGGCAGCTGCTCAGGTGTGGTGGACATGCTGGTGGCACACGTGCCGCCCAGCCGGAAAGCCACGGCAGACAAGGTGCGTGTCACGCATGCTGCGGCCAAGAGCGGAGAGCGGTTACGGCTGGGGCCGCTGGGTTGCCGGCAGGGGCACCTGAATATTTACGCCGCGCACGGATTACGCTTTGTCTCACACCTGCAACTGTCGCTGGCGCGGCTGCCTGACGCTCGTCGTCGCTACATCACCGGCTCGCCTGCCTCAGGTGGCGGCGCACTACAGCGGGCCGTCCGACGCGCCCGCCGTGTCGTTCATGTCGGCCTGCAACCCGCGCGGGCCGCTGGTGGTGGCGGTGGCCAAGCTGTTCCCGCGGCAGGACTGCTCCCGCTTTGACGCGCTGGGCCGCGTCATGAGCGGCACGCTGCGGCCAGGCGACACCGTCAAGGTGCGGGGCGAGGGGTGGGATGGAGGGCGGGGGATGAGATACGGTAGAGGGGTTGGCAGAGGAGGATTTTAACAGTACGCGAGAGGGACGAGGGCGCAGGTGTGGGACGGGGGCGCGGTGCGGCACGGTAGGCAGCAGGGAAGCGGTGCAGCGTGCACGGAATGATGTTGCGGGTGCAGGATTTTGCATGGGCGCGGATGAGGGATGGGCGTGGTCTTCCGCGTCTCCATTTCGCTGTGGTGCTGGACTGTGCTCGAACACAGCCGAGGCTTGTCTTTCGCAGTACGGTATGACCCCTACCTGCACCTCGCCTCTCTACTGAGAGTGATTGCACACACGCACCCCCGCCTACAGGTGCTGGGTGAGGCCTACACGCCCGAGGATGAGGAGGACAGCGCCGTGGCCACGGTGGGCAGCGTGTGGGTGTACCAGGCGCGCTACCGCGTGCCCATCGCGCGCGCCACCGCCGGCAACCTGGTGCTGATCGAGGGCGTGGACGCCACCATCACGCGCACCGCCACGCTGGTGTCGGATGCGTACGACGAGCCCGTGCACATCTTCCGGTGAGGCGCAGAGGCGCAGCGCGGGACGTGGGTTGTTGGAGGAGGAAGCACGCGACGGCACGACAATGGGGAGAGGATGGGGCAGGCTGGGACCGTCAGGGCTAGGTATTGGAGCCCGTTGGTCGGCAAATGTAGGGAGGCGTTATTGCATTCCTGCATACCAGCATGCCCTGCTCTATGCCGGGCATCGCTGCGCGTTGCTTCGCCACCAACCGGTTCCGCGGCCCCCCGTGGCACCCTGCACTCGTGCGCTGCCCAGGCCACTGCGCTTCCAGACACGCTCGACCGTCAAGATTGCCGCGGAGCCGCTCAACCCGTCGGAGCTGCCCAAGATGGTGGAGGGCCTGCGCAAGGTGGGAGGGCAGCCGGGCTGGCGGGGCGGCGTTTGCATAGGCACGTTTTGTGAACGGATTGGGACTAAGACCATGCTAGCGCACCCCCCACATCATGACGGCGGGTACGCTGTTCCGGCCAGCCAGCTGCCCACCACCTCCTGCCTCGCCCCAACACACACGCACACACTCGTCGCACCACATGTACAGTCTCCCATTTTGCTTGTCCCTGTGCTCCCTAACACACGCATCGCGCGACCCCGCAGGTGTCCAAGAGCTACCCGCTGTGCAGCACGCGCGTGGAGGAGAGCGGCGAGCACACCATCTTCGGCACTGGCGAGATGTACCTGGACTGCCTCATGAAGGACCTGCGCGAGCTGTATGCGGGTGGGTCTAGCACACTCCAGCACCCCTGCGTGGCGGCAGCAGCTCCCCCCTCAGTCCCGCGTCGACGTTCTGTTATACGATGGCCCGTCTTCTTCGTAAGCCTTGATGATAACACCCCCGCTTTAGGAACCTGTGGCCATGCAGCTCACCAATTACAACTCGCCCATCCACCCACACAGAGGTTGAGGTCAAGGTTGCGGATCCGGTGGTGGCCTTCTGCGAGACGGTGGTGGAGAGCTCCAGCCTCAAGTGCTTTGCGGAGACGCCCAACAAGCGCAACAAGATCACCATGATTGCGGAGCCGCTGGACAAGGGGCTGGCGGAGGACATCGAGGCCGGCAACGTGCGCCTGGACATGGGCCGCAAGCAGCTCACGGTGAGCGGCCCCGGCCCGGCCGCGGGCGGGGCTGGGCGCAGTGCCGTACCACGGGGCACTGCTGCGTGGACTGAAGGCAGTGTGCTATACGGTAGCTCCTGACCTGAGGTGTGGAAGCGGATAGCATCAAGGCTGCGGATTGGGACGGCTGCAAGTCGCGGACCCAACACCCACATGCCACCCACACACCTGTCCCCTGCCCCGCCCCCGATGTTCACCGGCCCACAGGAGTGGTTCCAGTCGCGCTACGAGTGGGACCTGCTGGCGGTGCGCGGCCTGTGGGCGTTCGGCCCCGAGCTGCAGGGCCCCAACGTGCTGCTGGACGACTCGCTGGCGGCCGAGACCAACAAGGGCCTGCTCAACGCCGTGCGCGACAGCGTCATCCAGGTGGGCGGACAGCGACGAAGCAGCGGGTCGTTTTATGTTGCCTTGCTGGTGTGCACGGTATGGTGGCCCGCCAGTAGAAGGGCGGCGCAGCACATGCAGATATGCTGCCTGGGCGGTATCAAGCGCGGTGCGTGGGTCGCGCCGCATCCGCCCCGCACCTTTCTGCTGTCAACGCCCGCTCTCTCCCCTCCCGTTGCACCCGCCCCTTCCTCACCACAGGGCTTCCAGTGGGGTGCGCGCGAGGGGCCGCTGTGCGACGAGCCCATCCGCAACGTCAAGTTTAAGATCCTGGATGCCACCATTGCGCCCGAGCCCATCCACCGCGGTGGCGGCCAGATTATCCCCACGGCCCGCCGCGTGTGCTACTCGGCCTTCCTCATGGCCACGCCCCGCCTCATGGAGCCGGTGCGTGTGGGCGTAGGGGCGTGTGTTCACCTCCGAGGAGGCGGCATGTTCAGCATGCACAAATGGTCGCAGTGCATGCCCTTTGCTCGGCCGACGTGGTCGCCCAGAAGTGCAACCCCCCGCCTGCGTCCCCTTGCCTCTGCGACGCCTCCTGCTTGGTGCTGAATGCCCTCTCCCCCTTCCCAACCGACTCTCCCTGCAGGTGTACTATGTGGAGATTCAGACGCCCGCCGACTGCATCGCCGCCATCTACAACGTGCTGGCCAAGCGGAGGTGAGCAGCCGCTCGGAGCCAGGTGCCCGGCGCTGGGCACAGGCCGTTGTATTGCGCGTCGAAAGGAGTGCATCATCATGTTCATGCTAGCGCAGGCACACTGCGTCACAAGCAGTTGCTTTTCGACCCCACATCCACTGAAAGCTCACAACGCCGCACTCGCTGGAAGCTCACAACACTCATACTGTGCGGTCCTCGCCTCGCCCCCACCCAACCGCAGAGGCCACGTGACGGCGGACGTTCCCAAGCCCGGCACGCCCATCTTCATTGTCAAGGCCTACCTGCCCGTGGTGGAGAGCTTTGGCTTTGAGACCGACCTGCGTTATCACACGCAGGGCCAGGCCTTCTGCCAGTCCGTGTTCGACCACTGGCAGGTGAGCGAGCTGAGGCTGCTGGTTTGTTTGTTGCCTCGTCGCCTGGTGCGATAAATTGCAGCGGCGGTGGCCGCGCTGGGCTGCGTTGAGGCGGGTGTTCCATGGGGGGGGACCAGCCGAAACTAAACCAGATTAAACTAAACAGGGGGGGCTTGTACGAGGACATATATGCAAATGTCATTACATGGGTTCGGGTCTAGTAGGCCCTGCTAACTCATGTGAGTCCGGAGGCGCGACAGGCGCGGTGGCGAACTTAAGGCTCTTGCGACCCGACAGATCAAGATACTTGCTCTATAGAGACGAAACGTTCGCATGGGCAGTGGCAGGAGCTAGGTACCGTATGCTCGTGGCCTAGCATGCTGACAGGCGTGACGACTACCGATAGTACTTGGCAATAAATACCCCCACCATGACGTGCATTGCCGCCTTGCCTCGTGAAACGGATTGTACGCAGGTGGTGCCGGGTGACCCGCTGGACAAGTCCATTGTGCTGCGGCCACTGGAGCCTGCGCCCGTGCAGGTAGGGGTTTGAGCTTGGCGCGTGTTAGTGTCGTGGAGAGTGCACGGTCGGCGTCGGCTCCGGGCCGGGGCACGGAATGAAGGGTGCGCCGCGTTCGAGCGATGAGCTAGTCATTTTCAGTGGGAGTTCGCGGCTCCCGGCGCCCGCAGTGCCTCCGGCAGCAGGCAGGGGCGCGCCCCCGCTGCGCCTGCGTGTGTGCGCGTGGCGCTGCCGCAGCGAAGTCTCCCGTCCTTCTGACAAGGCGCGCCGGCGCATGTGTACTTCACAGCGAGATACAAGTCGCATTCAGCAGCCCACCCAACGCGGCAAACGTGCACTGCGCTTTTGATACCTCTACCAGACCACCTCTCTGACACCTTCCAAGTGCCTCTGCCCGAATGCAACTCTTTCGCCCCCTACGGGTCCTCGCCGTCCTTGTCACATGCACATTTCAAAACTCGCGTGCGCGCGCCACCTCCCTTCCAACTAACCTCTTCCACATCCTGCCTCCGTCAGGCGCTGGCGCGCGAGTTCATGGTCAAGACGCGGCGGCGCAAGGGCATGAGCGACGACGTGTCCATCAACAAGTTCTTCGACGATCCCATGCTGCTGGAGCTGGCCAAGCAGGACGCCGACCTGGCCATGATCTTTTAAGGGCCTGCTGGGTGGTTCTCTGGGGCCTGGTCCCGGGAGTGGCAGCGGCGGCAGGCAGCACAACGCGGAAAGCAGCGGGGGTGGGGGGGGGGGCACGGATGCAGAGGGCTGGAGATAGTGGATTTATGGTGGCCGAGCAGTTGCGTTGCAGATGTACGAAGCAGCGTGGAGGGCTTGGCAGGGATGGCTGTGACGTGCACCTTAAGAGAGTCACAGGATGCCTGCGGGTGGTGAGACGCATGATGGTGGAAGGAAATCACGTTCGCTGCGACCCGCTTACTCGATGGATGAAAGATGCAAAAAAGATGTTGTTGTTGCCGCGTGGATGCCGCCAATTGCATGCTGGCGTATAGGCCGCGATGGGTGTTGCAGGCACGTACAAGGCGAGTTAGGGTCCTCCCGGCTGGGCTGCGCGGAGAGGATTGCTGAATTGCGCAGCCCAGGTGGAACATGCGCAGATGACAAAGTGTGGCAAGCTTCAAAGGGGCTACCACCATTGATTGCGCCGGGTTGATTGTTTATGTGCGTGGCTCTCCTTGTGCGCATGTAAACGTGCTCATAGCGCTTTGCTGGAACGGAAGGGGAGGGGCTGGTGACGGCAATTCAGTATGTTTACACAGCTACAGTGCAAAAGAATGACTGTCATCCCGGCACAAAGCCTAGGTGCCTAGGTGCATCGAGCTGTGCGCGGTGTTCACGGCAACATTAAGCAAAACACCGCCTATGTAAGCTCACCAAGCTGGCCGAAACCTGCGCGTAGTAATAATCCTGGAGTCCCACTGTCGCAAGCATACACTCAGGACCTAGGCGCGTCAATCATCGCGCTTGTTTTAGAAGAGTCCACCCAAAAGAGATGCTTGTCAACATCCAGTTGCTATTTACCCCCCAAGTGAATCAACTCGGGACTACTCCTGCTTGCCCTTCCCTCCCCTTAAACAGAGGTGCGGAACCTGCAGTTACGCGTATACGGTAGCAATCACATCCTGGCGACGCGGCGCCCCGCCAGCCCCGCTTTCTCGGTTTCCACACGGTTCCTGGCCTCAGTGGTACAGGGCCGCCTGCGCGGCGTTGCTTAGCGCCAGAATGCGGCGCTTGGCTTCCTCCCGTTCCAGAGTGAAGTACTTCACCAGGCGGGCGCGCTCGGCGTCGTCCGTAACCTGGGCATGGAGGGGGATACGTCCGGTGCTAAGCGTTGGCTGGGGTAGAAGCATGGGGGCCGGGGGCTGTGTCCGGCGACCAACATGCAGCCACACAGAACCAGGATGCCCCTCGAATGCCGCCCGCGCCGTGCGTCCTCGGCCCACTCCCATATGGACATAGCAGCGACGCCTCAAGGGGAAAACCGAAACACTGCATGCCATCGGCCCGTCATGCCGCCACCCCAGACCAGCGCCCATAGCCACCCACCTTGGACAGCAGCGCCTGCCGCTCGCCCTCCTTGGCGATCTCCTCCTGCAGCACCGCCCGCAGCTCCTCCTCGCGCCGGCTGCCCGGCCGCGCCACCTCGTGCACGCCCGTGTAGCGCCCACTGACCGCCGCCTCCGCCGCCGCGTCCGACGTCTTCGTCATTTCTGCGACCTGCTCCTCCACCGTGGGCTGGCGGCCGCGGCTGCGCGCCTGTGGCAGCGTGTAGGGCGCGTAGAGGGTGGGCGCCGCGCCCGCTCCGGCCCGCGTGGGCGTGGCGGGCGAGGCCGCGGGCCGCGCATCCGCGCTGCGGCGGAAGTCAGCGCTGGCGCTGAGCGGCCGCGGTGCCGCCGCCATGCGCCGCGCCTTGCCGGGCTGTCCCACACGCGGGCTGAGCATGGCAGTGAGGTAGGCACGGTCGTTGACCACCTGGCCCTGGCCTGGCCCAGCGAAGCCGGGTCGGCCGCCGGCAGCGGCGCCGCGGGCGGCGTAGCCGCCAGGTGTGCGCGGCGTGACGGCCGCCGAGCGCGGCCGGCGGATGGTGGTGCCAGCGAAGGCGCCGGCGGCTAGCGCCTCCTCCGCGGGCACGGCGGGCAGTGCCAGGCGCGGCGCGGCGCTGGTCAGGCGGCCGGGCGAGCCACGAGGTCCACCCAGCAGTGTTGTGGCCTTCACCGGGCCGCCAGTCTGGAGCGAAGAGAAAACACGCAGAGTGTAAGTCAGGATAACACGCACTGTGCATGGCCGTGCGGCAGTACATCGGCCCCCTGCCACTTGCGCTTCCGACACAACACCTTCCACGCAGCCCCCTTGCCCCACCTGGAATGCCTCCAGGCTCCGCACCACCTCCTCCGGCAGCGCCACGCTACCCTTCTGCCGCATGCGCAGCAGGCTGGCCCGCAGCGCCTCCTCCTGCCGCTGCATGGCCTGCCGCAGCGCCGCCATCTCGTCCAGCAGCGCCTGGCGCTGCACCGCCAGCGCCTCGCCGCGCGCTGCCTTATCGCCCAGCCGCATGGCCAGCGCCTGACGCTCCGCCTCCGCCACCGCCGCGGCCTCGTTGGCCTGTGAGTGCAAGGACGCGGAAGGGATGCATGCATACATGTCAGCGAGGCTTCTGAGCGGTCGGCAGGTTCAGTTCTTTCCACCGTGGCAATGGTCACTGGCCGCTACACATTCCCATACCCCCTGCGCCCCCTACCTGCGCGGCGATATAGTCGAAGCGTTGGCGCAGCTCGTCTGCGCGGATCTTCCGCAAGTGCTCCAGCTCCTGCGACCATTCACGGTGTACAGTGCTTTGGCACGCTTGCCTGGCCCGCAGATACCTTACCCGGAGCTGCCTGTCCCCGTCCAAGCCCTCCACCCCTCCCCCCTCCCAGCAGCGCCAGGCGCGCCCCCGTCGGTGCCCCACCTGCTTTCGGCGCGTGGCGTACTCATCCTTCGCGTTGTTACGCGCCGCGAAGGTGGCGAGCCGGCCCTCAAGGTCCTTCTCCGCCTTGGCCTTGATGGCCCGGCGCTGGTGGTCGCGCAGGTAGTCCTCCTCCGCCTTGATCTGTAGCTGCAGCTGCCGCAGCTGCAGAAGCAGCAGCCCGGCAGCCCAGCAGCAGTGTGACAGAAAGGCAGGGAAAAAGTCATCTAGCGAAGTGCGCGAGGTGAGCAAATAAGCGTGTGGGTTCAAGGCGAGCGCCTATGCGACTATATGCGGCTCCCTACTCCTCCTGCTAGCTGTAGCGGTCCTGGCATGCCTTGTCTCCTCGCCGCTTGCCATCACCACGTCCCGCTCACGCCCACCCAGCTACCAGCTACCAAGCCTCTTGTTCGACACCGAAAACCTGCACGGAGCCTCCTTCCCTCCTGCCCGCACCCTCCTGCCCGACCATCCTAAAGCCTCCTCTCCATCCCGCCACATCTGCCTTTGTCCGCCATCTGCACGACCTCGCCCCACCCCACCCACCTCCTCGCGCTGGCGCAGGATGTCCTCCATCTTGCGCTCCCGCGCCAGCATGGCCTGTCGCCGCGACTCCAGCATCTCCAGGTTGGCGCGGTAGGTGGCCTCACGCTTCGCCTCCAGCGCCGCGATGCGCTGCCGCTCCTGCGCCGCGTGCTCGGCGCGCTCCGTCGCGAAGCGGGCCTGTGGCAGGCAGTGGGGCAAGGCAGACGCATTGACCGGCGCATGGGAGCTGAAATGGCGTCCGGAAGCACTGGGTGTCCTGCTACTTAGCGCTATGCGCTTGCGAGGGCTACCAGTCGGCGTCAGGATGCATCCTCAGGATCGTTGTCATCAGCGCTCACCAGCCTGTCCTCCACCGCCTGCACCTTGGCGGCGGCCGCGGCCCGCATCGCCTCCTCGTGCTGCGCAGCCGCCTGCAGCCTTTCAGCGCGGTTCTCTGCAACCTGCGGCAGAAACACAATCATGCTAAGTGGGGATGCTGTCTGCTTTGTGGGTGTTTCCTCCTGACGTTGCTCGTGTTATGTGCCATCCTGTGGTGCCTTTTGCCCCCCTCCTTGCTCTTATGCATTGGGTTTCGTTTAGAATGGGCTGGTAACCACACACACCCCGCACAAGGGGGGCGCGCCCTACATGGGGATGGCCATCTTGGGATCTCAATAACGTTTGCTTGCGGGCTTGCTTAGTCACCAAACCTTGAACATACCTTGTTTTCCGGTGCTAGGAGGGGCAATCCAACGACTTCAACATCGGTGGCACGCCGTGCAAGGCGCTCCCCCCATGTGCCCCCACGATGTGCCCCCCCCCGGGTTGCTTCGGTTTCTGGAATGAACTACAACTACCCCCCCGCTGTGCCACGGAGTCCAAGACTACTGAACCCAACAACCCCCCCCCCCCGACTGCGCTGCTGGAGGCAGTGCACAGGCTCTTGAGCACTGTTCCTGCCGCGAAGTACCGTGTACCCAGCACCAAGACACTCTTGATAGAGAGGGCCGCACCAGGCTACCACACCTCTTTGCGCAATTACACGTAATGCTGCCCACCTTGGTCGCCATTTCCGCCCGGTGCTCGGCCTGCTGCTGCCTCTCATAGTCGATCGCCTGGTACTTCTCCGTCCGCCGCTGCTCGCGGTTGCGCCAAGCCGCATTATCCTCCGCGGTGAGCTCCGCCTGCTTTTGTAGCTGTGAGAAACAAGTGCAAAGAAGATGACAGAGTGTGTGGGGTTTCGTCGTGAGAGTTCAAGGACCCGGTCCCGGGCGTCTCATCACACGTGCTGCATGGGTCCGGAGTGGGCGCCTACACATGACTAGACTTCCTAGGCTCCCTCTACGTACCGCCTGTAGAGTTTTGAGCTGTCTCTGGTATTGCACCTCCGCTACGTGCATCAGGTTGCCCAGGTTCCTGTGGTGTGAAGTATGCAGGCGGCATTTACTGAAGGCTGTACTTACTTTGGATGCTTGCCACACGGTACGTGCCGCTGCACAACCCGGCGCCTCCAACCCAAGCCCATTTACCCTGACTCACTGCATGTCCACGGACGAGTTGTACCCGCCCTGCCCATAGTTGGTCGCTGCCAGCGCCATCGTGCCGACGTTCGTGCACGGGTCCTCGGCGGTGACTGTGTCAGCCCAAAACCCAGCAGTTGAACAACCGCTCCTTGTATAAGCTTCCTACTGCTGCGCTCAGCGCCGCACCTCCGCGCGAGCCTCGCGAGGAGTTAGCACGGAGCCGTGCAGCTTGCTCCGTGCGCCAAGTTGGGCAGCCTTCGGCAAGGCTCCTGAGCCAAGTATTGATTCTGTAAGTACCTGGCGCTGTACAATTGTTGGGTCGCTAAAGCGCCGGGCGGTATTTGCAATCAACTTAGCGCCGCGGTATTCAGTCTTACAATTTGCACGTTTACAACGAAAACGATGAATCGAGCTGATTATATAAAAGTGGATACTAAGCGCGTGCAGTCCGCGCAAAAAAGAGCTACTGGCCTTCTCCGTGTCACGCGAAGGTCTTAAGTCTGCCGCCTCTAAACACCGCTGCTACGATATTGTGCAAGCTGTGATGGTAGTGTGCCTGCGAAATCCCGAATGCACGCAAAACATCGCAGTCGTATGCACTGAGCCCTTCGCCGGATGAGTCGTAGCTGTGACTTGCAAGCAGCGAGCACAGGTTCCAGCGCCGTGCAGGGTCAACACACCACTTGAGCCCGTGTAATGATCCAAGTTCATCATGGCGTCACCCGCGCGTGTGGGCAATGCATAGGGCGCCCCGGATTTCGAAAGGTCCGTGGCCCGGTTGCGGCGGACCGTCCTGGACCATCAGACCGGCTCAGCGCTCCTGCTCCAGAATGGCGCTTAGCACGTCGTTCTCCTCGAAAATATTTGCTGCCAGCAGCGCATCAACGCTGGCCTTCTGCAAGTTCCAGCCAAGGTGGAGGGAATGGACGCTGACCAGCGGCAAGCTACGTGTCGTGATCACAGCAGCATCGGAGGATCAAATATGCACTTATGACGCTGCCCATTTTCCACCCACCTGTGGTCGTGGTGCTGGTGCACCAGCCGCCACCCCAGCTTCCCCAACCGCGGTGCCGTGCAAGCCGTGCTGGCGTGGCCCTCCTGCCCGGGCACGGGATACATGTCCGCAGCGGTGCCCGCGCTGCCGGGCCTGCTTGACTGCCTGGTCCTGCTGCTGCTGCAGGCGTTGTTGCCGTTGTTGCTGCAGGTGGTGCTGCTCCAGCTCTTCGTCAGCCTGTAGGCACGAAGTGACACACGAAATCGCAGCGTGTTACCATTGCCTACCCCAACCGTACAAACCGCATATGGTACACACGAGCATGCTTGGCGAGCGCGGCCCACCTGCGACAGGATGTCCACCAGGGAATCATCGTAGCGCTCTGTGATGCAGCTGCCGCCGACAGAGGATGCCGAGCCCGCGTTCGCCTCCAGCCATGCCGCCACCGCCTGAGGCCCAATAGCCATCGCCAGTGCCGCCTGCTCGTGCCGCGGGTGTTGAGCAGCTTCAGGCAGCAAGGGATGCGCCTGCGGAAGCAACGGCTGACCGAGCGCTACCCCTGGCGGCGGCTGCACATCCCAGTGCTGTCGCCGAGCTAGGTCATCCAGCATGACCGCCATGCGGCCAAGGCTGCCCGCGGTGCTGGCCGGTGTCTCCGCGAGAACCCCGCTGCTAGCGGCCCGGAGGCCGCCACTGCCAGCGGCAGGTGCATGTTGGGGCCCGACGCTGGCAGCGAGACGCCCGCTGCCACCCGCTCGCGCTAGTGCCAGAGCAGCGGCGTGCAGTGGCGCCAACGGCGTCACGGCAGCGGTGCTGTCGCTGGCGGCGTAGCTGCATGGGCTCAGAGGTGGCGGTTGCGTTGCATGCGGCTGTGACTGCGGTGGATCCCGGCTGTGGCCATGCTCTTCTGCCCGTCCAGCACCCGCACCACAGCTTGGGCCAGGGCATGCGGTTGGCTGCAAGCCAGGCGATGGTGCCCCTGCGTTGCAATCGTGCGCCGGTTGCCGATGGTCCTGCGTGACAGGAGGATGCGCTGCTGACGGGCACTCGAATGACGTGGCCGGTGCAGTCAGGTCCAGCGCCTGGTCCTGCACCAGCC
Organism: Chlamydomonas schloesseri; assembly: GCA_016834595.1. Classification (NCBI taxonomy): domain Eukaryota; kingdom Viridiplantae; phylum Chlorophyta; class Chlorophyceae; order Chlamydomonadales; family Chlamydomonadaceae; genus Chlamydomonas; species Chlamydomonas schloesseri. Next base: position 2,662,686 of record JAEHOD010000002.1, read on the forward strand.
CAGCCGTTGCCGTCCCAGCGCGCACCGCCGCTCCGCATCTTACATCAGCAAGCGGCTCCCGCCCTGCTGTGCAGCTTGCATCTGCAGCGGCTGCCGAATCCATGGCTGAACCGCCAGCAACCTGCATCCTGATTGTTGCCGCACTGTCTGGCGTGTGGTCCGCATCCTGGCCCGGCGCGTGTCGCACGCCATTGCCCGCGCTGTCCTGGTCCCGCATAGGCGGCACCGCAGGCCGCCTTGCAGATCCCGACACAGACTCGGGTGCCTGTGGGCTGTCCACGTCAACGAAGTAAAACGCGCCGTTCTTGCCAATCGCTGGGTCATAGCTGAGCACCTTGCGGGCGAGGGCCGCCGCGGTGCTACCGCTGCTGCCAAGGCCGCAGCGGTTGCTAAAGCCTTGGCCGTGTGATGTTGCTGAGCTTGCGCTGCAGACGGGCGCACTATCCCCCTGCCGGGCCGTTGGCTGCAGTGCACTGGTCGCCTCATCGGCCGACACGAAGCCCTGCTGCGCCTGTGCAGTGTGGCGGCAGCGGGAGTCTCGCAGTGAGCAAGGCAGTATGGATCTGGTGCACCCCTTCCACTAATAATAGCCCCCCCCACACACACGTTCCTCCTGGGCAGTCTCACACCGCACCTGCCACCCCAGCAAACTGGACGCGGCGGCTACAACCTCCTCGCTTGGCGGCACGATCATGGGCGAGCCCGGCTGTCCCGCAGGGCTGTCCACCAGCACCTGCAGTGAAAGTCGATCAACGGTGCGCGCTGTAAGCTGCAGGCCCTTCAGCCCCTTCTGAAGACAGTAGGCATAGACCACCTAATTAGGAACCCAGAATCAAATAACCCTGCGCACATATTTCCCCACGCTAATTTCCTTGCGCGCGCTCACCTCCTCTACAGGCACAGCCTCAAAGTGCTGCATGCTCGAGTCCACCTGGATGCTGCGTGGCCCCCCGCGAGCCCTCCCGCCGCCTGCTCCCAACCCCACAGCGCCTGCTCCCACAGCACTGCAAGAAGCCACCGACACGCTGGACGCCCGCGGCCAGCCTGCACTCGCCGCTGTTACCGCGCTGCAACTGCCTCTGACGTCCATGCAACCCGCGCCAAGCGGGCCCTCACTAGCCTCATTTGTGCTCTCGCCTTCACTCCACGCGCGCGGCGGTGTTGGCGAGTAGCCACTGCTTAGGGGAGCGTGCGAATTGGGAGGCCCTGCATCACGCCCGCCGGCAGCTTGCTCCAGCGACGCAGGCACCGGTACAGCCGTTGCAGTGGTTGTTGGGATGGCGATGATGCTGGCTGGGTCTGTCCCGGATGCTGCAGAGGGTGCCGCGTGCGGATCCGAGCTGTGGTGGATGGTAATGCTCACGTGCGTGCCGGGTGCCACATGGAGCAGAGAGGGTGCGGCGATGCCGGTACTAGCAGCATGCGTCGGCCCCGGGCTGCTGACGCGCAAAAGCCCTGCGGCTATTTTCTCATCGCACGCTGATGAGGCCGACCCATCGTGGCCTAGGCCCGCTTGAGCCTGCTGGTACGGCACCGCCTGCTGGTCCCGTGGCAGCACAGCAGCATCTGGCTCTGCGGCGACGGCGCTGCTGGGCTGGGCTTTCCGCGACAGCTCCGCTCCCTGCTGCGCCGCCTCCAACGCATGCACCTGGAGTATTTACCGTGAAGTGACAGCTTGGACATTGTGAGTTGCAAACAATTTCAGGACTCGTTTCACGACTGACCTCACGGGCCACGTGCCCACGTGCCCTGTCTGGCTAGCCCCGTTTCATACCTTGGCCTGTGACGCCCGGAGCACCAACAGCACTTGCCCCAGCTTCTTTTTCAGCCTACATGGTGTGTGTTACGCGCTGCATTAATATACTGGTTCCGATCCGGCTTGCTGCAGGTTTACAACCAAGCGCCACTCACAGCAGGTGCTCCTTGTGCAGCTGGCAGTGGGTCGCCTTTAGCTCCTCCTCCCGCTGAGCGAACTGCTGCGCTTGCTACTCACGCCAGGTGCATAAAGAGGGTGCAAAGACATGTGTAGAAACCAGATATGTTAAGACCCAGGTGTGGACGAGATTCGGGCGCGCATAGGCTTGTGCTTTCAAGGCTCACCTCATCACGCTGCTGGCGCAGAGTCTGCACCTCCTGCCCCAACTCCACCACCTGTATGTTGCGTGTATATGCCCGCCATTAGCGAAGGGCCAGCGCAATAGAGTGTCCAGCGTAGTGCCCAGACCTGCTTGAGGAGTTTCGTGACCTTCTGCTTGTCTTCCGGGCCCAGGTCTTGCAGGGTGCAGGCCCGTGTTACCAGCGGGGCCGCCTTCTGTACCGCTTGCTCTGCCTGCATACCACGTTCCGTATGTAAGTGCCGATATCGTGCTGAAAAACACACGTATTTGTTTGGAACAACGCGTAGATTCTACCTGCGGTCCTGCGCCGCTGACCGGCTTTCGGGCCGGCCGTGGGCAGCTCTCGCTGCGGCGCGGCCTCATGGTTGCGGTCTATTTCCTTAAAGACCCTATGCACATGCTATCAGCGCGCGTATGTAACAATTAAACGGTTAAAGGAGGAAACGCTTTGAGACCTGGTCACAGCTGTCGTGCTCGAGTCTTCCCCAATTCAGAGGATGCGCGCTATTCACGAGTATAATTGCGGTTGCTGAGCCCTGCGCGCAGGGCACGGCGCGCCTGGAAAACGCGATCCATGACTCCCTCATCGCGGCCTTCGAGGATTTCCCGGGCCCTCCCTGACCCACCTATGATATATTACTGGTGTCGGCATCAATTGCTGTTAACATAGGCATCCCATATAACATAACGAGCTCGTGCAGAAGTGTCGCGACACTGAATCTCTTCTCCGCGTATCCGCAAACCTCTGTAAACAGGGCGCCCCTGCTTATATATCGCAACTGTTGTTTCTGGCCTAGAAACACCTCTAACGCGGCCCAGGAGCCGCCCATATAGTTCGGCTTGCGAGCTTGGGTGGCCAAGATGTCGGCCTGTGACTGCACATGTCACGATAGTGGCACCCGCGGTCCCAAGAGGGGGCACCTCGCGCGTGGTAGGCAGGGAACTCGGTGCATGCGGACAATGCGCCGGGTGCTCGTGTTACCAACGCGGTAATTTCTTTCTTACATGCAGCGGTGGAGCAGCGCGAGGCCGCGCGACGCATTGCCGACGCGGCCAAATCGGAGATCAACAGGTACGCGCGCGCAACATGGGCATGGCACGCAAGCCCAATACCCCCCACTGTCAAAGACCTTACTCCGCCCCCGCCTCTCCCACAGGTACTTCAATGACCAGAAGATATATGATACAGTAGCAGCAAATGCCGTGAAGGATGACTTCAAGCGGAAAGGCCGCGAGTTCAAGGAGCGCGCAGCGGAGGCGGAGATGCTGGAGACTCTTTACCAGGTGGGTGAGAGCGACAACAGCGCCTGGGGGGAGGATGGCAAAGACGGGGGCTGCACGCCAGGCGCAATGTCAAAGTGAAGGCATCCGCGTGGGGAGGTTGGCCACGGCTGCTGGCCCACCAGCCGCTGCTGATTATGTCCACAGCAACTCTGCAAGTGGCCTTGCCACCCGTGCTTCTCGCGCTGTGCAGAATGAGCGGCAAAAAACCCTGAACGCGATCCGTTCCGAGGAGGAGGAGCGCATTGCGGTTGCCATGGCTCGGAAGCAGCATGAAAAGGACCGGTCAGAGCGCGAGGTGCAACGGCTACGCGAGCAAAGCGAGGAACTGCGCAGGTGCGTATTGAGATGGCAGAAGGGACGGATGATCGGGCTTGCAGTGCAACAGGCAGGCAGGCACAGGCTCGGAGTGCCTGGGCATAGCGGAGGCAACGGCCATTGTACGGTTCCTGAGTGTCAGACCGAACGCACAGCATTGGGATGTTCATGGGGCCGTTCCGCGCATGGCATCGCTTTCTCAATGCATGCCTCACCGCTGCCGTTCTTACATCTCCCCAACACAGCCTGGCGGAAAAGATCCGCGTGGCGCGTGTGAACAAGGAGCGCTCAGATCAGCTGGTGGAGAAGAAGATCATTGGCGAGCAGCAGCAGGAGTATGAGCGCGCCTTCAACCAGTTCGTGGCAGGCGCGGCAGCGGAGGCGGAGGCACAGGAGCAGGAGAACCAGGCGAAACGGCGCGAGGCCAACGTCCGCGCGCGCATGATGCTGGAGGATCAGATGCAGGAGAAGGCGGTGAGCAGCTGTGGCACCGTTTGGTGGCGGCGGGGGCGGAGGTGAAATGCGGCTGGCGGCGGGGATTTGGTCCGCGTGATTTGTGCGGCGTGGAGCGGCATGCAGTGAGGCAGGCTGGGACAAATATGGGTAATGACGTGGCGCACAAGTGGACATCGGCTGGAGTCCAACACGACCCAACCGCACCGCTAACTTCCTTTCCAATACCACCTCACCGCGAGCAGGAAGCGGCGCGGCTGGCGGAGCTCGAGGCGGCGCGCGAGCGCGCCATGATTGACGAGGTGGTGCAGCGGATTATGGAGGAGGACGCGGCGGAGGTCGCCACCAAGCGGCAGCGGCAGGAGGAGACCAAGGATTTCATCAGCCGCTTCCTGGAGCAGCAGGACGAGCTGCGCAGGAAGGAGCGCGAAGCGGCGGCTGCGGAGGACAAGAAGATCCAGGGTGGGTGGGGTTATGGGTTGGGAGCTGGCGCGCAGGCGGGCGGGGCGGGAAAGCGAGCGGGCAGGTGAGTCTCGGGATTTGGGCCGAGGGCTGCGGGCGCCACATGGGGTCGAGAACGCCGCAGTATTTACTCCCAGTTCACCTTTTGCGCCTGCAGAGTACTGGCAGTCGGTGCGGGAGCGCGAGCGCGAGGAGGCGGAGCGGAAGGCGATGCGCAAAGAGATCGCGGACCGCATGTACGAGAAGGTCAAGCGGGAGATGGAGGCGGAGATGGCCAGGTGAGCAGCTGTACACCCTGGGGAGTTGCTCTCTGTCCGCCTCTGAGCTATGTAAACATGGGGTGTCGGGGTAAGGCCGTTCAGTTGTCGCTGGGCCAGGGTTGCGTTACGCCTCTGCCGTCAACTTACTATTGCGTGTGTTCACGCAGGCGCGAGGAGGAGGAGGAGCTGATCAACATGCTGCGCCAGGAGGAGCTGGAGGCCAAGCGGCGGCAGGAGGACGAGGACCGCAAGCGCAAGGCGGAGGAGGCCAAGGAGGAGATGCGGCGGGCGAACGAGTACCAGATGAAGCTCAAGGTGCGGGGAGCGGGCTGCCAGCGGACTTGCAGGGCGCGATGGACACGACGTGTATGTCCGGTGGCCCGTTCTTGTCCGCGACATCGCTTGCATACTTGTTCATGGCTCATTGCATCACTACCTGCACCTGGGCACGCCTTGCAGGAGGAGCGCGAAGCAGCTTTCCGCGCGGAGGAGGAGGCGTTCCGGCAGCGCATGCTGGCCAAGTTTGCGGAGGACGAGAAGCTGGAGCAGATGAACGCGCAGAAGCGGCGCATGCGCATGGCGGAGCACGCGCGCGAGGTGCAGCGTCTTATCGACGAGAAGCGCGCAGCCTTCGAAGCGGCCAAGGCGCGGGAGGAGGCGGAGGACGCGGCAAAGTGGGTGCTCTGGGTGGGGGGATCTGGGTGCAGCGAGGTAAAGAGGGCGGCGCAGCGTTGCGTTTCGGTCTGCAATGGACAGTGTGGGGTCAATCACGTGGGAATGCCCGAGTTGTGCATGTACAGCGTTTCACGACCTCATATGAGCCATATCCCAAGACGCTGAACCTTACCGCCTCCCTGCCTGTCATTACACCCCCACGCCTGCAGGCGCTCGGAGGACGATCGCGTGCGCGGTCTGGTGGAGGAGGAGCGCAAGAAGCTGCTGCGCGAGGCGGCGGAGCTCAAGGACTTCCTGCCGCGCGGCGTGCTGCGCGACCAGGCCGATGTGGACTTCATCTCCAAGGTGCGTGTGCACGGGCGCGACGGGGCGGGATGCAACAAGCAGCTGGGGGCGGTGTGTGCATGGACAGGCGTTGTTGACATGCAGTGAATCCGAGCGCGATGGTGGCTGGAAGCCAGGGGAATCAGGGCCTTACCAATGCTAACAGAGCGGCATTTGTAAAATGGATTGCAGGTGCTGGAGGAGATGGCGCTCAACCGCGCCAAGGCGACGCAAGGGCGATGAGCGCACTACTAGGCGTTAGGCGTGGTGCTGCGTGGCAGTGGTGGCCGACGGCTGTTGGAAAGCAGTTCAACGGGGGAGGTGCTTGTTCTCGGCAGGGATAACGGCCTACCTTAACTCAGAAAGGTTTTCGAGGTTGATGAGCCTACAGAACACACGGCAGGAGGTGTGGCAAAGGTCGTTCAGGCCGTGTCAATGGGCTGGGAAGGGGCTGCAGGCAGGCAGGCGGGTGCACACTGTACATGGTACGGTGTCAGCGCGTCTATTTGACTTCGTGTCTAATAGTGCCCTAGGGGTGTGCAGATTTCTATTGGCGCATGTATTTGTATGCACTTGGAATTCAAAGCATGGCTCCTGGAACAGAAAGCCAGCGGGTGGGCGGGGATACCTGGGGATGCCGCGCGTGCTACCCGACAGCGTCTTTCAAGGCTTGGGTCCAGTCCCTGCACCATCTTGCCGGGAAGCAACGGCTGCCCAAGTGCCATGCCCATTGCCCACTTGCCCAGTGGACCCCAGAAACTCGATGAGTTGTAACGTCGCCACACTGTATTATAGGAATTGAGGGACGAACTTGGCTCCATGAACAAGACTCTTAGTGATGGGTCTCAGTCCTGCCTGGCTAATAAGCATGGCCTCCCCGGCCATTCACCAGCCATCAGCCCAGGCTGCCCGGCCCCAAGCAACCGCCATCACGTACAGCCTCTATGCTTCGGCGGGGACCCTGGCATGCAGCGTTCACCGCCGGCGTCACTTTTCCGCCGCCCACTGTCGTCCACTCGTCCCGGGCTGCCTGCCAGGTACGTTGGCTACTCAGGTACTTCGGTTGTATTGGCTACTGACCGTGACGCTGGGCCGCCATGTGGACGTCCCCTACGACATACCGTATTGCAAGCGGGGCGCCATTCCCTCTGAAAGCCGCGCAAAATCCTATTAGAAGGTTAAAGGACCCAAACATGGTGTCCACTGCAAAGCCGGTGTCGTGGCTGCGACAGCGGTCGCAAATGTTGATGGTCAGGCCCCGTGCAAGCCGTGCAGAGCCGCTGCTGCCCCCAGCGTTCCGGTGTTCACCAGCAGCCACCATATCCTCCAGAAAGCTGGTGGCCCCTAGCAGGGCCCGTTCCGCTTCCGGTGAGGCGGCGACAGCTTACGCGCCCCGCCGGCTCCACGGTTGGCATGTTGGCTGCACAGCTGCAGTAACAGATCCTTTTAGGACACGGCCGCCAGGCACCCAGTGTTCAGCAGAACTTCCCACTGACCGAAGCGACCTGACACATAGCGCGTGCTGCCACTGGCACCGGCGCCGCCGCCCTCTGCTGGTGTCGGGTTGCCGCCAGCGCGCGCCCAGTCATGCGCCGCGACAACGTCCTCGGGGCTGAGACAGCGGCTCTCCTGGTTCAGCCGCCGCACGTTGACCGGCAGGTGCAGCGGAGCCGCGCACCCGCCGACGGCATGGCAGGCGCATCCGTTGCCGGTCCAAGCACCTCGGCCGAGAGCCACGTCAGAGCAGTCAGCCAGTCAGGGTGGTTGGTGCCGCATCGGCTTGCACCTAAAATGAACGAGTCCACTTGCCGCTGGTCAGGCGCAGCTCCCGAAGCCCTGAAAATGCCGCCAGCGACTGCAGCGACACCAGGCTGCTGAGGTTGCTCAGCTCCAGCCGCGCGCGTCAGCGTCGGTGCCAGCGCTCCGGCCAGCGTCTTTTTGAAACACGTTCACGCAAAATCGCCCTGAAACAGCAACCCACTTGCTCCCAAAAGCCTGACACCCATGCGCTGCAGCAGTGGCAGTGCGGCGGCAATGGCGTAAGCCAATGACGGTGTGAGCAGGTCGGCTGCGAGGTGCAGCTGCGTGGTGGGCAGTGGCGCGGCGGGCGGCAGGCCGGGCTGCAGCGGCGGCAGGCGAGATGGCTCCAGCGCGGCTAGCAGAGTCAGCTTGTACGAGGTGGGAACACCACGCGCATCACTTGGCGTGTCCGGATTATACCACCTGACCACCTGATGCACACCCCACACTGACGCAGAGGCTCGACGTCTAGGTAGATTGTGTCCGCAAAGCCGTTCGCCCAGGGGCCAGGGTAAGCAGCCGCGGGCGGCAGCCGCGGTGCACCATGCGCAATGCAGCCCAAGTGACGCCGTCAGGCAGAGTGGTGATTACCTGCTTAACTTCTCACCCAGAACCAGGTCCACCAATGGAGCAGAGTCGAGTGACAGAGCCGCATCGTCGCATACCAAGAACATGTTGCAGGTCGCGAGCCGACTAAGCCTGATGCAGTCACCCACACGCAGTCACCCACACGCAGCCATCCTCCCATCACCCAGCCTCAGCGCAGCCGTCCTCAGCCTCCGACCTCCATCAGGCCCCACTTCTCAATGCTGACGCTGGCCGTCGTTTTGCAGTCGCCGCACTGCACGCAAACGTTCTTTCCGTCAGCCCGCCTGACCGCCCTCGCGATGTGGCTTCACTTCCCGCACTGCTCGTTGTAGAAACGGCCCGTTTAGATGACAGGGTTAGTCTGCTTCAGGCGTTTGCACCCCGCCTGCTGGGCCGCCTCCTGGCCGCTGCGAAACGGAGCCGCCAGCGGGGCGTCCGTCTCCTGGCTGCTGCCGAACTGAGCCGCCGCCACCTCCTCGGCATTTGCAGGGTTGAATATGCCGGCGCCCCGCTCGAAGGCGGCGGCGCTGCCAGTGGGTACGCTGCCGCTGCCGCCGCCGCTGCCGTGCTCGTGGCGACCGCCAGCGCCCCCAGCTGCATGCAGCTTATTGGCCCTAGGTCCAGCACCGCCGTGCAGCCCCAGTTGGTGGCCTTGCCGTCTGCCGGCAGCGGCATCGGCGGCACCCCGTGCTACCACCTGCCGCGCACACCGCACATTTGGCATCATGATTATTTCCATGCACTTCGGTGAGGATTTTGTGCAGAAGCTATCGGGGTGTTCTCATGTTCCGGGAAATGAAGAAAAGTCGGGCCAGAGCTCACGAGAAGTAATTGATGCCAAGTGAGTGGATCTACGTGTGGATCATTTAGATGCCTTGTAATTAGGAGCTTGAATGGCTTGCGGCATCCGAGCCCATCGACTGCATTTCTGACATGATGACAGTCCTCGCCCTCGGAACAAGAAGAGAAAACCCTACCTCCCGTCTATAGCAGCATTTGATATGCTCTATAATGCTTTTTATTACTTGGCGATGACACACGAAGCCAGACTTCGGGAGCTGTCTCTCAAAAATGCCACAAACTTTTCGGGCCGTGAAGTGCGTCAAGTGCAACAAATACCAGTCCCAGCAAGTTAAGAAGGTACAGCAGTACTCCTGCGTGATTTGTGGCGAAAAACAAACCGTTCAGCATGTTTACGCCATTAGCAACTCGGCCAAGGACATCCGACTCCATATCCAGCGCCTCAACATGGATGCGGGACAGGCTCAGGAGGTGGAATCCGACCGACTGGAGCAGCGCGCATACGGGGCCCCAGCCAGCGGTGCGTCACAGGCATTCAACGGGTGCGTTGCCCACGCCCCACAGCACCCGCCCGCTGTCCCCACAATCAATTGGGACGACTTCACCGAGCAAGGGGAGCTGGAGCAGCCGTATGAGAATGTAAATGATGATGGGTTAGGGCCCAGCGGTACCTTCGTGACGGCGCCGCCGGATCCAGACCGCAAGCGCGGGAGAGGCGATGCCTTCGGGCAGGGCCGTGCACGGAAGCAGGCCCGGTCATCATGGGGCGTGGGCGAGGAGGGCGCCGACACGGGCGCTGGCTTGTCTGCGGCTGGGAGCGACAGAGCATGGCCGCGGAATGTGCCGCCGCAGTTGCAGCGGCAGCCCGCGGCTCAAGAGGCTGCACGGGGGACGGCTGGCGTGCCCAGGACGCACGGCATGTGCGGTCGACAGCACGGCAGCACTGCCGCTCAGGAGCAGGGAACTCGTAATGTCCCCCAGCAGCAACCCGCGCCGCCGCTTCAGGCGGCACCGTCGCAGTACCACCAACACCAGCAGCACCAGCTGCAGCACCACCAACAGCAGCGCCAACACCACCACCCGCAGCACCACCAACACCAGCAGCAGCAGCAGCCGGCCGGCCAGCCCTGGCGAGCGGGGCAGCTCATGGTCGGTGCGAACGCGCACGCTCAACACCACCACGGGGGGCAGCACCTGCACGCGTACCTGCGGCAGGGGCAGGCGGGGCCGCGCCCGGCGCCCCCGCTTGCCGCTACGCAGCCGCATCAGCAGCGAACAGCCCCAGCGGGCGCAGCGCCTTCTGCTCAGGCACCCACGCACTCCGCATACGGCTCTGGCACGGCTGTGACTGGGGCGCGACTTGGCGGCCACGGGCCGTGGCGGGGCTCCAGTGGAGGCGGCAACGATGGCAGTGCGTTGCAGGTCGGCGGTCCTGCTTGGGGCAGCGATGCGGGCAAGCCTGGTGGCAATGGCGCTGCGGTCACGGCAGGCTCCACGCCCGCATCTGGCCAGCAGGCGCACATGCTGCCGCAGCCCCCGCCACAGCATAGGTTGGCAGCTGGCCGGACTGGTAACTTGGGCGGATGCGGAGGCGGTGGGGGATACGGAGACGGTGGTAGCTATGGGCATGGTGGCAATGGCGGCCACGGAGGTGGTGCGCGCGCAGCCGGTCAGCATCATGGTGGCAGACCTGACGGTGCGCAGCAGCAGAAAGCCCAGCCTTGCTGGGGCGCCGCCGGAGGTGCAGGCGGGAGCAAAGCAGGCGGTGGTGTGGGCGGTGGCATGTGGGCTGACTTCGTTGACGACGAGTCGACAGCAGGCTGGGGCGGCGACGGCGGCGAAGAGGAGGACGGAGGGCTGTTTGTTACCTGTATCTAGTTCTCCGAGAACTGACGAGACAACCATGATGGCAAGCGGTGAATGTACGGAACAGGACGATATAACTCTGCCTTGCAAGGGACATCCACGAGACCACGACCCTACGCAGGGCCACCCTAAGCTCCTGTAACGTTGAGAACCTCAAGGACCCAGCCATCCTGCGGCTGCTTGTAATCTGCCCGCATCCTTGCATTGCCGAAGGCTTGCACGGCCTGGAAAGTGATGCAGCTTCGTCATACGAGCCTCCTTTCCAAATGCTTTTCAACCGCCAACGAGGCGCTCGCGCAATCTAGCCTAGCATATACAACCCCTAGCTTAGCGCTCTTGCCGCGTCCTTCCAAACCTCCTGCATTGAACAAGTTTGACCAAACCGGCTCACGCTATAAAGCGCGTCCGCGCATCCAACCCGTAGTCCCACAATCACTCGCCCATCAAGTATACGGCAGTCCTCCTGATATTACAGCGCCGTACATTGGCCAGCGCTGGCACCTCAGCACAAGCACAAGGCATCATCAGTACTCAAGCACAAGCAGCCTTATCGAGACCTTGGAATATGGCCCAGCAGCCGCTTAGCATCATGACTGCACCTAACCAAGTGCACAGAAATGACAGCAACCCAACAACCGCGCTACAACACGTCTTGTACGTCTTGCAACCTTATCTTCAAGACACCTCCAACGCTTGCTGCCTGACTACACTCATAGAAAGGGGTTGCCGCCCTGCTCCTTCGCCGGCGCGCCCTCAGCATCTGCAGATGCAGCTGGCGCGGGCGCGGGCGCGGGCGCGGGCGCGGGCGCGGGCGCCGCAGGCGCAGGCGCAGTCGCAGCTGCGGACGCGGCCGCCGCTGGCGCACCTCCAGCGCTGGTGGCAGCCACGGGCGCCGCGTCATCGCGTGTGTTCATCTTCGCGAGCTGCTCGGCAGTCTTGTCCGCCACCTTCTCCGCCATCTTCGTCATGCCCGCCATGAACTTGCCTGTATGGACGTGGTGACGTGGCGACGCCGGTGCATGTCAGTGGGTTTGTCTGTGTGACCATGTAACGATATTCCCTTGGCCAAGTACATTTTGGGCGTGGGCATCACGCCAAGGTGAACACACTGTGACAAACACTGGGCCGTGGATGCGGTGCAATGGCGTCGCGCGACTCACCGAGGCCCTGCTTGACCTTCTCCACGCTCGGCGCCGCACCGCCGCTCGACGCTGCAGGCACCGTGGCCGAACAAGGAACACGATAAGAACATTGGCTTGGGATTTAGCGGATCTTCAGGACCGCGCAGCCCAACTACATTTCGCCGACCCAAGAAACCTTACTACATCCGGAACTGTCAGAATGCAATTTCGGCGCACCTCCGCCGCCCGACACGTCCGCCCGGATGCCGCGGCCCGCCAGCATCTCCTCCACCTGTGCGTGAGCAGTAGCAGCGCGTGCACATGTGGTTTCCGGTATAAGGAGTGAGAGATGCAAATGCCGGAACCACAGACGCGCATCAACCTACCGACTTTCCCCATGTTGCTGTGAGTCCTGGAATCGAACTACCTCTTTCCCCGGTTCCCAATTCCCGACTCTGTGGCCACCGCATCCCACTTCAGCCTTCAAGCTAGTACATTACTGCATGACCCAAAGCCAGGTCCGGCAACGCCAGCGCCCCCTGCATCTACCCCAGCAGGCAGCCTCTCGGTACGGTGACACGGTCCCACTATCCCCTACCTCGCGCTGCTTCATCTCGCGGAACTTGTCGATGGTGGCCATGGGCAGCGAGCCGATGTGGTCGAACGCCGTGGCCATCAGCACGTCGCGCTGGTGCATGGTGGCTGCGCAGGGAACGGGGCGGGGGTAGTGTATGTGTGTTAGAGATAACAAGGGAGAGTACTATGAAAGACTTGTGCGTGCGAAGAGACAGGAACGCCAAGCAGGGCACGCGACGCAACGCACACGCTTGTGTGTATGTGTGTGTGTGGGGGGGGGGGGCGGTGCCATGCATGTTTAAGTAATGACGAGTGTGTGTGGGGGGGCCAAGTCGGGTTGGTGCCACGTACGGGCGCGTCGCTCATAATAATTTGTGCCGATAGAAACTTGGGTTGGCATCAGCCCCACTTTATACCCCGCTCTTGATTCAACCTGTACGTTAACGCTTAACCCCGCCCTCGCCATTTCTGCCCTCTACCAAACACATCGCTACTTGGACTCCCGCGCCACACACCCAATCGCCATCACCAAGCGCAAGCCACGGCGTTCACCCGCCGACCGCCTCTCACCTGCAGCGTTGCGCATGCGCATGAGTAGCTCGCCGGCGTCGCCCACCCGCAGCATGTTCTCCTCGTAAATCTTGAGCATGGCCAGCGCCACGCGGAACAGGATCTTGGGGCCCTCATAAAACAGGCTGTCCCACACGCGCATCACCGTCTTGCGTGTGCAGGGACGGCGGGAAGGGCGGGGGAGCGCAGGGTGATAGGTAGGGAAGGAAGGGCGGCGTGTGCGGGCATTCCGGGCAATATAGGCACGCGGCATGCGCAGGTGCCGGGAGCAGTCGGCAAATGGATCCCGCCTGGTGAGGTGGAGGCATGGCCCCTGAACCCATACTGCCACTACACAACGGTTCTGGCACTCAAACCTGCATCATAACCGCACCCAGGCCCCTGGCCCCAGCCCGTCGCTGGCCCAGAGCCGCCCCTGGGGCTGTGCCTCACCTCGGAGGGCAGCGACACGGAGTAGAGGCACAGGTACCAGTCGGTGGCCAGCATGTTAATGTCAAAGTCCAGCGCCTGGAAGTGCTGCTGCAGGCGCGGCAGCTTGGTGCCGATCAGCTCGTCCAGCGCGCGCATCTCAATCTGCGACCGGGCAGGCGCCGGGGTTGTGGGGTCGCATTTTAGGGTTGATCAGGCGCCGCACTATTGCGCCGTACTCCTCGACCTGGCTTCCAAAGCGGGCAAGCCGCAATCCCAAATATGTAACACTGACTTCAGCAACGGCATGCTTTAGAGTACTGTACAACAGGACGTCCAACATTTGTGCCTGCTAGACTTTGTGATATTAACTCGATGAGCTCTCAAAAGCGAGAAAACAGCGGCCGCCTGTGCGCCCTGCCGGCACCACCTCCTCAACCCCCCACCCCTTAACCTCGCACCTGGCAGCCCTCCAGGTTGCGGCTGTAGGTGCCCGGGTACAGGATGTCCTCCACCAGCGCCGCCAGCAGCCAGAACGCCGCCTCCTCGTTGCGGTTGAGCGCCACCAGCATCAGGCCCACGATGGTGTTCATCGCGCGCACGTAGCCCACACGCTCGTTGTGCACGCTGTACGCCTGGTGCACAACAAAACAAATGATTGGACACGGGCGTATTCTGCGGAGTTAGGAGAGTCATTGCCACCAGGACGAAAGTTGAGGGCAATATGGATGTGTGTCGAGGTCCAAGACAGCCGGTCCCGTCGCGTTTGCTTGCACAGGGCCCCACCTGCAGCACGCGGCACAGCGCGGCGCGCCCGTCTGGGCTGGACAGCCACGCGTGATCGGGGAAGGTGTGGGCGGAGTCCTGCAGCAGCGGTGCCGACCAAGCGGGTGCGCGACTGGGATAAATAACCGGCCACAGTTGACCAAGGAGCGGCAGGCCCGCCGACAGCTGTGCATAGGAAGCCCAGACAGCTGCCGTCGCACAAGGCACGAAACCCCTCTGCAGCCCTTGCCGACTCTCTTCCCTGCACGCCCACCTCAGGCCCGCCTATCGCCAGCGCTTAAGCGCCAACACAACAATGCCACACGTCAACTCCACCGGCCCGCCTCACCGTCTCAATGTCCTTCTTGTACTGCGACTCCTCGCCCGCCTTGACCATGATGCTGTAGTAGTTGGCTGCAGCAAGAACGTGTGACAGTGCCGGGAGTACCCGTATTGAAGAGTGGGTCATTACAGTACCTCCGCACAGCGAACTCCTTACACACTAGACAGTCCAACCCTGCTGCCCCCAAACTAGCCACCTTCGCGCCACACCTGCGTGTGCCGCCTTCTTCTTGTTGGCACCGCTGGTCTCCATCCACACCCAATTGCGCAGCGTAGGCGGCACGCCCTGCAGGTTGTCGCCAGTGGCGCTGTGTAAGCAGACATCTGAAAGAGTCGGCGTGTCCAGGACAGCATCCTTTGCAAGGCTGCCGTTCGCATGTTGGGGACACAGCCCGCGGCCCCTTACACCTGCCCAGCCCACACCTTGCGGATCATGTCTTTGAGCTTGGACTCATTGCTGGGCAGCTTGTCCTTCTCAATGTAATGTCTGTGTTGGCAAGGGGCAGGAACGCTTATGGTGCGAGCTTCTGCGTCAAAGCGCAATAACGCGGCGTGAGGACCATCCGTGTTGGGGAAAACGGCGGAAGCTGCACCGTGCCTAAACCCCGGACTCACTGCCAGAGGGGCACGGCGGCGTCCGCATTTGCATCGCAGCTACGCCGCTCATGCTCCTGAGCCGGCAGCACCTTGATGGGAAAACCATACAGACTGCGGAGGCACGCGACAAGCGAGCATCAGTTACTGCGATTGCGCTCGTAAGGTGCAAGCTAGAAACTACATCCAATTGCATCAAGTTTTCGAGCGCTTACTCGTGCACAACCACAGGCTGCGGCTGTGCCATTCTATCGCTCTCGACTACGTGGGTGTTGCCCAAGCTTCTGCGAACGATTTGCAAGCGTCCCCTGACGTGCTTTGTAGGTACTGCGGGTTCAAAAGTGCTAGATCATTACGTCGGTACAGGGTCCCTGTGGCGCTTCCACTTGGGAAAGAAACTTCCAATTCCGAGCAAGCTGCATCAGTGCATGGGGTCGTCTAGGACTTGCGCGTGAACTGCACATATGGAATTTTCATATTTACTACTACAGTATGGCGGAAGACGAGGCATTGGCGAAGCGCCTGCAAGCGGAGTGAGACTCGCAAACGCAAGCTTATTCGAACATGTTGCCCGAGCCCCCGCCGTTCATGTTGTGTGCAGGCTAGACGCCGAGAACGCCAAGGCCGTACAAAGCAAGCGTAACATTGAAGTTTCGGACGCAGAACTGGCACGGCGTCTGCAGGTGGGGAACACTGGGGCACAGTGTTCTGCAGCGTGGGCTGTGGTGGCTGTGGGGTTCTTCTGTAACATGCTAGAGAGCGGGTCTGCCTGATGCTTGACTGGTATACAGACAGACATGCACGTGGCATAGAACGCCCAGGCAAAATGTACAGGTATTAGACAAGGCTGATGGCCGGGGTTGCCGAGCGGGGACGGGTGGATGGCGTGGGGCGCCACGTGGGGCGCTTGTCGGGGCGGGTTGGCGCCTGGCAGGCTGGACCAGCCTGGGCTAGCTAAGAAGATATGGCGCTACTGCCAAGTGCCAACCGCCACGGATTTAGGGGCATTATGCTGGCCATTACCAACCACACCTGTCCCCTTCGCGTGCATGTGAGCGCTGTGTGAAAACACCCACGCAAAACCCATCCCCAGGCGGAGGCTGACCTGGAGGCCGAATTCGAGGCGGCAAACCAAGCCCTGGATGCGAAGCAAGCCGTCGATGTCAAGGTCAGACCTAAGTGGCGTTCCCATTCATGTCGCATGGGCGCGGGAATGGCAGCAAACAATCATCAAAGATGCTTGCAGGCCTGGTGGCGGTGTGCTGCCGAGCACCTACCCGTGCCTTCATTGCCATGTTGTCCTGCCGCTTGCAGGAGGGGACCGGCAAATGACACCCAAGGTTCCCAGCTGGATATCCCAGGCCTTGCATCAGTGATGGAGGCACAGTAAGGCATCCTCTTGCTGCTGCCCGGGCGAGTGCAGCCCTGCGGAAGGAGGCCTCCTCGTCCCCTCCTTGTTTGGACCCCTTGCGCTCGCTCTTGGCCATGTGCAAGAGGCAGGAATTGATGGGGCGGTGGGGCTTGAGCGAAGGAGCTGCCCGCCGTTTGCCTACCAGGGCAGTATACGCCCAACAGCCCCTCTACTGAAGGGGGGGCTTACAAACAGGCATGCAGTGGGCACAGATATGCTCAAAACCATGAGGTCTTACGTTTGGATGCTTCGCACGTACGCACTGCCGCTGTCTCTTGTAGTGGTAATGTCGGCGTCGTGTCCGCGAATACGCGTCGGAGCGAATGTGGAATGGGGATGATACTGTGCATGATACCTCAGGGCGGTGGGATTGAGGAGCCGTATGCTGCATGCCCGCAAAGGTGCGTCAGGCATCAGGCAGAGTGTCAGTACTACTGTAACGCTTGTTTCAGGTTGATCGCGGGCCGGCTCGCCACCGCAGCCCGCCGCGCGCGCCAGCCCGGCTCCCCAGCCCAGCATCGCCTCCGGTCACGACGTCAGTGGGGACGGCCTTGGTCCTGAGCCTGTTCTAGGTGCAAAATCACCATAGTGTTCGCGACTTCGCGTGTGGGGGCGCAACGTTGGCGAAAGCCACGAATGGCCCACTGTGGGGGCACTGATCGCACCCGTGGTCCGTGGAGGGCACTATAAGTTGCCGTCTTGCCTGTTGTCACGAACCCACGCCCCTGCCACGCCCCTCGTTTGGTCCCCAAGTTCTAGCATCTCGCGTTATTCAGCTCGTGACGGTACGGCATTGTATGCCATCGAATACGGTAGCCCCTTACACATCGCTGCACCATGCGGGTACACAGGTGGCTTCTGGCGTGCTGTGCCACAATTAAGAGTTGCAAGTTGCCCTCCGCCAACTTGCGGCACTTGCCTATGCGTCCATGTGTGTGTCCTTGCTCGCTTGCGAGCTCGGCGTGTCCTTGCTTGTAACCACGCAATCATACTAAGTAGATAGGTCACACGTGCACCTACCACTCTTGCGCATCCAGCACCCAAATCCCTGTCATCGGAGCCTTCGCAGGCCGCTGCTCTCATCGCAACCCAACCGCCAGCCCCTCCATGTTGCCGTCCCGCCACCACACCGCATGATTGCCGCTGCAATACAAGTTAATCACCATTGCCTAGTCATAGTCGTCGCAATCTACACACAGTACTCTACCAGCAGCGCAAGCCTAACCTCCACATTAGGACACAAGACACCTACCGTACCGCATTCCAACAATCAGCGTGCACACGAATCCGCGTGTCTCCCATCCGACCCTCCACACACCAGCATGCAGCCTCATGGCCAGGCCTGCGCTTGGCCACGAGCAACACCGGGCGCCGCGCTCGGCAAGCGGCTACCCGCGCCGGATGAACATGCCCAGGATGGGGTCACGTGAGTCGGTGCCATCGCCCTTGAGCCCGCCGGCTTGCAGGGCCGCCGGCCAGATGATGAGGCTGTAGCCGTGCAGCGGCTGGTCCAGCTCCAGGGCCATGCTGTTGGTGTTGCGCACGTCCTGTGGGGTCGGCGGGCACCAGGGAAGAACGGGTTTCTGGCGAGGACACCGGAGTGACAATCACCACTGCCGCAGTTGTGCCAGGTCACAACCAATCACCAGGTACAGCGTACCGGTTCAATCAAGTCCTGGGCGCCCAGGCCGGGCTGTGCGACCTACCGTGACGACCTTATTGAAGACGTCAATGGACTCCGGGAAGTCCGTGACCAGGATCACGTCCAGGCGCACCTGCGTTAGGGCCATGCACCACCACGCATATCATCGCGCCGTCCCTGACAAACAGTGTTCAAGATTGCAGCGGCAACAGTACAAGACAGAGCCCCCACACCGCGCCAGGCATGGCAGGCGGCACTCACGTCTGCCACGCGAATGGGGTACATGCTTTGCACCTCCTGCGGCAATACGGCCCGGTTCATGCACAGGTTGGGTCGCGTCAGCAGGGACTCGAACAGCTTTTCCGCCTCCTGCGCGTTGCCTTGCGGTATCACTGCCGTGATGTTCTCAGGTGCCGCGCGGACCTGGAAGGAAGCGAGCAAAGCAACCGTCACGGTGATTTAGCACGCTCCATAAGTTCCACATGCATGCAGTACGACAAGAGTGAGAGAGTACTACTGGACCAAAAGCTTGTTACCCCTGGTCATTCAGCAGCCTCTGTCGGCCCCTTTCCCACAGGACTGGTCACCGAGATGCCTCACGAAGCCCCTGATGCGCGCAGTCGCCCCACGCGGCCCTACCTGGAAGATGGGATACTGGTACTGGGAGTTGTCGTTGTGCACGCCCAGCCTGGCAGCCCACATCTGCGGCACCGCCACGATGAACTGCGCCGGCTGCACAGCTGCGGGCGCCTGCATCGCCGGCATATAGGCATGCTGCGCCTGCTGGGCGGCCTGCTGCTGCGCCTGCTGCGCGGCCTGCTGATGCGCCTGCACGCCGTACTGCTGCTGCACTGCGGCCGCCGCGGCCACAGCCGCGGCTGCCTGTTGCTGCGCGTGTGCCTGCGTTTGTGCCTGCTGTTGCTGCTGCTGTTGTGCGGCCTGAGCCGCTGCGGCAGCAGCTGCGGCTGCGGCTATCGCCGGGTTGTAAGTTACCATCGGTGGCCGCGCGGGCTGCGCGCCTGGTTGCCCGATGGGGACGGCTTTCGTGAGGTGTGCCTGCTGAGCGCTCTTCTTGACAACCGCCGCCGCGGCAGCTGCCAGTGCCAGCTGCTGCGTCATCATCTGCGCGGCGTTGACAGGCAGCGTGCCAGAGCCGGTGCGTCCCGCGGCTGCCGCCAGTGTCGCCGCAGCCTGTGCCTGCGCGTACTGCGGCGACTGCTGGTGGTAGAAGGTCGCTGGGGAGGCCGTCGTGGACAGCTGCCCAGGCTGGTTGGGCGTGCCGCTCACGTTGACGCCGTATATGTTCGCCGCCGCGGCCGCGCCCGTCGCCGCTGCCGCGGTGCCCGGCGGGCCGTACTGCCCCATCACGCTCACCGCCGGAGCCGCGCCAGGGTACGCTGCCGCCATCGCCCCCTGCTGCTGTTGTTGCTGCTGGGCGTGATGCTGCTGCGCCACCACGCCCGCCGCTGCTGCCGCCGCCGCCGCCGCTGCTGCGACCTGCTGAGCAGGGTCTGCGTATGTTGGCGTGACACTGGCTGCAGCGTGTGGTTGCTGTCCCGGGTACGGCGGCGCTGGTTGCTGTGAGGGTCAGGGCAAGCATGCACAGACTATCACATATTCGTATGATGGTTGTGCATCTAGCATGCAACACAGTGCCGGGCCGAAATGGCGCGGTGCATACGTTTGCATGGCAACGCTCTTCTGGATCCCGGGTTCTGATTGGAAGCTCTTGCGCCATCATGAAAATGAAAAGCAATCCCATGCGCTTACCGTTGTCCGCGGTGCGCTCTGGGCCTCTTGACCCGCCATGGCTGCAGACGAGTCGCCATTCGCCTGCACCTGTGGCTGCTGCTGCTGCTGCTGCTGCGCTGCAATTACCACCGCCGGCTGTGCCGCGGCCGTCGCTGCTGCTGCCGCCGCTGCGGCGGCCACCGCCTGCGCCTGCGCTTGCTGCACCTGCTGTGCCGCCGCCGCCGCAGCTGCGGCGGCAGCCGCTGCCTGCTGTTGCTGCTGTTGGCGCTGCTGCTGCAGCTGCAGCTGCTGCTGGCGCAGGCGGTTCTGGTGCTCCACCTCGCGCTTCAGCACGTGCGTGGCGCTGACCCAGGTAGGCGAGATGAAGGCAATGAAGTCCCGGTGCGTGGGCTGCGGGATTGGCGAGGAACGTTTCACTTTATCTTTACGAGAGGCGTGCACTGAGGCGCATATACACTTTATTGCTACCTTTGCCAACGCAGTTGCACAACACCCACCCCACCCCGAACCTCACCACCAACCCCAACCTCATCACCCCCACCCACCCACCACAATGCCCACCCACCAGCCGCCCAAGTTCGCTGTGCCCCATGCGCACTCACGTATTGGATGCGAATGTTTTGCGTCAGCTCGCTGCCCTGCTGGTCGCGGTCGCGGCACTCCAGATGGTCGTTCACGATCATGAACATGTACTCCCGGGCGACCGTGGCCTGCGCGGGCGCGGAGTAGGCGCACATGTGAGGTCAGTGTCGAGGCGCTGGTGCCAGTCAGGCCGCCGCGGGGCGCGAGCAAGACGTGGCAGCGTGTCGCGCCAGTCAGAACATGTCCCTGCATGCTCCTGGCCCCCTTCCCGCGACTCTCCCTCACACACTGCGGAACTGTCATCGATAACACTTGGCCCCCCCCCCACACACCACCACGCCGCCCACGCCGGCGGGGCAAAGGGCCCCTACACCCCACACTCACCGTCTCGCGCGTGTACAGCATGACGATGCTGAGGTGGATGTGGTATGACTGCCGCACCTGCCGCGCCAGGCTGTGGTACGTGTGCATGCCCGGTACGTGCGAGGAGACGCCGCGCAGCGGCGCCCCCGCGCCCGTGCCGCCGCCCGCCCCTGCGCCCTGTGGCGCTGCGCTGCCCTTTAGCCCAGGCACGTGCACGGGCAGCTGGTCCGCCGGTGAGGCCACCAGCATCATCACATGACACTTGACCACGGGGTCCGCGGGCGCGGGCAGCGAGCCGCCGCCCGGCAGCGGCGGCGACACGGGGAAGCAGGATGGCAGCGTCTGCAGGTAGATGACCTGCGCCAGCGCCTGCGTGAGCGCGATGGGGCCGAAGCCGCCGCCCGCGAACTGCACCGCGTCCAGCAGCGAGCGCACCTCGCTCACCGACGTGGTCCAAGACGTGCCTGTTCGCGGGGCCAGGGTGGCCGGGTGCGTCCTCGCATGGTGTTTGGGGCACGGGCGCATAGTAGCGGTCTAGACTATGAAGTGAAGCACCTAGCAAGTCCACAGCTGAAGAGCAGCACCTAATAAGTGACAAGCCCGCTTGCCGAGAACGAACCCACCGCTTATGGCTGTGTTGGGGGGCCCCTTACTCACCGTCCACCGGCTGGTCGCATGTCCAGTCGGGTGTACCCACCAGCACGACCGCCAGCTCCACCTTGCCAAAGTGCCCTTTGTCGATGTGGCGCAGCAGCGGCTCCACGTACAGGGTGCGCATGTTGTGCCAGAACTGCTGCATGGCGGCTGTGGATTCCACTACGAACACCACGCGGCTGTACTCAGGCGCGCCGCTGGCAGCAGCGGCTGCGGCAGCAGCGGCTGTCGCCGCCGCCGTGGCGCCGCCCGCAGGCGCAGCAGCAAGGGCGCCTGCCGGTGCGGTAGCGGCGCCGGCGCCGGGCGACACAGCACCGATTGCAGCGTGCGCCGTGGTGCCGCCAGCTCCAGGGACCCCGGCAGGCGCGGTCGCGACCGTGTTGGGTGCGCCCGTGCCAACGGTGCTTGGAGCCGTTGTTGGCGGCCCTGTTGGTGTTGTGCCGGGATGCCCTGCGTGCGCCTGCTGGTGTTGTTGTTGCTGAACTTGTTGCTGCTGTTGCAATGCCTGTTGCTGTTGCTGCTGTTGTTGTTGCTGTTGCTGCTGCTGCTGCATCTGCTGCTGCATCGCTTGTTGCTGTTGTAGCATATGCTGCTGCTGCTGCTGCTGCTGTTGCTGCTGCGCCTGCCCTGTTGCCGCCGCTGCCTGCAGTTGCACCTGCCCCGGAGTGCCCACCATGCCTCCACCGGTCACGCCCATGCCGGTTATGCTCATGCCCTGCTGCTGCTGCATCTGCTGCTGCGGACTTACAGCCATGGCCTGGTGTTGCTGTTGTTGCTGGAGGTGTGGCTGGCCCACCGCACCCATGCTTATGCCCATACCTGGCATGCCCGGCCCTTGCCCCACCTGCTGCGCCCCGTGCATGCCGGCCTGCGACATGTGCTGTCCAACCTGCTGTTGCTGCTGCTGTTGTTGCTGCTGCATTGCCACCTGCTGCTGCATGTGGTGCTGCATCATGGCCCCCTGCACACCGGCCCCCATGGCCGCGCCCATCGGCTGCTGCACCTGCTGTGGCTGCTGCGGGTAGCCGCCCGGCAGCCCGTGCTGCTGTAGTTGCGGATGAGCCTGTGGCATCTGCTGGGGTATACCAGCCTGCAGGTGCTGAGGCTGGGAGGTGGGCGTGAGGTGTGCATGGGGCGTGAACTGCTGCGGCGAGGTGTACTGCTGCGGCGGCGTGGGCTGGTGCGGGTAATGTGGGTGCTGCTGGTACTGCTGATACTGCTGGTACTGCTGCTGTTGTTGCTGCTGATGATAGTTGGGGTCCATACTTGCCGCGTATGTGCAGGCCCACGCCTACAATGCGCTGGAGAAGGTACGGTGCGCGTGGCACCCAGGTCGTCGGGCGCGGTGCAGTCCAGGCCCACCAGACGCTGCGTTGCTGACAGCCCAACGCCCGAGCCTCCGCCTCCTGGCTACAAGGTGTCTACCATGCCCACATTGGCGTCCAGCCGTTTAAAGCCTCCCCTTTCTGCGCCTCCCGCCGATCGTTGGCAAGTTTTCGTCCGACCGCCTTTTCGTGGCGTGTAGATATTTAAGATAAGAGTGATGCTTGATTTTGCATCTTGTAAGGTTTGTCAGGCCGTTAAACCAGTCAAGTGTGCTGAGAGGCTCTCTGTGCCTCTCTGACCCTATGGCGATGTCATTCAACCGTTTCGTGGCAGCGTTTAATTTATATTGCCAATATAGCGAGCAGAAATAGGAAATCAAAATGTGAAGCGCATGCGGAACTATGCTCAACGCACCCGGATCGTCGGCTTCGGGATCGCCCTGCTTGTAAAAAAAAGAAGCGTACGCGGCATGACCTTTACTTTCCTGCTAATACCAAAATAAAACGCGTGATCTTTCGAGTTCCCGACTTTAGCGCTACTTGCGTTTGCACGGATAATGAAATCTGAGCTGAGCCCGCAGCTTGCGGCTAGGCTAGGTCCGGGACCTGCGGGTACTGACGGCGGCCAGCGTAGAGGCGTCGACCAAAGCATGCTGGTTCAAGGCGCAGCAGCAGGCGGGCGAGGCGGGTCGGACTACAGCAAACTCCGAGGCATCATTCGTGCGCAGAAAGACCAAGTCCAGGTATCCGTGGGACTGGGAACTCGGAGACCGGCCGTGCACATGCGCCAATCGGCGCGGGATGTAGCGCTAGCTTACAGTGCTTCACGCGCGCGCACCGGGCCGCCATGCACACACCTACGTGCATACATTTTGAACGCGCGGGGGCGCGCAGATCAAGCATGACGCCAAGACTGGCCCGGCCCGCACGGCGCGTGTCAGATTCCCGCGCACTGGCACACTCTGCCTCCACACACGCAAAACCATCGTCCTAAGGTCCTCACGCTGGCCGCCGTATTGCCTTTTTGACGCCTGACAGGCTCTTGAGAACGAGGTGGCACACTTTCAGACGCGCCTGCACCGGATAGAGGACGGCCATCGGTTGGAGCTTGCGCGCCTGAAGAAGGAAGTGGAGTATCACAAGCGTCTTCGCCAGGTTCGTGACTGACGTTCTGACCGCAGCTGTTTATTTGCCGGGTGTTAATCGATCCTAGCGCTGAATGCCACAGGAAGGAATAACTGCGGTGGCCTTGCATACATGCCCACCATCTGTCCTATGGGCGTGTCCACGGGTGTCCTCGGGCGTGACTCGCGTTGCGACTCACCTGTACCACAATGCGGGCAAGCACATCAACACAGCAGCACCAATCTGCATGGTATTACCTGTCGTGGTGTTGCAGGGCGCGGACCAGCGCTCGTACGAGCTGGAGGACCGGCTTGCGCGCGTGCAGCGGCAGGCGGCGGCGGCGGCGCACAACACCAGCCACGACGAGGAGAAGGATGGCCTCATTGTCCAGTCTATGGAGCTGGTCAGCAAGAACAGCGACCTCACCTACAAGCTCAAGACGGTAGGGAGCGGAAGGGCGGCAAGTATGAAGGGTCCTTGCGTTTGGTGTCAGTTGGGGTCATACCGTGGGTTCATACCGGCCCTGACTTGTCCTGCTCACGATGTTTTCAAACGTTGCTGCACACATTCTGCCGCCATACATATCGCCAACTCCAACTGTTACAATCCTCTCATCCTCACCGCATCGCCTGTTGCAGATGGAGGCTCAGGTTTCGCAGCTGGAGGAATTGAAGGCAGCGCTGGAGAGCGAGCTGAACCAGGCCTACTGCGAGCGCGACGAGCTGGCGGCGGAGCTGGAGCACGTAAGTCCCCTTGAGTCCGCAGAACCTGGCATTCCGTGTTCCGTGATCTTGATGCAATTGCTGCATGGGTTTGCATGTGTCGCCTCGGTGCCCGGCACCGTCAGCATCAAAGTGCTTTGCGCCTGTGACTGACGCGTATCCGCTCCTCCCACCCCGCGCCGCAGATCCTGTCCCGGCAGCACCAGCAGCACAGCCGCGAGCCGGAGGCAGATGGCGAGGATGGCTTCGATGAGAGGACAGAGGTGGCGGCAGGCGGCGAGGCCGGGGGCCTTGGCGACGAGCACTGAGGTATTTGGCATGCGGGCCGTCACGTTTGTGCCTACTGCAGCAGTTCTGATAACCAATAGATGTGAGGCAAATTACCAACTTACATGCAGTGACTTGGGGATGAGCCCCTCGTATTCTAGAATTGTTGATCGCGCTTGCGATGCTGAAGCAGCGCTGCGTGAGGGAGCTATCCCAACACAAGGACGTTGAGTAATTGGGGCGGGGCAGGACGCACATGCAGGACGTGCAGGCATACCAGAATTTAATAGTAATTGGAAGGTTCTTGATGGCCAAATGTATTACAGATTGTGGATGTATGGTGTTCGCCTGT
Source organism: Chlamydomonas schloesseri (assembly GCA_016834595.1). Taxonomy (NCBI): domain Eukaryota; kingdom Viridiplantae; phylum Chlorophyta; class Chlorophyceae; order Chlamydomonadales; family Chlamydomonadaceae; genus Chlamydomonas; species Chlamydomonas schloesseri. The sequence continues at coordinate 2,688,202 of JAEHOD010000002.1, forward strand.
TCGGTATGCAGCTATCTTTCTCCTCGTGTGCAGGCGGCGCATGTGATTCGACGTGCCGTAATAGTGGAGGTGGTGTTACGGCGGGCGAGAAACACTTGTGCATGAATCATACTCGCCGCCCTGATTCTGCATAGCGAAATGATTGCTTGCAGTGAAAGAACGGATCCTCAGGCTGATGCACTGCATCAACCGTTCTTCACTTTGCTACTTGTGCGGGGCCAACCGTATCCGTGAAGCGTACGGTGCGGCCCTAAATCTCCACGACTGCGTGAATGAGGCGTTGATTTACTATCCGCTTGTATGCCATCCCCCGTAATGTGGTACAGCCCCCAGGAGCAAGGAAAGAAAGTGCCAGACGACATGCCCTGGACCCCTGACCGGGAGGCCCGTGTCAAGTTGGGACATTTCTATGCCAGGACGCACAGACGACCCTCCTAACGGCTGCCACTGTACCGTCATTACTGTTGTCTTTGAGTGTTGACCTGAGCATTTGGGCGCTGACGCTGACTGAGGGGCCCCCTTTCGAAATCCGGAGGGGAGGCCCAGGGCACGGGCCCCGGGGGTGTCAAGTCTTTTTGCTTTCCGCCGGCACGGTCGTGTTTTATGAGTAGCAGCCTGTGAGAGTTGTGTGCGAAGACAACATAGCAGCCGTGGCTGTTAGTAGCGCCGAGTGAGTTGGTGGTGACTCGGGACGCAAGCAGCCTGCGAGAGAGGCGCGATAACGCCACCATCCCGACCATTCGCATTTGCATTTCAGCGCACGTCCGCAAAGCCCACAAGGTTGAGCGCACCAGGCTAAGCGCAGAACCATGCCCATCACCCCCATCATTTATCGTTGTGTTACAGCTGTGGGGAGGCTTCTGACCCGGGCCCGAAACACGGCCGCTGCAGCCTACCACTGGACTGGCGAGGGCACCGACAACCTGAACGGCGCACACAAACCAAGCCTACGGCGATTATATTTATTATATTATTATATACATTATACGCTTAATTCCTCCAACGGCATGCTTTCTTAAGCCGCGCGCGAGCCTCCTGGTTCGTGCACACGCATAGGGGAGGCCCGCACACTGCGGGTCCCGGGTTCCCGTACATGTACCGTTACGTCAAACAGCCCTGTGCTAGCGTGGCTCCTGTAGATTGAGCGCAACAACGCATCGGCAGTTCCTCCAGAGACGAAACGTGCGCCGATCCTGAGACTCATGAGACTCAATAATGTTAAATTCATCAACATCTCTTCAAACACGCATGATGAAATTGGCATGAAATCATTCGGCTAAGCGTGTTTGAAACCAGCATGACTGGATTGTGATAATACATCCAAACCAGAGTATACAATATACACAATACGCAATTGCACATGTCAAGCATGTTTCATTTTATACGGGTTGACTAGACTTGCTCCATTCACGTCCCATTATTTCCACAAATGGACGATTAGGGCGATAGGCACTATTAGTCCCTAATGGGGGCCAAATTTATATCTTTTCCCTACTGCACACTACCGCTTACATATCAAATGCGCCGGCCCTACCGACGAACCCCCACTGCCCCCACAACCCCCGCCGACCCCACAACCCCACCGACCCCACAGCCACCCTAGCTGACTTAGAAGCCAAAATGCCGCCATCACCTGAAGCACCCACAGCTTCCTCTAAGTCGACAGGCTCCCTTCCAGCCCCAGCCTCCCAGCCCCCACCAGCCCCACAGCCCCTCACACCCTACAGCCCAACAGCCTACAGTCTCAAAGCCCCCAACGCCCCGACCAGCCCCACAGCCCCCAACGGCCCCACCAGCCCCACGGCCCGTAAAACTCCCACTGCCCCCACCGGCCCTCCAGTGGGTGCGTAGGGGTGGTAGGGCCAGTGGGTGTGATGGGATGGGGGTAATTGGCACATCCGCAACCCCCACCGTCCCTACCGCCCCTACCGCCCCTATCTCCCCTACCTCCCCTATCGCGCCTACCGCCCCTACAGCCCCTACCGCCCCTAGCACCCCTAGCGCCCCTACCACCCCTAGCGCCCCTAGAGCCCCCACCGTCCCTACCGCCCCTACCGCCCCTACCGCCCCTACCGCCCCTACCGCCCCTACCTCCCCTATCGCCCCTATCGCCCCTATCGCGCCTACCGCCCCTACCGCCCCTACCACCCCTACCGCCCCTAGCAACCCTAGCGCCCCTACCACCCCTAGCGCCCCTAGAGCCCCCACCGTCCCTACCGCCCCTACCGCCCCTACCGCCCCTACCTCCCCTACCGCCCCTACCGCCCCTACCGCCCCTACCGCCCCTACCGCTTCTACCGCCCCTACCGCCCCTAGTGCCCCTAGCGCCCCAAGCACCCCTACCGCCCCTACCGCCCTTACCACCCCTACCGCCCCTACCACCCCTATCGCCCCTGACCACTGGAGGGCCGGTGGGGGCAGTGGGCTTGTAGGGGCGTTAGTTCTGTGGGGCCGGTAGGGCGTTGGGGGCTGAGGGGCCCGTGGGGATTGTGGGGGCGTAAGAGGCTGTGGGGCCGGTGGGGCCGGTGGGGGCGGTGGGGCCCGTGGGGGTGTTGGGGCTGATGGGGGTCGTAGGGGCGTTGGGGGGTGTGGGGGTTGTAGGGGCGTTGGGGGCTGTGGGGCCGGTGGGGGATGTGCGGGCCGTGAGGGTGTTGGGGCCAATGGGGGTCGTAGGGGCTGTGGGGCCGATGGGGGTTGTGGGGGCGTTGGGGTTGTGGGGGCGTAAGGGGCTGTGGGGCGGATGGGGGTTGTGGGGACGTAAGGGGCTGTGGGGCCCGTGGGGGTGTTGGGGCCGATGGGGTTTGTGGGGGCGTTGGGGGTTGTGGGGGCGTAAGGGGCTGTGGGGCGGATGAAGGTTGTGGGGACGTAAGGGGCTGTGGGGGTTGTGGGGGCGTTGGGGGCTGTGGGGGCGTCAGGGGCTGTGGGGGCCGATCGGGGTTGTGGGGGCGTTGGGGGTTGTAGGGGCGTAAGGGGCTGTGGGGCGGATGGGGGTTGTGGGGGCGTCAGGGGCTGTGGGGTCGATGGGGCCCGTGGGGGTGTTGGGGGCTGTGGGGGTGTAAGGGGCTGTGGGGCCGATGGGGGTTGTGGGGGCGTTGGGGGCTGTGGGCCCAATGGGGTTTGTGGGGGCGTTGGGGGCTGTGGGGCCAATGGGGGCCGTGGGGGCGTAAGGGGCTGTGGGACCAATGGGGGTTGTAGGGGCGTTGGGGGCTGTGGGGCCGGTGGGGCTGTGGGGCCCGTGGGGGTGTTGGGGCCGATGGGGTTTGTGGGGGCGTTGGGGGTTGTGGGGGCTGTGGGGGCGTAAGGGGCTGTGGGGTCGATGGGGGTCGTAGGGGCTGTGGGGGCGTTGGGGGTTGTGGGGGCGTAAGGGGCTGTGGGGCGGATGGGGGTTGTGGGGACGTAAGGGGCTGTGGGGCCCGTGGGGGTGTTGGGGCCGATGGGGTTTGTGGGGGCGTTGGGGGTTGTGGGGGCGTAAGGGGCTGTGGGGCGGATGGGGGTTGTGGGGACGTAAGGGGCTGTGGGGGTTGTGGGGGCGTTGGGGGCTGTGGGGGTGTCAGGGGCTGTGGGGGCCGATCGGGGTTGTGGGGGCGTTGGGGGTTGTAGGGGCGTAAGGGGCTGTGGGGCGGATGGGGGTTGTGGGGGCGTCAGGGGCTGTGGGGTCGATGGGGCCCGTGGGGGCGGTGGGGGCTGTGGGGGTGTAAGGGGCTGTGGGGCCGATGGGGGTTGTGGGGGCGTCAGGGGCTGTGGGGCCAATGGGGTTTGTGGAGGCGTTGGGGGCGTTGGGGGCCGTGGGGCCAATGGGGGCCGTGGGGGCGTAAGGGGCTGTGGGGCCGATGGGGGTTGTGGGGGCGTTGGGGGTTGTGGGGGCGTAAGGGGCTGTGGGGCGGATGGGGGTTGTGGGGACGTAAGGGGCTGTGGGGGTTGTGGGGGCGTTGGGGGCTGTGGGGGCGTCAGGGGCTGTGGGGCCGATGGGGGTTGTGGGGGCGTTGGGGGTTGTGGGGACGTAAGGGGCTGTGGGGGCGGATGGGGGTTGTGGGGACGTAAGGGGCTGTGGGGGTTGTGGGGGCGTTGGGGGCTGTGGGGGCGTCAGGGGCTGTGGGGGCCGATCGGGGTTGTGGGGGCGTTGGGGGTTGTAGGGGCGTAAGGGGCTGTGGGGCGGATGGGGGTTGTGGGGACGTAAGGGGCTGTGGGGGTTGTGGGGGCGTTGGGGGCTGTGGGGGCGTAAGGGGCTGTGGGGCTGATGGGGGTTGTGGGGGCGTTGGGGGCTGTGGGGCTGGTGGGGCTGTGGGGCCCGTGGGGGTGTTGGGGCCGATGGGGTTTGTCGGGGCGTTGGGGGTTGTGGGGGCTGTGGGGCGGTGGGGGCTGTGGGGGTCGGTGGGGGTTGTGGGGGCGATGGGAGGCTGAAAGGTTCCGTCGGTAGGGCCGGCGCATTTGATATGTAGGCGGTAGTGTGCAGTAGGGAAAAGATATAAATTTGGCCCCCATTAGGGACTAATAGTGCCTATCGCCCTAATTGTCCAACCCTCATTATTTCTCACTTGACAAGTCTAGGCAGTCTTCAATTCACTTGCCTTTCTACGTTGTTGCTGTTCTCGCTGTAACTGCTGAGGCCGACTCACGGTGAATGAGCAACTGGCGCTCGACTCGCGCAGAGCGCGTCTGCCTGACCTCCCACCAGGCTACCAGATTGCATTAAGGCTGCCATTACCTGGCTATTCATAGCAGAATGCGCGGAGCCGCAGGGAAAGGAAGCCATGCAAACGGCCCTTTGACCTATGTCCAACGTATTCTTAGGACACCGATTAGGATGACAGTCTATTGAAGCTTGGTAAGCAGCTGTGTATATGAGGAAAGTGGAGGAAGGTACGCGGTCAGCCAGGCGTCTTGTCAATCCATGGCGTTTCACACGCCTTCGGCGAACGGCCTCAGTATCCCGGGCAGCGCCAAGAATGTGGTGCACGACGGAGCTGTTGGTTGTGGCTGTGTCACTTCTTCTGATGATGGCGCAGCAAGGCGTGGCACAGAGCTGCAGTGGGAGCACTTGGACAGGCGGCGGCACGCCACTGGTAAGTGTGGGAGGGCATGCCAAGGCGAATCAAGAGAAACTGAGCAAGCGGTGCGGTGACCGACATGGGTGCTTGTGTCGTACGTGCGGTGCGTAAAAAGCAGCGCGCGTGCAGCAGAGCGCGTGCTGCATGATGGCGGATGGTGAATGGATAAGGGGTAGGGACACAAGCATTGGCAGCCCCCCTCCCGCCCCCCTCCCGCCCCCCTCCCTCCTGCTGCCCTGTCCGCCCCTCTTTATCTCACCCCGGCACCTGTCCACTGTGTGTTGGGGGGTGGGGGGAGACCTGGGAGCCGCTCTGGTCTGTGGCTGTCTTAATGTTTGCAAAAACGCTGAAGCAGCATGCATATATGCGTTATGCCGACGTGATGCCCTCTACTGGCAGCCTTCCGGAACCTTGGGAACTTGTAACCCACGGCGTGCTGCCGACGTCCTGCGGTTGGCCACCCCTCTCCCCCACCTCTACAGTACGACTGCAGCAGTAACATGACAGCTTACGTGTCGAGTAACATCACAACGCCCTCTAGCTCCATCGCGGTGACTGCGGGTGGCCTGGGGGGCGCACCTTATTGGAACACCTCCAGCAAATGCCTCGCCGGCGAGCCCACCTTGCCGATGGAGCAGGCCACTACCTGGTACACCGGCAACAACGGCATTACATCATGCAACATTACTGTGTATTTCGATACTCCGCTGTACGCGACTCAGGTGTGAACTGTATGATAGCTGCCTTGGAGAATTCTATGGGCCCTAGGGCTGGGGCATCTTGCATTGCAGCAACAGTCTCTGTTGCGTCACTCCTAGACTTGTTGGGTTATGCCTAATGCAGGTCGGCATCTTCATTGTTCATAAGGGATCTGCAAAGTCGATCATCATGCCCAACCTGACGCTGATTCCAGCGTGGGGCCCCTCCGTCACCACCAGCTGTGGAACTGACCCCGGTATGGTCGGAAACCACATGGGGAACACTGACGTACAGCAGTACGTGACACGGGCCCGAGGATACCATGCTCTTGCTCTTGTGATACCCTGTTAGTCGCGCATGCATAAGCGCTATAGCAGATGTATAACGTAGTGCTTTCTGAGTTTGGTTATGGCTTTGTCATGCAGCGACCAGTTGTGAAGCCAAAAACAACGCCAACGCCTTCTGGTGAGCGAGTGTCATGCTCGCATATCGAGGAAGAAGGGGGAACTGCAGGCAGACCGCGAGCGTCGTGCTCATGTAACGTGTCCTGTCAAATGAGAGAGTGTGCCTGCATGCTGAACGTGCTCCCCACACGGTGCTGTCATACGGCTCTGTGATACGGGCCATGAGACCTGCGCATGCATACGTACATCGGGTGTGATGCCTGCCCGCAGGTTCACATGCACCTTCAGTGGGACGCTCACATATGTGGCGGGAATGACCTTTGGCATCACGGATAACGGCTACAAGGTGAGGATGGAGTGATTGGGATGGTACCGGTATTGGGCGGGCCGGTGTCGTGGTGTGAAGCTGATCCGCGCTCGCCAAGCAGCCCTAAGCAGCTGGCATGCTGGCTGTTCGTGTTGCCATGGGTGCCCCTCCCACCAGTTGCGCGACGTGCCGTCGTGGGGCCTTCGCGTGAGCCTTCGCGCGGGCCATAGCCGTTGCGCTTCGGGCACTGACGGTGGACAGGATGGCCTGGACTCCGCTCTGAGTGTACGTGCTTGCCTGGCTGCACGTGTGCAGGTGTTGGATGCAGTGAGGCTCATCGGCTACAGGGGCTTCATGCCACCCAGCCCGCCGGTGTCGTCACCGCCAAGCCCTTCGCCTGTTCCCCCCTCACCGGCCCCGCCCAGCCCGGCGCCGCCCTCACCGGCCCCTCCCAGCCCGGCACCGCCCAGCCCATTACCACCAAGCCCGGTGCCGCCTTCGCCGCCGCCTAGCCCGGTGCCACCTAGCCCGCAGCCACCCAGTCCTGCACCTCCCAGTCCCGCGCCGCCCAGCCCACCTCCTAGTCCCTGGCCCCCAAGCCCTGTGCCGCCGTCGCCCCCGCCTAGTCCAGCTCCACCCTCCCCTGCGCCTCCTTCTCCTCCGCCTAGCCCAACGCCGCCGAGTCCTGCACCTCCTTCTCCTCCTCCCAGCCCGGCTCCGCCTAGCCCGTCGCCACCAAGCCCAGCACCACCTTCGCCCTTGCCCCCCAGCCCACCTCCAAGCCCTTCTCCTCCCAGTCCCGCACCCCCCAGCCCTGGGCCGCCGTCCCCTGCACCGCCCAGCCCTCCGCCGAGCCCGGTGCCTCCAACCCCAGCGCCGCCCAGCCCAGCACCGCCCAACCCGGTTCCCCCAAGTCCAGGCCCACCAAGCCCAAGTCCAGCGCCGCCGAGTCCTGATCCACCTAGCCCTGCACCACCGAGTCCCGCACCTCCTTCACCAGCACCGCCCAGCCCTTCTCCTCCCAGCCCCGCACCGCCAAGCCCGGCGCCACCCAGCCCTGCACCGCCATCTCCAGAACCGCCCAGCCCCGCACCACCCAGCCCAGCACCGCCTAGTCCTGCGCCGCCCAGTCCCGCACCACCGTCGCCGGCTCCTCCCAGCCCTGATCCACCTAGCCCCGCGCCGCCCAGCCCCGCGCCGCCCAGCCCCGCACCGCCAAGCCCTCCTCCTCCCAGCCCCGCACCGCCAAGCCCGGTGCCACCGAGCCCTGCACCGCCATCTCCACAACCGCCCAGCCCCGCACCACCCAGCCCAGCACCGCCTAGTCCTGCGCCGCCCAGTCCCGCACCACCGTCGCCGGCTCCTCCCAGCCCTGATCCACCTAGCCCCGCGCCGCCCAGCCCCGCGCCGCCCAGCCCCGCGCCGCCCAGCCCCGCACCGCCAAGCCCTCCTCCTCCCAGCCCCGCACCGCCAAGCCCGGCGCCACCCAGCCCTGCACCGCCATCTCCAGAACCGCCCAGCCCCGCACCACCCAGCCCAGCACCGCCTAGTCCTGCGCCGCCCAGTCCCGCACCACCGTCGCCGGCTCCTCCCAGCCCTGATCCACCTAGCCCCGCGCCGCCCAGCCCCGCGCCGCCCAGCCCCGCGCCGCCCAGCCCCGCACCGCCAAGCCCTCCTCCTCCCAGCCCCGCACCGCCAAGCCCAGCGCCACCGAGCCCTGCACCGCCATCTCCACAACCGCCCAGCCCGGAGCCACCTTCACCTTTACCTCCCAGCCCCTTGCCACCCAGCCCTGCACCACCCAGCCCCGCGCCGCCCAGTCCTGCACCACCGTCGCCGGCTCCTCCCAGCCCTGATCCACCTAGCCCAGCGCCGCCCAGCCCCCGACCACCTGCACCAGCTCCTCCCAGCCCCGCACCCCCAAGCCCAGCACCTCCATCGCCGACGCCTCCCTCTCCTACGCCTCCTTCCCCTGCGCCACCCTCCCCTGCGCCGCCGTCGCCGGCTCCACCTTCACCCGCGCCACCGTCTCCTGTACCTCCATCTCCTACACCACCCAGCCCGGCGCCGCCCAGCCCGGCACCGCCGTCGCCTGCACCGCCGTCACCTCCTCCCCCTAGCCCGGGTCCCCCCATACCGCCCTCCCCTGCACCGCCCAGTCCCAGCCCGCCTCCCAGCCCGGCACCGCCAAACCCAGCGCCACCCGTGCCGCCTGGCCCGCCGCCCACGCCTCCGGTACCCCCGCCGACGCCCAGCCCGCCACCGCCTGACCCAAGCCCTCCGCCGCCCGCGCCCAGCCTGCCGCCGGCGCCGCCAAGCCCGACGCCTCCTCCTTCACCCCCAGCACCACCTCCCACCCCCGCGCCACCGAAACCTCCGCAACTGCCTTTCGTCATTCCAAGCATCGGTGTGCCGCCGGAATACATCGCCACCAATAACACGCCGCCCCAGGGCTACCTTACTGTCAACCAGGTTGTGGATGTGCCTGATGACATGCTTACGAGCCCGGAGGCTCTGGCCGCGCTGTTCCCGGGGGCAGAGAACCTCACGGTCACCGGGAAGAATATCCGAGTGCCCGTTGAGATCACGACGGCAGTGCAGGTAGGCGAGCAGTATGAAGCAAGGGGGACAAACCTAGGACACGTTGTTTTAGGGCATTTGGGGGCCGCGTCTGTGCGGCGTTCGCCAGGACGTCCGCGGGGCCAACCTTGTGATTCCAACGCACCGTGCGGCCTTGCAGGCGACGGCCGTCCTGACGACCAGCATGGGAGTAAGCACCCGCGTGGAGGTGCGTGGCTTGAAGGCCGGAAGCGGCGGGAGCGCGCGCGTGTGCACGGGTGTGTCAGCTCCTGCTTCCAAACACACGCGGGTAGCGCTATCAGGCAAATACTCTTCCAACTCATTGCTCGCTGCCTGCTGCCATAATGCCGCGCTCTGCTGCAGGTCGGCTGCAATCCTGCCTTTCTCGACGCCTTCCGGTCAGAGCTCGCCCTGCGTGCGAACCTCACAACCGACATCATAAGCAACGTCAGCTGCAGCGCCGGCACGCAGCAGGCAGCCGCGCGCCATCACCTCCGCCGCCTTATTAGTGGCGAAGATGAGGAAAGTGACGGCAGTTTAGACCGATACGGCTACGGTGACGGCTACAGCGATGCCGGGGCAGGGCAAGAAGATACAAGTGGCTCGGTGCTTGATACTGGCATTGCCACGATGGCTGTGGTTGATGTCCGGCGGCGACTGGCAGACACTGCTGCAACGGGCACGTGCCCTACCACGGGTGCCGGCAGTTTGTCCCTGTTGGTGCTGCTGAGCGTGCCTGCGGCTGCTGCCAACAACTCGCAGCAGTTTAAGTCGCAGATTGCTTCCGCGTTGGATGCATGGACTTCTGAGTCGGCGTCTGGCTCGGGGGCGGCGGGTATGCTGCAGCTGTGTGGGCCCGCTCTGGACGAGATCATTACCACCACGACGGTGAGCATTAGGAGGTGCTGTGTATAGTCTTGGGTAGCAGGGTGCATGGTCTTCCTGTGAAAGACCAGACAGCTCGGGTCGGTAACGTCTTTGTTACACTAGCTTATTCCAGGCTCATCTGTCTTGGCCATGCAGGTGCGCGTCATGACTGAGGTTCCGCTCAGCAGCAGTGGAGCCTCCAACCTGTCGTCGGTCTGCGGCTCAGCCGACCTCACCGCCACCACCGCGCTGGGCGGGGCTGGCAGCGCCGTGGCGTGTCGTGTCACCACCGCCAGCACAGCTGGCGACGTGCGACCGGTGAGGCGGGCATGGTCGACTGCTGGCAGTGGATGCTCTTTGCTGGCACATTGGATGTGGGGTGTAGGGGGTCTTACAGAATGATTATGCATGCCAGTCCACCTGGCCCACCTTGCGTTTGTCCTCAAGCGGGTTCAGTTGCGCCCCATGTGTCTGAACCTTTGTGACGCAGCCCGCCGTGTCGGACCCCCGTCCGGCGCCCGTCCCAGCGCCTGTCAGCGCCGCCGGCGCCAGCACCTCGTACCTGCCCATCATCATTGCGGCTGCAGTCACCGGTGGCGTGGTGGGCGCGGTGTGCCTGGCGGTGATCGGCATCGTGGCGCGGCGGCGCACCCGGGACAAGCGTCAGCGGGAGGCAGCAGACCCTGGAGACCCCTCATCCTCTGAGTCGGTGAGCACAGACAGTGCAGCAGCAGTGCTTGAGGCAGGTTTCGGCCGTCGCAGCTGGAAGTCATTGCTAGCATGCTCTTAACTTGTTATGTTCTGTGGATAATGGTGACGGCGTCGACCCAACAGGACCACGGGCTGCCGCATGCGTCCTCGCGTCAGCGTGTGGCCGCCGGCCTGGCAGACACAGAGACCAACCAGTTCTATGTGGGCGCCGAGGCAGCAGGCCCGGCCGCTTCAGGCGGCTCCGCTGTCGAGGCGGGTGGCATCCTGGCCGTCGTGCTGCCCACCGCAGCCACGCGCGGCGGCAGCGGCAACCAGCCGGTCGCAGGCACGGCTGGGGTTGCTGCGGCCAGCGCGGCAGTAGGCGGTGGCAACGCCCTTAGCCGCCGTACGGCAGAGATGACAGCGGCAGAGGAGTCGGAGCTTCGGGCTGCTTTCCATAACGCGCTGCAGTCGGCGGTGCCGCCGCTGGCGCCGCGCTCAGATGACTGTTCGGTTCAGGGCCGGCACGCAGCCCGGACGGCAAGCGCTATCGTGCCACCAGCCGTGTCCGCGCCCCCCGGCGGGGCGGCTGCATGGTCGGGGCCGAACGGGTCTATGACCTCGGACCGGGCGCCGATGCTTCCGTGGGAAGGTAGCAACACCGGCTCCGGCTACGTTAGTGCTTCTGCAGCAGCAGCAGCAGCAGCTGGGCCACGCGCAGCTGGCACCGCACCTGGTGCCGGGGGCAGCGCGGCCGCGATGCGCGCCTCCCTGGATGGCCGGGTGTCGAGCCCCGGCATCAGTGGCCGCAGCGTGCGGGTCAGTAGGCGGGTGCAGCCCATGGGGAGCAGCAGCCTGGCCGTACTGATGTCCCGTGGGACCAGCTCGGCAGTGAGTGACGCCCGCATCAGCTCCGGCGACCTGCCGCCCGCAGAGCTACTGGGGCCGCAGGATCCCAAGGCGTACCGTGGCTCTACTTCCACCTCGGGCGCCGCGGTGGCTGCGGCTCCGGCGGCCGCGGCTGCCAACTCTCTGTCGGCTTTCATGCGGCAGTCGCTACACACAAATCTCGCGTTTGAGCCCAACTGGAGGGCAAGGGCAAAGGCCGGCGGTGCAGGCGTCATGTCAAACACTGACGGTGGCGGCGCGCCCGTGTCTGCCAGCATCATTGTAGCCAGGGCCGCCGCGACGGCCGGTGGGGGTGCTACAGTGGCGGCAGGCAGCGCAGCAGGCAGTGATGTGACGAGCCTGTTTGAGCGGTTCAAGAGTCAGTTCACCGGTGGCCTTAGCGCTGGCGGCGGCCGTCACGCCGGCAGCGTCGACGGCTCACCAGGCGGTTCGCCGCGGGTGGGCAGCCGTGGACTGTCACTGCGGAATATCACTGCAATATTCAAGGAGGGCGGAGGCAGTAGTGCCGGCAGCGCCCGGCCGAGCTTGGATGGTGCGGTGGCGGCTGTCGCTGCTACTGGCAGTGCTGCCGGCACAGGATTGGCTGCTGCCGGGGCAACGGGATCGCCGTTCATCAGGGAAGATGTTCCGGACATCGAGGGAGCACCACCCCTGGAGACGCGTGGCAGCGGTGGCTCAGGCTCCGGGGCAGTGGTGCGCCACGCGATGTCGGACGCTCCCCTACGGGCCCGTGGCTCGCTTGTTGGGCGATCCAGCCTTCTGCGTCCGGTGCTGGCATCGCCGCTAGGCCCTGGAGGCAGCACGGGCGGCGGTGGAGCCTGCATGTCGGTGCCCCAAGCGCAGGCCTCAGGCAGCGCGCTTCGACGCTTCAACGTGTTGCCGGCGGCTGGTGGCGCCAGCACCATTGGCGGTGCACATGCCAGCAGCGCCTCTCCCAGCCGAGTGCGCTTTTCAGCGGCGATTCCAGAAGGCAGCCCAGAGCACTTTCCGTCTGCGGGCGGTGACATTGCAGTTACGGGGTTGCCGCCGCCGCCTCGGGCGCCGACCGCGGCAGGACCAAGCTCAGGCGCGCCCGCGCCGGTGTTGGCGTCCTCTTTGGCGCCTCCCTTGGTCTTCGCTATGGCCCCGCGGCCTTACAAGCAGCTGCGCAAGGCAAAGACGCAAACCGCGTCGCCATCGCTGCGTGAAGATGAGCTCCTGGGCGACCTTGATGAAGACGAAATGGGCGTTGGGCTGCCGCAGCGCCAGCAGGCAGACCTTTCCGCAGCCGGGCTGGCAGGCATTTCGGCCGCGCGCTTGCGCGTTAGCAGCGCATCGACCGGCCAGCGCAGCTCTGACAACGGCATGCTGAGCTCCGCTCCAGGGGCACCAGTGCACGCGTCAGCTTTGCTGGGAATAGGGCCCATGGCCCGGCGCGCCATGATGCCATCTGGGAGCAAGTCCGCATCCGTCCTAGGTGGGCGCCGGGCCACGCACAGCGGTGTGCCGGAGGGCGCAAGCACTGGGGCGCCCAGGAGTGCCCGGCCGCCCTCGCTACTCTCGCCGGAGGCGGCTGCAGCGAGGGCGCAGCCACCAGCGGCCGCCAAGAAGCCTGTGCGGGAGGCATTCGCGGCTGCGTCCGACGGGGGGGCCCCTGGCTCACTGGGCTAAACGCAATGGAGAGGTGAAGTACCCGTCGCGCCCAAGGCGATAAAAAGCTTATAGAGCGGAACGAATCATAAATGCAATCACGGCTTGATGTGTGCATCGTGAAAGCCTCTAGGCATTCAGGGGGACACAGCACTGTACACCGTTACTGTACACTGTCGCACCGGGGCTTGGCTGGTGAATGCACTGAATGATTCCTGACTGTGCGCACCATACTCTGCGAGTGCCGCTGAAATGCGTACGGAGTGCACGACGAGTTCGTGTGAGTTTTACCTCCTACTTCAAGACCTCCACGCATCCCCTGGATATACTATTATACATGGGCGAGAGCTGCGCGTTGCTATTGGTACTTATGGGGGTTCACAAAATTGCAGCTAGCCTGCTCTTTGTTACTGTGGCAGTGGTGGGCGAAGCAGTGGTGCGTGGCTTGCCAGCCCACAATCCAAGACGTGCATTGGGATGCGGCAGATCTGAAATGTTTTAGGCGCTTAACCTAACTGTTGTTCAGAGCATACCCTGCACTGTATGGCGCCCTTGCACCTTTTGACGGTTGCTGTTGAGTACTTGAGCGTACCCGCAGTGTTTTGGACGCACGCACTGCTCATTGCACGGATACCCAGCATCGACCAAACCGGATCGACTAAAAATTCTTCACGGCATGTGCCCACATTGCATCTCCCGCTATCCCTGGACCGTATGCCATTTTGATTCGACTGACGGCAATCGAGTGCGCGTTCCATCCATATGGTGCGCACCAGTTACCGGTGTGTTGCTAAGCGAGGAGACAAAGCTGTGGGCTTGCATGTGGGAGCTGCAACAACGCTTCCGAGATGTTGGCCACACGAGTTAGTGGGCAGATCCCAGCAATATACGGTGTCGCGCCACCGTGACGGGGCATCAATTATGAGAGTGCACCCAACAGCAGGTCTCCTCCACTTACATGCTCATCAGGGGTGCTCATGTACTGGTTGGCATTGATCAGGAGTTAAGTTGATGCCACAACACAACATGCAACCTGTAGCGCACGTGCGTCTGAGGTCTCCCTGCGGCAGGCGCACAACCAGCTTCATGAACGATGGGCGGGCCATGCGCGCTATACGGTATGCTTTATTACCGGCGCACGCCGCACGCCGCACGTGAAGAACATCAGCTTCTCGCAGCGCTACAAGTAATGTAAAGTGACGGTCTGGCTGGGCCTGACGCAGCCTGCCATCTGGACCTATCTAGCACGCCGCACACGCATTACAGCAGCAGCGGGCTGCCTCAACTGGAGCCGGAGCCAGCAACAACCCATGTCGCCCTGCAGTGCGCACATGCGGCCGGGCGCCGGCTGAGCTTAAGTTACATCACCTGCGCCATCACCGCGCTGATGCCATCAATACGTACGTAGCTAACCATCAACCAGCGAGCGGTCCCACTCAGCACCTGCCCACATACGGTACACATCTACTTGCCCTCATCTGAGCGGCCCTTGTCGTGGCTGCTGCCGGTGATGCTGCTGGCCGTGGCCGCCAGCTTGGCGATGCCCTGAGTCACCGCACCCAGTAGGCCGCCGCCGCCACTGGCGCCACCGGCACCGCTGCGCCCCTCGCCGTCGCCCTTCACGCCGCCACCACCACCGCCACCGCCGGCCAGGCTGGACATCAGGCTGTTGCCGCCGCCGCCGCCGCCGCCGCCACCGATGCGGTCCTCACTACCGCCGGGGGCCACAAGCGGCGCGCCCGAGCCCACCTCCCACGCCACGCCACCGCTGGTCTCCTTGAAGTCGCCACTGCCGCCGCCGCCGGTGCCCTCGCGGCGGCCACCGATATTACCACCGCCGCCGCTGATGCCACCCTCGCTCTGCAGCTGAGGGCTATCAGGGCTGGCGGAGCTGCTCTTGGCGCCAGCGGCGGCGCGCGCCGCCGCCTCAGCCTCAGCGCCGGAGCCGGCGACAACAGTTGCGGGCAGGGGAGAGTCGTTTGCAGCGACCTTGGTGGTGGCGGAGTCCGCCTCGGCCGACATCTGCTCCCTGTAGTGAGGATGGGGCGGCAGGAAGGTGCATGCAGGGCACATCGTCGTTGTAGGGAACTGAGGAAGCAAGAAGTGAACTGTACAGTGGTGCAGCTCCCATTACTCTACCGTCTGCCGCAATACTTATCAGGCTGTACAACAGGCACACGCATAACGCCAAGCCACTACGTACACTTCTGGCAAGCTGAGGCCGCCTCACCTGCTGCGGTCGCCACGCGCGCCCTCGTCAGCGCTGCCGGCCTGCACGCGGCTGCCGCCGCCGCTTCCCACAGCAGCCGCAACATCGCCCGTCACCACCTCCCCCACATCGCCGCTGCGGCCCCCGCCTGTGGGTGTTCAGGGGATGGGGCACGCTGGGGTATTAGGATTGGTGAGGGGCGGCAAGCGGACGGTCAGGATTTCGGGGGCGGGGCCGCGGGGGCAGGGGCGGGGGGAGCGGCTCGGCGACGTGGTCGCGTGCGTGGGCCTGTGTGCACCCCAGAGCTCTTTGCGTGGTGATCGCGCCACCGCGGCGCTGACTCGTGCCCTAAGCCACGCATCTAGTCAGCACTGCCTACGCTCGCTCGCTGCCCGCGCGACTGCGAGCGGCCTGCACTGCAACGCGCCTGCTGCCACTCACCACTGCCGCCCACGTTGTCGGCAGCTGGCTGCTCCGAGCTGAGCACCGTGTAGGGGTTGGGCACATCGCTGGGCGTGAAGGGAGCGGACATCCCGAAACTCTTGACGTTTTGGCGCGAAACGGAGTTTGGCCTACCCTTTCTCGCTACTCTGTCGTCAGCCACTGGCTTTGAGTGTGTTTAAGGCAAGAGAAGGCGAAGTGTGAGTGCTGGGAAAGCGGGCAGGGGCGCACTCGAAGAGCATGAAACAATTGAGCCGGATGACGAGCCGGCGTGTTAGACCCCTGGGTCTCCCTGACACGAACCAGCACGGTTCATTATCGGCCGCCGGCACTATGCCACAACCAGTCCCATGCCGCCGGAGCCTGCGCTGCGACCATGTCAGCTCTTCACCCCCACGGTGAACGGCCTGTGCTGCCGACACTGCCAAGCTGCAGTGCTCAGTGCCTGTCTCAGCCATCCTCAGCCTGACACAGTCACCTACACGCAGCCGTCACCCATGTTGCACAGCAACATAAGTATTCCTGCATGAGAACCTAACATACGCACGGCGCTGTTAGTACAACTATCGAGCCCGCTTGCCATCCCGCCCACTCTCCACCGCGCCGCGCTTTGCCCGCGTGCCCGGCCCCCCCGGCGGCTGAGCGTGCTCCGAACCGTCTGCCCCTGGCGGCTGTGCCACAGGGCGGCGGCCGAACCGCATCGAGTGTCTCCCCGCCCCCGCTGCCATGCCCGCTGATGGCTGGCCGCCGCCGGGCGCGCCACCAGGGCCGCCTGCGCCGCCGCCTGCTGCCTCTGCGCCGGCCTGCTGCTGCTGCCGCTCGCGCTGCCGCACGCGCTCCAGCTCCGCCTGCGCCGCCGCCAGCTCCTGCTGCAGGGCCTCCAGGCGCGGCTGCGCCTCAAGCTGAAGCGCGGCCAGTTCCTGGCGCCGAGCCGCCTCCATGCCCCGCTGCACGCGCAGCCGCTGCAGCGCGTCGCTGACCTCGGTTGCCAAAGCCTGCAGCTGCGCCGCCTGGTTCCGCAGCATCAGAGCCCGCACCTGTACGGCACAGAACAGAGGACACGCACGCGGTTGCAAGACTGCGACTGGTAATAACTTGAATGCAGTGCCGTGCAAGTCCCTTGACCGGTACCTCACCTGCTCCGTGCGCAGCCGCAGGTCCAGTGCACCGCCGCGCAGGTGTTGCTGCTGCTGCCCCGCCGCCGCTGGTCCCAGCGGCGTCACCAGCTCGGGCGGCAGGCCGCTGTAGCGCACGAGGGCACGGTCACGGCGCCCAAATTGCCTTTCCCTGTAAGGGTTACGGCAATGTGCGCACAGCAAGTAAGGCAGAATGTGTCAGCAGCAACCAAGGCCTTCCCACACGCCATAATCACGCACCGGCCACAGCTTACCCGATACCTCCGAGGTTGAGGCCGCCGCGGCCGTCCACAGAAACTACTCGTTCCTGAATGCGCATGTTGCGCGCTCGGCAGCGCTGCCGGAAGGCGTCGATTGACTCGGCGGTGTCAAACACCAAGGCATCGCCAAAGATGCGGTTCAGCAGCGTCTGCCGCAGCGTCGCCTGCATTTGCAGGCGCGGTGTGGCGGCGGTGGGCACATGCATGCAATAAGCACACAGAGCTTTGGACGCGGACCGCAGCATTACCTAAGCTGTCACCTTGCAACGCACCTGCACAATGCGGACGCCGCCAGCAACTCTCCCACGGCCGCCGTCGTGCAGGCGGAGCGGCACTCGCACGTCCGCCAGGTGCGGCGGCAGGTGGACGAGGTTGACGGCGAACCCGATGAAGCCGTGGTCGTCGGGCTCGCGCGCATCCTGGCGGGTGGTGGTGGTGGGCGTCGGGCCAGTAAATTGCACTCTCAAGTTACAGCAGTGTGACCCAGAAACATGGCAAGAGGGATACGAATTACGCTTGCAAGGGGAATGGGGTTGAAGCACATGGATCGCGGTCAGTATGCCGGATTGTTGCCGTGAAGCCCCCGGCGGCTCCCGCTGCCCACCTGCGGCCGGCGGCCGCCCTCCTGGGCAGACCTGGGCACATCGAAGTTCAGTACGTCCTGCGTACACGTGACGCGGTGTTGCTTGGGCGATTAAGGCCACGAGTATGCTTATGTAAGAGGCACTCTGGTCCAGGGCAAGATAAGCATGCTTTGTAACATACCTGGTACTGGGCCCGTAGCGGGCTCTTGCGCAGGAGCATCTGCACAGCAGTAGACGTCACGGCCACAGCACAGGCGCCACGCACGTGCATCAACAAGCGAAGTGCAGTGGGCAGACATCATGTTGATTATCTACCTGCGGGTGACTGGTGTCAATTTCGGCCTGGTTCAGTTCATAGTGCCGGAGCAGCAGGGGTTCGCACAGGTCCACCGCCGAGCCGGCTACCTGCAGCACGTGCATGCCAAGCACGCGTAGGAGGCAGGCATCCGGGTCTGGGATGGGCACATACATGGAAATAAACGCAGTAGCAAGCAGCATGCACGAAGCTATGACGGCTTGCACCCAAGCAGCAGCAGTCCCGCAAATGATGCTGCACGAAACTCACCAGGTTCTGCAGCCGAGGCATCACGGAATCCACGGCGGCCTCGCCAATGGCGTAGACCTTGTCCTGCGCCACAATTGCCCGCGCACCAGTCACGCTTAGTAAGTGGCTGGGTAGGCGTTTCCGTTACTCTTGGCGGGGAGTAGGGCAACCGCGCAATGACGGGGTCAGCCAGGACCACACCATCTACCGTGAAAAAATGAACCTGCTACCGCTCACCAGGTTCCCACCGCTGAGGTAGGCGAGCGCGTCTGACACGTCCGACCGCTCCACCGCCCCCAGCATCACGAGCGGCCCCAGGACGCCCGGCAAACCCGCGCAGCCATCCACGATGCTCTGCAGCCGCAACCACCGCTGCTGCGCCCCATGTAACAGAACGCCTGTTTGCGGGTCTCTCAAGAATGCTGGGTAAACGCACAGCGATTGGTGTTGCTGGGGCTGCTGCTGGGGCTGTTGTTGGGGCTGCGGCTGGGGCTGGTATCGCGTCAGCACCCCGGGCTCGAGGAATTCGCGCGCCGCCGCGTCTGCGTCTTCATCCAGGCGGCTGGCGGCTTCCGCCACCATCTGCTCGTGGGCCACAGCCCGCCTCTGTGGCTGTTGCTGCTGCTGTGCTGGCGGTGGGCCGTCACCTTCGCCCGCCTCCGCCACGCCTGCCTCCGCCGCTTGCTGCGCCGCGATGGCGTCGGCGGCCCCCTCGATGGGTGCCTGCTGCAGCTCGGCCTCCATGTCTGCAGGTTGTGGCAGTGGGGCTCCGAGCAGGCGCTCCAGTCGTTGGCGCTGCTCCCTTACATCTGCCAGGGCGGCGTTGCGTGTTTGCTCTGCGGACCTCACACTCTGCGTGGCGGTGGTTATCTCCGTCCGCAGCCGCGCGATCTGTGACATAACGGAGGGTGATTAACAGCACCGTGAATGGATCACGACATCATCATGGGCACCCAATGCACACCGTAAGCTTGACGGCACTCCAGCTCGTCTTGAGGCCCCTGCTGCTGCCACGCCCACGGCCTCACCTCCGCCTCCAGCCGCGCAACGTCCTCGTACAGCTGCGCGCTGTCGGCCACGCTGCACACGTAAAGCGTGCGCACCAGCTCGCACACCTCACCGGGCCGATCAGGTTCCTGCAGCATAGCAGGAATCGCGTGAGGGGCCACGGGCGCGGGTCGTGGGCCCCATATCGTGGTAGGCTAGGTCATGACGTGTTTGCGACGTCCCTCGGTTCGTCACACTGCCACCCGCCCGCCCGCCCGCCCGCTCCCACCTGCTCGTCCGCCAGCTGCAGGTACAGCTCGTAGTCCCAGCCCATGCGCAGCGGCTGGCCCGCCAGCGACACGGCCGGCAGCTGGAAGGTGCCTTCCTGGCCGCACACCTCGCACGCGGCCACGGGGTACATGGGCACCTCGGCCGGCTGCTGCTGAGGGTTGGCGGCACCCGCAGGCCCAGCTTGGGCCGGGCGTTCATAGGCACAGAGGAGCAGCCGGTGCGGTTGTGGTGCAGCAGTAGTGCCATGAGGCACGTAACGCGGCGGTGGCGCGCGGTTGCCCCACCTGCGATCTCGGTGGTTAAAGGAGAAAGTAGGTCAACAGCACAGCACAGCACAGCACAGCGCAGCAGCAGCTCGCTTTGCGCATCATAAGGAACCCGTAACCATGTACGCACCTGTCCACCAGGCAGCCGAATAGTTCGGGCAGCACAGGTCCGCCCTGCTGCAGCTCTGCCACAGGCGCTGGCCGGCCGTGCCGTCGCGCCGCCAGGGGTCCCAGGGCGGCCTCGCTTTCCACACTGAACCGGATGGCCGTTGGAGGGGCGGGCGCTAGCTGAAGCTGCAGCACTGGCACAGGCTCCAGCTGCCGCGCTGGTGACGCCACGCGATCGTCTATGGATACGAATGAAGCATTACACCGCGGTATGAACAACGGTCACCTGACGTGTGCAGAAACACACCCACGGAAAGCGCTTATTGCTGCCGACCTATCATGTCGCTTACCTCCGTACACGGCCAGTAGTCGCCAGCACCCGGCGCGTGTGGGTAGCGGCACCCCGCCCTGCCGCGCCGCAAAAACGCCGTCTTGACTCGGCCGCAGCTCCACCTTTGGCTCGCCGTCCACCTCCTCCCATTGCGTGCCTCCACCCGCTGCCGCCTGGCCACCGCCATTCACCTGTCATGGACGGATGGGGAAGAATGCAGCCTTAGCTCGACTGTTGTGCCCTGATGTACATTCCCCGCTTTCATCTTGTGCTTATTGGTTGCTGCCTTACCCATTGCTGTGCCCAATACACACGCAGGGGCTTGAGCTCGTCTGGCTGGAAGTGGACGCCGTCTGCGGACAGCACCTGCAGCTTGAAGCCGGGCAGTCCCGGCCAGGCCCCGGCCGCGGGCACCAATGCCGCTTCGTCGGCGTCAGCATTGGGCGCATTCGCGTCTGCATCCAGAGGCGGTGGGTCGGAGTTGCTGAGCGCGAGGCGCAGCTGCAGCAGGTCGCCACCGCTGCGGCCGCCCACCGAAAGCAGCCGCAGCGGCTCCACAGGGTACCTGGGTGAATGGAAGCGCAATGCACCACATAATGGGCGAGCCAGTCAGCCGTCAGTCTGACATTCAGTCAATCCTAGGGAAGGTGGCGCTTTAATCGGACGTGGTATGTACGTGGCAACCGCTGTCACCAGCAGGCGTACCGACCTGCCAGCCCGCACGTGCAGGTAGATACACAGCGGCTGCGCGTGCTTGAAGTTGTCGCTGGTTGGGCGCAGCACCAGCAGACGCCCGACCGTCGCCGGGCCGCCTCCTCCCTCGCCACCTGCGGCTTCGTCCGGCGTTGCTACGGGCGGGCTGAGCCACATCGGGCCGGCCCCCACCGGCAGCTGCAGCGTGAGCACGCCGCCGCGTACGGTCAGAGGTGCCTCCTGCAGCTGCCCAGCATGCACGTGCTGAAGCGTGAAGCCGCCGTCCTCCGCAACCAGGCAGCCCTGGGCGTCCTGTGGGATGGATGAACCGGGGCCCAGGGCGAAGGGAGAAGAACGCAGTTAGCCTGGGCCGCGGTGCGCACCGTAATGCATATACTGAAGGCACACGCTTGTAGGCAAGGCGACGCAAGAGTTGCGCATGCACACGCACCTGTAGCTGCGCTGACAGCACCAGGTCGGTCTGCTCCGCCACCGCCACCTGCGCACACGTGATGAGGGGCGGGTTGAAGATAAGAGGGCTGCACGAGCGCATGGGTACCGTGAGGTTGGCCTAGATGCCTACCCTGAAGATGCGGTCGCACTCGGGCGCCGGCAGCAGCGCCATGTCCGACTCGGAGCGGCCGGCTGGGTGGGCCTCCAGCGCCTCTGGCTGCACCCCGTCCGGCGCCGACAGGCCGAGGCGGTAGCCGGCCGGCGCCAGCTTGCCATGCGTCACGTCCAGCGCAAACACCAGGGCCGCGGGCCGCATGGTGGCAGTACTGCCACTAGTAGGTTCAGGGGCTGGTCGGGCTGGGGCTGTACTGGGTCCGGCTCCGGCCCCGGCTACCCCAGCAGCCGCAGCTGCAGCCGCAGCGTCGAACTCTAGGCGTAGGGCGTGTGCGCCCTGCACCTGGGGCAGGTGCACCTGCACATACAATGGGCGATGAGGTGGGGTGGCGACGGATGAAGAGGTCAGGAGTCCCGACTCAGGGAATTACTCCTGAGAGGCATTACCAAGGAGCGGCAGTCTGCGCATCAATAGCCGGTATCGCACCTGGGCCGTGAAGTGAGGCAGGGGCGGGAGAGGCTTCGGCTGTTGCTGAAGTGCCTGCTGCTGCGCCTGAGGCTGCGAACGGCTGGGTGACGCGGCACTGCGGCTGCTGCGCCGTGGCCCACCCTCCGCTTCTTGTCGCTGCTCCTGCTGCTGCGCCTGGTCTCCTGGAGCATCCTGCTGCTCCTGCGCCTGCTCCTCCTGAGCCTCGACTGCGCAACCCCAGGACCAGTGCACCTGGCAGGGGATGGCCCCCGCCGGCGCGGATCCGGCGGCCTGCGCATTTGCAGACGCTGCGGCCTCGGCGCGCGGCACCAGCTCCGCCCGCGTGTGTGCCTCCAGCTGCGCTGCGAGCTCGGGGCTGACACGCAGTGGCATGCCGTGCTGGTCCACCACCACCAGCGGCACCTGCAGCGCGTCGCCTGCAGACGTGCGCACACATGGCGCTCAGTAATGGGTGGCACCGGCAGGACCCATACGTCATAATACTGCTGTGACCACAGTCCCTCGAACGGCTTACCCGAGCCAATGCGGAGGCTCTGTGGAGACGTGTCGAAGCCCCGAGAAGCCAACACTGCCGCGTCAAATGCTCGCTGGCGACCGGTGTGACCTTGGCGCTGCCTCCCCGCAGCCGCGCCTGTGCCTGCGCCAACCGCTGCTGTGCCGCACACCAGCTCCAGAAGCTGCGGGCCAGCAGGTGCGCCCATAGCTGTCGCGTTGCGGCGCACCTGCAGCTGCCCTTCTACGTTAACTTCGCCGCCTGTGCTCCCCTCCTCTGCCGCCAGCTTGGCCCGCTGGCCCACCAGAAGAGGGCAGTCGATTGGCGCCAGCCGCAGATCCCGCGGGTGCGGCACCTGCAGGTTTGCAGAGCGAGAGCGTATGCCCCTTGCATGGCTCAAGAGCACTGCTTGTACGAAAATGTTGACTTCTTTGGAGTGAAGAATGAGCGTCAAAAAAGGCAGGCTCTTACGATGAACCTGTGTGGTTGGCACGGACGGGCCGTACGAGGCTTAGCTTCCAGCCTCTTAATAGTGCAGACACCGCTGGAAGCGGCATCTGCCCGAAGTAGTTACTTGTATGTCTCCTACTGCTTGAGAACTACCTAAAAGCCGTGCTCACCAGAGACGCGGCGTCTTGCCGCGGTCTCTTTACCTTTCCTGTTACTTCTGTTTCCTCGTGGCCTTGGTGTGTTGGGGCCCGTTGGCCGCTGGGCTTACTTGCCCGGTTCGCCAGGTGCTGCCTGGTGGCCTTGGTTTGTTGGAGACAACTATCTTTCGGCCACAAGGTCAAAGTGGAAATGGGGGTGTGGGACCGATGGACGTTTGCTTGGTAGCTTACGGGACTGAATGTTGATGGCTTGGCCTTCACATGGTATCTGGATGGTATGGTGAACCGTTTTACAATATGTAACGGTGAGGTGTAAGAATGTGGTGAGACGCGGTGGCTGCTAGGTTCGTAGCCCTAGGTTCGTACCTGCCGCACGTAAAAGGTGCCGTAGCGGTACGCTTTTCCGACGGCCACCGCCGCGGCCGCCGCCGTATTACCACGCACGCCACTGCCACGCAGCGCGGCGGCGGCTGATTCAGCGTCGCACACGTGCACGGCGGCGGTCCTGGTGGGGCCGGCAAAGTCCTCCGGTCTGAAGACCAGGTCTGGGAGTTGAACACTCCCAGCATGGAGGGCCAGGCACATGGCGCCGCCGTTGTAGGCGTCCCGGCTGCCGATGAACACCTGGCGGAGTATGCAATCAGGATGGCAGCATGGCATGTGTGTGGATGGCAGGCATGTGTGTGGATGACTTCTGGTTGAACAGATTACCCAACGAGCCACATGTGCGGGAATGAACACGCACGCTCGCCAATCTGGCGACAATCTATCTTACCCGCACATTGGCCTCAAGCAGCTCGTTCACCACGTCATCGTGCGCGTCCGACAGCGACAGTCGCAGACCGCCCAGCTCCAGCTGCCCTGGCCGCAGGAGAAACGCCTGCTCGTAAGTCACGCCGCCGCCCCCCACGCGTGGGCCGTCGGCCGGGACTGCCGCCGCCGCACTGGTGGCGGGCGAGGGCAGCGGCGGTGGCGACAGCGCGGCGTTCATGGCTGCCAGCACGGCGTCGCGCGTAAGCAGCAGCGTACCGCTGGGCCGGAGCCACACCTCTTGGGGGCCGGCGCATGTGTAGCGCAGGCGCCTCTGTGGAATCGGCAGGGGGTTTCCATGCATGTTAGGTTGAGAGGAGGTGAGAGGGGGGCGTAAACCGCATGTTGCACGGGCTTGAGGTCTGATGCGTCTGGAAACCTGGACTTTACAGCAGCAGCAGCAGCACCTACCCTACCCACCTCAAAGGCCTCGTCCAGAAGGGACTTCTGCGTGCACTCGTCATCGTCGTCGTCGTCGCCCCCGGGCGCCGGAAGCTGCAGCTGCTCCCAGCTCAGGGGTGGCAGCGCGTCCAGCCGCTGCAGCTTGAGCACTTTGCGCAGGAGCTCTCTGAGCGCGCTCCGAGCCGTGTCGGTGCCGTCCAGCGTGTACTCGTGCACGTGCGCGTTCGCACGCCGCCGCCCGGCGCTGCGGCCCAGCTCCTGCGGCCTGCTGCCGCTGGCGCCGCTGCGGGAGGAGGCCGCGCCCTTCCGGGCGGCCTTGCGCGCCGGGCCGCCGGTGGCGGCAGAGCTGGGCGTGGGCGTGGCCTTGCGTTTGCTGCCAACCGCCACTGGGGCCTCCACCCCGTCTGAGCTTGGCCCCGCCTCGCCAGCGGCTGCGTCCGCTTCGACGTCAGCGTCCGCACCCTCTTCGGCTCCCTCCCCGTCCTCCGCCACCTCCACGCCGAGCACAACCTGCAGGTGGAGCCACAACAGAGGCGGGCAGGCCGACACAAGGCACCGACACGTGAGCCTTGTCGTGCGATGTTTGGCATCGCACTGCTTCCTTCTGTCCCGCTCCATGCCCAGATAGCGACCTCGTACACGGCGCTTGCCCCACCTCCGGGATGTGGACATACACGGAGAAGCTGCGCACGCCGCCCGCCGGAGCATTATCCTGCTCCAGCAGCTGCAGCGACGACGTGCAGCCAGCCTGCCGCATCGCCGCATCCGCGGCGGCTGCAGCAGCCCGGGCCTGGTCTGCGGCAGTGGCAGCCTTGGCAGCGGGCGCGCCCTGGTCCATCAGGGTGATGGTGAGGCGGCCCACGTCGCCCGGCAGGCCCACAGCACGCAGGTCGGAGCCGCGCAGCGTGAGCAGGTTGCCGCTGGCGTCGAATCGGACATCTGATGGCAATATTGCATGGATGGGAGACGGTGAGTGAGAATGCACTTGCAGCACGTGAGGCATGAGCGAGCACCACTTTGTTTTCCGCGTCCCACCTGCTAGGCATGCGAACTCGGTCTTGGCGCCGCCTGCAGCCGCCCCGCCGCTCGGCTTGCGCACCTCCAACTGCAATGCGTTTCAGTGAGGTGGACAGGGTGAGGATGTGCCATACTTACAGGCACCCCTGAGTACCACGGTACCCACCGGCGAAGGCCCTTCCGCGCCCGGCCCCACGCGGCAGCACGCCAGCTGCACGCGAGGCAGTGCCGCTTTTGGCGCTCCTGGCGGCAGGTAGTAGGGGTTGCCGCTCGCGTCCAAGAGCCGTAACACCACGTTGGAGTCTGGGTGGGTGCCCTTGGACAGCTGCATCCAGCCAGGAATCGCACGAATGGACTCAGGCATGAGCACAGTAGCAGAATGTCCACACGGTAAGCGTCCTACCCGGAATCATATCGCTCGCTGCAATCACCAGCACAGCAGACCCGCACCTTCGTCCTCCCAACCCACCTTGATCGCTTTGTCGGGGGAGTCGTGATCCAGCCACGAGACCTCTTCCGGATACAAGCCTGCCGGCGGCCCACTGACTAGCCTCAGCTCCAGCAGGCCGCCTGCGCCACCCTCCGGGGGCTCCGCCAGAGCCAGCACCTGCGCCGCGGCAGCAGCAATCGGCCGGTCCCTGCTGCCTCCCGCGCCGCTGCTGCCCGCCGTTGGGGCGGCAGTGGGTGCGGCCGGCAACTCGGCTGCGCGCACCGTTAGGCGGATGTCCAGGCGCACCGCCACGTCGGGAACGGTCACGTTCTGCAAGCAACAGACCATGGCGGCAACAGGAGAGGTATCGATTTCGTGGGGTACCATGTGCGCTTCACAGGCCCGCCGCGCTCAACCCATACTTCTGCAGGTGGCCCAGCTCCATTGCGCCGCACACCTTCTGCAACCGCCGGCCGCCGGCTGGGTCAGGCGCGTCCTGCCGCAGCTCAACCGGCGCGAAGCACACTCCGCGCACAGACATGGTCATGCGGTCCTCCGAGAAGCGGATGACGCTGCCATCCGCCGGACTGCTGCAGCAGGGCTGCAGGGTTAGCTGCAGCCTGCCACCGGCAGTCACTACTGCCGATATGCTGAGCGGGTGCGGCCCTCGCTGCTGCTGCTGCTGCTGCTGCTGCTGACGGCTCGGTCCTGCGCCGGCCTCGCCCTCTGTTGCCACCGCTCCGCCGGCGGCTGACCGCGGCAGCTTGTGCACCCAGGGCTGCAGCAGCTTCGCGACCAGTTCCGCGCTGAAGGCAAGCTGTGTACGGATGCATGCGTGGCAGGCAAGGGGCAGGGCGAATGCATGCACTTACATGGCGTCACACATGAATCCATGCCGGGCACCAGCAGGGCATGCGTACGCACACACGACATGCAGGCCCGAATTCTTGTTGAAAGCACTGGCCGCGGGATCTCTCACCTTGGCCCCCTTGTGGTCCTGTAGCTGCACCTCCAGATCTGGCAGCTGCTCTCCCAGCCGCACCACCGGCGTGACTGTCGAACTGCTGCTGCCCGCCGCCGCGGCCGCCGAGGTCCGCCGGGACACGAAAGAGGCACTCAGGCTCGTGGGCTTGCTGGTCTTCACCTGCAGACACACAGCAGGGCACACGCGATCGGGGCACCACTGACACGCACGACGCGCACGAACAAGAGGAGGGCAAACCAAGGTTGTTAGGGGGGTCCGTCAGGATAGGGGGCGGCATGTACCGTATGCCCCGCGCACCACGAAGCGACGCTCCATTGCTGTGAAGTAGTCGCCGTACATGCTGGCGGGGTCGCAGGAGCGGTCCAGGAGCAGCAGCGCGTTCATGTTGAAGTGTGCAGGCGGCTGGGATGGGTCCCGGGCGGCTGCTGCTGCCGTGGAGCGGCTAGCGGCAGCGGCCTCGTCAGGGGCCAATGGGTCCGCCACGCAGCCCTCGCTCACGCGCACGCGCAGCCGGTAGCAGCCCGGCTCGCAGATGCGCTGGCAGAAGCCACGGAATGTCCACCTGCAGACAGCACCATGAGTGCGAATAATTTAAAATGTGCTTGTGTGCTAGCTTTGCTTAGCGAAAAGCGACAGGACTGTGTCACGACTAGGGCGGCGCCCCGCACCTCACCTACCTGCCCTCGATGCCTGAGCTCGTCTGTGTAAACACCTCCAACCAAGCCTCAGCAGCGGTACCGCCGCCACGACCACCTGCGGCTGCAGGGCCGCCCGACGCCTGCCCTGTCGTCGCCGCCTTCCTGCGAGCGGGACGAGCGGCGGATGCGGCATGTGCGTCAACACCATCTCCTAAAAAGACCTTACTCCGACAAGGTGCTAGCGCAAAACATCCCGAGCACGCACAGCCCTGGACGACCCAAAGTACTTAATTGGCTGACTCACTCGAGCACCAGCTGCATGGTGGGGCTGTACGGAGGCGCCTTAGAGCCCAGGGGCTTATTGAGCTCAGCACCGCCCAGGACCTGGCTCGCATCCTCCTTGGCTGCCGCACTGCCCTGCTGCCGGGCGGCCTTGCCGCCGCTGCCCGCCTTGCCCTTCTTGCCCCCGCCGGCGCCTGAGGCCCCCGCCGGTGCCGGAGGCGGCGGCTCGGGCCTGGCGAGCGCAAGGGTGAGCACATCAAAGCTGTGGTTGCTGTCCAGCTCAGCAGGCAGCTCCTGGATGGTATTCTGCCCGCCCTGTGGAAGGCCAGGGTGTGCGTGCACATGATGTACGGTGATGTGTAATACGGTAAACTAGCTGTTAAGCATATGCAGACTCGCTCATTGTCTTGACACGGCAGTACGGGATACAAGACGCGCATGTCCTCTGCAGCATCGTGTGGGCATGCTTCAGTAAGTCCCGCTCCACGGCAGGACAAGTTGTAAGCTTTAGGCTAAAGTAAGATCGACGACCGTATCCCCCACCTCATCGCAAGATACGGCCACCACGCGGGACGGCAGATCCTTCTCCCATGCAGCCGCCAGCTTCTCCTGCATGTTCAGATTATCAGGTCGGGTGCGTGGGTGATGCAGAATCTGTACGCGTACGTGCGCGCACCCAGCAGGTAGGCAGGTAGTCGCACCTGCTCTTTCTGCCTTGCCTCCAGCAGCTGCCCCCTCTTGGCCGTCAGGATCGGCTGGATCTCCATGATGGACAACGACAGCACCGCTGCGCGCAACAGAGGAGCCATGCATAACTACCGTATCGTGCAGGCAGTTGATGCGTGAAAGCTAAACAGCGGTCCATTTCAGCAGCACAACACTCACGCGACAACGGCGACCAGCGCGGGCGCCACGGGCGCGCCGCAACGAACATTTCCTTCGCTTGATCCGAACCCGTTTTGTAAAACAACGCGACCGTGTACGCGGCGTCTGCCCTCCGTTGAATTCCGGTCACTCTGCCCGCGCCGCCGCCGGCTCCGCCGCTGGTCGTCACGGGAGCAGCACTACTGCCACCAGCTGGACCTCCAGCCGCATCCCCTCCACCCGCAGCCGTGCTGCCGGCGGGGCCGCCGCCGCGGCGGACTTTGGACGGATCGCCTGCCACCACCTGTTGGTAGTGACCAATACAGCAGCGGGTAGGTTTACAAGTCCGCAGCGTGAGCCGCGTAATATCCTGTTTGTGGCGCCGCCCGCTACCTAACCCATCCAAGTTGATCTGTTGGTCAACCAGCCCATCCGTCCAACGCACCATTTCGCCCGCCTGCAGCGGCTCCCAGCCCGGGCCGAAGGTGTACTTCTGGCTGTACTCCACGAAGCCGCGCTCCTCCACGTCAAAGCCCCAGGGTGGCGCCATGCCGGGATCGTTGGTCAGGTCGCCCAGGGTGAGCGGCTTCACTAGCTGCCCGTCCTCATCCTGCACCACGCACGCAATGCATCGTACAGCAGCACTTAGCCTGCATTAGCGGAGCAACAAGCAACTTCAACGATGACACGGCGTTATGTATGTGACAGAAATGCGTAAGACATCAAATACACATTATGCGTCACTCGCAGCTCTCAGCCGCAGTCCCCAGCCGCAGTCCTCAGTCACCGCTGTCACGCGCCGTCCTCAGCCGCCGTCCTCAGTCACCACTATCACCCGCCATCCTCAGTCACCACTGTCACGCGCCGTCCTCAGCCGCCATCCTCGGTCGTCACCGCTGTCACCCGCCATCGTCAGTCACCGCTGTCACGCGCCATCCCCAGTCATGCAGTCACGCGCCGTCCTCGGGGTACTCACCAGCTTGTACCAGGTAGCGAAAGCCTGCAGCAGCTGCAGCGCCGCCCAGCCCTTCTCATTGTCCTCGCGCCAGCCACTCCAGCCGGGCGCCACGACGGGTTCCTGGTGGGTGCCACCGCCGAAGCCGCCGCTGCCACCTGCACCACCATTTCCCGGCCCCCTAACAGGTGTTAGCTCACCGCCAGCAGCACCACCCGCCGCTGCCCATCGGCCTACTGCCCCGCGGCTGCCCCGGCCTCGGCTGCCGCCGGCGGCGCTCCCGGCAGCAGCAGCTGCAGCAGCGGACGCGAGCTGGAAGAGCGGGTGCTCCGGTGTTGCAAAGTTGCCGCCGGTCGCAGCGCCAACGCTGCGTGCGATTGCGGGCGTTGGACTGGGCCCCGGCTCGGCCGGCCAGATGTAGGTGAAGAGGCGCGGCTGGTCGGGGCCGGAGGGCACGTAGGGGTCCGCGGCGGGGCCCGCCTCGCAGAACATCTGTGGTCGGGCGGACGCATGCGTGCCTTACATTCGTGTCAACCACCTGGTTACTCGGTTGTTCTAAGACAAGTGTCATTCTCAAACAGGACTGCTGCTGCCCCTGCCATCCTGCCAGCCCATTCACGCACCCTGTAGGCTCGGCCCTCAAAGTCGCTCTTGTGCTGGTGCGCCAGTGCGTCCGGCGACACCAGCACCAGCGCCACCAGCCGCCCCGTGTCCTCCAGCTTGTGCTTGTGCGCCTGCAGCCGCCAGCAGTGAGAAAAAATCTCAGGCTCAAGACAAGGCATGAGCAAGCTACCTTTCATTTTTATGGCCAGCCACTCGCTCGCTTCCCCCCCCTTGCGTGCTGCGCACACGCGCACGCACCTGCACCGCCTGGTTGGCCATGGCCATCGCCACCGCCGCCTTGTGCGTGTCCAGGTACTGGCCGTGAAGTTTGGACTTGACCATGTCCTTGCCGCTCCAGAACGGGAACACGAAAAGCCTGGCGGGCGCAATGCACCAGGGGGAGTAGGAAAGGGCGGGCACGAGCGCACCGGGGTGGGAAGCGGCAGGCGGTGATGCAGCTGATGCACTGCTCGCGTGTCCCAACAACACAACCAACCGAAAGCCACTGCGACGGCCACTCACTCTTTGCCGTTGTCCGGCTTGGGCTTGGTACGCAGCCTGCACACAGCACAACAAGAGGCATGAGCTCCACGCACAGGCAAGCAAGGCAGCCTTTGCAAGGCGCCGCCGCCACACACGTCATAAACATACATATGCAGTTCGGTTCAGCTAGTTCAGCTCGCCCCCTCACCCCTGGGAGTAGGGGAAGTAGAGCCAGATGGTGATGAAGTCGCACGGCGCGTCCTTGGGCCGCGTCTCGATGTCGGTGCCATTAGTGCCATCAGCTTCCATGAAGCCACCGCAGCCGCCGCCGTTTCTGCCAGCCGCCTGCGGCGGCTGCTGGTTTACAGCCGGCATCCTTGCCGCTTCCGGTATACCTCCGGCCGCTGCTAGCAGTGGCGTGCGCGGCGGCGGCGGTGGCGGCGCCCGTGCTACAGTGCGTGCCGCACTCGGCGGAGACACGTGAGCAGCGGCGCGTTTGCCGCTTATGCTTGCACCGCCCGCACCGGTGACGCCGTGCTGCGGCGGCTGCTGTGGCAGCTGCTGCTCCAGCTGCTCGCCAGGCATCGCGCAGCCGGGAGGCAGGTACCTGCACAAGGACCGGCAATCATCCTTCTTGGTTGGTTGCTGAACTTCAAGCAAGTTGCAAACAGAGATCTGCAAAACAGGAGGTTCGCGGCCACTGGCTCTCACCGTGAGACCGTGACGCACGGGCGGAGCAGTTTTGGCTGGACAAGAGTTGCCTTGGCGCGGCACTGCAAGCACGCGCGCGACAGCAGCAGTATGTTTCCATGCATTGCGTCGTTACACGATAGGTGGGGGCGGCTCCGCCGCCCTAAGGGAAGTAGGGTACCTGCAAGCAGAGAACTGAGGTCTTCGTGCGGGGTTGGGAGGGCGAGCCCGAACCGCCGTGTGGCAGCGCAAGAAGAGCGCAGCCAGGAACGACGGCGCCAGTACTGACAGAAAGAAACTTGCAAAGTAGCGAGCGCCAACACGCGCTCCGCTATTTCACTGGGCCAGGGCGGCCCATGCCACGCATGGGCCCCCAAGCCCAAACACACACGCCACGTTCCCTTGGTCGTTTCGCTTTTGGTTTTTGGAATAAACTACCCCCCCCAACCCGGGGGGAACCACCACGAACACTCCGAACGCAGGAAACCACGGTTTCCGGCTATTCGCTACGCTCATGCGGAAACCTTAAGTTGCTTGAGGGGTTGAGCACCCCTAGCTAGCACTTTCCGCATTCTATCTGCTGAAACCCTTCCGGCAGGCCCTGGCTACAATCAATAAGCTGCTGCATCACCCCGCCCCTCACCCTCCGATTCCTGCAGTACTGCCTTCTTTCCCGTACACGCGCACCTGCGCCTGGTACTCAAGCAGCACAGTCTGCAGGTCAGACACGTACGCCTGCTCCACGGCCTTTCCCACGTCGGCCGCCGGCTGGAGGTCAGAAGAAAACAGAACCTTCGGCTTGTCTGCTGCGTAGCCAGTCACCCTGATGGCGATCTGCAGCCCGCCTGTGAGTGCGTTCACGCGGGATTGTCCCCGTATGTAAGCGCTTCCGTCTCAACCAGTATCGGTCGGTTGGCAGCAGGCAACAGCAGCAGATGCGATAATGCACATCCGTACAGGAATTCCGTAAGAAACTTCTGGGCTTCTTACACATACACATACGCACGCCACGCTGCTTTATGCACGTACCTGTCGGCCGTTGGCGTCCTGCAGTGAGCTCCGGCGGCATAAGGGCCCACAGGTCCTCGGGAAAGCCGTGGATGAAGAAATGATAGGTCTGGTTCAGCTGTACATGTGTAGTCGGCGCCGAAGACAGAGGGGGAATGAATAGTAGGAACAGGGGGGGTAGGATCTTCCCGATTATACCCCATGCCTCAATATTGAAGAGCTCGACGAGAGCGTTCGAAATACGCGCTCAAAATTTGAAAAGGATTTTTGGGTGCAAAGATATGGGCCCACAAAGTCGGGGGGACCCCCCACCCCCCCAGGGGCCTCCCACGGTTTCGTCACGGTCAGCTCAAGGTTTCGTTTTGTGCCCCAAACGCCTAGCAGCAGCCACAGAACGGCGGGACAACTCCTAGGAGCGATACCAGATGCATAATAGATGCATGATTCTAAAGGAGCCGGCCCAAATCACACATTTTTGGGTACACATGCCAACATGTCTGGGACATGTTGCCACGATGTCACTCGGCAGCTTCGACTTCTACAAGCGCCGACCGCTGGAAATGCTCACAAAACTATAGTACTATAGCAACAATAGATGTAGCCATGTAAAGGCGAGGTTTCGAGGGGTCTGGGACCAGGGCTGGTGTGGAGCATGGATGGCTGGAGCCATGGATGGCTAGGTCGGGTGCGAATCACGTGGGCTGACCGGTCCGCCAACCGCACAGTGTAATAGAGGATGGTGAAAGGAGTTAATTGGCACTTGTTTGGACAAAAATGGAGGGGTTTTTAGGGGTGTACGACAGGGGGGAGACCCCCCCACCCCCCCAGGCCCCCTCCGGGAGGTTTTGTGGCATGGGGTCTGAAACTTTTGTTTCTACCCCCCCCCTGGTAGGAATGACAAGTCATCCAAATGTTGCATTGATAACAGAACAACCGTGACCAACGACCAACCAGCACGCACGGTACGCACGCACCAGCTTGGCCAGACGGTCCCAGAATTTCAGGTCCTCCAACTTTGCCAGCTGCTCGGGCAGCAGCTCGTTGATCTGAATAGTCGTCCAGCTGTCTAGATCTGCAGGCAATGGGGTGCAGGCGCCAGGCAGCAGTAAGCTGTAGCTAGCCCTGCAGCACAATGAAATAAAGCGCCATGCATGCCACGCCACGCACGCACCTACAACACCTACCCTCCTCAAGTGCCACCTGGTCCCGCTTGAATAGGTCCAGGTCGTAGCTGCACGTGCTCTCCTGGGAGCCATAGTCGTACTCGCACAGGTACGAGTAGTCTGAGCCTTTCTGCAAGTCAGCGAGCTCTGCAAACTGATACTGACGTAGACACACCTCAGGGCGGTTTCCAGTGCTACAGCAGCGTACGCATCGCCTGCTGGACAGGTCCCCCCCCAGCCGCCATCAATCTTCCAAATCTCTCCTGCCTGGGGCTTTGGCCCTTACACTACTTGCCGTGAAGGTCTCCAGGGAGACGAAGTTGCCGAAGTAAACACAGGCCGCGTAGCCACGGCCGTAGCGGCTGAGGTTGCCATTTATGAAGCGGTCCATCGGCACGACCCCTTGTGTGTCCGCTGCAGCAGCGGATGGCCCATCACAAGTCATACTGCCGTACGTGGTGCATACCAGTTACGCGACTGCTGATGCGTCCTGGCATACATGTGCGCGCGCACACTGTGCCGTGTGCCTACCTCTCTGCACATCTGGCACCTTGCTTGAGGTTCCAGACATGCGGAAGTAGACCTCCTCTAACGTTTCACGGCTCATCCCGCAGCCGTTGTCGTGGAACAGCAGCTCAGGGCCATCGTCAAGGTCGCCCGGCTTTAAGTGAAGGTCTATTGTGATACGGGGCTCTGCATGGATTTACAGAGGCAAGTTTACGCTGGCAGGTCTAATGGGAGTGAACCGAACACACTGGTCGCTAAGTTGGGCATGCATGCATGGGTGACGCCGGCGCTTACATCTGCGCACCCCCCAGTGTAAGCAACCCCACGTGCGTGCTCGAATTATCATGCCGCGTTATCGGGCTGCCAATCACGCCACGACACGCCGGCACGCCCCTGCCCGTAACGCCTCCAAACGTGTCCCCCACCCCATACATGTATGTGAAGGGAAAGACATGCGGGAGTAAAGACATGCCGTCTTGGCTATCCGCCTGTACGCAATCCCACCGTTGCGATGAAGCGTGGCCTCGATGCTGTTGTCGATCAGCTCCATCATCATGACCTCCGGAGAGAATTGCTCAACCTGCGAAGTGCGAACCGTGGCGAGACCGACGGGTGGGATACGTGTCTGGGCCTGGTGGGGCCTCCACCCCGTAGGGGCCGGACGGGACGGGATTGAGCGAACAGGTGATACTGCTTGTCCGGAGACAAGTTCGCTACAAGCCGACAAGCCCGTTGCTAACATTGGCCCCCTTGGGAAAACGCCTGAAAGGAAAGCACAAGCTCAGCACGTAGCAGGCTTGCGCAGCAGGTTCGCCAAAATATATATTCCAGCAACTCGGCATGAATAGCATGTATACAACTATAAGCATTGATGAGGTCGGAAGGTGAAATGGAGCAAGCTAGCGTGTGCAAGCTCCTTACCTCCTGTCGCACGCTCCGAGCCCTTGGTATTGCATGACAGCGCTTTACGTGGTGCGCATCCACGATGCCGTCGCCGTTAGTCTTTAAATAGCGCATGGTCGCCATATCACATATGGCCCCTCAAATTGACAAACGGCCTTCAGCCAGAATAGAGTCTCGGCATGATAGGCATGGCTATTGTATTAGTTGTATGTATGGTTGTAGCTTGAAAAATCCTTAAGATAATTAGCAGCCGCTGCGCACATGAAGGCCGGTCACGCCAATTGACCGCCACGCGTGTGCCCCTCGCGTGCCCCTCCCCACAGCCCCTCCCCTCATGCAACAGGGCATGGGGCGACAATTATGTTACAGCTGTGGGGAGACTTCTGCCACGGGCCCAAAACACGGCCGCTGCAGCCTACCAGCCTCTTTGGACTGGCGAGAGCGCCGACAACCTGGACGGCGCACACGAACCAAGCCTACGGCGGTCGAAACGCACACAGCGCGTGACCTCCGTGAACACAGGGCGTCTGCCTCCTGACAATGCGACATTCCAATAGTGTCCAAAGCCCCCACATAACCCACATATGTAAGCAAACAGTGTCTCGGGGCATACAGGCAAGGAAACGCGCTGCAACTGAACCTGACTGTACTGCCCCTCCCTGATCGAGGAAAGCGAAAACGTACTATGATTGTTGGAAGTGGGAATACCAGGTCGGCCGGTGGTCGCCCATCTGGCCAGGGATATCCCTGTGGAGTTAACAACTAGGGCCAGCTAGGGTCACTCTGACAGCTGCCGGCCGCGTCCCCTCGACCCCCTCGGCCCCCATCCATGGTCCCACCGGTTGTCGGGTTGTGCCGGTCGGTGATGCAAGCTGTGGCGGGAAAACCTTCACAACTCCACGACAACTCCGCAAGCTGTCTCCGGCTAGTCATCAAGTCCTTTTACCGGCAATACTGTTACACAGGCCAAGGAACAGGTGTGCGGCGTCCCTGGAGTGTCTGAAGATCCCACCCCCTCAAATAACGTTGAGACATTAGCAGTTGGGACAGAGAAATTGCGCGCTGTGACTGTACCGACTGAGGTAGCTGGCCGATGTTGCTGGAGCGTGTTGCTGTTGCGCAGTCCTCACGCTCCGGGCGTCCGGCCAGCAACGTGTATGCGGGGGTTGGGACGAGTTTGCGACCCCACACACACATTGCGACGCCACTCAGAGCGAGACAGATGGAAGCGTCCCGGCCCGGGCCTTCGGTTTTCAAGAGGTTGGAAGACACGAGAAGTGTGCACCACCTTGTAACCACACACACACAGATGGAAGCGTCGCACCTGCAGGCAGGCGTCCACTCCGTCCAGCGTCCACGGATAAGCGCTAGACCGAAGGTCAAGTTAATGCGAGCGGCGTGCAGCAAGACAATGGCTGGGCGCAAGTGTGCAAAGCAAGGGCAAACACAGGGCGCGACAAGGCAGAAGAAGGGGCCCGATGTGTACGGTATGGATGGGTTAAAGACATGCGCTATAACGTGTATGCGGGGGTTGGGACGAGTTTGGGTTGGGGGAACGTGCATTTTGTGGGGGGACGTGCAGAGTTTACATTTTCTGCATTGGGCAGGCCCGGTTGCAGGACGACATGTAAGTTGCAGCGGTCGCGCAGTGTGCTTTACGTCCATGGTGTATGGGCATGTCGACGGGAAGTGGGGAAGCGGGGAAGCAGGCGTGGTGGGTTGGTCCCAGTTGGTCCTCGCGTGGCAAGCGGCGAGCAGCTAAGGGAATCTGGGAATAGGTTAAGGGGCAGCCGGTGCGTTGGGGCATGAGGGGAGCTGCAGAGAAGCACGGCACAAGCGCAGGTGAAGATATGTTCGAGACAGGGATGTAATGTATGCAGGCCAGGTGCTGCGCGAACAGCGGGCTGCCAGCGGGGCCGTTGACAATTTCTCCAGTTGTCCGTGCCGAGCTGCATGGGTACGGCGGTCGCGCTGCCAAAGTCCGGCGCTTTGCAGCCGACAGGTTAAACAAGACGCTATGCACTTTAGGTGAATAGATTACAAGGCACACGGGAATGGCAGCGCGTTTGAATTTCCGACCGGAGTTCCGACAGTCTTTGTTCACGTATCGAATCCTACTTGACGAGGCCATACTAGGTATACACATTGCATAATTGAATAGATTTGCCGGAAGAACAGCCGAGTTCAGGCCGACTTTGGTGACCCGGTATTGGGCGAACAGTACCCGGCCATTGCTTGTATGGGCGTCCTGTCGTTCCCCCGACATGCTCATTGAGTAAAATATCCCACCAGATGTATGCAGACAAGACAGGCCAACAGCTGCGTGCTGCATTGATTACGCCGGGGCCCGGCCATGATGCACCATCGTTTGTTCAGCTGACTCAATAACGTCGCTCGTATCGCAATGCAATCAATAGGTAACTAACAATAAGGCCTAAATAATTTGATGCGCGCTTGCGAGCGGCTTGGGAAAGCACTGTCGGTATAGCTACGTACTCGGTGCCTGTGCTCAAGCGTGCACCAAGTAATTGAGGTCGTAATACTAGATATCTATTGATTGCGTTGCATTACGGACGACGTTTTCGAGTCGGCTGGACACACGATGGTGCATCATGCCCGGGCGCCAGCAGAATCGACAGTAAAGCGACTCAGTAAATATATCCTAGACAATGGAGCCTAAATTAATTGGTGCGCGCTTGCAAGTGGCTTGGGAAAGCACTGTCGCTAAAGTTGCGTCCGCGCCGCCTGTTCTGAAGCGTGCACCAAATGATTTAGGCCTTAAGTTAGTTACCTATTGATTGCATTGCGAGACGGACGACGTTACCGAGTCAGCTGGACAAACGATGGTGCATCATGCCTGGGCCCCGGCGTGATCAATGCACTACGCAGCTGTTGGCCTGTCTTGTCTGCATACATCTGGTAGGACAATTTACTCAATGAGCATGTCGGGGGAGCGGTAGGACGCCCATATAAGCAATGGCCGGGTACTGTTCGCCCAACACCGGGTCGCCAGAGTCGGCCTGTTCTTCCGGCAAATGTAATCAATTTATACCTAGTATGGCCTCGTCAAGTAGGATTCGATATGTGAGCAAAGGCTGTCGGACCGGGTTCAGACCAGGTTCGCACTGCGTTTCGGACACATACTTCGGACCACGTTCGGGCCAGGTTCGGACTCCCAGCCGTGGAGTGGAAGGCGGTGATGGCCGTGCGCTGCTGCTGCTTCAGCAGGTGCGGCAGTAACCGCAGTAACTTGATGTTAGCGCCAATGAGGTGTCCAGGCCCAGATAGAGCCAGAGGGCCTGCCAGCCCTTGCCCACGGCAGGTAGGGGGCAGGGGGCGCTGCCTCCACCTGCTGCCCGGGTGCCGATGACTGATGAGGAGAGGGCAGCCCGCTAGAGGTGGCGAAGGCAGAGGCCGCCACAGGGTTTTGGAGGCGGCTGCACGAATTCGCAAGCCTAGGGCTACCGCGGAAGGGGTGGCGGGAAGTGGGCGTTGGGCACCCTTTGCTAGCGGTGCAGGCTGGCCGCATCAGGGTACGTCAGCCTGAAGACTAGCGTGGCGGAGCTAGAGACAAGGCGTGCAGCCGTTACTTGTGCGCTCGGACGGTTTGACGCAGCTCGCAACCGCTGGAACAAGCGGGGTGTTTTTGTGTGTGCAGTTAGTGCGGTGCTATCAATGAGTTCTGTTGGGGCAGAGAGCGCGGGGATGCCCTTCTTTGCTTCTAGGGGCCTGGCTTATTTGCGGTTTTGAGAAGTTTTTGGGCTGAGCCCCCCCAGCGAAGCGTTCCAGGGGGGGGGGGCGAAGCCCCCCCAAAACACCAGGGGTGCAAAACACCCCTGTCCGTGCGTGCGTGCGTGCGTGGCTGCGTCGGCAAAAAGTATCATACTGGCACAAACCGCGACTGCCATGTATTACTATTTTATATTGTCTATTGCATGTAAATAGGCGGCAGGGAAAATCCAGGCGGAGCGAGAAGTGCCTTTGCGCGTCCATGGACAATTGACTTTCGCGAGGTCGCGAGGATAGTCACCTACGCCCGCGTTTATAGCTTCTATGAAGCAAACGATATTGACGGCAAGCAACGCAGGGGACTGACGCGCCAATTTGTGGCAACTTGCGGAGCCATGTCTGTCGGCCCTCCTGAAATGCCGAGGAGCCCCGAGGTCGCTCCCACCCCGCGCCTAGCCCGAGGAATGTTGGGCATCGGGGACGTCTGCAGTGCGGTAGAGGTCTACAAAATGCTTGGACTTGGTGGCAAGGGGGCCCTTGACTCGCGTGGATTTGGGCGTGTGGGATTCAGGCACGCGTGCCTTGTGCTGACCGAGTCCTAAGCCCCGAGCTCGCGCATCGTCGGCATGGGCCCAACGCTCATTCCCTTGAAGCAGCCACCCACCCCGTGCCTGTATTGGGGCTCAGCCCGTTTTCCAGCTGTACAAAGCTGACACCCCTTGTCAGCTTGTCCTGACCCGTGTGCGGTGGCTTTTTGCGTTTTCGCCGGCTTGGGAAATAGGTATTAGCTGAACGGTGGTGGGTGGACAGGCGGTGACTCCTGGGGTTGATCAAGGTTTTCTCTTTCTTACTGTGTGTGAGTGCTGTCATATGTGCGGGTGGTGCGAGCGAGCTGCCTTCCTTTTTACGCCTGACTAATGGAGGCAGACGCAGGGGGGGGTAGAAAACAAAGTTTCTTACCCCATGCTCTAAAACGATAGAGCTCAACGAGACAATAACGCATGTGCTTTTAGTTTTTTCAGGGAGTGTCTGGTGAGGAAGTTCTGGGCCCCCAAAGTTGACGGTCGGTCGTCCCCCCCGGGGGTCCGTGGGGTTTCGGGAGCCTGACCTCAGGGATTTCAGGAGGAGCCCCAACATGCCCTAACTCAGTCCTACGGGGCCCAGACGCAGCAGGATATGATGCATATATGCTTTTGGTGCAACGCCTCACACGATTACACGCTGGGAAGGCCTAACTCGACGCCTGGACGTGGACATGTCGGCACATGTCACACACATCGACAAATGCGCATGACACTGGCGGGGGACTTGGGACCCAGAACGGTCTGGTAACACCCAAGCAGGTATCACCGTAGCAATAATACAACAAGTAATGCATTTGGGAGTGAGTACGGGTCCGTTTACGTGGCGGGGGTTGGGCCAGGAATCTCAATGGATGGAATCCCGCTCGTGTCGAAGTTGCGGAACAGGCCCGCAGATGGCATGGCATGATAGAGCGCGCTGAGAGGAGTCGATTGGCACCGTTTTGGTATTAAATGGAGGGGTATAACCCCCTTTTAGAGACGGTTTTGTCCGCGGGGGACTCGGTCGTCCCCCCCAGGGGGCTCCCGGGGGGTTTCGGGGCATGGGGTCTGGCACTTTGTTTCCTACCCCCCCCCCCTGGCAGACGCACTGCGTTCACGGAGATCAAGCGTCGTGTGCGTTTCGACCGCCGTAGGCTTGGTTCGTGTGCGCCGTTCAGGTTGTCGGCGCTCTCGCCAATCCAAAGAGGCTGGTAGGCTGCTGCGGCCGTGTTTCGGGCCCGGGGCAGAAGTCTCCCCACAGCTGTAACATAACTTGCAGGGCTGGCTTATGGCCCGTCGCCCGCCGCTGCTTCATGTGTGTGGGTGCCGCGCATGACCGACCCACACGCACGTGTACGCGTGTCTTGCTTCACAATAAAAGCTTGCTTGCGCAAGAGCCGGTGGAGTGGAAGCCAAGCGGTATCCAGCGAGGAAGGCAGTCAGTCCGATTGCTGCTAGGGCGCTGCGTTGGCCTCCACGATCGCACGCTGCTGGGCTCGTCTGGGGCGGCGAGCGTGTTCGCGTTCATTTTATTCCGCGTGGCGCATTCCGGATAGCGCATTACTCCGTCTAACCCTGCTGACGAGGCGAGGCTGCCTCCGTCCACGCCCCCATCCCGGCCGAGCAGTCACAAGGTGTGCACCACCGACCGGTGTGCTGAGCAGCACGTGCGACCTGCCTACCTGACGTAGCTGTAGCATGCATGCTGGACGGAAGCTCAATACGGTAGGCAGGCTTGACAGCTTCCCTAGAAGCTTTCACACACCATTTGCTTCACATGCCCCGAAGTGTGTATACCACCCTTCTGTTCCACGCTTGCACCCACCTCGCAACCCAACCTACGTCTATGCGAGATAATGGCCTCGGAGCCCCGACTACCACATTTTAGTCGTTCGCCAAGCGCTACTGGCAACGTATGCAGTCATGTATAGATCCGCAAAAAGGCGGCGTTAAAAACGTGCGGTGGGATTTGCCCCGGCCAACGTCCGTAGGGGGCAACACCTCTCAGCTACGCAGCGCGATGGCTCTCCCCAAATATGATGCTCACTTGTCGGATCGGCTTGAGAACGCCAATTGCCTGAGGACGCGTTTTAGTCAAACCCTAATTGTCTGGGTTGGTCGACTGCTTAGGCTAGCGCACCCCTAGGGGGGCGAGCCAACGCCCGGTTTTGCACCCGGGACGGCACGCCCCAAATCGCCGCCTTCCCACCTTCCCACCCAGCCAGTGCCAGTATCTTCCTTCTACCGGTAGAAATTTGCCCCTTTTCGGCCGAAAACGTAGAAGTTTTCAGGTTTTGGTGGGGCGCACGTCTATGGCCGGTAGACGTTTTGGCAAGTTTTGGTGCGGAAAAGAGGGGGGAGGGTAGAAATTTTGGGGGGGCTTGGGGGGCTTGCACACGGGTATGACGCCGGTTCGGGTAGGGGCAGAATCGTGTCCACACGTGTTTCTCTTCATACGCGCACATTTAGGCCCCGCCTTTCAGGAAATAACATACTAACTATATAAGTATCTCAAATTCTGACGGGCAAGTCAATTTGTGGGGGTCGCTGTCACCACATTTCGCGAAGCATGCTTTTGCTGGAGTCCGTCTTTGTGGCCGCGGAATGTTTTTTGCAGCTCCGTATGTATATGTTAGTCGACGGCAATTGCAAGCGGTGTCAACGCCACTGAAATATGCGCGCGAAAGAAGCATGTCAACTGCGACGTCACCGAATTGCCTCAAAACACGTTATATGCAGTCCTTATAACATATAAGCTATACTTAGAAGCTATCGGGACCTTTTGGTGAGGTTGACCTGACGACCGTGCCGGCCCGTGCCGACACGGCAAAACGCACCCCCTGGACGCCAAGCGTGTTAGCAGCCTAAAGGCCGTGTTGATCAAGCACCGCCACGTGATCCGTGGGTGGATGACCCCAAGCCGGCGAAAACGCAATCAGCCACCGCACAGGGGACAGGTCAAACTAAACATGCCTCAAACCACGAACCAGCCAGGCCCCTAGAATGGGCTGGGAGTTGACACGCATGAACTCACTATGCAGAGCTTGTTTGGCCTGCCTAGTTGGTGCCTGCACATATGCTGTGTGTATCATTTCGCAAGTAAAGATAAGCGAACAGCATAACCTGTTCCGAGCCTGCATGTCGCTGATCCCCGGCCCCGTAAACCTACCCACGTAACCCACATGTCGACTGACTTTCTCCCACCCCCGGCGCCGCCACTCCCTGGTGTTGCTCCCCAGTGCAGCCCTGTCACGTGCTGCAAGAAAGCCTTGTAAAGTGCGACCGTTTACGATCAGCGATTCATAGCTTAAGGCCGGCTGACGCGACAGGTGCACCGTAATGTTATTGGGGCTCACCCCGTGTCACAAGGAGCATGTGTATCAAGGCCGATCCTGCTTGATGCGCGACCTTTTTCCTTCCACCATATTTTGCACCCAAATAGACTCTGTAAAGCTGTGCCTACCGCGCACGAGCGCGCTAGAAGTTCCGCGCTCTAGGTTCACCGGTGTGCTTTGGTACTGTCAGACATCTTCAACATGTAGTTAAGCATAAACTCGGTGGAACAAAAGCGCGTGAGGGAGGGTGCAAGGATGGCCGCCCGGAGCGAGGACAGCGAGGGCCTGGTTCGCATTCAGGGCGATTTCAATGCGGTCCCATTATCAAGGAGCATTCGCCAGGAGGTGAGACTGCTCCAAGGACAGGTTGCTGCAACTATTTGCGCGCCATTTTGCACTCTCCGCCTTCGCTGGGCCATTCGCGGGGGATCGTGGGTGTTCAACACGTCAAGCCAAGGGTTATAGAGATATCGATGAGTACCGGGGATTGCGCGCAGGGCCGTGCTGCGCTAACACGTGCTGTGTCAGGCCCGCGGTGGCCCGCTTGCCTCGCGCCGTGACCCTGCCGCTCCGCTGTATCTGCCCTTGCGGATACAGGTGCTCTTCTTTGAGCCCGACATCATGGTCATGGAGCTCATCGATAACAGCATTGACGCCACGCTCCACCGTTCAGGTAGGCGGCAGTTTAGGCAGGAGATGGAACCGATTGGTGCAGCCGGTGGCAGGTGTCTGACTCGCAACTTGCCGCATCAGAGCCGCACATCACCATCGAGGTCAACTTGGTGCCGGAGCCGGGCGGCTCGGAGCTTATCTTCTCGGACAACGGCCGGGGCATGGACCTGAATACGCTGAAGAACTACTTCAGGCTGGCCTGGACCACCAGCCGCATCCCACCGCTACCGCGAGGCAAGTGAGGGCGTCTTGCAAACAGACTGGGCTGGTAGGGCATCTGTGCGTGCGAGTAGACTGGATAATAACTCTGGCTAGCTTAGGGTGCGTGAGTCTGTGTGTGTGGGGGGAGCAGGGCAGCGTGGGGCACACCGACTCGCTCACTGGTCCCTGCTGTGTCGTCTGTCAAAATGCAGATGAGCACCCGGGCGTGCTGCCGCTCCAGCATTTTATCAATCCCAAGCTCAACCGCTACGGCCGCGGCTGCGCTGCCTGCCTGTACTTTGGCAACTACGTCTCCGTAGAGACCTTCCGGGTGAGTGGTGTGATGACAAGGTGATCAGGTCATCATCCTGCGTGAGACCTTCCGCCCATGCTCATGACAGAACACACATGGTTATTCTACCTCCCTTGCGTGCGTGTATGTAAACCAATGCTTCTGCACGCAGGCCAACGTGGGGCATGCGTATCTGTGCAAGGTGGGTCGGTTTTATGTCAATGCTGCACGCTGCCTTTCGCCTGCCGCCTCGCAACTCAGCTCTGCATACGATGCCTTTACAATTGTGCCCATACTGAATGCAGTACGACTATGGAGCTCAGGAGTCCACAACCAACTACGTGAGT
This sequence comes from Chlamydomonas schloesseri, assembly GCA_016834595.1. Taxonomy (NCBI): domain Eukaryota; kingdom Viridiplantae; phylum Chlorophyta; class Chlorophyceae; order Chlamydomonadales; family Chlamydomonadaceae; genus Chlamydomonas; species Chlamydomonas schloesseri. The sequence continues at coordinate 2,732,222 of JAEHOD010000002.1, forward strand.
CCTGACAACCTAACAGCATGCCCGTGTCGTGTAGCAATAGTGAATTTACCTCCCAATCCCTGGCATTTTTACTGCACGTGTGCAGGAGCTGGAGATGTATCAGCGCACGCAGTGGCACATCGCCGATGATGAGGACGGTGAGGTAGCGGGCAAGTTGGACAAGCTGCGGCCTCCCAGTTCGTCCTGGTGCCTTGCGGGCACTGCTGTCATGCTGCTCCTATGTCAGCTTTGCCCTTGCCCCTGCCGTGTGCCCCACGTCCTACCGCAGAGATGGACGGCTGGACTGAGATCAAGATTTCACAGCTGCTGCCGGAGCGGCTGCAGGAGCTGGAGAGCGCGGAGTTCTGGAACGGCCTGGCCAAGAAGGTGAGCCCCAGATCGATGCATGCGGGGAGGGGCATGCTATGCGCGCGTGCAGACTTTGCGCATATGCATAATTCCCTACGAGTCTACGACCCATGCCATGTGCACGCAAACACAATGGGCCCACAATAGCACGTGTTGCCGTGTGCCGTGCCGCCCCGCAGCTGAGCCAGGTGTATGCGTTTTTCATACACGGCTTCCCCGAAGATCTGTGGAACCGCCTGCCGCCGGAGCTTACCGTGGGGCAGCATCGACCCAAAGGCAAGGCATTATCCTGCTAGTCCGTCAAGCAGCCAAGAAAGCATGGGCGCGGTAGCGCACGTGTTTTTGCGTTGAGCTGCTGGTCATGATTATGACGTCATGCAGTCCATCCGTCACGACAGGCGGGCTGGAATGCAACCATGCCCATGTGCTCCTTTGCCAGGGCACGGGCGCATGACTTCTTAGGCGAGCTCGCAATAATGCTGCATCCTCCTGTCTGCCTGCCCCTTACGATGAAGGTGGGCTAGAGATCCAGATCAAGGTGACGGACCACCGGGGGGAGCAGCCGCGTGTGGTGTTCACGGGCGCCCTGTCGCGCGACGCCAGCACAGGGTCGTCGGGCGGTGGGCCGCGGCCGCAGGCGTTCGTGTCGGACCTGCAGGCGGTCCTGCGCGAGTTTGAGGAGCAGGTGTGGTTTGTGTGTGTGTGTGTGTGTGTGTGTGTGTGTGTGTGTCTGTGTGTGTGTGTGTGTGTGTTTGTGTGTGCGTGCGTGCGTGTGTGTCAGGTGGGAGCGTAAATGCATTCCAGTGTGTGGGGGGGGCCCAAGCTCGGGCTGGGTTGGCTGCTCACCCTTTTGCGTGGGGCAGCCATACCACGTTCGGGCTCGAGTGATGGGTGTGTGGCGGGGGCGCATCCTTTGTATTGCTGGTGGTCTATCCAGGTGGTGATGCGAGTGCATTCTGCCGCCCGACCTTCCCGTGCATGCGCAGTGTCGTGCCAATCCTCTGCTTCAGCCCTGCGTGACCATCTCACGGTGAGCCCACCCTGCTGCGTGGCCTGCATGGGACAGTGCGCTTCCTGGTCATCACCATCTTCACCATGTGCATTTGGCGCATGTCGCCCAAAGCTCGAGCACGCTCACGGCTGCGCCTTCTGCCCTTACCCTCCTCAGTCCTCACTAAACATACGCCCGACTCCCCGCCTTGCAGGTACCTGCCGCCCGGCTTGCCGGTGCCAGGCGAGCGGCACGCGCCCTCCAGCTCCGGCGTCGTGTACGCCTCGGGACGGGTGGATGGCGGCGCCGGTCGGGGTGCTCGTCGTTCATACGTGCAGCCGCCGGCAGGCCTGACCACACCGGGGCCGCCGCCCACACTGCCGCGAGGCGGTAGTGGCGCTGCTGTCGCCGCTGGTAACGGCCCACATCATCAGCAACTGCCGCAGGGCTCGGTGGTGGGCTCGGTGGCTGACAGTAGACTGGACCCGGAAGCGGCGGGGGAGGTGACGGTGCTGGTTGGCGATAGCGGCACCGACATCGAGACGCGGCCCAAGGACGCGCCGTGCGACTTCGTCACCATCTGGCTCTACTTCCCCTACTCCCAGGGGTGAGGGGCCGAGCTGAACTAGCTGAACCGAACTGCATATGTATGTTTATGACGTGTGTGGCGGCGGCGCCTTGCAAAGGCTGCCTTGCTTGCCTGTGCGTGGAGCTCATGCCTCTTGTTGTGCTGTGTGCAGGCTGCGTACCAAGCCCAAGCGGGACAACGGCAAGGAGTGAGTGGCCGTCGCAGTGGCTTTCGGTTGGTTGTGTTGCTGGGACACGCGAGCAGTGCACCAGCTGCGTCACCGCCTGCCGCTTCCCACCTCGGTGCGCTCGTGCCCGCCCTTTCCTACTCCCCCTGGTGCATTCCGCCCGCCAGGCTTTTCGTGTTCCCGTTCTGGAGCGGCAAGGACATGGTCAATTCCAAGCTGCACGGCCAGTACCTGGACACGCACAAGGCGGCGGTCAAGATGGCCATGGCCAACCAGGCGGTGCAGGTGCGTGCGCGTGTGCGCAGCAAGGGGGGGGGGGAGCGAGTGAGTGGCTGGCCATAAAAATGAAAGGTAGCTTGCTCATGCCTTGTCTTGAGCCTGAGATTTTTTCTCACTGCTGGCGGCTGCAGGCGCACAAGCACAAGCTGGAGGACACGGGGCGGCTGGTGGCGCTGGTGCTGGTGTCGCCGGACGCACTGGCGCACCAGCACAAGAGCGACTTTGAGGGCCGAGCCTACAGGGTGCGTGAATGGGCTGGCAGGATGGCAGGGGCAGCAGCAGTCCTATTTGAGAATGACACTTGTCTTAGAGCAACCGAGTAACCAGGTGGTTGACACGAATGTAAGGCACGCATGCGTCCGCCCGACCACAGATGTTCTGCGAGGCGGGCCCCGCCGCGGACCCCTACGTGCCCTCCGGCCCCGACCAGCCGCGCCTCTTCACCTACATCTGGCCGGCCGAGCCGGAGCGGCGTAACGGAGCCGGCAATGCCGCGCCCGTGATTGACCTCATCGGCGACACGCCAGTCCCGGCAAAGGCTGCTACCCCGAGCCGCCGAACCAGCACCGCCGCGACGCCGCTGCACCCGCTGTACCAGCTTGCGATGGGCGGGCTCGCGACGGTGTCGGCCGCGGGCGCTGTGGCCGCCAGTGGCCGTGGCGGCGGTGCACGCACGCCGGGGACCGGCCGTGGTCGGGGCCCAGGCGGCGGTGGCGGCGGCTATGGTGGTCGTGATGCGCCCATCCTAGCGGACTACTGCGGCTGGCGCGAGGACAAGGAGCGCGGCTGGGCGGCAGTACAGCTGCTGCAGGCATTCGCCACCTGGAGGCAGCTGGTGCGTGTTTACGCAGGAATGGGAAGCTAGGGAACTGCTAGGGGACATGCCCTCAACGTGACAGGCCGGGCCACATTGCGGATTGCAATTCATGCCACACGCCGCCACTCGTGCCACGGTCTCGCTCCAAACGCATTCTCGTGCTGAAAGGTCCCGGTGTCCTGTCGCAACACCGCGACCACGTACTTATTGCAGGACGAGGACGGGCAGCTGGTGGATTCCACCATGGGCGAGCTGACCAACGATCCCGGCATGGCGCCACCCTGGGGCTTTGACGTGGTGGAGCGCGGCTTCGTGGAGTACAGCCAGAAGTACACCTACGGCCCGGGCTGGGAGCCGCTGCAGGCGGGCGAGATGGTGCGTTGGACGGATGGGCTGGTTGACCAACAGATCAACTTGGGTTGGGTTGCGGGCGGAATGCGCAGTAAGCGCGTTCAGGTACCGAGCCCGGGCTGCGCTGGCCGTGAGCGCTAATGATGTACCAATACCTTAATGCTGTGTGTGTCGGCTGTTTGCCCTGTGCAGGTTGTGGTCGGCGACGCGACAAAGATCCAGCAGCGCCGGGTGTCAGCTGCACCCACAGCGGCGGCCGCCGCCGGCGGGGCTGGCGCTGGGCCGGCGCCAGCCTCCGGGCGCGGTGCCGGTGGCGCAGCCGCCACAGCAGTAGCCGCGGGCAGCGGCGGTGGTGCTCCCGGAGCCCGGAGCGGCGTGCAGCGGCGGCCGGAGTCGGCACGCATCGTGGAGCTGTTCTACATTAAGGGCAGTGACTACGCCCGGGACCTGTTCGCCGTGGCGCGCAAGTGGCGGCCGCGCTGGTCGCCCAAGCCGCGTGAGTACCTGATAGTCCGTGACTTCCTGTGCCGCAATCGTTGATCACAAGCTAGATGGGTGCGGTGGGGGTATTGCTTAGGGACGCAGGGCGGTCACGGCGGTCTGGCAGTGACTTGTGATTGACGCTCATGCTTCCTTCCGCCGCCATCGCCATGCCCTTGGCGCCCATAGCCGCGCTGTCCATCTGCATCATGGAGGTCCAGCCTATCCTGAAGGAGAACAAGGACGGCACGCAGCTTAAGGCCAGGCTGAAAGAGAAGGTGTGGTTGAAGGGGCGTCTGTGTGCCCGACCTTGGCTGCTTGCAACCCTGTTTAGGCACTGGCTTGTTGCACCGTCTTTGGCTGGTTGGCTATCGTCAAGCGCAAGGAGGCCACAGGCGACAAAGAAAAGGGCGTTGATGTCCCAGTGTGTGTGCCGCCTCACCCGCATCATGCCTGGCACCCTCAACGGATGGTAGCCCCCCCCCCTTAAGTTGGTAATTGGAATGAAGTATTCTGCCCACCCACCCCCAACGCCACCAACCCGCACAAGCCTGAACGCACGTGCCTGAATCGGTGAAGCGCGGCATTTTGACTCGTCAATAAGGAATGATTCAGGCAGGAATGCAGAAAGGTATGCGCTCGTTCCGTCGCCCATCCGTCCGTGGCGTGCCCAATCGGTGCCCCAACCCGTCGCCCCCTTCCGTCATCGTCACTTCATCCTACCTTAAACCGTGCCCTACCCATGAATTACATGACCCCACACATATAATACACGCAATGCAGGAGGCCCTGGCCGCCAAGTGGGAGGATACGCTGCCGTCCCGGGTGGTGGCCGTGCAAGAGACGCAGGTGTGTACAGCCAGACCTCGCAAGTGTGCGTTTTCGTTTTGCCCGTTTGTCGTAGCGACTGCGCAGCTTCGCAGCCTGGCCCCTGACTGACATATGCGCATCCCCCGCGTAGGAGGGCTCACGTATCAAGCTGCCCGCCGTGGAGCTGGAGACCAACCACGCCTTCGACTCCCTCACACTGGCGCTGGCGAAACCGCAGCCGGCCGCCCCGGCCTCGGCGGATGGGGCCCAGGGCAAGAAGATCAAGCTCGGCCGCCCGCCGGGCGGCGGCAAGGCCGCAGCAGCTGCGGCGGCTTCAGGGGCGGCGGCTTCGGGTGGTGGTGCCGGCGGCGGTGGTGGCGGGGATGAAGACCTGCTGCTGGACGCCTCAAAGCTGATGTACTTCAGCACCATGGATAACGCCTACAGACCTGTTGTGAAGTTGGTGATCGAGTGAGTTCTCTAGGTAAAGCGTGCCTTGCGGGCAGTAATGCGCTTTCCTCGATGCGGGAGCGGTGATGTTAGGGCAGTGATGGAACATGGCACACCGTTCGTCCGCATCTGTCTGATGTGGTCCGTGTCTTCCCGTGCGCAGGCGGGAGGCTCCGGCGGGCGGCGGCAGCGGCGATGCGGGAGGCACTGGCGTGTGGGACGAGGTGTTCAGCCGGGAGCAGGAGGAGCCGGACAAGGGCAGGTGGGAGCGCGTGCGTGCGTGGATAGTGAGTGTGTTACGAGGACTATTGTGCATGAGTCAGCACCAAACCAGAAGTAAGCATCGATGCTCCGGGCGCCTTAAGTTTCGACGCCGCCGCTGGCCGCCATGTATGGCTGCAGGTGGAAGTTTTCGGGCTTCAAGAAGTACATTAAGGACCCCGGGCGCTACCGCTTGCGCGTGCTGGTCAGCGAGGGCGTCGTGGCCGAGGACGCCCCCGCCGCCACCGCTGGCGGCGCCGCGGCCGCCGCCCGGGACCCGTCCCGGCCGCCTGCGCACCCCAACGTGAACGCGCTGCTGCTGCTGGACCGCTCCTGCGACCCCGCCAATCTGTACGGCGACTACTTCACAGCGCTGGAGCACCGCTTCGTGGTGCGTGCGCAAGGCACTGCTAGCCTGCTAGCTTGTGCCCAGGGGACAAGGACTGCGGCCTGCTTGTTCTCCTAGTGGGGGCTAACCTGCTCCTGCCGCGCCCTCTTCGACCTCAGCCGCGCCCTGACTCTGCCGCCTTGACATGCCGCCAACGCCTTGTAATCACGCGCAGGTGAGCGCGGGCCTGCCTGGCGCTCTGACGGCCTTCTTCGCGTCATCGCCCGAGCTGGAGCAGGCGCTGGCCGCCGGCGAGACCATCACCAGCAGCATGACCAGAGAGGCGGCGCTGCAGCGGCCGCCCGTGGTGCGGCTGGGCGAGCCGGTGCCGGTGCTGGCGGTGCAGCTGCAGGACCGCAAGGGGGCCAAGGTGGGTGTCTGCATGGATTGGGGTGTGGGGGCGGTGTCGATTGGGGACATGCGCTGCATGCGGTATTTGCATCAGTCCGAAGATAGCCTGGAACACGGCAGCCTTGGCAGGGGTTCGTCCCAAGCTGATTCAGGATGCGTGTAATACCGCGCAGATGGCCTTCAGCACGGACCTGATGGCAAAGCTGCGGCTGCCTTGGGACCCCGCCACGCCACCCTCGGCCGCTAGCGGCGCTGGCGACGGCGCCGCAGCCAGCCCCGGCGGCGCGCCCGCGCGTCGGCCACACCCTCTCAAGATCACCGCGGCGGTGGTGGGCGGCGATCCGCTGACCTTGCCGCTGCAGCTGCGGCCTCCTGGCAGCGGCGGCGGCAGCAACAGCAGCAGGGCCCAGGAGAACCAGCAGCAGCAGGGCCAGCAGGGTGCAGGCCCCAGCCAGCCCCGTGCGGCTGCGGCAGCAGGCGCGGTCGCGGCCGCGCCTGGTAGTGGTGGCAGCGCCATCCGCTTCTCCGAGGACCGCATGACAATGTTCGTGAGTGGACTGTGCTTCACGCCGGTCGAGCTCCAGCAAAACGTGGCGGGGCCGGATGGGCGGCTGCAGAAGGTGGGCGCGAGCGTGGATGTGAGAGGTGGAGGAGAGCAGGCAAAGCAGTTGTGTGAGGTGAAAACGCCTCAAAGTGTGACTGAACGCTGGCAGGTCGTGCGCTGACCTCTTGCGCGTGCAGGGCGTGACCGTGTCGGAGATCAAGGCCCGGCTCAACATCTCACTCAAGGTGCGGACCACGGCTGCGGCTTCGAACCCCGCAAGCGCCAAACAGCCATCCGCCGGCGCTACTGGAGCTGGGGCTGGCGGGTCGTCCTCTCCGGGTACGGCGGCCGTCGCGCTCACGGTGCGACTGCCCGACAACGCCCCCGGCACCGAGGTGCGGCTGGTCAGCGGGCCGCCTGCGGGGCTGGAGCCGGAGGAGGCGCTGCTGCTGGCGCACGACTCGCTGGAGAACGCCATCAAGGTACGTCGCTGTTGCCCAAGCTGGGTTTGGGCTTTCGAATATCAAAGTCGTTTTTGTGCGTGCTGGACAACCATGGGCGTCGTTGTGTGTCTTCGTCCCGCAGCTATCCAAGGGCACGCACCCGGCAAAGGATCTGGCGCTGCGGCTGCTGGACGCGCACGGCAACCCCTACTTCCTGCAGGCCGGTGGCCCGCGGGCGGCGCTGCCTCGCGTGCAACTGGCATGCTGCCGCGTGGGGCCGGGCGGCGCGGAGGGACCCTCGCCGGTGGGTGGGTGTCGGCGCCTGCGCAGGGCTTGCTCACAGCCGTTGGCCGGTTGCTCTTCGGAGGAAAGGTGTTCGTATACAGTTCCTTGTTGCGGTCTGCTTTGTGGTCTGCTTCGCAACTCATGTCATGGAACCCCTTGCTCACACAGGTGATGGTGCGCAAGCCGGGCGTGGCTGCAGGGAGCACAACCTCGCGCGGCGCCAAGAGCGAGTTCACAGAGCTAGCGGGTGAGGAGGGCTGCTGACGAGGAGTTGGACCGAAGGCGGTTCCAGCCGCGTAACCTGCTCAACCTGCTTCACTTGAATCTTAGCAAGGCCGCTCGAGGCAGTTTCCAACGACACTCGATGCCATGAGATGTAGTCACGATTGCTGCCTGCGTCTCTCCCCTGCTGAAGAGTACGAATTCGACATCAGCGGCAACCTGCTCACACTACGCGGCTCCGACCTGCGTGCTGTGGGCCTGCCGGGCGACGTGGGCCGCCTCACCATCACCCTGATGGACCAGGGCGCGCCGCCGCTGCCCGCCGGGCAGAGCGCCGCGGCTCTGGCGGCGGCTGCCCGGCGGGCAGCGGCGGCGGCAGACGCGGCCGCGCAGAAGGCGGGCTGCACATCGCTGGAGCTTCTGGCACGGCGGAAGGCACCGGGCGGCGTGCGCAGCTTCTCCGTGTATGTCCACATCCCGGAGGTGGGGCAAGCGCCGTGTACGAGGTCACTATCTGGGCATGGAGCGGGACAGACGAAAGCAGTGCGATGCCAAACATCGCACGACAAGGCTCACGTGTCGGTGCCTTGTGCCGGCCTGCCCGCCTCTGTTGTGGCTCCACCTGCAGGTTGTGCTCGGCGTGGAGGTGGCGGAGGACGAGGAGGGAGCCGAACAGGATGCGGACGCTGACGTCGAAGCGGACGCAGCCGCTGGCGAGGCGGGGCCAAGCTCAAATGGGGTGGAGGCCCCAGCGGCGGTTGGCAGCAAACGCAAGGCCACGCCCACGCCCAGCTCTGCCGCCACCGGCGGCCCGGCGCGCAAGGCCGCCCGGAAGGGCACGGCCTCCTCCCGCAGCAGCGCCAGCGGCAGCAGGCCGCAGGAGCTGGGCCGCAGCGCCGGGCGGCGGCGCGCGAACGCGCACGTGCACGAGTACACGCTGGACGGCACCGACACGGCTCGGAGCGCGCTCAGAGAGCTCCTGCGCAAAGTGCTCAAGCTGCAGCGGCTGGACGCGCTGACACCCCTGAGCTGGGAGCAGCTGCAGCTTCCGGCGCCCGGGGGCGACGACGACGACGATGACGAGTGCACGCAGAAGTCCCTTTTGGACGAGGCCTTTGAGGTGGGTAGGGTAGGTGCTGCTGCTGCTGCTGCTGTTGCTGCACAGTCCAGGTTTCCAGACGCATCAGACCTGAAGCCCGCGCAACATGCAGTTTCATGCGCCCAGCTCCCCTCCTCTCAAACCTAACATACATGGAAAACCCCTGCCGATTTCACAGCGGCGCTTGCGCTACACATGCGCCGGCCCCCAAGAGGTGTGGCTCCGGCCCAGCGGTACGCTGCTGCTTACGCGCGATGCCGTGCTGGCAGCCATGAACGTGGCACTGTCACCGCCGCCGCTGCCCTCGGCCGCCGCCATGGCGGCGGCGACGCTTCCGTCTGCCGGGCCACGCGTGGCGGGCGGCGGCGTGACGTATGAGCAGGTGTTCGTGCTGCGGCCGGGCCAACTGGAGCTTGGCGGGCTGCGGCTGTCGCTCTCAGACGCGGAGGACGACGTCGTGAATGAGCTGTTGTCCGTGAGCGTGCGGGTGAGATAGATTGTCGGAATGGGGAAGCCGCTTGTGTTCTATCCGAACGTGCCTATTCTGATTGCCGGATGTAGGACTTACCGGCTCCCGCCATTGCTTGACATAGCCAGCCCGGTCGTCCCCACGGCAGGTGTTCATAGGCAACCGCGACGCATTCAAGGGCGGCGCCGTGCCTCTGACCGTCAAGTCCGGCCGTGTGGATCTGATGGACCTGGCCTTCGAACCCGGGGACTTTGCCGGCCCCTACCGGACCGCTGCTGTGCACGTGTGCGACGCCGACTCCGTGTCCGCCGTGCTGCGTGGGAGCAGCGTGAAGGGCAACGCCAGGGCGGCGGCGGCAGCAGCCGTCAGCAAAGCCTACCGCTACGGCACCTTCTACGTCCGGCAGGTGTGCCACATGTCTGTGTCGTTTCGACAACCGCGCTCCTAGCAGCAAACCTATCTTCCTCGACTTACCGTCTCGGTCATGCAATGAAACTCTCCATAACGCAACCGGCGCTGCAGGAGCCGCATCCATGGGAGCTGCGCCTGGCGCCCATTGACTGCCCCATCCTCACGAACCACCGAGCCGAGCTGCTGCAGTCACCGCCAGCAGCCGGCACGTCGTCGCAGAGCTCCATGCCGGCGCCAGTGGAAGGGACCCTGCGGCTGCCGGCATCGACGCCAGCGGGAGCCGCTGGCGCGGCCGCATCTGCGGAGGAGGAGCGGCAACCACAGCTGTTGGAGCTGGTGTGCGGCAGTGGCACCGCTGCTGCGGCGAGGCAGCGGCAAGGCGGCAGCAGCCAGCCGGAGCGAAAGCATGACGCGGCGGTACTGCTTGCTAGCGGCTTAAGCCTGGCCAGGCAGCGCGTTTCAATCAGGGCGGGTGAGCGCATCAGGCCAGGCTCCTTTTCAATAATGATCCACTGCGCTCCCAATACCCAGACTTACCGTCAATGTTGTAGGACAAGGTCACCTGATATGTGCCCCGTGCCTCCGTTTCGACATTATTCGCAGGCGACGCGCTGCAGGTGCCGCTGGTGGTGGTGGACCAGCACGGCATGCCACTGCGTGTCAGCCCCGAGCTCGCAGCGCAGCTGGAGGCACACACGCGGGCGGAGCTGGTGCCACGCGCCGAGGCTGCAGCGTCTGCAAATGCCCAGGCCGCCGGATCCGCGCCGGCGGGGGCCATCCCCTGCCACGTGCACTGGTCCTGGGGTTGCGCAGTCGAGGCTCAGGAGGAGCAGGCGCAGGAGCAGCAGGATGCTGCAGGAGACCAGGCGCAGCAGCAGGAGCAGCGACAAGAAGCGGAGGGTGGGCCACGGCGCAGCAGCCGCAGTGCCGCGTCCACCAGCCGTTCGCAGCCCCAGGCGCAGCAGCAGGCACCTCAGCAACAGCCGAAGCCTCTCCCGCCCCTGCCTCACTTCACGGCCCAGGTGCGATACCGGCTATTGATGCGCAGACTGCCGCTCCTTGGTAATGCCTCTCAGGAGTAATTCCTTGAGTCGGGACTTCTGATCCCTTCATCCGTCGCCACCCCACCTCATCGCCCATTGTATGTGCAGGTGCACCTGCCCCAGGTGCAGGGCGCACACGCCCTGCGCCTAGAGTTTGACGCTGCGGCTGCAGCTGCGGCTGCTGGGGTAGCCGGGGCCGGAGCCGGACCCAGTACAGCCCCAGCCCGACCAGCCCCTGAACCTGCTAGTGGCAGTACTGCCACCATGCGGCCCGCGACCCTGGTGTTTGCGCTGGACGTGACGCATGGCAAGCTGGCGCCGGCCGGCTACCGCCTTGGCCTGTCGGCGCCGGACGGGGTGCAGCCAGAGGCGCTGGAGGCCCACCCAGCCGGCCGCTCCGAGTCGGACATGGCGCTGCTGCCGGCGCCGGAGTGCGACCGCATCTTCAGGGTAGGCATCTAGGCCAACCTCACGGTACCCATGCGCTCGTGCAGCCCTCTTATCTTCAACCCGCCGCTCATCACGTGTGCGCAGGTGGAGGTGGCGGAGCAGACCGACCTGGTGCTGTCAGTGCAGCTACAGGTGCGTGTGCATGCGCAACTCTTGCGTCGCCTTGCCTACAAGCGTGTGCCTTCAGTATATGCATTACGGTAATGTGCGCACCGCGACCCAGGCTTACTGCGTTCTTCTCCCTTCGCCCTGGGCCCCGGTTCATCCATCCCACAGGACGCCCAGGGCTGCCTGGTTGCGGAGGACGGCGGCTTCACGCTTCAGCACGTGCATGCTGGGCAGCTGCAGGAGGCACCTCTGACCGTACGCGGCGGCGTGCTCACGCTGCAGCTGCCGGTGGGGGCCGGCCCGATGTGGCTCAGCCCGCCCGTAGCAACGCCGGACGAAGCCGCAGGTGGCGAGGGAGGAGGCGGCCCGGCGACGGTCGGGCGTCTGCTGGTGCTGCGCCCAACCAGCGACAACTTCAAGCACGCGCAGCCGCTGTGTATCTACCTGCACGTGCGGGCTGGCAGGTCGGTACGCCTGCTGGTGACAGCGGTTGCCACGTACATACCACGTCCGATTAAAGCGCCACCTTCCCTAGGATTGACTGAATGTCAGACTGACGGCTGACTGGCTCGCCCATTATGTGGTGCATTGCGCTTCCATTCACCCAGGTACCCTGTGGAGCCGCTGCGGCTGCTTTCGGTGGGCGGCCGCAGCGGTGGCGACCTGCTGCAGCTGCGCCTCGCGCTCAGCAACTCCGACCCACCGCCTCTGGATGCAGACGCGAATGCGCCCAATGCTGACGCCGACGAAGCGGCATTGGTGCCCGCGGCCGGGGCCTGGCCGGGACTGCCCGGCTTCAAGCTGCAGGTGCTGTCCGCAGACGGCGTGAAGTTCGAGGCCGAGGAGCTGAAGGACCTGAAGCTGCACTGGGAGCGACAGGTGGGTGCGCGCATGCGGTAGGAAACGACAAGTTAGGCCTTGGGCACCTGCTGCTGAGCAAGGCACGTGTGTTCACAGAGTAAGCCTTCCAACTTCGCAATGCTGATTGAGCAATTTCCGTCATGCAGGCGGATGGCGTCAGCGAGCGATGGGAAGAGGTCGAGGATGCACCAAGTGCAGAGCTAATGCCGCGCCCGTCCGGCGTTTTTGCGGCGCGGCGGGGCGGGGTGCCGCTGCCGACACGTGCCGGGCACTGGCGACTGATGGCCGTGTACAGAGGTAAGCGGAGTAGTACCGGTACGGAACATGTGTGTGTGTGTGTGTGTGTGTGCTATCGTTTGGGAGCCGGCATTGAACTACTGCACCTTGCCGCTGTTTCTTAATTGGCGTGCAGATGAACGCGTGCTGTCGCCGACACGGCAGCTCCAGCCGGTGCAGGTGCTGCAGGTGCACGTGGCGCCCGCCCCGCCGACGGCCATCCAGCTCAGCCCGCAGAGCGAGGCCGCCCTGGGGTCCGGGGCGGGGCGGCAGCAGTGCCGGCTGCTGTCGTGGGCGGAGCTGCAGCAGGGCGCACCTGTGCTGCCAGCGATGTCGGGCTGCCTGGTGGACAGGTGCGTGCATGTTTGTCAAGCACGCCCACGGAGAGCAACGGAAGACTTGTTGCTGTGAACCGCTGCGCGCTCCGCAGCTTTATTTGTGCTTGAAGTCTGAACCGCAACGTGATGTCTGCAGGTGGGGGAACCACAGCGTGCCGCCGCCGTGCAGCCAGCCCGGCGCGTTTGCGCCCACGCTGCGTCGCATACTGCTGATTGCCTACGAGCGGCCGGCCGATAGTGCCGCAGGCGGCAGCGTCCCGGCCGAGGTGCCCATGTACCACGTGGCCGCGTGCGAGGTGTGCGGCCAGGAAGGCACCTTCCAGCTGCCGGCCGTGTCGCTGGCGGGCCAGCCGCTGCGCATGGGCTGGGACTACGAGCTGTACCTGCAGCTGGCGGACGAGCAGGTGGGAGCGGGCGGGCGGGCGGGCGGGCGGGTGGCAGTGTGATGAGGGACGTCGCAAACGCGTCATGACCTAGCCTGCCATGAAATGGGCCCCGCGCCCATGGCCTCTCACGCAATGCCTGCCGTGCTGCAGGAACCTGATCGGCCCGGTGAGGTGTGCGAGCTGGTGCGCACGCTTTACGTGTGCAGCGTGGCCGACAGCGCGCAGCTGTACGAGGACGTCGCGCGGCTGGAGGCGGAGGTGAGGACCTGCTGTTAGGTCACCCAGCGGGCGCCTGGCTGGGAGCAAGCGCGAGCTTAAGGGCTGTCCTGTAAGGTTGCATTCCCGTGCTGCTCACGTGCTGCCGCCGCGGTCTCGTGCAACTGACGCCTCTGCAGATTTCAAGCGCCCAGGCGGAGGTTGCCGCGTGCAGCGCGAACCTGAGGGGCGCGGAGTACGCGACTGGTGGCGCGGCGCAGGACCTGGCGGAGCAGCGACATCGCCTGGCTGCGGCGCTCGGCCGCCCTCTCCCGCCGCCTGAACAGCTGGAGGCGGAGGTTGAGGCGGCGGACGCGGAGGCGGCGAGTGTGGCGGCAGCGGCAGGCGCCGGAGCCGGCAACGGCCAACCGCCGCCGGCGCAGCAGCAGCCCCTTAGGCGACTCGTGGCGCACGAGCAGGCGGTGGCGGCCGCTGTCAGTCACCTGGCCGAGCAAGAGGCGGAGCTGGGGAGGTTCTTTGAGCCGGGCACGCTCGTGCGGTACCAGTCGCAGCAGCGGTACCCTCATCCACAGCAGCAGCAGCAGCCCCAGTCGCTGTGCCTGTCGCCGGTCCTGTCACGGGTCGGCCCCAACGGGGCCGTGGACGAGGCGGCGACCCGGCAGTACCAGCGCGTGCGCTGCATCGCGGACGCCACCTTCGGCGTGCCGGGGGCGCTGGGGCCGCTCGTGATGCTGGGGGCGGCGGAGCGGTCGGACGTGTCGGACGCGCTGGCCTACCTTAGCCGGGGCAGCTTGGTGAGGTCCGGGCTGGGCCGGCGGCGCTTGGGGCGTTGGCACGTGCAAGCAAGGGAGGGCGGTGCCCTGGCCCTGTTACTCGTTATGCACATAACAAGGTATAACAAGGTATGGCGCACCGCATCTTTCGCCTCTCATTCGTATGCAGGACAAGCTGTACGTGGTCGGGCGGAGCGCCCTGGACACTGTCAAATCGCAACTGCGGGAGCTGGTGGGTGCATGCACATCCCGTACGATTCCCTGCCCGGATGCGCCCCTGCCTCACGTGCCGCCTTTGCAGCACCCGTCCCAACCGAGTACGCCGGCGCCACGATGGCGATGGCCATGGACATTTCTTGTCTCTCATTCACGCCCTACCACGCCCTTTCCCGTGCCACCTGCCGTACTCGCGTCATCACAGGGCGCGGGCTCGGCGCTGGACTTGTGCAACGGCTCCCTGGAGCGCTTCTACGAGCTGGACCCAGGCGCTGTTGACATGAGCCACCCCCAGGTGATTGCTGACGGACGACATGTCATGGCTTTTTGTGAGCGTGGTCAGCGGCCCTGACGTGCACTCTTGGGCCTTGGCGGCTGCACAAAGCCCCGTTTACCAGCTTGTGGTAGCTGCAGGGTTGGTTGATTGTTTTAGGGCTGACGCTGCGGCGTGTCCCCGTCTTATTTGCAGATGCCGCTTTTCAAGCGCGAGATGCGGGACAGATACCGGGTACGTCTGCAAGCTGAGTACAAGTGCGGATTGTGATGTTTCGGCCGCGGGCTCACAGCGGCGTCGCCCTGACCCTTGATGGCCCGCTGCGCTTGATGCCCGCGCAGGATGTGCTGAACTTCGATGTGCCCAGGTCCGCTCTTGAGGGCCGCAGCCGGCCGCAGGTGAGCAGCGGGAGCCGCCGGGGGCTTCACGGCAACAATCCGGCATACTGACCGCGATCCATGTGCTTCAACCCCATTCCCCTTGCAAGCGTAATTCGTATCGCACTTGCCATGTTTCTGGGTCACACTGCTGTACCTTGAGAGTGCAGTTTACTGGCCCGACGCCCACCACCACCACCCGCCAGGACGCGCGCGAGCCCGACGACCACGGCTTCATCGGGTTCGCCGTCAACCTCGTCCACCTGCCGCCGCACCTGGCGGACGTGCGGGTGCCCACCTCCCGCGGCCAGGTGCGCGGGTGGGCACCGGCGAATGCCGTCGGCGCTGTGGGTGCTATGCGATACTGCGACTCCCCAGCTGTGTCCCAGCCCCCAAGCCAGTTGCGTCCGTAGCCGCACATCACTGCCCGTCAGGAATGGCGAGACTATCCGCCTGACACCCACCTACCAATCGCCCGCACCGCACGTCTGCCCCACGCACATGCAGGCGACGCTGCGGCAGACGCTGCTTAACCGGGTGTTCGGCCATGCCATGGTGTTTGACACGGAGGCCAACGTCACTGCTTTCCAGCGGCGCTGCAGCGAGCGCGGCCTTCGCATTGAGACGCCGGTGATCGCGGTGGACGGCCGCGGCGGCCTTAACCTCGGCGGAATCGGGTGCGTGTGGCGCTCTGCAATGCGGGGTGGGGCGGGGCATGTCGTGGTGCGATGCGCGGCGGCCGTGCCGATCCCGCATGAAGCGACCCTCGACATGGGCTGTTGTCTGCGCAGGGAGGAGCAGTTCGGGCGCCGTACAAGGATGAGTATCGGCTACAGCGGCCTGCCGCCCGAGCTGGTGACGCCGCTGGCCCTGGCACCGGCAGCTGCAGGGCAGCCGCAGCAACACCTGC
The DNA here is from genome assembly GCA_016834595.1 of Chlamydomonas schloesseri. Taxonomy (NCBI): domain Eukaryota; kingdom Viridiplantae; phylum Chlorophyta; class Chlorophyceae; order Chlamydomonadales; family Chlamydomonadaceae; genus Chlamydomonas; species Chlamydomonas schloesseri. The sequence continues at coordinate 2,748,204 of JAEHOD010000002.1, forward strand.
GCGGGGGTGCACTGGACCTGCGGCTGCGCACGGAGCAGGTGAGATGCCGGACAAGGGACTTGCACGGCACTGCATCCATTCCTGCATCGATGTTGCCTTCCCCTGCCTTATCCCGGATGTACAGGTGCGCACCGCGATGATGGGCAACCGGCGCGCGCAGCTGCAGGCTTTGGCAACCGAGGTCAGCGACGCGCTGCAGCGGCTGCGCGTGCGGCGGGGCATGGAGGCGGCTCGGCGCCAGGAACTGGCCGCGCTGCAGCTTGAGGCGCAGCCGCGCCTGGAGGCCCTGCAGCAGGAGCTGGCGGCGGCGCAGGCGGAGCTGGAGCGCGTGCGGCAGCGCGAGCGGCAGCAGCAGCCGCAAGCGGGTGCGGGTGGAGGCGCGGGAGGGACTGGGCCGCTGGAGCGGCGAAGGAGCGGGGGCGACGAGAGCAACGGAAACGGGGCGGGTGGCGGAGCCGGAGGACAGGGCAGGGACCAGGTGCGCTACGGCCGCCGCCCCACCGCACGGCAGCCGAGGCTGGAGCACGCCCAGCAAGGGGCTGCAGGCGGCGGCGCCAGAAAGAGGGCCGCCGTGGAGCTGGGTGGAAAAAGCGTGAAGCGGCCGCGGTAGAGAGCCGACCGTCTGATGGTGATAGGGCAGGGGATTGTTGTACATACCGGCATGATCGGCAGAGTGGCACATGGCCACGATTCTGAAGTGCAGCAGGAGGGGCGCAAGTAAGGCTCAGAGCTTGTACGTTCATCGATAGTATACCTCATTTGGTCGGTTATTGATTGTCGGTGACACGCAGGGGCAGGAGTCAGGCTAGGCAGTAGTCACCATTTGCAGGGTAGAGCAAGTCAGAGCAAGTCAGAACCGGCAACGTTTGCCTTCAAGGCTTCTGTGCAGAAGGGCAGGTTGAGTCAGACGCAGGTGTAGGCAGCGCCGGGCAGGCAGCAATACAACGATTCGGAGGGCACCTCCAAATTCTAATGCTGCCAAGGTTTATGGATGACTTCGTTGTGTTGATGTCATGTGTTGGAACTTGTAGGTGCTTATGGTTGTGGGCACGCCTCCGAGTTTGGGTGTGTGGGCGAGAAGGACCGAGACAAGCAGCGGCCCAAAGCTTGCCGATGTGGCCCGGGGCCGTTGACAGGTGTCCGGGTCACGGAGCTTTCGCAAGACGTAACTCGAGGATCCCTACCGCGTCGCAATCTTGCAACGCGACTTGCGAAGTGCTAATTTCACAAGCAGGGATTGACACGCGGTGACGGCCAAGGTGCGGCTGCAGCGGCATTGAGCAGCGACGAGCTGAAGCTTGCTCCAAGCAGCTCCAAGATGGCTCCAAACAGCAGAGTCTCGCGAATCATGAGCAGCGCAGCAGCAGCCGGGTCCGCGCTGCTTCTGGCGCTGGCGATCGTGAGCGCTCAGCACCCGGCAGCCTCGCCCGCGCCGCGCACTCCCTCTTTTACGCTTACGCGCCGTGCCGCGAACGACACTGCCTCCTCAAACGCTACCGACGCAGCGCTGGCAAGCGCAGCTGCGTTGCGCGCGGCCGCGCTGCCGCCGCCTGCGGCAGCCGCCGCCGGCGGGTCGAACACGAGCGCTGCCTGCCCGCCCGCCAACTTCAGCGGCGTACCCGACCTGGACGTGCTAGCCTACATCGCGGCGCCGTGGTTTGTGCAGAAACAAGTGCGTAAGGGGGCCGGGGTGCTGAGTGGCGACTCATGCAGTCATGCTAGCTGCCTGCACGCCCTATTTAACATGCAGCTCCAGGGAAGGGCCTCCCCTGAGCAGCAAGGCGTGTGTTCTCACGTCAGCTTCCGGCGTTTTACCCTGGACGCGGCAACCGCCTTGCGGTGTGTGCTGCCTGCATCCCGCCCGCACCATGCACCCCCGGCATGCAGCTGCCTCTGGACTACCAGCCTCCGGACGAGCTGTTCTGCGTCAAGGCCGAGTACCAGCTGCGCAACCCCGCCAACGTGTCGGTGCGTGCGCTCGGGTGTGCGCTTACATGCGCGTGCATGCGTGCGGGCATGCGGGCGGGCGTGCGGGTACACGTACACATTACACAGGGGACGACACAGAAACCGCATGCCCAAGCCGCCAGCACCCTGCGCGCGTTGGCGCAGTCGCCCATTGCACGTGAATGTCCCCCATTTGGCGCCATTGCCCTCATCAGGAAGGGCTGGTGGTGAACAACTACGCCAACCGCGGCGGCGTGAACGGCCCCCATCAGGGCAGCTCCAAGTACGACAGGTGCGGATGTAGTCTACAATGTGCGGCGATGCGTGACGGCACAGCGCCGGCGTTGTACTGTCATGGCAATTCAAGGGCTCCTGAGCACCGCAACGTCATCTCGTCACCCACGTCTGGTGCCTTGGGCCCATGTGCAAACGCAGGAGCGCCAACGCCTCCCGCCTGATTGCCCTGCCGGATGACACACCCGACGCTAGCGACGGCAAGCTTTTGGTTGGGCCAGAGGCTCTGCTCGCCGTCACCCTGCCGGCTGGAGGAAGCGGCGGCCCGTTTGGTGGCGGTGCGCCGGCGGGCCGCAAAAGCAACAGCGCAGCCGCCGTGCCGCTGTGGCGCGCCGCGTTCGGGCCGTACTGGGTGGTGGCTGTGGGTGAGTTGCAGTGCCATGGCAAATAGTTGTGCACCTGCCTGCGCCGCACCTTAACTCCGAACATGCGCGCCTTGGTGCTCATGTGCACCTCACCGCTTGCTTGCGTAATTGCTTCCAGGCCCGTCTCAGAACGCCACGCTCAAGTACGACTGGGCAATCATCAGCGGCGGCGCCCCCGCCTACCCCGGCCTGCCTGACCTCGACACCGGCAAGCCCCTGTGTACGACCATGCCGCCCGGAGGCCTCCCCGCCAACGCGACCTCGCTGCTGTACCCCGCAGCTGGGGCGAACGCCACAGCGGCGGCTGGCAGCATGCGACAGCGGCGCGAGGCGGTGGCGGCGCTGGGCAGGGCAGCCGCCCAGCCGCCTGGGCGCAGCTTCGACGTCGGTGGTGAGTGTCTGATTGATCATTAATGGACGATCACCATGAATGCACCGATCGGGGATGAATGGCAACATAAGAGTCCAGCCATTCCTCTGAATGCTCATGGCCGCGCTTGTGTGCAGGCCTGTGGTTCTTCTCTCGTAATCCGGTGGACCCCAACGCGACCGCCACTATGGAGAAGACTGCGCGGAGTGAGTTGGGGTGGATGGTGGGAGCATGGGGCTACTGCAGGGTTCCGAACTTTTAAGGGACGCGCTAGGTGTGCTCTGGAAGGGCACTGGTGTGGCTTTCCAGCAACCGCCCGGGCATGTGATCAGCTGCCCTCGCTGGCTGCGCAGGTCTGGGCCTGGACACCTCCCGCCTGCTGGTGGTGCCCCAACAGGGCTGCACCTACTCCACCTCAACTTAGGGCAGAGGGGGCGCGATCATGATTGATGGTGCACATCAACGCGCACTGCACATCAGTTTGCCAGGGAAGTAAGCGGCCATGTGGCGGCCATGTGGCGGCCGGCATTTTCGCCGGGCTTTGTTATTGTGGCTCGTTGAGTGGCTAGCTTTATCTGGATTCTGTGGTGGTGTGCTTGCGCTTGACAGCTGGATGCAACTAGATGTATGGCGGGCGGTGCCTGTACAAACCGACCCCAGCTTTGTCTGGGATGAGGCGTTTCGGAACTTCGGCCTCAGACTACGTACACGTGGTGTGGCCTCAGCCTACTTTTTCCCGCATGGGAGGACCACCTTTCTTGTCGCCGGACTTTCAAAGGGAGTGTTGTCACTTGAGAAATGATCGTCAAGCATGCAGGGGTACTGTGGTCCATTTGCATGCCACCGTGAGTGTGGGAGCCATGGTGGTATGCAGGGGTGGTGTCAAGGGTGGTGCGGCGTGGCGGGGGCGTGCCGCCCTGACGCCCGAGAGGCCTCCCCCTGCATGCCCCCCTGGCCTGCTCGCACTCTTTATTTATGCGCTAGGGGGCTCAGCCCAAAAAATTGTTGAGGATATTGGATCTTTTGCCGCCAACCGTCCCGTGTTCAAGCGGCCCCACGCTGTGCATGCGACGACATCGGAGTGAAGAGCAAGGTCATTCCTATCATGAAGCTGTGTAATCCATACTACTATTGCCCCAGCATCATTGACAGCTTGATTGACAGCGCGCAGCGTGTCTCGCAGCGAAAGTTTCTTTGACACGCCAGATTGTCGCACTACGTCTAAGGCATTCATTTAATAGGATGGCAGCACCTGCTAATGATGCTGAGGAGATTTCGGAGGTAAGAAGGTTTCAGTGGGGAAGCAAACAGGGGATCGACTTGCACAAATGTGCGCGAAGGACCTTAATGGTGCAAATGCGCATTCCGTGTGTAATGTTCTTGATTGCCTGTGGGAACAGCTTATTTGCGTGGGTCAAGTTGGCTGGCCCGCCGCGGTTGCAGGGAGGGCTTGCTCAGGGAGTCGTGCCCCGTCGGGGGTTGGGCACGCACTGCGTATGCGCCTTGAGCTCCCTCCAAACCCCCCGCCAAGCCCCCCCCCCCACACACACAGTACCTCCGCACTGGCGGGCATGCTGTGCCTCAATGGGAGTCTACCCCTGGGTTTGGAATGAACTGCCCCCACCTGTGCCCCTCACAGGCCGAGGAGGAGGAGCACAAGCTGGCGCCGCACCCGACCACGCCGCAGCAGAAGTTCCGCAGTGACTATGCGCCGCCGCCCTACCTGGTCAGCCACGTGGACTTGAACTTTGACCTGCGCGAGGAGGCCTGCACCGTCACCAGCCGGCTCACCATGACACCCAACTATGGGGTGCTAGCTGAAGGTGGGGTGTTCTGACCGGTTTCCGGGCGAGGTGGGGTGCCGCCTCGAGGACCGAATGGGGCCACGCGGCCGCGCCCCACCAGCTGCACATGTTCGGGTACCGTGTGGGGTGCGTAGCCATGCGCGGGGGGGGTGCTGAAAAGCCGGTCCAGCGATGTGGCGTGCCGCCACGCACCGCGCTTCACCACCCCCCGCATGCACCACTGTCTGCCTGCCTCATCAGGCGCCGCCCCGCCGCCCCTGGCGCTGGACGGGCGCAAGGACGTCAAGCTGGTGTCGGTGTCGGTGGCGGGCGTGAAGCTGGAGGCGGGCGCCTACGAGCTGACGGACAAGAGCCTCAAGCTCAGCGGCCTGCCGCAGGGTGAGAGGCCTGCTGGGCGGAGACAGGGCGAGAGTGGGGCGGAAGGTGCATCATTGGATGGGCTGCGAGCCTCACGGGGTGCTGACGGGGGTGGGGTGGGTCGTTTTTTGACGGAGCTTACGGTACGGGCTTGAGGGATGCAGCCCGCTCCGCCGGCCGCAATGTGAAAGCAGACGATGGGATGGTCATTAGCAAGGGGCCACCTGCACCCAACCCCCCACCGGACCTTATCACGTTTTGCACACGCCTCGCCGCACCCCATACCACGTGCCTGACGTGCGCTCCACACCGTCCGCTCGGCAGGCGAGTTCGGCATCGAGGTCGTGACGGAGCTGCGGCCGCAGGACAACACGCTGCTGGAGGGCCTGTACAAGTCCAGTGGCAACTACAGCACACAGGTGGGGGCAGGGGTTTTAGCAGGGCCTAGCTGTGCATGAGGCGAGTGTGGCCAGCAGACAGCACACAGGGAGGGGGTGGGGTGGGGTGGGGTGGGGTGTAGAGAAGGGGATGGGCGGCCGGCATAGGGATGGGCTGGGTGACAAGTCAACGGATGGGGACTGAAGACCTGGGGCCCGCCTACTACGCCCAAGACCTGGCGGGATACAACGCCGGCCCTGCTGCCTTTCAATCGCGCCTCCTGTGCTGTTGCTGCTGCAGTGCGAGGCGGAGGGCTTCCGCGGCATCACCTACTTCCTGGACCGCCCCGACGTCATGGCCAAGTGAGTGGGGAGGCATATGGAGCGTTCGGCGCATCTGCGTCACCCAGCCAGCCTTGCTGGGCTTAAATGTGAAATATGTCCCCCTCATACTGACGTGAGCCCCATTTTGCCTTGCCACCTCTCACACCGTCCCTGCCGCCTGCCTGCCTGCCTGCCTGCGCACTGGCGGCGGCATGCAAGGTACGTCACGCGCATCGAGGCCGACGAGGCGGGCTACCCCGTGCTGCTGGGCAACGGCAATCTCAAGGAGGCGGGGCAGCTGGCGGGCGGCAGGTGAGTGCGCGTGTGTGGGGTGGGTTGGGATGGGGTGGGGAAGGGCCAGGCCGGGAGGTGCGAGAGCATGCGGGAGGAAGGGTAGAGGTTGAGGGTTGTAGACCTTGGTGCTGATACGGGCGAGGGCAACTGGTGGGAACGACAGAATGAGGGAGGCGCGTTCACCTGTGTAGACGAGTGTTCCCCTGTGTCAGGGAAAAGGGGCTCAGCACTCCACTGCCTGAGGCCGAACGTCCTCATCGCCCGGACATAGCCGGGGTCGGTTTAATCAGGCACCGAGCCAAACCTAGGTGCCCAACAGTCGCGGCACCACCATTCACCTGTGTAGAAAAGTGCGGAGCAAGTTGGTGCAGATCCGCCGTCTCCCGTGTGCCTCCCGTGCAAACCGTTCCCGCCTACGGCTGCTCTGACATTGCCCAACCAATGACGTCATGTGCTGCAGGCACTACGCGGTGTGGGAGGACCCCTTCCCCAAGCCCTGCTACCTGTTCGCGCTGGTGGCAGGCAAGCTTTCTAAGAAGGTGCGGGGAGCAGCGGAAGGGAGCGCGGGCAGATCGAGGTAATGGGCGAAGCAGGGCGCTTGTGCCTTTGCGTCACAAAGGGGCGGTGTGCGTATCCGTGCCGAATGAATACCTGCATCGGCCATGACTCCCGGCGCGTGGTCATACACTGTCCGCCAACGCACGATCCCCGCAGGAGCGGCACTTCACTACCCGCAGCGGGCGGGAAGTCACCCTGCGCATCTTCGTACAGGAGCGCAACTTGGGCAAGGTGCGTTGCGTTGCGGCCTGCGTTGCGTTGCGGGCTGCGTTGCGTTGCGGCCTGCGGTGCTGCCTGCGATGCGGTGCAGTGCAGTGCAGTGCAGTGCAGTGCAGTGCAGTGCAGTGCGGTGCGGTGCGGTGCGGTGCGGTGCGGTGCGGTGCGGTGCGGTGCGGTGCGGTGCGGTGCGGTGCGGTGCGGTGCGGTGCGGCGCGGCGCGGTGCGGTGGGGCGCGGTGCGGTGCGGTGCGGACGACTGCGGAGGCAGAGTGGGAGTGGATACACTGCGGGACGGAGAAGCACCGGGGAAAGTTTGGCTGCTGTCGATCTTGTCTCTTCTGTTGGCTCAGCGCTGTTACGTGCGTACCTGCATACCGATGAAGCGCTGACGACCCTTCCGCTGGTCCCTTTGCCAATCCCACTCCCTGTTCTACGTCTACCTCGTCCTTAATTTAAATGCATGGAACTCCCACCCCCCTCCCCCCGCCGCCACTGCATCTGGCGCCCAGGCTGACCAGGCGCTGGAGTCGCTTATCAAAGCCATGAAGTGGGACGAGGTGGGTGGAAGGGAGCATGCCGTGTGTGGGAGTATGTAACCATACCGTACTCTCAAGAGGCGTCAGCGATTCCTGGACTGATCACGGTGCCACAGGACACGTACGGCCTGGAGTACGACCTGGACCTGTTCAACATCGTGGCGGTGGACGACTTCAACATGGGCGCCATGGAGAACAAGTCGCTCAACATATTCAACAGCAGGTGCGGGGGGGGGGGCGGGCCGGGTAGGGAGGGGGCGTAAGAGATGTGCGGTTTGGCGGGTTGGCGGCAGCTTGGCGGGTTGGCGGGTTGCTTGGGGCTGAGGCCGGCCAGCCGTCTGGGGGTTGTGTGCCGGCGTGGCCTTGCTTCGCTGTATTAGTGGCTCACCGCCATATGTAACCCCGGAGTAACTCCCTCCCCACGCCCCCAACGAACCCCGCCACCACCAGCCGCGTGCTGGCCTCGCCCGCCACCGCCACCGACCTTGACTACAGCCGCCTGGAGGGCGTGGTGGGTGCCGTGCCGTGGCTGGGTGGGGGGTTGGCTGGTAATGAACGGGGGGCGGGAACAGGGCGGGAGGAGAGGCAGCCCGCCGGGCCGCCTGATGAACCAGCTGCGGGGAAGGGAAACCACGCTCCGGGCGTGCGTCCCGTCCTTCACCTTCCAGCGTTGACATGCCCGCTGCCGCACCCGCGCGAGCGCAGGTGGGTCACGAGTACTTCCACAACTGGACCGGCAACCGCGTCACCTGCCGCGACTGGTTCCAGCTCACGCTCAAGGAGGGGCTGACCCGCTACCGTGACCAGGTGGGCGCGTGCTTTGGGGGAGGGGGGGCGTGCAGGCGGAGAGCTCACCGCGGGGCCCATGAACAGATGTGCGCGGCCGCTAGCGGCGCAAGCCTGCAGCTCATGAGCCCTGCGCGCGAGCTGGGAACGCCCCGCCCCATCCGCCCCATGTGCCCACGGCCCTGTGCCTCCGCCTCTCTGTGGCTGTGCGGCTCAGGAGTTCACGTCCGACATGAACAGCCGCGCCGTGAAGCGCATCGAGGACGTCATGCTGCTGCGGGCGTCCCAGGTGTGTGCGCGTGAGCATGGGCGGGCGGCGGCACATGCGCACCTGCCTGGCATGTGCCTGCATGTGTCATGCCGGCGTGGGCACATGGCAAGCGCATGCCGCCACACGGCCGCACGCATCACGCGCCTGCCCTGCAAATGTGGGTGCCCTACCTGACGCGCCATCGCCGCCGCCGCAATGCAGTTCACGGAGGACGGCGGCCCCATGGCTCACCCGGTCCGGCCCGACAGCTACATCAAGATGGACAACTTCTACACGCTCACCGTCTACAACAAGGTGATGGGTGCCCGCAAGCAACGCGCACCGGCTCCTTGCCTGCCGTATCCTGGGGCCTGCGGAGGGGGGGGGACCGCCGTCTTTGTGCCATGCCAAGTATGTGAACCTGCGCTTGTCACCCACACCTTGGCCGACCCTCGCAGGGCGCCGAGGTGGTGCGGCTGTATGAGACGCTGCTGGGCAAGGCCGGCTTCCGCAAGGGTGAGTGCGGGCGTGTTGAGGGCAGGTGGCATGAGCGGGGGCGGATGCATGGACTCGCCTCACATCCTTGCCCCTAAAACCCACCGCGCGCATCTCCCCTCGCCTTGCCGCCACCTCACCGCCACGCCACCCCACCTCCAGGCATGGACCTGTACTTCCAGCGACACGACGGCCAGGCGGTCACGTGCGACGACTTTCTGGCGGCCATGGCGGACGCCAACAGCGTCAACCTGGACACCCTGGGCGTGTGGTACGGCCAGGTGGGGCGTTGGGCTTGAAGGATGAGGTGCTGCGGGAGCAAAGGCCCGCTTTAGGCACTTGGCAGGCTGTAGGTTGTGCCCTGGCTCTTGAAACGGATTCGGGTCCTTGCTGGCACAACACGGCGCCAATCCTTTCAAACTGTTTAACCCGCGCGTGGTGCCCAGGCCGGCACGCCGCACCTGCACGTGCGCACGGCGTACGACGGCATCAGCCAGACCTACACGCTCACCTGCCGGCAGCACACGCCGCCCACGCCCGGGCAGCCCGACAAGCGGCCCGTGCTGATCCCCATTCGGCTGGGGCTGCTGGGGCCGGACGGTGAGAAGTGGACTGGGCGGCATGGGCTCCGAGCTGCAACCACCTTCAGTAGGCAGCCCAGCACAACTCAGAACCTGGTCGATCATATGGCAAATTTATGATACATGCGCTCAAGTGCCCTTGCCTTTCATTCCCTTCTCCAAATGCGGCTGTCGCTCATCGGTGCATAGGCTCGGACCTGCCGCTGCGGCTGCGGCACAAGGATGGCTCCGTGGAGGACTTAGGCACCAATGGTGGGAGGGGGTTTGCGGGCGTGGGCAGCGGCTAGTGGAGGAGGAGGTAGAGAGAAGGATACGAGTAAGGAACGGCGTGAGTAGCCAGTAGAGTGCGCTATGCAAGGGGCGGCGCTGATTCGGCACGTGACCGCTGCGCTGACTGCGCGCCGCGCTGCAGGTGTTCTGCGCTTCGAGACGGCTGAGGCGACCTTCACGTTCGTGGACGTGGGGCCGGCCGAGCCGGTGCCCTCGCTGCTGCGCGGCTTCTCCGCACCCGTCAAGGTGCTGGGGGCTGCGGGGGGAGGGGGAGAGTGTTCCTCACGTGGGCGTCGGTTGGCGGGTTGTGTGGCATGCTTGGTGCTTGAGCGACTGCGAGTGTCTCTAGATCCAAAGTGACGCCAAACTACACGCTGATCCCTGTGTGCTGCTGACACGGGATGCTCGGTCTGCTTCTCTCCCCGCCGGCAGCTGGAGGTGGAGGGCCAGACCGACGAGCACCTCTACTTCCTGCTTGCACACGACTCGGACCCCTTCAACCGGTAAGTGAGAGCGTGGCCAGCAGCGCGCTGGTATGGGAATGGAGGGCACGCGATGACCGGCAGGCGTCCCGCCCGTGACGGCCGTGGCATTGAAACGGTCTCATGGCAAGCTGCAGGTCGCTCGCGCCTGCGCACCGGGCGTAAAGCCTCCTTGTCTCACACGCTCCCCTCCTCGGCAGGTGGGAGTCTGGGCAGCGGCTGGCGCGCAAGCTGCTCATGAAGATGTACCACGCCGCGGCGGCGGCGGCGGCGGCTACGCTTGCCAACGGAGAGGCAGCCAACGGCCACGGCGATGGGCTCAGGGTGCGAGGGCCGGGTGCCCCTTGCGTACGGTACCTGAGGAGCCTGCAGGATGCGTTGATGTCCTAGCTAGGCACGCCCGTCTTCTAGTGTGAGCGCGCCGCGCGCTCCTCTCGACGGCTTCCTGCATGCAGGCGCGCGTGGAGTCCGCCAGTGCGGCCGCGGGCGGCGTGCCAGACTCGCTGGTGGCGGCCTACAGGGCAGTCATCACCGACCCGGTGGGTGCGTTGTAAATGCGCTGGTGCTGCTCGACCATCCGTACCGCCCACGTCACTCTGGCACTCGTCGACACACCCACGTCAACCCCGCGTATGCGCAAACCCCGTCGTCAGGAACCTACTAAGCACCCATGCCCCGCCCCCTGCCACCGCACACACACACACAGGCCCTGGACGGCAGCTTCAAGGCCATGGCCATCTCGCTGCCCACTCGTGAGTCGGGGCAGCAACAGCTGCTGCATTCCTGTACGCACTGAAGCATTTGGCAACCATGCAACGTTGAATCCCAAACACTCCCCTCGCCCTTATACAATGCCCGCGCAAACGCCCGCCGCACGTGCCATCTGTATTGCCGCAGTGAACGAGCTGATGGAGGGCGTGGAGGGCGGGGCCGACCCGCCGCTGCTGCACGCCTGCCGCCTGGCGCTCAGCCGCGCGTTGGCTGCAGCGCTGCGGCCCGAGCTGCAGGTGGCGGTGCGGGACAACAGCGACCCGCGCGAGCAGCCCTACATGTATGTACAACAGTTGAATTTAAACAAGAATTTTAGAGTTTGGAGAAAGAAGTGTGCGTGTGGAGCTTGGGCAAACGGCGCCCTTCGTTCGCGATGGGGGACGCCGGATGGGGGCGACGGTGTTCCCCATGCAGGGACCGGGCTGCTGGTGCTGGGAGACACAGCCTGTATCGTTACCACCCAGGGCGTGCGGGCAGGGGAGGCGAAGAGAGTGCTCCTTAGTGTCGCTTCGCGCCGCCCTTCTTACATGCAGGTACGCGGCCGCCTCCTGCGCCCGGCGCGCACTCAAGAACCGCGCCCTGGCGCTGCTGTCTACCCTGGAGGAGCCCGACATCACCGCCCAGCTAGCAAACAGGCTCAGGTGCGTGCGCGGAGGAACAAAGCGGCCGTGTGGGCGTTGCGATTACGGTATGCATGCATCCTGGGGGCTCCGATTTCAAAAGGTTGTTCGAGGCTCGTGCGTGGCGTGCAAACCAGCGGACACACACGTCTCATGTTTCCGCTGTCATCTACTCCTCCCGCGTGCGTGCGTGCTCCGTCAGGGAGGCCACCAACATGACGGACGAGGTAGCGGCGCTGGGCTGCCTGGTGGAGCTGGCGGGTCCGGAGCGCGAGGCCGCGCTGGCGTCCTTCTACGACAAGTTCAAGGACGACCCGCTGGTGCTGCTCAAGTGGCTGGGGCTGCAGGTGGGGGGCGGGGCGGCACGGGGTTGGGCGCGGTAGTGGGAGTCGCAGTTTTCAGGGCGTTTGCGGAGGTTGCTTCAGTGGCGCTGTGAGGGAAGAGCGTCACAAGGCACAATCAGCAGGTCATACTCACCGCCTGCTCCCTGTTTGTCCCCACAGGCCGGCTCCAACGCACCCGGCAACCTGGAGCGCGTGCGCGCGCTGACCTCCCACGCCGCCTTCAACATCTCCAACCCCAACAACTGCTATGCGCTCCTGCTGGGCTTCAGCCACTCGCCGACGCATTTCCATGCCGCGGACGGCAGCGGCTACGCCTTCCTGGCGGACGCGGTGCTGCGGGTGGACGGAATCAACCACCAGGTACGTTCGCGCGCATGCATGCCTGGCCTCTGCATCATGTCAAGTTTTCTGGCACTTTTTCGTCATGCTATAGTTTGCGCCCTCCAACGCCCTTCCAGCGCCCCGGGTACTGAGTTGGTTTCCTTGATGCCACCCGTGGCGTCGCGTCGGGCAGGTCGCGGCCCGGCTGGTGGCGCCCTTCAGCTCTTGGCGCCGATACGACCCAACCCGCCAGGCGCTCATGAAGGCGCAGCTGCAGCGAATCCTGGAGGCCCCGGGGCTGAGCGAGAACGTGTTTGAAATCGCTAGCAAGTCGCTGAAGGCGTAGCATGCTAGGATGGGGCATTACCATTGATGCATCGGCATGAGTAGGCTGGAGCGGGCGACACGCTTGGCGACAGCGGTTCTGGGGCCGACGGGTGGATGCAGAGCACATGGCACGCGTCGGCAGGCGTGTTCTTAGGCGGACTTATGGTGCATTCCATTGATAGCTGCATAGAATAACATTAATTTCAGCATTTCTGTGTCGAGTTTGACCATCGGAAACAGCTTATCGATTATCATAAACTGATAAACAGAGAACCTTACAGCTGCCTCAACCTTGCCCTTCAATCATTTTGTCTTAGTACGTGCACAAGATGCATGTCACACATAACCCTCAGCATCTAGTGCGCTCTGAAGAGGCCATAAAAAACGCTGAGCGCGCTCTGCCGGCCAGCGTTCCCAGCGCAGTTGAGCTTCATGGAAACATCATAATGTGTTTCTTAGCTAGCCACCACAGAAGTGATGCTGATTGACCTAGGCGCGAAAGCATGGCAGCTCGACAGCTGGGCTTTGCTCCCGGCCCGCTCGCCTCCAGCCGACGGGATCCTACTAAACAAAGTAAGCAATTTGAATACTATATTTTTGCCGTTTATAACGGCACATTAGCCGAACAACAGCACCGTGGTCCCGCGGGTCCAGCGGCGTGTTCGTCGCAGAGTTTTTCACAGGCCCCAAACCAATACTTGGTAGCTGATCGAAATCCACGTAACAAATGCACTTTTATTGAATGAATGCCATGGCGGCCGCATTGCGCAGAAGGTTGGCGCCAGCGGGATGTCGACGTCGACATCGCGTCTGCGACGGCACCGCGTGGCGACGGCTGCTGGCGCTGCTGGCCGTCTACGCAATGGCACCCGCTGGCGCGCAGTACTGCAGCGGCGGGGTCTGGGTGGGAAGCGGGACGCCGCTCTATGACTGCGCCTCGACGCCGACGACGCTTTATGCGTCGAGCCAGAACGTGGGCAGCACCTCGCTCAAAGGCTCGATCCTGGGCGCGCCTCAGTACGCCGCCGGCGGCACCTGCTTAGCGGGCGGCGCCTCAGGTGGGTTGCGCGCGCCGGGCGAGGGGCATCGGAACGTGGGGGCGGGCACAGGGCGGGCACGCGGGCAGCCTTGCCTGCCTCCCCTCACGCCATCGACTCCTGGGTGTTTATGCCCCGAATCGCGGCCCTGTGTGCTGCGCAGACCCCACGACGCAAGCGAACACACTGTGGACGGTCAACAAGGGAGTGTCCACCTACGTCACGCTAACGTTCGCTGCGCAGCTGTATGCCTCCGCGGTTGGGGTGCTCAACTACGGCTGCCAGGTCAGTCTGGGTGGACCTCGCTGCCGGCTCCCCATACCGCGGCAGGCCCATATTAGCTCAGGAACTATTGAGTTGGCAGGCAGGCGGCACCATGTGATCGTGCGCGCCATGCCTGGCGCTATCTGCAAGGTGACTTTTCCTGACCCTGCTGGGCATGATCCCACCGCTCCTGCTGCTCCATTGCCTGCCTTCGCCGCTGCCTGTGTCCCCAGCAAGGCTACATCCAGGCCAACCTGACGCTGACGCTGCCCAACGGCACGGCCGTGGCGACGAGCTGCGCGGCGGACACGTGCACCAGCGGCACCAACTGCACCGCCAGCGCGACCTACTGGTGCGGCGGCCACCGGCTGCGTTGGGTGCTGTGTGCGGGTTGCTTCACGCGCATGGGCACAAACGGACCTCATACGTCGTGTGCAAGCAAGAGTACGTTACCCTCATGCCCCTGCAGGTACACGTGCAATTTCACAGGGGTTTTGCAGCTGGTAGCGGGCTACACCTTCAACATCGGGACCAACCCTTTGGGCGTGTCAGACTGGAAGGTGGGTGTGCGTGTGGGCGTGATGGGTGCGGTGAGTGGGTGGGTCTGTCTATTTACCCAAACAGGAAAGCTGACCAAAGCGGACGGCCACGGCGGACGGCTGAAGGGATCTCTTTCCATCCATTTGTGTGGCCCTCTGCTAACCACATACTGCAGACCATGGACGCCGCACGGCTGGTGGGCTACGTGCCGTATGCCAGTCCGCCGGCGAGTCCGCCGCCCATGCCACCATCGCCTGCGCCTCCCAGCCCGACGCCGCCGAGCCCTCTGCCGCCGTCTCCGGCACCTCCATCCCCCGCACCGCCTAGCCCTGCGCCGCCATCACCTGCTCCTCCCCGTCCGCCGCCAAGCCCGGCGCCGCCCAGTCCAAACCCACCGTCTCTGCCACCGCCTAGCCCTGTGCCTCCCAGCCCTGCGCCGCCCAGCCCAACCCCACCGTCTCCGGCTCCACCAAGCCCGGTGCCGCCATCGCCCGTGCCACCCTCACCGCCACCTAGCCCCGCGCCGCCTAGCCCGGCCCCTCCCAGCCCGGCACCGCCCAGCCCGGCTCCTCCCAGTCCGGACCCTCCTTCGCCGGCACCGCCCAGTCCTCCTCCGAGTCCGGCGCCGCCAAGTCCGACACCACCCAGCCCGGGACCACCAAGCCCCGCGCCCCCTTCGCCAGCTCCACCCAGCCCAGAGCCTCCCTCTCCTGCACCGCCCAGCCCCCTGCCGCCCGCTCCACTTCCACCCTCACCTGAACCGCCCAGCCCACTGCCACCGTCGCCGGCACCTCCGTCGCCTGACCCACCCAGCCCCGCCCCTCCCAGCCCTTCGCCACCTTCGCCGGACCCGCCCAGCCCGTCGCCTCCAAGCCCGTCGCCCCCAAGCCCGGCACCTCCCAGTCCCACACCTCCAAGCCCGGAGCCGCCTTCCCCAGCCCCACCGAGCCCGCCCCCAAGCCCGCAGCCGCCCTCTCCTGCGCCACCCAGCCCGGAGCCACCAAGCCCTGTTCCTCCCAGTCCTGAGCCCCCGAGTCCTGAGCCGCCGAGTCCAAAGCCGCCGAGCCCTGCTCCGCCATCGCCTGCTCCGCATCCTCCTCCCAGCCCTCCTCCGAGCCCTCAGCCACCGAGCCCAGGGCCGCCAAGCCCACAGCCGCCGTCGCCGGAGCCGCCGAGCCCGGTTCCGCCCAGCCCTTCGCCTCCTAGCCCCGATCCACCCAGTCCGGCGCCGCCTTCACCTGCACCTCCCAGCCCCGCGCCGCCCAGCCCCGCACCACCCAGCCCTGCACCACCCAGGCCTCCTCCCAGCCCTGAACCGCCCAGCCCAGCGCCATCGAGCCCTGTACCACCGAGCCCTGCACCTCCCAGTCCTGCACCGCCTAGTCCACTGCCACCCAGCCCAGCGCCTCCAAGCCCACAGCCGCCTCCTCCGACACCGCCCCGTCCGCCCCCTAGCCCAGCTCCACCGAGCCCGACGCCTCCCAGCCCAGTGCCACCGAGCCCTGCGCCCCCATCTCCCTCGCCTCCCAGCCCTCCACCCAGCCCGGTGCCTCCCAGCCCTGAGCCCCACAGCCCGCCTTCGCCTCCGGTGCCGCCGCCTTCCCCGCCGCTGCCGCCATCGCCGGCGCCGCCGCGGCCGCCGCGCCCATCGCGGCCTCTCGCGCCCCGTCCGCCCCATCCGGTGCTGCCGCCATTCGTGCTCCCGACGCTGCTGATCCCACCCGCCTACGTGGCAGCCTCAACCGCTGCAGCGCAGGGCGTGCTGACGGTGTCGCAGACAGTTGCGCTGCCCGCCTCAATCTTCCCTGTGCCCAGCGACGCCTTGGACAGCACCGCAGGCGGTGGTGCCGCGCAGCAGCAGGCGGTGCTGGCCAGCTTGTTTCCGGATGCCGCCTCCATCGGCATCTCTGCGGTGACACTGTCGGTGCCGGTCCAGGTGCCGGTGGTGGCAAGTGCTACAGTGTCCACGACAGCCAGCTTCGTGAGCAGCCGCACGGGGCAGGTGGTGGACGTGAGTGTAGGCTGTAACTCTGGCTTTCTGGAGGCGTTCAGGTCGGAGCTAGTGGCCCGGGCCAACATCAGCGATGAGGTGCTGGCAAACGTCACCTGCAGCGATGGCGGCAGCAATGGCGATAGCAGGAGCGTCACGCAGCGGCGTGCGCTGGCACAGGCATCGCCGACGCCGCCGACTTCTGCATCTGCCTTACTGGTGGACGTTTGCCCTGCCCCGTACTGGGACTCGGGCAGCAACAGCAGCAGCTCGGTGATGCAGCTGACGGTGCTGCTGCGTCTGCCGCTCAGCACGCTGCAAGGCGGTGCCGGCCTGCAGGGGCTTCCACCTGCGTCTACAGGCTCGGCCTCGCCGCCCGCAGCAGTCATCGTCATGGACACGCTTTCGCCGGAAGAGCAGGTGCTAGTGGCCGGCTACAAGGCCAGGCTGCTACAGGCTCTGGGCGCGTGGGCGGCCGAAACCGCGGCTGCCACCGCTACCGCGGCGGCAGGCAGCGGAGGGGGAGGCAGCACTCAGCCGCTGTTGCTGTGTGCGCCGCAGAGCTTGAACGACGTGACGCAAACGACTGAGGTGCGTGTGCCTTGGGGTTGGGACCACGCACATTGCGTCACTTGGGACCACGCACATTGCGTCAGTTGGGACCACGCACATTGCGTCAGTTGGGACCACGCACATTGCGTCAGTTGGGGCCACGCACATTGCGTCAGTTGGGACCACGCACATTGCGTCAGTTGGGGCCGCGCACATTGCGTCAGTTGGGACCACGCACATTGCGTCAGTTGGGACCACGCACATTGCGTCAGTTGGGACCACACACATTGCGTCAGTTGGGACCGCGCACATTGCGTCAGTTGGGACCGCGCACATTGCATCAGTTGGGACCACGCACATTGCGTCAGTTGGGACCACGCACATTGCGTCAGTTGGGACCACGCACATTGCGTCAGTTGGGACCACGCACATTGCGTCAGTTGGGACCACGCACATTGCGTCAGTTGGGACCACGCACATTGCGTCAGTTGGGACCACGCACATTGCGTCAGTTGGGACCACGCACATTGCGTCAGTTGGGGCCACGCACATTGCGTCAGTTGGGACCACGCACATTGCGTCAGTTGGGGCCGCGCACATTGCGTCAGTTGGGACCACGCACATTGCATCAGTTGGGACCACGCACATTGCGTCAGTTGGGACCACACACATTGCGTCAGTTGGGACCGCGCACATTGCGTCAGTTGGGACTGCGCACATTGCATCAGTTGGGACCACGCACATTGCGTCAGTTGGGACCACGCACATTGCGTCAGTTGGGACCACGCACATTGCGTCAGTTGGGACCACACACATTGCGTCAGTTGGGACCACGCACATTGCGTCAGTTGGGACCACGCACATTGCGTCAGTTGGGACCACGCACAATGCGTCAGTTGGGACCACGCACAATGCGTAAGTTGGGACCACGCACACTTGCGCATCGCAGCAAGCGCGGGCCTCTCAACCCGATAAACGAATGGCATCGGCACGCGCTATCCACCCTGCCGTACTGCGGACTGTGCTGTGTCAGGTTTCGGTGGTCCGGGAGGTGGCGCTCAACGCGGCGGGCGCCATGGCGCTGTCTGCGGACTGTGCCGACCTGTCGAACGGCGGCGTGCCTAGTCCGGACTCCGCGGGCGCTGGGGGCTCGGCAGCATCAGGCAGCCAAGCGCTGAGCCCCACGGCCGCCCTGGGTGGCCAGGGCAGCGTGGCGGTGGCGTGCGGCGTGCAGGTGTGGACGCAGGGTCCGGCGCAGCAGCCACAGCAGACGCCGGCTCCCCAGGTTTCTGCGCGCAGCCCCCCGCCGGTGCGTCGTGTTCGAGGTCCTGCTTTCAAATGACGACGGCTAGCTATCAGTCGCAACGCTGGGGGTGCATAAACTCGGCGTCGTGGACTGTATTTGGATTAGTAACGTGCTATTTTACTTCGTTTGGTGCGTGCGCAGGACCCGCTGCTTCCTCGTGTAGGCTACGCCGGCGACAGCTCTGCCAGCAGCCCCACCAGCAGCAACATACCGCACACAGGCACAGGGCTGTTGCTGCCATTGGTGGTGGCGGGCGCCCTGCTGGCAGCGGTCAGTGCCGTGGCGACCACCTGCTTTGTGGGCGTGGCGGCATGGCGACGGCGGCGGCGACGCCAGCAGAACCAGCAGCGGCGGCGGCAGCTGCAGCAGCGGGCAACTAGCGGGGACTTGAACGGGGACGCTGGCGATCTGGGGCAGCAAGAGGCGCTGCCTGCCGAGCTGGCAACAGGAGCTGGGACAGCGGGAGCCAACGGCGTCCCTGCAGGCACGGCCTTTGCAGCGAGCCCGAGCGCCCGACGACTGGCGCAGGTATGGGACCTGGGCGGTGAGCAGGCCGCGGGCGTGCTCACGTTCCTGCTGCCTTCGCCGAGAGAAGGCGCCGGCGAGCCAGGCTTTGACGCTGTGGGTCGCAGGGCTTCAGAGCCTGGCGGCGGTCCTTCTGTGGACCGCGGGTGCGGGGCCGCAGGTGTGCCGCCGGGTGGCCATGATGAGCACCAGGCTCACGGGCACGAGATGCAGCAACAGCCGTCCACCGGGCGGGCAAGATCGATGTCGGCAGGCGGAGCGGGTGTAAGCTGGGCTGCGGGCAGCAGGCGTGGCCTGCCACCCGACCCCCGCGTCATTAAAGCAGCCGTGGCTGCAGCAGCTGTTGCAGATGCCGACGGAGCAGAGCGACGAGCAAGCAGCTTTTCAGCCATCACGGCGGTGGGCGGCCTTGCTAGCAGGCTAGCAGACGCAGCGCGGCGGTCCCTGCGCCGTGTCTCCACATCGCTGCTGCGGGCTTCGTTCCGGGGTGCCAGCGGCAGTGTCGCGCCAGCCGCCGGCCGGCCCGCCGCTCCTGATGACGGCGCCCTGGCTGCTGGTGTCTCGACCAGGACCGGGGGCCCCTGCAGCGGTGGGAACGGCTGGGGGGAAGGAAGGCCTCATCATGGCCCGGATGAGGGCGACGTGGAAATGCCGGTTCCGCCCCTTGCGTCAGCCGCCCCCGTGTCACTCGGTCACAGCAACGCCCCCGGTGGCAGCACAATGAGGCGCCGGCGCATCACGTGGGCGGCGGTGCCCGAGGTGTCGGGCGAGGGTGCGGCGGCCGCGGGCAGCGGCAGGCAGCACATGCTGCGGGCGGGCGGCAGCGTGCGGGGGCATGCGGGCATGATGGCGTCTGCGGCGCGCTGGACCGCACGCTACTCGGAGGTGGTGCCGTTGCATGGTGGTGACGTGGCGGATGAGGCGGCCGCTGTCCGTGCGGTCGCGCAGGCCGCTGCAGGTGTCGGTGCCGGCGACACACACGGCGGGCTGCCAGAGGCTGTGTTCGGCAGGGACAGAGGCCGGCGGGATGGGATCGGTGCTGGCCACGGCGGCAACGGGGAACAGCGGGAGGAAAGGCAGTCATACTTCGCGCCGGCCGCATCCCTAACGCCAGCGCTACTAAACGCATCAGCGCCGCCGCAGCCGCCAGCGTACGGCTCTCCACTACGCCACCGGCCCCATCGGCTGCGGATAAGCTCAGAAGGCTCCGCGGCTTTCGCGTCCGGGGCCGCCACCGCTTCTGCTGCTGCCATGGGCGTGCGCGCAGCAGCAACCGCCGCAGGCGTCGCCGCGAGCGATGCAGGTGTCAGCAGCGTGCCCAGGCCAGCCATCCGCAGCTCAGCCGACTTCGCTATTTCGCCTGTGCGCAGGGGCTTGCCCGCCGGCGCTGCTTCAGCCAGCGACGCAGAAGAGGACGTGCAAGAGGAGAACGACGTTGAGGCGCCCGCGCCGGATGTCAACCCTGCCCGGCCGCAGTATATGCAGCGGCTACCGCAGCAGCGCACTGGGTTCTCCCTGTTGCCACAGCCTGCCGACAACGGCGGCGGCCGGGGCAGCGACGGTGGTAGCAGCTCAAGTCACAGCGGCGACGCTCATGCAGCCCACATGTCGGGGGCGCATACCACCAGCACCGGCACCAGCAGCGCCGGCAACAGCAACAGCAGCAGCGCGCAGCAGCTGCCGTCGTTTACCCCAGTCCCGCCACTGGCCCCGCAACACCATGCAGGCTTCCAGCGACACGTGCTCGCTGCTGCTGCACACATCGCGCCAGCTGCGGGCGCCCGCGGCCGGCCAGGCCGTGCAGGTGCCGGCGGCGGTGGTGTTGTCCAGCAGCCTGCACACGGGAGGCCGCACGAGCCGCCGGAGGACGCTGATGTGGATGTGCCGCTGCCCGGTGGACGGGAACACACCATGGCAAGCCCCCGGCGGCAGCCGCCCAACCCCGTGTTTGCTGCGGCTCGGGAGCAGCAGGTGGGGCCAGCTGGCAACGGGGCAGACGCATGCCGATGAGGAGGACGCCTAGGCAGGACGGCCTGCGTGCCAAAGATATTGGGCGTTGGCCTCATGCACGTCCATTCGGTTGGTTCGGAGCGACTGCTGCAGCGGCGGGCCTGGAGAAAACAAGCGCGAGGGCCAGGGCAAGCGATCCGGGAAGGGGGTTGAGGGCAAAACCCATGTGCGAAAACCCAAGCCGACTCTGACCGTGCACATGAGTCACCCTGTCGTTTCGGCTCCAGCAGCGTGCAGACGCGAGCGCGAACAATACTCCAAGAGTGTCTGTAAAATTTTGCATGCTGCGTTGCTGGGAAAGAGCTCAGTCAACTCATTCGGTGACGAGGCCCGCGATCGTCCGTCTGCTCGCTGGTGCCGCGCACCCGCTGTGCTGCTCAAAATCACAAAGTAGGTCTGCAAAGGCATGACTGTAGGCTCACCAGGAAGTCGCAGACCACGCTGCGTCAACTTTTGTCCGCTTTGGGCGGTTTTGCATGGTCGCACGCAGACACGCGACAGTACGTTGCTGGATTGTTATCATGAATGAATGCAAAATAACGAAGACGGATGCTTGAATGAGAGACCAGCACCGAGTCGAGGGCAGCGCGCACAAATCGGAGTTGCGGGCCTGCCGGCGACGCTGCGTCGCAGTCGCTTGATTTCAACTATGTGGCTGCAGCGGGTGCGACGCGGCACAGAGCCTCGGTGGCTGCGGGCGGCACAGTCACGCGCCGCAGAGGCCCCACCCGTGCGGCCGCTGCGTTGGGCACAGCTGCTGCAGCTGCTGCTGCTCCTGTCCGGCGGCGGCGGGGGCAGCGGCGGCAGCCGGGCCCGACACTTGATGGCTGCGGCTCAGTACTGCAGCGGCGGCGTGTGGGTGGGCGCCGGCGCGGCCCAGTACGACTGCGCGCAGCAGCTGGTGGCGTACCCGGTGAGCAAGCGGAAAGGGTGGGGCGGCAACGGTGGGGCCTGGTTGGATGGAGTTTTGGGCATGGTGTGCTGGCAGATCCTGAGCAGGAATGAGGGCGATTGACCACTACATTGTACTTTGGGGCTGCGGAGCTCATAATGCTGTGCGTACGACGGTCGGAGGACATTCCCTACGCAATTGTTGCTGTAACCCAGGCTGTTGTGCGCCCTTACGCCTTTCCCTCCTCCCTGCAGACCGGCGCGGCGGTGATCAGTGGCAGCGCGAATGTGAAGGACACCAGCAGTTCCACCGGCGGCGGCCTGGCTGGCGGCCCGAACTACAGCGCCGGCCTGCCCTGCATCAGTGACGGCGGCAACGCCACGACGAAGTCGGTCACGCTGTACGTAATGCTAGCTTGCGCGGGGACGGGCGGGCCAAGCAAGGTTGTGTGGGGTGGCATTAGGAGTTCCGCATCAACCATTAGGAGCCCCGCATCAACGACGGGGTACACTTGGCGTTATGTCTGTGCCCCCCGCGTGGGAAGTATTGGGACACCCACTGCTGCCGCCGTTGACTCTAAAACCTGGCTCGCGCTGCTGCCGGCATGCATGCATGCAGCTACACCGCCAGCGCGACCGCCACAGGCTCCGTGAGCGTCACCTTCTCCTCGGCGCTGGCCGCCTCCAATGTCGGCATCCTGGTCATGAACTGCGCGGTAAGCGGGGATTGAGCAGGGATGAGTGGGTGAGGGTGGAGTGGGCCGTGGCGCCCTTGGAGCGAGCTGCAGGAGCTGGGCCACCCGGCCTGCTTGGTGCGGGCCGGCGCGACTTGCAGCCGGATCAGCAGGCCTACCTAGCTCGTCGGGGTCCGCATGTAGGCTTCAGCAGGGCGGCAGCTCCGCAGCGCCCTGCCTCCGCTGAACATGCATGCCCTCACCTGGCTCCCGCCCACACGCGCACCTGCCTTCCTACGTTCGCAGCAAGGCACGGTCAAGGCCAACCTGACGCTGCAGCTGGCCAACGGCACGGCCGTGGGCAGTGGCTGCGCCGCCGACCCCTGCACCAGCGGCAGCAGCTGCACCGGCACCACAACCTACTGGTGAGGGCGCCGTGGTGTGTGCGGTAGTCGGGGGGCGGGGTTGCGGGGAGGTCGTCGCCTCCCATGCGGACGGTGTTTGTCAAAGTTGGGGCAGTCGCTGCCGCGCCGTACCGTGCCGTGCCGTGTTGAGCTGTGAACCGGCCGTTCGGACGCCCTGCTTCTTGACCTGAGTGGCGATGCTCGTTTATTGTGATTGGGGGACGGCCCAGTGGGGACGGCCCACAGACGCCAACTCCCGTGTGCCTCTCGCCGCTCACCAACTGGTCCCTGCAGGTACGACTGCAGCGTGGTGGGCGCAGACGGCTCGCAGCCGGTGGTGTCGGGGCTCACCTTTGACATCACCAACCCGCCCAGCCCGTCCGGGGCCAACGCGTACAAGGTAGGGCGACCACAGACCGCACGCCAGGGCAATGGGAGCAGCTGCACGCAGGCGGCGCGTGGATATTCTGTTTGGGCCCGCTGCACGTGCATGATGGCTTCCGAGCATAACCATGCAAACAAATGTTGACGGTATGCAGGTGTACGACTCGGTGAGGCTGGTGGGGTACGCGCCGCTGCCGCCGCCGCCCCCGCCCAGCCCCCGGCCGCCCAGTCCCGCGCCGCCCTCTCCGCAGCCCCCGTCACCAGCACCCCCCAGCCCTACGCCGCCGAGTCCGTCGCCGCCGTCGCCGCCGCCCTCGCCTGCACCGCCGAGCCCGGCGCCACCCAGCCCTGCTCCGCCATCTCCCCCACCGCCTAGCCCCGCACCTCCCAGCCCCGCGCCACCCAGCCCTGCGCCCCCCAGCCCGGACCCACCCAGCCCTAGGCCTCCCTCTCCGACACCGCCAAGCCCGCTTCCGCCAGCGCCGCCCTCACCTACACCTCCAAGCCCGCACCCACCCAGCCCGGCACCTCCCTCTCCTGACCCACCGAGCCCTTCGCCGCCGTCACCCGCACCGCCCTCCCCGGCGCCGAGTCCTGATCCGCCCAGTCCGGACCCGCCCAGTCCACGCCCCCCGTCCCCCGCACCCCCAAGCCCTGAGCCACCTTGGCCGGACCCTCCCAGCCCGGACCCTCCCAGTCCAGCTCCTCCCAGCCCACCACCGCCCTCGCCAATGCCACCCAGTCCGGCGCCTCGTAGCCCCGACCCTCCGAGCCCGCTTCCACCCAGCCCCGAGCCTCCCAGCCCGGAGCCCCCCAGCCCGGAGCCCCCCAGCCCGGAACCGCCATCGCCACAGCCGCCTAGCCCAGCCCCGCCTTTTCCGCTGCCCCCGAGCCCGGCGCCACCAAGCCCGGCACCTCCCTCACCTGCGCCTCCGTCGCCGCAGCCTCCCAGCCCTCCTCCTCCCTCACCGGTGCCCCCAAGCCCTGCTCCACCTAGTCCCACACCCCCGAAGCCTCCCCTGCCACCAATGCCGCCGCGGCCGCCCAGCCCTCCGCAAGCACCACCATCCCCGCCCTCTCCACCTACGCCAAGGCCCCCGAGTCCCGATCCCCCGGCTCCGCCCAACCCGCCGCCCTCCCCACCGCCGCAACCCCCAAATCCTTCACCGCCATTGCCAGCGCCTCCGCAACCACCGCCGGGGCCTCCATTGCCGCCTGCCCCGCCACCCTCTCCGCCATTGCCGCATCCGCCGCAACCCGCGCCACCGCCGGACCCGCCGGCTCCTCCCAAGCCGCCTGCACTACCGCCTCCTCTCATGCCTGCACCGCCACCACGGCCGCCGCCGCCGGCCCCGCTAGCGCCGCTGACTTCCTACCTCGGCCTGTGGGCCAGCCTTCCTCTATCGTTCCTGGCGGGCGGAGGCGCGGCCAACAGCAGCAACAGCAGCCACAACAGCAGCACCAGCGAGACTGACGCGGCAGCAGCAAGCGGTGCTGCAGCTCCGGCGCTCCCGCCACCACCCCAGCAGAACGGGTCGGCCGCAGGCGTGCTGGTGCTGTCGCAGACCTACCATCTGCAGCTGGGGACGGGCGGCCTGCCTGCAGTCACATCTGCCTTCGACACGGCGGCCCTCCTGGCGACCTTGTTTCCAGGGGCGGGCAACATCACTGTGGCGGCCGTGGCTGTGTCTGCGGCGGTCCAAGTAGCCGCGGTGGCGGCTGCTACAGCCATCGCTGGCGCCGAAGCTACAGCCAGCTTCGTGAGCAGCCGCACGGGGCAGGTGGTGAACGTGAGTGTGGGCTGCAACGCGGGCTTTCTGGAGGCGTTCAGGTCGGAGCTGGTGGCCCGGGCCAACGTCAGCGATGAGGTGCTGGCAAACGTCACCTGCAGCAGCGGTGGGAGCAGTGGCAGCGGCGGCGGTGGCGGTGGGGGCAGTGATGGTGGCAGTGTCGCCGGAGCGGGGGCAGCAGCCGGGCACACCGCATCAGTCAGGCGCTCGCTTCGCGGTGCGCGTGGCGGCGGACGGAGGGCTGCGGCGCGGGGCCAGGGGCAGCCATCACGGCATCTTCAGCAGCAGGCGGCGACGGCCGACACTGCAGACTCCGGTCCGGACTATTATGACGCGGCGGCAACTGAATCCCCACCTGTGGGGGAGCAGCGACCAGACGGTGAGGAACCAGACAAGCAAGCTGGGGGCCGCCGCGGGCTGCTGCAGGACGCGGCGGCCAGTGCCCAGGCAGGCATGTGCCCCGCTCCGGGCTCTGGCAACAGCAGCACCAGCCTGCAGCTGGTGGCGGTGCTGCGGTTGCCGGCGGCGGAGCTGAACAACACGGACTTCTACAAGGCCCGGCTGAGGCAGACGCTGGACGCATGGGCGGCAGAGGCGGCGGCCGGCAACGGCACGGCCGGCGGCCTGCTGCTGTGCGGACTGCCTGAAGAACGAGATATGTCAGAGACACTTGAGGTGGGCGGCAATGCCACATCAAGCAATGTTCACCTGGCGTTCCATGCATGCGTTGCAAATCCGCAAATGCCGTAAATTCATTGACTTGGCATGTCGCGTTGCTTGTTTTGCGTACTAGGTGGCGGTGACGCGGAGCGTGGCGCTCACGTCAGAAGGTGTAGCTGCGCTGGGCCCGCTGTGCGGGGCGACCGCTCTGCAGCCCACCGCCGCTGCCATCTTCACTGGCAGCGCAAACGGTAGCAGCGCCGATGGCACGGCCGGAGCAGAAGGATCAGCATCAGCCACCACCGGCATTACGGACTCTGCATGCTGGGTGCAAACCGCGGCGGCGCCCGTCGTTGCGGCTGGCACGAGCGTCAGTGGTGGCTACTGGGGCACCAGTTCGGTCGGCGGCACCTCCGCGCCGGAGGGCGCACGGCTGCAGACAGTGCTGGCGGCTGCGGGCGGCGCCACCGCAGCAGTGGCTGCAGCGACGGCGGGGTGTGTGTTCCTTGCGGTGGCAGCCGCGCGGCGGCGGAAGCGCAGGCGGGACGAGCAGCAGGGCCAGGAGCAGCAGCAACCGCACATGCAGGCCGACTCGCAGCCGGGGTCGGAGCACACGGACAGTAGCAGTCGGCAGTTCGGCGCTGCGGCGACAGCGGGCGGCGATTCTTGCAGCAGCCCAGCCGCATTGTGCTCGTCAGCAGTGGTGGTGCTGGACTCCCCGACTCCTCCTGCAGCCCCAGCGGGGCCACACGGCCACGTCGGCGGAACCGCCAGCAGCGCTCAGCTGCAGGCGACCCAGCAGTGGCCAGCAGGCGCGCGCTCCAGCAGCGACGGCAGCGGTGAACGGGGCGACAACGACGACGGTGCGGACGTCGGCGCTCCGGTGCGATGGCCCACCACCGCGGCAGTGCCGCTTGGGGGCCTGGCATTTTGGCGGCAGCCGACGCCGTCTGTGGCGGCAGCCAACAGCACTACCAGCAGCAGCAAAAGCTTGCGGAGCAATGACGCCGCGCGAGAGCCGCCGCAGCCAGCATTTCGGCCGTCGCCAGCAGCTGAAGCGCTTGGGGCTAACACCAGCAGCTCGCGAGAAGCAGCAGAGATGGCATCTGGCGGCGCTGGGGTAGCGACACGGGCGGCTGCAAACGGCGGCTTGATGAGCGGGCGGGCGCTAGGTGGCAGCTTCGACGGCAGTAGTTCATCAGGTCTGGACGGTGGCAGCCTGAGGCGGCGAGTGCGCTGGTCGCCATCCGAACCAGGGGACGGTGACACGGCGCCAAACGTGGGCAGCGGAGCTGAGGCCTCACGCGTCAGTGCCAGTGGCAGTAGCAGCAGCGCCGGCAGTAGCAGGCACGTCCTGTGGCCAACCCTGGGCACGAGTGCAGATCATGAGGAGCTGGGCTGCAAGAGCGGTGCCGCAGCGACCACGACTGCGGTCCCGTGGCAGGAGGCTGCAGGAGCAGCAGAGAGAGCTGCAGCTGCGGCGGAGGTCAAGTCTGGGGCGACGGAGGCTGGCCCAAGCAGTGGCTCTGGCCACAGAAACACGGTATCAGAGCAGCTGGTGTTGTTGCCCACTCCACCTGGCACCATGCCGCAACCTCAGCTGCAGCCTAAGCCCAAGGACTCCCCGCCGCCTGCCACGTCAGCTGTGCAGCCACCATCATCAATGCAGCAGCAGCCGCAGCAACCAAGGCTCGCACAGCTCGCGGCGGCGCTGGGACTGGGCATGCGCTGGCGGGCGCGAGTCGCGCAGGAAGAGGCCAGGGCGTCTGCGCTGGTGTCGGCGGGAGTTACCACGACAGCAGGTGACGAAAGCGCCAGCGGCAGCAGTCGGGCCGGCAGTCCGGCTGCTGAGCAAGAGCAGCAGCAAGGCAGCAGGCGGCGGCCAGCGTCCGTGGACGCGGGTGCATCGCCCTCAGCGGCGTCAGCTGACGCACTTCACACCGCGTGGAGGGCCGCGCGCGACGCCTCCACAGCCTTCTACTCCCGCCGTGGCAGCAGCGGCTGCAACCCGTTCCAGCAAGCAGGCGGCGCTGATGCGCACCCGGGAGCATCGGCCACTTATCCCAGCTTTGCTTCGACATCGGAAGACGAGGAGGCAGTCCTAGGGTCACCCTTCATCAGGAAGCATCGCGGCCAGCAGCAACAGCACCCGCGCTTTAAGAGGGCCTCGCTCGACTGGCCTCCAGCGTCGGCCGTCACGCGGGCGGCCGCGACCGCGGCCAATGGCGCTGCCGATGCAGCCTCTCGCAGCATACGGGGCGCCGGCTCCAACGCCACCACGGCGCCCCATGCTTGGTGGTCATCCTCACTGTACGCCATTGGCGACGAGCAGCGGGGTCGCGAAGACGGCAACGGCGGCGTGGACGCTGACCATGACGAAGGCGAGCGTCCGGAGCCGGGCCGCGCGGGGGCGGGGCTGCGGCAGGATGCCCTGGAAGCCCGTGGCGGGTCGGCTGCAGCAGGCGCACGGATGCCAGCAGCAGCCGTAGCAGCACTGGCAGCGGTGCATGCAGGACAGGGCGGGGCGGGTCTCAACGAGGGCGAGGCTTTGGGAGTGGATGGCAGTAGCAGTAGTGACAGCGACGCGCCTGCCACAGCCGCGTCATGGGCGGCCTCCCGGGCGCGCGGCGCCGCGGCTGCGGCTGCGGCTGCAGCCGGCAGCAGCAGCCGGATATCCTCGTCTATGCCCTCTTCACCCATGTGGTCGCAGCGACTCCGCCTACGGGCCTCTGCCGACGTTGCTGGCAGTGGCGGCAGCACTGGCGCGCTGGACGTGGTTGCGACGGCGGCGCCAAGCAGCGCCCCTGGCGGGCCCCCCAGCGTGCCGGCCTCGCCATGTCTGCTGCTGCAGCGGGTGTTACGGCCCTCGGCCACCATCGCTACGGTGCGCAGCAGCGGCCAGCTGGCCGACCGCCTGAGGGCCGGCGGCAGCAGCAGCACTGGCGCGGCGTCGCTGCTGGGGCCTGCGGGCGCAGGGGACGTGGGCAGCGGTAGCAGTAGCAGGGCGGTGCCGGCTGTAGCAGCCGGGGCTCCTGGAATCAGTGGCGGCAGGGCGCTAGGGCGCAGCGTTACGACGAACCCAGCGGCAGCCGCGCGGCGGCACAGCACGTCTGCTGTCGCGACTCTCGGGGCTCCTGGCGCCGCCAGCGCCAGGTGGGGCCCCGCGGATGGTGTGCTGCGGAGTCTATTCCTGAGGCCCGGGGAGGTGTGGGCGGAGGAGCTGCCTATGCTTGTGGTGCAGTCGCCGCGAGTGCAACAGGAACTGCAGGCGCCGCAGCAGCAGGAGCATCCGCCGCACGACCCACAGCAGTCGGCGTCGCAGCCGCTGCCGCTGAAGGGTCTGGCGACAGAGCCGCAGGCAGCGCTGTCGTCGCCGCTGCTGCTGTCGCCGCGGGACTCAGCGTGGGCGCCGCCCAACCAGCAGAACGCACCTGCTGCTGCAGGGGCAGCCGGCGCGCGACGAGGGGTGGCATTCTCTGATGTGGAGCTGCTGGGGGCAGCTGCGGGAAGTGCCATTCCGGCAGCAGGGGCGGCAACACGCAGCCCGCATCGCCTACTCGGTGGAGGCGTGAGCGAGGCGGAGTCGCTCGAGGTGGAGGTGTCACTGCCCGGAGGCAGCTTCAGCTACCCGGCGCAGGCGCCGCGCCTGGGCGCCACGCGTTACGGCGTGGGCAGCAAAAGCCTGCACGCAGGCAGCGGGGCTGGCGGCACCGGTGACGCGTCATCGCTAGCGGCCGCAGGCACGAGCAGGTCGCGGCAGGACGTGCTGGCGGCGCTGGCGGCTGGCGGCTGGGCAGCAGATGAGCACGCGCAGGGAAACGGCAGTGGGGCGGTTTCAGAGGGAGAGTCCGAGGACGTGAGGAGTGCAATTGCACCAGCTGCTGCTGCCGCTGCCTCAGGGGATGCACGTGGGGGCGCACACGGGATTGCGGTGCGTGCTGCGGCTGTGCTGAGTCGGCTGCGGCGCCGCTCGACTGGGGAAAAGGAGGTTTCAATAATGGTAGGCACGCCGCCGCCATGAGCTGCTGTTTATCCTTGCACGGTTACACATACTGGCGTATGACATCAAGACGGCGATGCGCTCCTAAACACGATGATTGACACGTTAGTTGGTGCTTAAATATTGTAGATCAATGTGGGGTGCCCGCGCTGGATTGGGCGGCACAGGCTTGTTGACCGACTAAGCATGCCGGTGACACGCTGACAAGTCTGACATATGCACTTTTACAGAGAACGTTTGATGTGTGAACATTTGATGTTGTATTGTAAGCCACCCGCTGGACGTCCGTCCCTGTCTGTCCTACACCGCCGCGTGCGTGTGACGCGCTCAACCTGTTGGCATCACTGCAAGTCAAGCCTCGCCAACCGCCGAGATTAGAAACCTTTAGTAAGCAAGTTGCAGCGCTTCCAACCGCCGGCACCCTGCCCGGCTTTTCATCCAACCATACATCATTGTCATCCTCAATAAGCAGCTAGCTAGGTGTGGGCATGATAAGATACGGTAAAGCCGCCACCAAATGTCAGTGGACGTCATGAGTAAGCAGCACCGCGGGGTACCTCATAATTTATCTAATTTATCGAAGAAACACAACGCCGGGGCCAGGGTTTGTTTCGAGGAACGGACCACCATCTTATTCTTGGCATGGTCTTCAGCTCCTGCTTCACCTGCGGCTCACGGCGCACGTATAGCTTTGTTGCTCATGGAATGTTTCAGTCCCGGGTGGTAACCAGCGGCCGCGAATCATCATTTTAGTCCCGACATCGTGCCGTGCGGCCTCATGGGGAACGACCCTAGGTCATGGTAATAATCAGTGATGCAGGTGAACTGCTGCATACTGTACGCACACATACCATAACCAATATAAGCACTAACAACAATAAGTTGCAGCAGTCAACCTCCCGAAGTGGTCATGATAACCATAGTACTCGCTTCGAGTTCTGAACATGATTGCAGTCTTTGCAGCAGGCGGCGGAAGGTCCATCACCTGCAGCACACAGCAAGCGCACGTGGCGTGCCTTTTGCAATTTCCATTTTGCAAGAATTATTATAATTTAGTCTCAATTCATACGCGTAGTCACGCGTGCTACATATTGCAAGATTGTTTAACGACAGAGGATCAACGGTCTACCAAACACAACTAGATATAAACGACTCCAGCATTTACCAGCACGCACATAGCATAGCAGGCCTCGCAGCCGAACAACTACTCATCGACGCCATCCCCATCCTCTTCTTCGCCATCGCTGCTGCAGTCTCCGCCGCCACCGTAAGCTCCCTGGCGCTGCCAGTCCTCCACCTGCTCTGCCGTACCGCGCCACATGTCCTTGAGCGCACCAAACAGTGCCCCCATCTTGGGAACCTTGCCACTGCTGTGACCGCCGCCGCCACCACGACCGCTGTCACCGCCGTGGGCACTGCCGACCTGCTGCTTAGGGCCTCCCCGTGCCGTCACGCCTCCGCCTCCGCTGATGCTGGTCGTCGTGGGGCCGCGCGCGGTCACTCCGCCGCTGCCACCGCCGCCGCCGCTGCTGCACACGCCGGCAGAAGCAACGACGGCGACACCCGAGGCCGCTGTCTCTGCCGCCGGTACACTGCGCTGACGCGCATTTGCGCTATTCAGTCGGGACAGTGGCAGCAGGTGCTTCATGCTGCTGCCGGTGCGTGACAGCAGCCGCCGAACCGAGCCACCCTTGCTAGGCGATTCGCCAGCAGACGCCCCTGCCGCCTCATCATCATCGCCGCCGCCGGCACCGTTGCATGCAAGGCCAGAGGCGGCCAGCGCAGCCGCCAGCTCCGACAGGGGACCATCGTCATCGTTGCCGCGCTTGTCATCATCAAAGCCAGCATCGATGTCACCAGAGAGATGCAGCAGGCGCTTCTTGCTGCTGCCGGTACGCGACAGTGCTCGCCGGCGGCGCGTGGGGCTGCCCTCCTCCCCGGCAGTAGCCTGCGACGGCTCCACCCCCAACGCGGCCAGCGCCGAGGCTGAGGAGGAGGACAGCAGCAGGCTGTCCGACACCTCGGCCGCCACTAGAGTAGCTGAACTGCTGCCCAGCATGAGTGCCGCGCTGCTGCCGGCACAACCGCCACCGGCGTCGCCGCTGGAGACCGCGCCAGCAGTGCCGCCAGCTGTTGACGCGCGGCTGCCGCACCTGCTGAGGATGCTGGCGGCTCTCGAGCCGCCGACCACGCCAGCCGCCGCGGCGGGGGTCTCCTTGCAACGCCTGCCCTCCTTGTCTGCGCCCCCGCTGCCAGGGTCGCCGGCAGCCGCGGCTTCACCGCCGTCCTCAGTCGTGCGCCACACAACGCTGCGCCGCCGCCGGCTCTCCATCGCGATCATCCGCCGCCGCTGCCAATCGCCGCCCGCGTCTTCGGCGTCCTCCTCCACTGCAGCCACGCCGCTGCCGGGCTGGACAACCGAGGCATGGCCGATGCTGACCTGAGACGCACGACTGCCGCCGCGGGAGAGGGCACTGCGGACCAGGGCCCCGCGGCCGCCCAGGCGCAGCGGCGAGCCGTGGCCACTGCCGCCACAGCTGCTGTCCGCCGCGTCAGCCGCGGCATCCACAGCAGCGGCTTCGCCGCCGGGTAATGTGGGGTCGGGCGGCGGGTGCGGCAGCAGGGCACCGGAGGAGGTGGTTGCGGATGGCGGCCCGGCAGCCACCGGAGGAGGCCGGGGACCCGGGGAAGCCGGCGGCTGCGGGCGGACGCTGTATGGCCCAGCGTGCTTGGAGCGATGCGCCACTGCTGCCGTCGCCGGGCTGATGCCTCCGGCGACCAGCTCCACCGTCACTCCATCTGCTGCAACGACGGCACTGCTGCCATCCATGTTCCGGGCGGCATGATGGCCGATGGCGCTGCTGGAAGCAAAGGCGCTGCCGGTAACAGCAGGGGCGGCGGCCAGGGGGCTCGGCGAAGGCGGCACAGCCAGCAGGGCACTGCTGCTGCCGCCGCCGTTGGCAAGGCTGGGCGTCACCATGAGCGCCGCGCCGAAGCGACTGCTGCCGGCGGCCTGCAGCGGTCGGGCCAAGTTGGCGCAGCGGGAGGCGCTCCGCGACACTGTACTATTCGCTGTGGCTGCGGGAGTAGCGGCAGCCATACCGGTGGCCGACGGCGCCGGTGAGGCCCTGCCACTGCGGATGCCGCTGGGCACGGGCGCGCCGCTGCCCACACCGGCAGCCGTCAAGTCGCCTGACGAAGACAGAAGCCACGAGGGGTCCACAGGGCGCAGCGGCGAGTTAGCGCCAGCCGTGCCGCCGCCGCTGCTGAGGATGCTACCGCTGCCGCCAGCGATGGCGGCCTCCTTTTCGTCGTGCTCGTCAAGGCAGGCGGTGGTGACGGTGCGCGCTAGGCCCATGCTTCCTCTGGCCAGCAGCGGCTGCGGCGAGCACCCGCCACAAGCACCGCCGGAGCCAAAGCTTAAGCTGCCGCCGCCGCCGCCGCCGCCGCCGCTGCCGCCAACTCCAGCAGAAATCCCCAGGATGCCGCGGCCGCCGCCGCCGCCCTCCGGTCCCGAGGACAGCGCAGAGGCGCGGCGGATGCGGCCTGTGACGCCGCGCGGTTGCTGCTGGTGCAGCTCGGACGCAAGCCCGTAGGGCTTGGGCGCCAGGCCGCCATCGCAGCTGGTGGCGCCATCGGCGGCAGCGCTCGTGTCGGAGTTAAGGAAGCGCGCCAGGCGGTCCGCGGCGGCGCTGTCGGATGGTAGGGCCATGATGCGCTGGTGCATGCTCAGGCGCTGCGGCGTAAGTGGCGTCGGTGAGTAGCAGTGCGGCGGCACAGCAGGCGGCGACGCGAGGGCCGCCAGCGTCCGCGGAGAACCAACCGGGGCGGGCTGGATGCCGGCGGCGGCGGCAAGTCCATGGAGGATCGGCGGCGGCGAGTCCGCTGTTGCTTGGGCCAGCGGTGAGCAGGAAGACTTGCAGGGAGATGCGCAGCTGTTCACGGCTCCAGCCGGCGAGACTGCTGTGCCCAGCATGGCGGCACGGATGTGGCGGGACGTGTCCGGTCGCGTCGGGTGCCCCGCTGCCCCCGCGCTGCCACCGCTATGCGGAGGGGCCCCGCATTCGGACGAAAGCTCCAAGGCAGCGTCGCAGTGACGGCCGTCATCGCCACGGTGCGGCGGCAGGTGCGGCAGGCGCGGCAGCAGGTGCATGGTCTGCAGCGGGGCGCTGATGCTGCTGCCGCAGACGCTAGGGGCTGCACGCGAGGCAGCGGAGGCGCCGCTGCCCGGCATCCGTGGCCACTGGAAGCCATTGGTGCCGCCGGGCGCTGCTGCGGAGTTTTGGCCCTCAACGCCGTCGATTAGATTTGTCAGCAGCGGAGGCAGTGCCATGTGCGGCAGCGGTGCACTCACCGCTGGCTCTGCTGCCGGCGCCGCAGGCGTGGCTGTAGCCGCAGCATCAGCGGCAATAAGCAGGGCGCCACAGCTACTGCTATGACGCCCCTGCTGGCGAGTTGCCATGGGGCTGGCGGCATGGTGCAGAGCCAGCTGCGGGATGGTCACGTGCCTGCTGCTGCCGCTGCGGTCAGCAGGTGCCGCGCCGCTGCAGCTTCCACCGCTGTAGCAGCTCGTTCCGCCCTCATCACCGGGCTGCTTGCTGCAACCCTTGATGCCGATTGGCAGGTAGCCCGCATAGCCGGAGCCGCTGTCCCCGGCACCTGCCACGGAGCCTGGCGGTGCGCCACTGGCGCTTCCAGTACCAATCATCTGCAGCGCGGTGGAGAGCGAGGTGGTCCCTAGGCTGCCCAGGTCCACAGAGGCTCGGCGGTAGCCGGAGCGGTGGCGTGGCTCCCGTGGCGCCGTCGGCGGCGAGGGCAGCGCCGCCGCCGCCGCGGCCGCCGCTCCCGGGACCTGTTGAGCAGCTCCGCCGCCAGCAGCCGCCGGCTGCTGTGCCGCGTTTTCGCCCGATGACGGCGCGGCGTCTTCTGTCCGAATAAGGCCGGTAGCGGCAGCAGTGAGCGCAGCGGCTCCA
This sequence comes from Chlamydomonas schloesseri, assembly GCA_016834595.1. Lineage (NCBI taxonomy): Eukaryota > Viridiplantae > Chlorophyta > Chlorophyceae > Chlamydomonadales > Chlamydomonadaceae > Chlamydomonas > Chlamydomonas schloesseri. Next base: position 2,782,896 of record JAEHOD010000002.1, read on the forward strand.
GCGTTGTTGAACAGGTAGTGCAAAAGCTGAGCCTCGGTCAGCTTGGGCTTTCCGCCCGCCGCCTGCTCGGCCGCCGCAGCCACTGACGTTGGCTCCATCGTCCCCCGTCCCTGGGAATGGCGAGCAGTGGTGCTGCCGGCCGCGGTAGTTGCGGCCTTGCCGCGCGCAGTCTTGGCGCCGCTCGCCTCAACGTCCGTCGCCTGTTGCTGGGTGCTGCGGCCAGAGATGGCGCCGCTCACGGTGCGGGCAGCCGGAAGCCCGTCCGGTGCAGGCGTACCTGCTGCTGCAGCGGAGCCAGCAGCGTTATCTCCGCTAGCAGCGGCAGCGGCTGCGGCCTCGCAGGCCGCAGAGCTGGAACTGCGACTGGTGCCACGCGCAGTCTTTGCACCGCCGCCGCCGCCGCCGCCGGATGTCTGGTGCTGGGGGGGCTGGGTCGCAGAGGCCGTCCCAGGGGCCGCAGGGCCTGTGGGCACGAGGCTGCAGATGGAGTGCCGGCGGGCGCGGCTCGCGCCGCGCGCCGTCATGCAGCCCGCGCGCTGAAGCCACACCAGTCCACTGGCGCCATCACCGCCACCGAGATCTCCGTACAAGTCAGCAGACGCAGACACCTACAGGAAAGCGAGGAACATGCATATGCTGGAGAGACTTGTACTTCATCCCAGAACTGGGACAAGGACGATCATGAACGCAGCGCGAAAACAGCACGACATCTGATGAATATGGCGATGGCTATGGCCATGGCTATGGCTATGGCGAAACCCACCTCTGCCGCCTCTTCCATGTACGCGCGAGCCTCCATTGTTGACATGCGGTGGATCTTGGAAACCGCCAGCAGCGTGCTGGCGGCCCGCCAGTCCATGCGGGGCTCGTTCGTAGCCTGAGCGCACGCGCCGCCGCGGCAACGGGACGAGGTGGCACCGCTGCTCATGGCGCTGAGGGCGCGTGACATGTGTGCGCTAGCGCTCTCTTCGCCTGCTGAGGAGTCCCCACCGGCCGCGGCGCTGCGACCTGAAGTTGCGCGGCAGAGAGAGCCAGACTGATGCCGCTCTGAATTCGCATCCGAACTGTCGTCGTCGTCGTTCGGGGGCGCCTCCCGAAACCTGACCGAATTGCTGCGTGTGTGCGCCATCGCCGCTGGCAACCTCCCTTCACCGGGCTCCTCGGATTCCGGCTCTGAGTCGAGCGCGAAGTCGTCATACTCGCCTAAGCAGTATGCTAGCTCGCTGCGCCTGGAAGCCTCAAAGGTCAAGTTGGTGCCACGTTTTGTACCGAAGTCCATGCGCTTGCGGTTGCATTTGTCAAGCGCCACGTTGAGCACGTCTACCGCCTTGACTGCGTGCTTGCTAGTCTGCAATTGACATAGTGCAAATGAAGGGCCAGGCAGCAAAACCAATGACGAGGATGTCCTAGTGAATGCGTGCGTGTCGCCAAGAAGCTTACCACCAGCTCATCGCGGTAGTCCTCTACGGTACGCATGCTCGTATTCACGCGCTTTGCGGCGGGGAACGGTCTCGGCGCCCGCTATCGCTCTATGAGGTATGCGAACCGAGCTCCCCCTATTAGGGCGTCATAAGTAAGGGTTGGTGTTAGCAGTGCGCTGTGTCTACCACACCAGTGTGTAAGGGCTTAGGTACCGATGGAACAACGATGTATGAAAGGAAGGAAAGCCCGGGGCTGATTGATGTCGTATCGCCAGTAACCTGTCTGACTGTGTGCCAACGGGTGACAAAGCCCGACCTCGCCGTCCCGAGCTTCTATTACACACTGAAATACAACTCCATGATGCATACCGGCTGTGGCGACCCTCGCCTGGGCAGCGGGTCACCAGGGACATCGCCAGAGGAAGGAAATTGTCTTCCGAATGGAACCAGAGGAAAGGTCAGGCAGCCCACAGCATTTAGTGGCGGCCCCGCTGTGACAGTGAACATGTATGCGAAGGAAAGCGGTGTGCGGTCCAGCAAGGATGGAAAGACGACCATACTGCGGACCACACGTGTGGACTGTGTGGACCTCTGCAGCGAGGAAAGGAGTTGTTTCGTGGGCGCGAAAACTCGTCCAGGCGTGTATAGTGGCGGCACATCCATTCGTGTCGGAAGAAGGAAGACTGCATCTTCAGCTCATCTGGCGGGGAGGATTTTCATAGTCGGCTTGGGGGAGGCAGGAGAAGCAGCGTGGCGTGGCGTTGAGACCCACAGCTGTCACACTCGATCACGAGACTCGTCAGGCCGCCTGTAAACCCGTTGCTACACACACACACACACACACACACACACACACACACACACACACACACACACATACCGACGCGGCCACTGCGGCCGCGCACATCCCTAGTCTCGGTGCTGCCGTGGAGCGGGGAGCGGGGGGCCAGCCCCCGCCAGCCCACGGCGTGCCTCACTCACACACAGCCGCGGTCAGCGGGGTCACTGCGGCTTATCGGGTTGGGCGACGCCACCCGGGATTACGGGAGTTTTGCGTGGGGTTTTGGCACGTTCCGCAGCTCTGCAACCGCGCCCGCCACTGCGCCCCATTCCGCCGAGTTGTCTTAAGCGCGCCGTCTGCCCTGCCTCGTCCTCTCCTCCACTAGGGAGGAGAGCCGTTTCCTGGGTTGGGATTGGGCGGGCTGCGTGTCTAGTTAGCTTGCTTGCTGCACGCCGTTAGCATTGCCGCCTCTTTTTCTTTGCCATGCCCGTGACACTTTCGCGCTGCCGCCCTTTGCCTATGCTTCCTCTGCCGCCTGTAGGTGAGACTACGGACAGCGGGCGGGAATCAGGGAATTAGGCGTGCTGGGTAAACGTTTTTTAGGCGCATGTCACAAGCATATGGGTGCATGTCGGGGTCGGTTTGCTTCGCGAACGCCCGACGGGTTCCAGGCTATTTCTGCGGGTAAGTATGACTACCGGGGCTACGCGGTACCGTCCAAGAAGTATTCGGTGCGTATCCGTCAGTAACTGCGAGCGATTGCGGGGATTCCTCTCCGTTTCCGTTTACCAACACACACACACACACACACACACACATACACTCACGCACGCACACACCGCCGCTGACGCCTCCCTCTTTACCCTTTCGCGTAACCCTTTCGGCGGGCGGGCTTCTTTAGCTTATTGCTTTGTGCACGCCGTCCCATTACTTTTGATCGCCGACCACACATTAACATGCCCCTTGTCCCGTTGCCGCCTTCCTTTTTTCCCTTGCTCTCAGGTGAGCATAAGTGGTGGCAATTCGAGCTGGAGCTTAGCTGTGGCAGGGCTGGGTCGGGCGGGCGACTTTAGGCGCATATCACGGTGCATGGGGGCAGCAACGCCGGGGCGAGGGCCGTAGCCCCACCCGGTGAGGGTTACGCGATAAGGGTAAAGAGGTACAGGTATATGGAGCTCCTTCGGCCCGATGACATGGTAAAGAGGTAATTTGAGGTAATCCGAACGCGGCGCACTGTTTGCTTGTCGCATGACGCGCGCACAGTGTCGACCCTTTCCCTTGTGCTTTCCTAGCACGCATGTGCTGCGCATGTGGCTCGTCACCCGAAACGGGTAGGGACCCAAACTAGCATCCTCGCTCAGAGGGATTTCTTGGATGCTGGAAAGGTCCTAGCGGGCTGGCGGTGTAAAAGGCAGGAGTTGGGGCCCTGGGGAAACGTTGGGCGAGCATCGAGGAAACAGCGTGCGGCTGCCGCGAGCCAGGCCACTGAGAACGACGCACACCGACCGGGCGCCAGAAACCGTGCAAATACTTCTTCCCAAGGCAACTATTCATCGTAACGGAATGCAGGAGCGTGAGTGAGCAAGAGAAAATGCAGGAAGCAGTGGAAAACAGCCTTTTCCCGTTCACTACCGAGCAACACGGACGCCGCCCAAGAATCAAGGAACCGAGCAACAAGTAGATAGCTATAGAAATAATATAGTGCGATAGGATAGAGACGGTAGGATAAAGAGATCGAGCGGAGGGGGTAAAAGTACCTGCGCTGCGCGGCAGTTGGCCGTGGACCGGGCCGGCCTGGACCCATGCGGGGCGCTGCAAGGCAACGCCGCTCGTATATGCGAACATGTAAGACTGAAGTAGCTGAACAGTAGGGCTAGGAGACGGTACGGGCATAGTACAGCAGTTGGAAGAGAGCGAGAAGGCAGCGAGCAGGGGGCAAGCAGGCCAGGTGACGGGGCGATGACAAGGTTGTCGGGCAGGATGGTTCGTAGAGCCCGACCTGGGAGCGTTTGGCCCGTTGCAATACCAGAGACGCTGCATGGGAGTGGCGGGCGGTGTACGGGTTGGCCGGACTATAAAAGGCGAGGCCCTTCCAGCCAAAGCCATTCCCCGGACCTGACGGTAACACCGCACCCTCAAGCCAGCAGCGAAACGCACTAGGCCTCTGACAGGTTGACTGGAGACGAACTCAATTCACTTAATAGTTTCTCGGGCTTTAAGCCTCGCTAGTTTCTTAGGCTCTGAGCCTCGCCGAGCTGCCTCAGGCGCTCGTGTCTGTAACGTAACGCGTGACTGCCTTTGCCTCTCGCGTCTGTATCCTTAGCACGCCGCAGGGCCCTTCCCTCCCGCGTGTCGAACCTTACGGTACCTGGTCAGCCGTCCCTGCCATAGGGCCCTAGACTGCCCGTTTCCCCCGCAGGCAAACCAGAAGGAGACGCCAAGGAGACAAGACTCCCTTGCCCTCTCAAGCCTTTCAGTCCCTCTTACAGGTCTCGCCGCCGGCGAGCGAGTGGACGCACGAGCGAGCCGCCTTTCCCTTGCCGCCGCTCCCTCTCTCTCACACGTGCACGGCCTGTTCCCGCCTGCACCTGAGCCTGAATCCGTAAACGCAGTCAATTCCGCATAGTCTCGCATCTCGATTTAGTTAGAACACGCTAAGACACAGCTCACAGCAACAGCACATAAAGGTATCGAGGTTAGGAACCACACGGGGAGACAGCACCTCTCAGCAGGTCCCGTGTCAGTGCGCGGTCCGTCCTCACACGCACCCGCACTCCAGGCATCACTGTACGATCCTTGGGCCTGCTAGCCACCCGTATAAACGCGAAAAAATTTCTGGGTATTCCCACGTTTTGGGTGCGCTACGCGCGGGTGGTATCGAGACCTAGGTCGCAAGGCCTGGTCTCCTAATTAGGCATTTGGTTAGGCGTGAAAATTGAATCCGGGGTTCCCCACACCACGCAAGAAGGTCGTATACAACTAACAAAGAATCCAAAAACAAATATTGAGCTGCCATCGCAGGTACCAGAGCCACAGGTCTCGGGGCAAACCACTTGAATGGCCCACTAACACCAGAACACACACATACCACGACCTAAACAAAGCTTACACAAATCTAGGTACGTAGGAATGATGCACACTGACTTGGACACATATAGTCTAGACTAGCAGGCACCACCAGGGGCATACAAAACACACACGCCTCTAGGGCGCAGCAAGCCATACTGCCTCCAACGCCCAGACAGGTGGAAGACCTTGAATTATTCGAACGACAATAAAGCCGAGCAGGGATCATGGCCGAAGGGGTTACAGCCTCGGGCCTGAACGTGATTCCCCTCTTTGACCCCAACCACTTCAATGCACGTGGATGGGTGTCAACGTTGGAAAGACATGGAGATGCACTGGGATGGAGTGACGCCCAGAAACTACGAGTGGCACGTTGCCGACTTGGAATGGAAGCACAGATATGGGAATCAGGGTTGGCAGCTACGAATGTACACCCGTCCTGGGCAGCATTCCGCAGCGCCTTTCTTGAACGCTTTGCTCCGCGGCCAGAGGAGCTACACCACAGCCTTGCCAACTGCACGCAAGGAAAGGGCGAGACGGTACAGTCATACGCGGATCGGTACCGACATCTCCTTGCCCTACTTGGAATTGACGGAAATGCGGACGCACAGTACAAATATCATTTCCTCGGGGGTTTACAGAATAGGCTCTCAGAGGAAGTGTACCGTGCTCACCCGCGGAATCTCCAACACGCCATCGAGGAAGCCATCTACATCAGCCAGGGAATGGGTAGGTTCAACCGGTCAGCCACATCACAGGAGGGCGGACACGGCATCAGGCAAGACCAGCGGTCACCACATCGTGACATCTATCTATCCCGTGACAACAACCGGGGTGCGGGAAGCCGGGCAGACAGAACATACCCCGACGCCCACCCAGCCAAGCACCGACACTTGGGAGAACTGGACACAGAGCAGCGGGGCCGGTATCAACAACACCTGGGGGAAAACCACAGCCGGCAGGGGCGCAGCGAAGACCAGCTCTCGGCGCAACTTCAGGACCTGCAGAAGCAGATGGCGCAGTTGTCACTCAACTTTGCCAACATGGCACGATCGCCAGAAGTGAACACAGTGATCAGGGGACCCCGCCTGTCCTTTCCTGCCTTTTACAGCCCACCTGCAGCCGGGGTTTATCTAACAGAGGTAGTGAGCCAAGGTATGACACAAAGGCTGCCACGGCAAACATGTCCGCAGTCACCACCCTATGGTTACCCAAGTATCTGGAGCCAAAACGGGCCCGAGGCGAGTTATAGGTGGTATCCCGAACAAGCCGCCCCGCCGGTACCGGCCAGGCCGCGGGTGTGCTTTCGGCCGCCCTTACCTGCATGGGAACCCAATGAACCAGTACCCGCAATGCCACCGGAGCCGCCGCCGGACACCACGCCACACCCAGACCATGCGGCAACCGAAAATGCCCTGCCACCACTCAAAGGCGAAGCCAGGATAGCAGCAGGCCATCCCGCGCAAGCACAAACCGAGCAGGTTCTCACGTTCTGCAAGGCATGGGTACAAGTTCAAGACAAGACAGGAGAATTTCATGACGTTGAAGCCATCATCGACAGTGGAGCCAGCGTGAGTGTGATCTCATTGGAAGAAGCAGTAAAACTATTGCAGGCAAGGAGCATACAGGCCACGGACCTGAGTATTGCGATGGCGGATGGCAGGCATGCCGAAATGATGGGGAAAATACCGGGCCTAAAAGTGTGGCTACCAGAGGCCGCCACGCCTATCATGTTCTACGTTAGCCGGACCCCAGGCTATCGTATGTTGCTAGGAAACGACTTTCTCTGGGCCCTGGAGGCCGACATCAGCTTCAGGGACCGGCGCCTATCGTACACCACCTGCTATGGCGGCCGCAACGACATACCACTCACATTCCAGCGAAACGCCGGAGGGAACGAGCGGTGGTGTCCAAATGTCGCCTTCGATCCTGGAACAGGAAAGGTTACCGTCCACCCGTATCGGATGGCGGCCGGACAGGGGGCAACTCCATACCATCCACAAGCTCCCATGACGCGTGACACCTGTACAAACAATGGCGCAACACCCTCAACACACCATCCCGCGGTCAAGACAAACATCCACAAGGACCCTACCACCACACCAGCAACCCCAGAAACCCTGGGTCTACAACCGTTTGCAGATGCACTAACCGGGAATAAGGGCTGGGAGCCGTCCAGTAACGCGGGCCAGGCACTGCCTGCGGAAGAGCACCCGAAAGGGGGGCACGGTCAGAAGGGCTATCCAGAGCTAGCCAGAGGCCTTCAGCGGCAATGTGGATCCGTAACAGCAGCCACCGCTGTCCTTGTCACACCCTTCACCACACCAGCCTGTGAGCCCGCGGGGTGCGAGCAGATCGGCAACCCTTACGAACCGCTTGGCCCCCGCTCTGCGACACGACAAGAACCCGTGCACCAGGAAACTCTACGAGTTCGCACGACATTGCTAGGCCACGGGATTCAGACTGAAGGCAACGATGAGACCAATGGCGTTGCCCCATGCGCTTCTTTAGTGGCAAACACACAGCCAGGGGTTGTAAAACCCAGGGGCAACGGCGACTCCCCACTCACCGTCTCACACACCCCGACCCGCCAGGTGCCAGGGTCGGATGCATTGGCCTCGGATCCTTTTCCAAAATGGAGTGAAGGACTTGAACTCGTACTGACGGTTCCGGTCTGGAGGCTGGCACAAGTGGCGGGGCCCGGCAGGGCAGGAATCAATGCAGCATTGGGAAAGGGTCAAGATCAGTCGGACCCTACAAGGCCGCCGTCGACCCATCCTCCCCAGCAACCGGTCAGCGCTAAGCAGGACCGCTCGACCCCAGCGGCAGCCCAACCTGACAAGTGTCCAACCGCAACCACCAACGGCCGGCACGACAAGTGCCCACCCCGGCGTTCACATAGCACACCGGCCAGCACATCGCAGTGGACTGATGATATCACCATGTTTGCCGAGGGGAAGGACACCCAAGAGGCACGGAGACGCGACAACCACAAACAGGGGGGCCCATCCCAGAAACAGGTAGAAAGCTCACTCCCGAGCCTGCTGCGGATACCGGTACGAGATTTGAGCAATTGCCTGCAGGCGGAGGGACAACAGGTCGAAATTGGGGAACGATGCAGGGGCCCGGACGTCCGACAAGGGATTGGATTTGCGCCACTCCTCATATTTAGAGGAGTTGGCACTCATAGCCCGTGGGCGGGAATGATACATCCATTTGAAATAAGCTTATTGGAAGAAAGTCACCACGCCAGCAGGACACGTATACAATGATGGATTATGACGATTTGTCTGTATAGAGGAATGAGCATGCAAGATGAATGTGCTGATGGGTTGCAGCGCGGGGTACGCCGCGTTGGGATGCGTGACCGCCACGCCACCGTTTCACACACCCCGACCGGCCCGCGGAGCAACCCGAGACTCACGAATTATTGCGTACCATTTATGCAATGGAGCATTGGGTTTGTAAGGACGGGTGGAGCTCTGAAGCCCTAACGGATGTGCCGGTGACAGCTCTAAAGCCGGTGATTGGTATCAGTAGTGTTTGATTTTGTTAGATGTTTAAGGGAATACATATATTAACGGCAATAATAAGTAAGTCGATCTGTCGAGCGACCATTTTCAGACGAACGACAAGGCTGGAATATTGGGAAGCTATAGCTATGCATAAAGCAGTTCTTGAGATGGAAAAAATGCGCATTGACGCTTTCTTAAATACAGACGAAAGAGAACATGAGCTGCATGGTCCCGGTGGCCACGACAGCGGGCAGGGACCATCCAAAAATATTAAAACCTTCAGACAAAACAAGAGTAATTATTGTGCACAGAAAGGACAGCAAGATGGGATGATACGGTTGTTGCGGCACGCCCCCTGTTGTGCCACGTACACGTTGCGCTTCCCTGTTGTCGAGTGACACAGATCGTTTGCGAAGTAGGTGTATGAAATGTAGGCGGAAGTTAGACGTTTATACATATGAAAGGTAGGCAGAGGTGAATGCCGAATGCTAAGTGCTACCCCATGCCGTGACGGCATGAGGGAAAGCACCGGGAAGTGCAACGGCAAGTACCCCCCAAGTACGGCATTCGCAATTTAGCGCATGTCCGTAACACTGATAATGCGGACCAGACCAGCACAGTGGAAAGCAACGTAGGCCGGTCTGAAGTACCTCTCTGTGAGTACGGGTTACAAGGAGGGGACTCAGGGTGAGGGTTAGAGTGTGTGAAGGCTGGTAAAGGTGACACGCGGAAAGCGCGCTTGGTGGTGGGGTTGGTAGGTACGAGGAGAGGGATTCCCCTATACGGGGAGGCACAGTCAGTAATGTCAGCAGTCAGCAGCAAGCCATGAAGGTATGGCTGAGATCAACATGCATTACATACAGCAATGATGTGCATCCGACAATGTACGCATGAACATTGCAAAGCCAGGGCGGACCGGATGAGCCCTGAGCGTTTCAGTCATGCCCCATCGGCGCTCTTGAGGCCGTATGTGGGAGCCAAATCAACATTATTAAATATTGCAAGCCAGGGCGGACCTGATGAGCCCTGAGCGTTTCAGTCATGCCCCACCGGCGCTCTTGAGGCCGTGTATGGGAGCCAAATCAACATTATTAAATATTGCAAGCCAGGGCGGACCTGATGAGCCCTGAGCGTTTCAGTCATGCCCCACCGGTGCTCTTGAGGCCGTGTATGGGAGCCAAATCAACATTATTAAATATTGCAAGCCAGGGCGGACCTGATGAGCCCTGAGCGTTTCAGTCATGCCCCACCGGTGCTCTTGAGGCCGTGTATGGGAGCAAAATTATATATTATTAAATATTGCAAGCCAGGGCGGACCTGATGAGCCCTGAGCGTTTCATTCATGCCCCACCGGCGCTCTTGAGGCCGTGTATGGGAGCAAAATTATATATTATTATAAATTGCAAGCTAGGGCGGACCGGATGAGCCCTGAGCGTTTCATTCATGCCCCACCGGCGCTCTTGAGGCCGTGTATGGGAGCAAAATTATATATTATTATATATTGCATGCCAGGGCGGACCGGATGAGCCCTGAGCGTTTCAGTCATGCCCCACCGGCGCTCTTGAGGCCGTATGTGGGGGCCAAATTAACATTATCAAATATTGCAAGCCAGGGCGGACCGGATGAGCCCTGAGCGTTTCAGTCATGCCCTGAGCGAAATGATCATGCCCCACTAGGCGCTTCTGAGGCCGTGGGAGCTTACAATGATCACGTCTGAAATCACAACCAAGATAAGACTAGAATAGGAAGGTGATCCCAGACCAAACACGCAGTGGCCAGGTTCTGGTCCTGGAAGGTCAGATATGAAAGATACATTTTGAGGGTCGGATTGCAAAAAGCGGGCAAAACACATCAACTGCTTTGGAAAAAATACTTTGCTTGCTGCATAATTCCACAAAGAAGGCGTTTGAAGTGATAGTATATTTTTGGGAAAGGCAAATGGTTGTTTCGGGCGACGGAAGCGCGCCCGAAGGGACCGGTCGCGACACACACCCCGAGGCTGCACAGCTGTGCTGCGCATGTGGCTCGTCACCCGAAACGGGTAGGGACCCAAACTAGCATCCTCGCTCAGAGGGATTTCTTGGATGCTGGAAAGGTCCTAGCGGGCTGGCGGTGTAAAAGGCAGGAGTTGGGGCCCTGGGGAAACGTTGGGCGAGCATCGAGGAAACAGCGTGCGGCTGCCGCGAGCCAGGCCACTGAGAACGACGCACACCGACCGGGCGCCAGAAACCGTGCAAATACTTCTTCCCAAGGCAACTATTCATCGTAACGGAATGCAGGAGCGTGAGTGAGCAAGAGAAAATGCAGGAAGCAGTGGAAAACAGCCTTTTCCCGTTCACTACCGAGCAACACGGACGCCGCCCAAGAATCAAGGAACCGAGCAACAAGTAGATAGCTATAGAAATAATATAGTGCGATAGGATAGAGACGGTAGGATAAAGAGATCGAGCGGAGGGGGTAAAAGTACCTGCGCTGCGCGGCAGTTGGCCGTGGACCGGGCCGGCCTGGACCCATGCGGGGCGCTGCAAGGCAACGCCGCTCGTATATGCGAACATGTAAGACTGAAGTAGCTGAACAGTAGGGCTAGGAGACGGTACGGGCATAGTACAGCAGTTGGAAGAGAGCGAGAAGGCAGCGAGCAGGGGGCAAGCAGGCCAGGTGACGGGGCGATGACAAGGTTGTCGGGCAGGATGGTTCGTAGAGCCCGACCTGGGAGCGTTTGGCCCGTTGCAATACCAGAGACGCTGCATGGGAGTGGCGGGCGGTGTACGGGTTGGCCGGACTATAAAAGGCGAGGCCCTTCCAGCCAAAGCCATTCCCCGGACCTGACGGTAACACCGCACCCTCAAGCCAGCAGCGAAACGCACTAGGCCTCTGACAGGTTGACTGGAGACGAACTCAATTCACTTAATAGTTTCTCGGGCTTTAAGCCTCGCTAGTTTCTTAGGCTCTGAGCCTCGCCGAGCTGCCTCAGGCGCTCGTGTCTGTAACGTAACGCGTGACTGCCTTTGCCTCTCGCGTCTGTATCCTTAGCACGCCGCAGGGCCCTTCCCTCCCGCGTGTCGAACCTTACGGTACCTGGTCAGCCGTCCCTGCCATAGGGCCCTAGACTGCCCGTTTCCCCCGCAGGCAAACCAGAAGGAGACGCCAAGGAGACAAGACTCCCTTGCCCTCTCAAGCCTTTCAGTCCCTCTTACAGGTCTCGCCGCCGGCGAGCGAGTGGACGCACGAGCGAGCCGCCTTTCCCTTGCCGCCGCTCCCTCTCTCTCACACGTGCACGGCCTGTTCCCGCCTGCACCTGAGCCTGAATCCGTAAACGCAGTCAATTCCGCATAGTCTCGCATCTCGATTTAGTTAGAACACGCTAAGACACAGCTCACAGCAACAGCACATAAAGGTATCGAGGTTAGGAACCACACGGGGAGACAGCACCTCTCAGCAGGTCCCGTGTCAGTGCGCGGTCCGTCCTCACACGCACCCGCACTCCAGGCATCACTGTACGATCCTTGGGCCTGCTAGCCACCCGTATAAACGCGAAAAAATTTCTGGGTATTCCCACGTTTTGGGTGCGCTACGCGCGGGTGGTATCGAGACCTAGGTCGCAAGGCCTGGTCTCCTAATTAGGCATTTGGTTAGGCGTGAAAATTGAATCCGGGGTTCCCCACACCACGCAAGAAGGTCGTATACAACTAACAAAGAATCCAAAAACAAATATTGAGCTGCCATCGCAGGTACCAGAGCCACAGGTCTCGGGGCAAACCACTTGAATGGCCCACTAACACCAGAACACACACATACCACGACCTAAACAAAGCTTACACAAATCTAGGTACGTAGGAATGATGCACACTGACTTGGACACATATAGTCTAGACTAGCAGGCACCACCAGGGGCATACAAAACACACACGCCTCTAGGGCGCAGCAAGCCATACTGCCTCCAACGCCCAGACAGGTGGAAGACCTTGAATTATTCGAACGACAATAAAGCCGAGCAGGGATCATGGCCGAAGGGGTTACAGCCTCGGGCCTGAACGTGATTCCCCTCTTTGACCCCAACCACTTCAATGCACGTGGATGGGTGTCAACGTTGGAAAGACATGGAGATGCACTGGGATGGAGTGACGCCCAGAAACTACGAGTGGCACGTTGCCGACTTGGAATGGAAGCACAGATATGGGAATCAGGGTTGGCAGCTACGAATGTACACCCGTCCTGGGCAGCATTCCGCAGCGCCTTTCTTGAACGCTTTGCTCCGCGGCCAGAGGAGCTACACCACAGCCTTGCCAACTGCACGCAAGGAAAGGGCGAGACGGTACAGTCATACGCGGATCGGTACCGACATCTCCTTGCCCTACTTGGAATTGACGGAAATGCGGACGCACAGTACAAATATCATTTCCTCGGGGGTTTACAGAATAGGCTCTCAGAGGAAGTGTACCGTGCTCACCCGCGGAATCTCCAACACGCCATCGAGGAAGCCATCTACATCAGCCAGGGAATGGGTAGGTTCAACCGGTCAGCCACATCACAGGAGGGCGGACACGGCATCAGGCAAGACCAGCGGTCACCACATCGTGACATCTATCTATCCCGTGACAACAACCGGGGTGCGGGAAGCCGGGCAGACAGAACATACCCCGACGCCCACCCAGCCAAGCACCGACACTTGGGAGAACTGGACACAGAGCAGCGGGGCCGGTATCAACAACACCTGGGGGAAAACCACAGCCGGCAGGGGCGCAGCGAAGACCAGCTCTCGGCGCAACTTCAGGACCTGCAGAAGCAGATGGCGCAGTTGTCACTCAACTTTGCCAACATGGCACGATCGCCAGAAGTGAACACAGTGATCAGGGGACCCCGCCTGTCCTTTCCTGCCTTTTACAGCCCACCTGCAGCCGGGGTTTATCTAACAGAGGTAGTGAGCCAAGGTATGACACAAAGGCTGCCACGGCAAACATGTCCGCAGTCACCACCCTATGGTTACCCAAGTATCTGGAGCCAAAACGGGCCCGAGGCGAGTTATAGGTGGTATCCCGAACAAGCCGCCCCGCCGGTACCGGCCAGGCCGCGGGTGTGCTTTCGGCCGCCCTTACCTGCATGGGAACCCAATGAACCAGTACCCGCAATGCCACCGGAGCCGCCGCCGGACACCACGCCACACCCAGACCATGCGGCAACCGAAAATGCCCTGCCACCACTCAAAGGCGAAGCCAGGATAGCAGCAGGCCATCCCGCGCAAGCACAAACCGAGCAGGTTCTCACGTTCTGCAAGGCATGGGTACAAGTTCAAGACAAGACAGGAGAATTTCATGACGTTGAAGCCATCATCGACAGTGGAGCCAGCGTGAGTGTGATCTCATTGGAAGAAGCAGTAAAACTATTGCAGGCAAGGAGCATACAGGCCACGGACCTGAGTATTGCGATGGCGGATGGCAGGCATGCCGAAATGATGGGGAAAATACCGGGCCTAAAAGTGTGGCTACCAGAGGCCGCCACGCCTATCATGTTCTACGTTAGCCGGACCCCAGGCTATCGTATGTTGCTAGGAAACGACTTTCTCTGGGCCCTGGAGGCCGACATCAGCTTCAGGGACCGGCGCCTATCGTACACCACCTGCTATGGCGGCCGCAACGACATACCACTCACATTCCAGCGAAACGCCGGAGGGAACGAGCGGTGGTGTCCAAATGTCGCCTTCGATCCTGGAACAGGAAAGGTTACCGTCCACCCGTATCGGATGGCGGCCGGACAGGGGGCAACTCCATACCATCCACAAGCTCCCATGACGCGTGACACCTGTACAAACAATGGCGCAACACCCTCAACACACCATCCCGCGGTCAAGACAAACATCCACAAGGACCCTACCACCACACCAGCAACCCCAGAAACCCTGGGTCTACAACCGTTTGCAGATGCACTAACCGGGAATAAGGGCTGGGAGCCGTCCAGTAACGCGGGCCAGGCACTGCCTGCGGAAGAGCACCCGAAAGGGGGGCACGGTCAGAAGGGCTATCCAGAGCTAGCCAGAGGCCTTCAGCGGCAATGTGGATCCGTAACAGCAGCCACCGCTGTCCTTGTCACACCCTTCACCACACCAGCCTGTGAGCCCGCGGGGTGCGAGCAGATCGGCAACCCTTACGAACCGCTTGGCCCCCGCTCTGCGACACGACAAGAACCCGTGCACCAGGAAACTCTACGAGTTCGCACGACATTGCTAGGCCACGGGATTCAGACTGAAGGCAACGATGAGACCAATGGCGTTGCCCCATGCGCTTCTTTAGTGGCAAACACACAGCCAGGGGTTGTAAAACCCAGGGGCAACGGCGACTCCCCACTCACCGTCTCACACACCCCGACCCGCCAGGTGCCAGGGTCGGATGCATTGGCCTCGGATCCTTTTCCAAAATGGAGTGAAGGACTTGAACTCGTACTGACGGTTCCGGTCTGGAGGCTGGCACAAGTGGCGGGGCCCGGCAGGGCAGGAATCAATGCAGCATTGGGAAAGGGTCAAGATCAGTCGGACCCTACAAGGCTGCCGTCGACCCATCCTCCCCAGCAACCGGTCAGCGCTAAGCAGGACCGCTCGACCCCAGCGGCAGCCCAACCTGACAAGTGTCCAACCGCAACCACCAACGGCCGGCACGACAAGTGCCCACCCCGGCGTTCACATAGCACACCGGCCAGCACATCGCAGTGGACTGATGATATCACCATGTTTGCCGAGGGGAAGGACACCCAAGAGGCACGGAGACGCGACAACCACAAACAGGGGGGCCCATCCCAGAAACAGGTAGAAAGCTCACTCCCGAGCCTGCTGCGGATACCGGTACGAGATTTGAGCAATTGCCTGCAGGCGGAGGGACAACAGGTCGAAATTGGGGAACGATGCAGGGGCCCGGACGTCCGACAAGGGATTGGATTTGCGCCACTCCTCATATTTAGAGGAGTTGGCACTCATAGCCCGTGGGCGGGAATGATACATCCATTTGAAATAAGCTTATTGGAAGAAAGTCACCACGCCAGCAGGACACGTATACAATGATGGATTATGACGATTTGTCTGTATAGAGGAATGAGCATGCAAGATGAATGTGCTGATGGGTTGCAGCGCGGGGTACGCCGCGTTGGGATGCGTGACCGCCACGCCACCGTTTCACACACCCCGACCGGCCCGCGGAGCAACCCGAGACTCACGAATTATTGCGTACCATTTATGCAATGGAGCATTGGGTTTGTAAGGACGGGTGGAGCTCTGAAGCCCTAACGGATGTGCCGGTGACAGCTCTAAAGCCGGTGATTGGTATCAGTAGTGTTTGATTTTGTTAGATGTTTAAGGGAATACATATATTAACGGCAATAATAAGTAAGTCGATCTGTCGAGCGACCATTTTCAGACGAACGACAAGGCTGGAATATTGGGAAGCTATAGCTATGCATAAAGCAGTTCTTGAGATGGAAAAAATGCGCATTGACGCTTTCTTAAATACAGACGAAAGAGAACATGAGCTGCATGGTCCCGGTGGCCACGACAGCGGGCAGGGACCATCCAAAAATATTAAAACCTTCAGACAAAACAAGAGTAATTATTGTGCACAGAAAGGACAGCAAGATGGGATGATACGGTTGTTGCGGCACGCCCCCTGTTGTGCCACGTACACGTTGCGCTTCCCTGTTGTCGAGTGACACAGATCGTTTGCGAAGTAGGTGTATGAAATGTAGGCGGAAGTTAGACGTTTATACATATGAAAGGTAGGCAGAGGTGAATGCCGAATGCTAAGTGCTACCCCATGCCGTGACGGCATGAGGGAAAGCACCGGGAAGTGCAACGGCAAGTACCCCCCAAGTACGGCATTCGCAATTTAGCGCATGTCCGTAACACTGATAATGCGGACCAGACCAGCACAGTGGAAAGCAACGTAGGCCGGTCTGAAGTACCTCTCTGTGAGTACGGGTTACAAGGAGGGGACTCAGGGTGAGGGTTAGAGTGTGTGAAGGCTGGTAAAGGTGACACGCGGAAAGCGCGCTTGGTGGTGGGGTTGGTAGGTACGAGGAGAGGGATTCCCCTATACGGGGAGGCACAGTCAGTAATGTCAGCAGTCAGCAGCAAGCCATGAAGGTATGGCTGAGATCAACATGCATTACATACAGCAATGATGTGCATCCGACAATGTACGCATGAACATTGCAAAGCCAGGGCGGACCGGATGAGCCCTGAGCGTTTCAGTCATGCCCCATCGGCGCTCTTGAGGCCGTATGTGGGAGCCAAATCAACATTATTAAATATTGCAAGCCAGGGCGGACCTGATGAGCCCTGAGCGTTTCAGTCATGCCCCACCGGCGCTCTTGAGGCCGTGTATGGGAGCAAAATTATATATTATTAGCTATTGCAAGCCAGGGCGGACCTGATGAGCCCTGAGCGTTTCAGTCATGCCCCACCGGTGCTCTTGAGGCCGTGTATGGGAGCCAAATCAACATTATTAAATATTGCAAGCCAGGGCGGACCTGATGAGCCCTGAGCGTTTCAGTCATGCCCCACCGGTGCTCTTGAGGCCGTGTATGGGAGCAAAATTATATATTATTAAATATTGCAAGCCAGGGCGGACCTGATGAGCCCTGAGCGTTTCATTCATGCCCCACCGGCGCTCTTGAGGCCGTGTATGGGAGCAAAATTATATATTATTATAAATTGCAAGCTAGGGCGGACCGGATGAGCCCTGAGCGTTTCATTCATGCCCCACCGGCGCTCTTGAGGCCGTGTATGGGAGCAAAATTATATATTGCATGCCAGGGCGGACCGGATGAGCCCTGAGCGTTTCAGTCATGCCCCACCGGCGCTCTTGAGGCCGTATGTGGGGGCCAAATTAACATTATCAAATATTGCAAGCCAGGGCGGACCGGATGAGCCCTGAGCGTTTCAGTCATGCCCTGAGCGAAATGATCATGCCCCACTAGGCGCTTCTGAGGCCGTGGGAGCTTACAATGATCACGTCTGAAATCACAACCAAGATAAGACTAGAATAGGAAGGTGATCCCAGACCAAACACGCAGTGGCCAGGTTCTGGTCCTGGAAGGTCAGATATGAAAGATACATTTTGAGGGTCGGATTGCAAAAAGCGGGCAAAACACATCAACTGCTTTGGAAAAAATACTTTGCTTGCTGCATAATTCCACAAAGAAGGCGTTTGAAGTGATAGTATATTTTTGGGAAAGGCAAATGGTTGTTTCGGGCGACGGAAGCGCGCCCGAAGGGACCGGTCGCGACACACACCCCGAGGCTGCACAGCTGTGCTGCGCATGTGGCTCGTCACCCGAAACGGGTAGGGACCCAAACTAGCATCCTCGCTCAGAGGGATTTCTTGGATGCTGGAAAGGTCCTAGCGGGCTGGCGGTGTAAAAGGCAGGAGTTGGGGCCCTGGGGAAACGTTGGGCGAGCATCGAGGAAACAGCGTGCGGCTGCCGCGAGCCAGGCCACTGAGAACGACGCACACCGACCGGGCGCCAGAAACCGTGCAAATACTTCTTCCCAAGGCAACTATTCATCGTAACGGAATGCAGGAGCGTGAGTGAGCAAGAGAAAATGCAGGAAGCAGTGGAAAACAGCCTTTTCCCGTTCACTACCGAGCAACACGGACGCCGCCCAAGAATCAAGGAACCGAGCAACAAGTAGATAGCTATAGAAATAATATAGTGCGATAGGATAGAGACGGTAGGATAAAGAGATCGAGCGGAGGGGGTAAAAGTACCTGCGCTGCGCGGCAGTTGGCCGTGGACCGGGCCGGCCTGGACCCATGCGGGGCGCTGCAAGGCAACGCCGCTCGTATATGCGAACATGTAAGACTGAAGTAGCTGAACAGTAGGGCTAGGAGACGGTACGGGCATAGTACAGCAGTTGGAAGAGAGCGAGAAGGCAGCGAGCAGGGGGCAAGCAGGCCAGGTGACGGGGCGATGACAAGGTTGTCGGGCAGGATGGTTCGTAGAGCCCGACCTGGGAGCGTTTGGCCCGTTGCAATACCAGAGACGCTGCATGGGAGTGGCGGGCGGTGTACGGGTTGGCCGGACTATAAAAGGCGAGGCCCTTCCAGCCAAAGCCATTCCCCGGACCTGACGGTAACACCGCACCCTCAAGCCAGCAGCGAAACGCACTAGGCCTCTGACAGGTTGACTGGAGACGAACTCAATTCACTTAATAGTTTCTCGGGCTTTAAGCCTCGCTAGTTTCTTAGGCTCTGAGCCTCGCCGAGCTGCCTCAGGCGCTCGTGTCTGTAACGTAACGCGTGACTGCCTTTGCCTCTCGCGTCTGTATCCTTAGCACGCCGCAGGGCCCTTCCCTCCCGCGTGTCGAACCTTACGGTACCTGGTCAGCCGTCCCTGCCATAGGGCCCTAGACTGCCCGTTTCCCCCGCAGGCAAACCAGAAGGAGACGCCAAGGAGACAAGACTCCCTTGCCCTCTCAAGCCTTTCAGTCCCTCTTACAGGTCTCGCCGCCGGCGAGCGAGTGGACGCACGAGCGAGCCGCCTTTCCCTTGCCGCCGCTCCCTCTCTCTCACACGTGCACGGCCTGTTCCCGCCTGCACCTGAGCCTGAATCCGTAAACGCAGTCAATTCCGCATAGTCTCGCATCTCGATTTAGTTAGAACACGCTAAGACACAGCTCACAGCAACAGCACATAAAGGTATCGAGGTTAGGAACCACACGGGGAGACAGCACCTCTCAGCAGGTCCCGTGTCAGTGCGCGGTCCGTCCTCACACGCACCCGCACTCCAGGCATCACTGTACGATCCTTGGGCCTGCTAGCCACCCGTATAAACGCGAAAAAATTTCTGGGTATTCCCACGTTTTGGGTGCGCTACGCGCGGGGGCTGCACACGCACACTGACACGCACACGCACACGCACACGCACACACGCACACACACACCTCGTTCTTTTCTGCCACACACAGTGGCGTGCTTTCGCTTTCGTTTCGCCATTTAGCGCATGTTTTTAACACGCACGCCTCAGCGCACGCCTTGCCTTTCATCAATGGACCACCACAGTGCTGATAGAATGAACGTTGGAAGGCCAGGGCAGGGCCAGGGCAGGGCAGGGCAAGGGCAGGTGCGAGCGGGGTGGCGCTGGCGGGGTGATGCGAGCGGGGCAACGCTGACAGGGCGACGCTGGCAGGGCGATGCGGGCGGGGCATGGCGGAGCGACTGAAGCTATGGCGCGGCTGGGTGCGCGGGGGGTTCGGTGGAGGAAAACGAGCGCTCGACCAGCGAAAAGGAGAATGTAATAACAAGTAAAAGAATTATGTTTGAAAGGGAGCCAAGCAAAGAAGCCTAGCAATAATGCAATCCCGGCTCACTCGGGAATGGTCCCCAGCGGCCGAGTCCCGCGTATTACGTCTGCAATTGCAAACTGACGCCGCATAAACATTGAAATCAGCGCAAATTGACTTTAATGTGCGGTCGAGAACTTGACGCTGGGACCCCGGTCCACAGGTCTGTCTTCCTTTTGACCCCTGCATAAGAGACAAAGGCAACATATACGATACTTCATTATATTTCTGCAGCATCTCCAATTCCGCGGTGCACTCTTCTGCCGCTTGCCCGAAATGAGGACTCTTTGTAATAGTTAGGAGATGCTGGCCTTGCAAGTTGATGGCCAGCTGCTTCAAGTGACTGAAGGCATTGATGCCGCTTCCGGCCTTCTTCTGCGGCCGCGCGGAATGCGGAGCTTGGACGGAGCAGGCCGCAGCAGCAGCGCTATCACGCCAAGCACAACAGTAGCTTTATGCGGTCCGCGCGTATCGTCGGTGTCGCCGGCGGACGATGTGCCACCAACTTCTCACTGCCAGCAAAGCGGCACACCGGCGGGGCTCGGGTCGTTTAGGTCGCCGTCGGAGCAGGCGCGCTTTGAGCCTGGCCGATGCAGCCAGGTGCCCGGGGTCAGCAACGGCTGCCCCAGCACCACCCTGGTACTCTCGGCGTGTGGGATGCAGCACTGGGCCGCAGGGGGCGCACGCGCGGTGGCGGCACGGCGCCTGCGGCAAGTGCTGGTGCTGCTGTTGTTGCCGCTGGGCCTGCTGCACCTGCTGCCGGGGACCACCGCGCAGATGTGCAAGTGAGTACCCGCCGAAGATCAAACAATGTGATGAGGATCCCCATGGTTGTGTCGTTGGGGGACAACACACTGGGACCTGATGCGTGTGGGGCGTGTTGGTGGGGGCGATTTGACCATGCGGAGGGGTTCTGCGTGCGCGGCCATAAATTGCTGGGCTCTCAGCAGCGCCTGATGTGAGTATTGCATTTTGTTGCGCAGCGGGACCACCTGGGTCGGCGGCGGGTTCCCCACATACGACTGCAACTCCGGCGGGACTATCTCCTACGCATCTAGGTAAGTGTCGAAGGAGGCGACTCGGCTCGGGTCCCCACACAGTCGGGCCTCCGTGTTGCAGAGGGTGGGCGCTTCGCATGTGCGTGCACGGCATATTTAATTATCTGCGCCCAGGCTTCGGACGCTTTGACAGTGCTACACTGGTGGTGCATGTGTCCAGCTGCGGCACCTGCATACCGTCCATCCACATACCGCCGTGCGCTTTCGACCTGCAGCACCGGCATTACCGGCTCCTCGCTCAAAGGCAACCTGACCGGCCCGCCAGACTTTGCCGTGGGTGCGGCGTGCGTCCCCTCCGGCACGCCGAACGTCACGGTCCAGGGGCAGGCCGTGTAAGTCAAACAAGGAGCGACTGCGAGGCTGGCGCGCGGTGGGGGTTATCAAGCGCGTGTGGCGATTCGCGTAGCGTTGTTCATGGGGATCAATGCTGGTCATGCACCAGTACTGAGTCAAGGGCAGAGGCAGGCTGGATCGAGGCAGCCCAGGCTTCTTGATTGAGGCAGCAGGGCCAAAGGATAAGGCCCACCACGCGCACCACGCTGCTGATGTGCTTACTTGTGCGGAACTGCCCTTGATTGCAGGTACGCCCAAAACAAACAGTCGTCCGGCACCGTTGCCATCACCTTTACCGGCGGCCTGTACGCGACCAGCGTGGGTTTGCTGGTCGCGAGCTGCCAGGTGGGTTGCTAATCGCCATCTGCAACCTTGGGGTGCGCGCACGAGTCCGCGCGCACTGGTGGGCAGTGCGTCCATTTCACAACTGCACCGTCGCCCAGCAGCACCTCTTCTGCGCGCCGGGCGTGGCTGCCCGGTTGAGGAACTAACTTATAGCTCCTCTGTATCCACGATGCATACCTTCCTCCACCCACCTGTCTACACCTGCGTTTCTTAAATCAAACGCATGGAACCCCATCCGCCCCGCAAACCTGCAGCAAGGGTACATCCAGGCGGGACTGACGCTCCAGCTGCAGAACGGCAGCACCGTTGCAACGAGCTGCGCCCGGGACGGCTGCACGGACCCGAGCACCTGCCTGGGGACGTCGACCTACTGGTGCGTGCACCCAGACACTGGTGGGCTCGGGCACGCCGAATGGACTCTCTCTCTCTCTCTCTCTCTCTCTCAACAGAGCACACAGTCTCCGGTTGTTTTTCATTCCCAAAAGCATACAATTGGTTGGGGCATCCACGCACCTACGGGCTGCTGGTTCCCGGCCGGGTGGCGACCGGCGTGACATGCTGTGTCACTACTGAAGCCCTGACCGGTGCGCCTTGTGGCGTCGTGCCGTGCCGTGCGGTTGTGTGGCCGTGTGCCGCAGGTACACGTGCGACGTGACCACCAGCCCCTCGCTGCTGTTCGTGACGGGCATGACTGTTACGCTGGGGAACAATCTGCTCAACACCAGCGACTGGAAGGTGCGTGCTGCGCTAGCTGCGCGTTGCCAGGTGGTGCTCGCGAGTGGTGCGGAAGCAGCCTGCGCTTCGTGCACACGCGAGTGTGTGGTAGAGCGCTTCATAGAGAGCGCTGACGCTCTGTCTGTCTGTCCTTCTGTCTGTCTGTCCTTGTGTCTGTCTGTCTGTCCATCTGTCTGTCTGTCTGTCTGTCTGTCCGTCTTTGCTGTGACCTGTGCGCATGTGGCCGTCCCACCAGGTGCTTGATGCGGCACGCCTTGTTGGCTACACATACTATAGCCCGCCGCCACCCTGGCCCCCATCTCCGCGGCCGCCTTCACCGGTCCCCCCTTCACCTCCGCCGTCGCCACCTCCAAGTCCAGCTCCGCCCAGCCCCGCGCCGCCCAGCCCAGCACCACCGAGCCCTGTGCCACCCAGCCCGGTACCGCCAAGCCCCCGACCACCATCCCCTGCACCGCCTAGTCCCGCGCCACCCAGTCCCGCGCCACCAAGCCCAGCGCCGCCTTCACCAATACCGCCATCACCCGCGCCGCCCAGCCCTGCGCCACCAAGCCCGGTACCGCCGTCACCAGCGCCGCCCAGCCCGCCACCCAGTCCGGAGCCGCCCAGCCCTGCGCCACCAAGCCCGGTGCCACCGTCACCTGCGCCTCCCAGCCCCGCTCCGCCCAGCCCAGCTCCTCCAAGCCCAGCGCCCCCGAGCCCGGCACCCCCGAGTCCCGTGCCACCGTCGCCGTCACCTCCAAGCCCTGCTCCTCCCAGCCCGGCCCCGCCGAGCCCTGCACCTCCTTCTCCAACGCCTCCCAGCCCCGCGCCTCCCAGCCCGCAGCCGCCTTCGCCGTTCCCACCATCGCCTGCGCCTCCCAGCCCAGCTCCGCCCAGCCCGCAGCCACCAAGCCCCGCTCCACCTTCCCCCACTCCGCCCAGCCCAGAGCCTCCCTCTCCTGCACCGCCCAGCCCCCTGCCACCCTCTCCAAGTCCTCCCTCACCTGCGCCACCCAGCCCGCTGCCACCCTCGCCGGCACCTCCCTCGCCGGAACCACCCAGCCCAAGCCCTCCTAGCCCTGCGCCGCCCAGCCCTGCACCTCCCAGTCCCGTCCCCCCCTCTCCGGCGCCACCCTTTCCATCCCCACCGTCTCCGGCACCACCAAGCCCTGCGCCTCCGAGCCCAGAGCCCCCCTCTCCGTTCCCGCCCTCACCTTCGCCACCATCGCCTGCGCCGCCGAGCCCCGTACCGCCATCCCCTGCGCCTCCGTCACCGGCTCCACCGTCGCCTCAGCCACCCTCGCCTGCCCCACCTTCTCCACAGCCCCCCTCCCCAGCACCACCAAGCCCCGAGCCGCCCAGCCCGGCGCCACCATCTCCTTCGCCTCCCAGCCCGGCGCCACCTAGCCCGCTGCCGCCGAGTCCGGCGCCGCCGAGCCCGGCCCCGCCAAGCCCTGCACCGCCATCACCTGCACCGCCTAGTCCCGCGCCGCCATCACCAGAGCCGCCCAGCCCGGCCCCGCCATCGCCCATGCCACCTAGCCCATCGCCTCCCTCTCCAGCGCCACCTTCCCCTTCCCCACCTAGCCCAGCACCGCCAAGCCCGGAGCCGCCCTCGCCTGCACCACCATCTCCTGAACCACCGTCTCCCGCACCGCCGTCTCCCTCTCCTCCATCTCCAGCGCCCCCTTCGCCTCTACCGCCCTCCCCTGCGCCGCCCAGCCCCGCGCCGCCCAGCCCTGTTCCACCAAGCCCTGCGCCGCCGTCTCCACTGCCGCCCTCGCCTTTACCACCATCTCCTTTGCCGCCAAGCCCCTTGCCACCGTCACCGGAGCCTCCGTCACCGGCACCGCCGAGCCCAGAGCCGCCCTCGCCCGCGCCTCCCTCCCCACGACCACCCTCCCCTGCGCCGCCCAGCCCCGCGCCGCCCAGCCCTGTACCACCAAGTCCTGCGCCGCCGTCTCCTCTGCCGCCCTCGCCTTTACCACCATCTCCTTCGCCCCCAAGCCCCTTGCCACCGTCACCGGAGCCTCCGTCACCGGCACCGCCGAGCCCAGAGCCGCCCTCGCCCGCGCCTCCCTCCCCACGACCACCCTCCCCTGCGCCGCCCAGCCCCGCGCCGCCCAGCCCAGAGCCGCCGAGTCCAGCTCCGCCCAGCCCCACACCACCGAGCCCCGCACCTCCATCGCCGGCGCCTCCCAGTCCAGCACCTCCGTCACCGTCGCCTCCGTCACCCAGCCCGCCAAGCCCACAGCCGCCGTCGCCCCAGCCTCCCTCGCCAATGCCGCCGGCGCCAATGCCGCCCTCTCCCGTGCCGCCGAGTCCAGAGCCCCCCTCCCCTGCACCGCCCAGCCCTATGCCACCTTCCCCCACTCCGCCCAGCCCGGAGCCTCCCTCTCCTGCACCGCCCAGCCCCCTGCCGCCGTCTCCAAGTCCTCCCTCACCTGCGCCACCCAGCCCGTTGCCACCCTCGCCCGCACCTCCTTCGCCGGAACCACCCAGCCCAGGCCCTCCTAGCCCTGCGCCGCCCAGTCCTGCACCCCCCAGTCCCGTTCCTCCCTCTCCGGCGCCACCCTCTCCGTCTCCACCGTCGCCGGCACCACCCAGCCCTGCGCCGCCGAGTCCTGAGCCACCCAGCCCTGCACCTCCCCTTCCACCATCGCCAGCCCCGCCGCTGCCTCCATCGCCGGCGCCTCCTAGCCCACAGCCTCCTTCCCCTGCGCCTCCCCTACCACCATCGCCTGCGCCTCCCAGCCCGGAGCCACCAAGCCCAGCCCCGCCGTCGCCACAGCCGCCCAGCCCA
Organism: Chlamydomonas schloesseri; assembly: GCA_016834595.1. NCBI lineage: Eukaryota > Viridiplantae > Chlorophyta > Chlorophyceae > Chlamydomonadales > Chlamydomonadaceae > Chlamydomonas > Chlamydomonas schloesseri. The sequence continues at coordinate 2,808,255 of JAEHOD010000002.1, forward strand.
GCACCTCCGAGCCCTCTGCCACCTTCACCAGCACCTCCCAGCCCGGTCCCACCCAGCCCGGCACCTCCCTCCCCAAGGCCGCCTAGCCCGGCACCACCGAGCCCCGCGCCACCCTCCCCACCACCTCCTAGTCCAGTTCCACCATCGCCTCCTCCCAGCCCGATGCCTCCAAGTCCGTCGCCACCCAGCCCGGCGCCTCCCAGCCCCCCGCCACCGACACCACCTTCTCCCGCACCACCCTCACCTCTTCCTCCATCGCCTCCTCCCCGCCCGCCTTCCCCACCCTCTCCGCCACCCTCTCCCTTTCCACCTCCAGCGGCTCCCACCGCACCGAGCCCACCGCCTCCGGCTCCACCGCAGCCCTCACCTCCACCGCCCAGCCCTGTGCCGCCGTCCCCACATCCGCCGCGACCGCCTCCGCCTCCGTACGTGCTGCCAGCCGTCACCATCCCACCCGATTACGTACTGCCTGGGGACAACACAACAACTGCAACCGCCAGCGGGTTCCTGACGGTTACACAGGTGAGATAGGGAACGTTTCGACCATAGGGGCACACTAACAACCCCGTAGCATCTCATATGCGCATGCTGTTGACTTGGCGTTGGAGTGCGGCACAGGGCACTGCGGTGTCCGTTGAGGCACGGCCATGCTTGCGCCTGACTTCTTGTTGCGGAAGAACCGACTGTGTCTTGCCGTCGAGGGCTAATGTACCGTACGTGCATGCTGTTCTCATATGCCTTCGCAGGCTGTCTCCGTGCCGACTGATACTCTCACCTCTGCGGGGTCCCTGACAGCGCTGTTCCCAGGGGCGCAGCAGGTCAACGTCACTGGGGAGACGCTGTCGGTGCCGGTGCAGGTGACAGCCACAGCCGCAATTGATGCCACCACCGCCACCGCCACAGCCAGCTTCGTGAGCAGCCGCACGGGGCAGGTGGTGAACGTGAGTGTGGGCTGCAACGCGGGCTTTCTGGAGGCGTTCAGGTCGGAGCTGGTGGCCCGGGCCAACGTCAGCGATGAGGTGCTGGCAAACGTCACCTGCAGCAGCGGTGGGGGCAGTGGGGGCGGCGGGGGTAGTACTACCAGTGGCACCGGATCGGGTGCGACTGCCACCAACGTGACCGGTCGGCGGTCGCTCCGCAGCGGCGCCAAGTCCAAGCGCCGCGGCGCCAGGTCCCCTGCCGCCCTGGACGCGCCCCGAGATCAGCAGCCGCAGCCACGGCTGCCAGCGGCGTCAGCAACATTGTCAAGTGATTACTATGACTATGAAGGTGTCTACGCAGCCCGCGATGCCCCAGCTGCCGGCGCAGATCTCGCGGCCGGCTCAGGCACATACGTGGCACCTACTGGCCGTGAGCTGCTGCAGTCCACCACACCCAACACCAGCGCAAGCACAAGCAGCTCTGGAGGTACCGCAAACGGCATGTGCCCCGCTCCGGGCTCTGGCAACAGCAGCACCAGCCTGCAGCTGGTGGCGGTGCTGCGGCTGCCGGCGGCGGAGCTGAACAACACGGACTTCTACAAGGCCCGGCTGAGGCAGACGCTGGACGCATGGGCGGCAGAGGCGGCGGCCGGCAATGGCACGGCCGGCGGCCTGCTGCTGTGCGGGCCCGCCAGTGATAGCGACATCACAGCCACCACCCAGGTGCGCAGCTCAGAAATCCACAGCTTGGTCGAATCACTTGACGCCCATAGCCTTTATTGATACATAGTAATACCTCAAAGTGCTGCCGCCTTACAGGTGACGGTGTCGCGTGAGGTGGCGCTCACGGCTGCTGGCACAAGCGCGCTGGCGGGCGTGTGCGGCTCCAGCAGCTTCACCGCTACCAACATGCTGGGCGGTGCCGGCAGCGCCGTGGCATGCCAGGTGGTGCTGGCCGCCACCAGCGCGGCGGAGCCGCCCCCGCCGCAGGTCAGTGAAGGCTGCAGACGGGCGGCGCCGGGGCGGGAAGGGGACGCTACTTGTGTGGTCAGGGTGGTGAGAAGGCTTGCCGCACGTCATCTAGGCGCCCACCAGAGTACGGTGGTGGGGGCAGCCGAAGGGGCACCTGACTGACCTGCAGCTTGGTGTGGCTGGTTCCCTCCCTGTCGTGCAGGGCGGCATTACACAGGCCTCACCCAACTCGGAGGCGGCCGCCACGCCGCCAGCCGCCGGCAAGGCGGGCGTGCCGCTGGCTATCATCATCGCCACCGCCGTGGTGGGCGCGCTGGTGTCCGCGGCAGCGTGCGCCATAGCTGCGGTCGTGGTCGCGCGCCGGCGGAAGCGCAAGCGCGAGGAACAGGAGCCGGTGAGCGCCAGCACGCCTGGTTGTATATGTGCGCTTTGTCGTGCCATTTTTGCCCCAGCGTCGGTATTCTGACACCGCTCGATGCTGGCGAACCTTGTGGCCTGTCAGGGCGTGTCCGTCAAGCACCTGCAGCTCACGCCCGCGGCGGCGCAGCGGCCCGGCTCCGCGCCGCCCGCCTCCGGCAATGAGGACTTCTGGGTCAGCTGGCAGCCCATGCCTGTGCCGCCCGCACTGGCGGGCGCCGCCGCCGCGGCGGCAGCTGCCGGCGCCGGCGGCGATGGCAACCAGCTCCTAGCCCCCGGCACGGACGCCGTTGCTGCCGCCGCGGACACGGACGCGCAGCGCGAGGGAGTAGTGTCTCCGCTCGGTGTGGTGGCGTACTTCCTGCCTCACGACGAGGCGGGGCGCAGCCTGGCGGAGCCCATTGAGGAGGATTTGGAGGAGGAGGAGCGCGCGCGGCTGTCAGCCAATTCGGCCGGGGCTGCCGCCGTCGCGGCGACGGGCGCGGCGGCGGCGCTGGCTGCAGGCAGCGGCAGCGTTGCACGCGCGGGCGGGGGCGCTGCGGCTGGGAGCGCTCAGGACGGGGTGCGGGCGTCGGCGTCGCATCAGCCGACGTCGCGCCGCAGCTTCGCAGCGCTTATGGAGAACGCCTTCCGCAAGGCGCTGTCGCTCACGCCGCGCCCTGGCAGCGCCAGCGGCGGCGCCGACACCGCCCGCAGCACCGCGCAGAGTAGCGGTGGCGGCGGTGGCAGTGGCCGCATGAGCCACGACGTGGCACTCAGGCAGTACGCTGGCGGCGGCGCAGCAGCCGCGGCAGGCGCCGGAGCCACCGGAAGTGCCGCTGGTGCGTTGGGGGGCATCAACCCAGGGGCATTGGACAGCGGCGATAGCCTGAGGCGGCGCGCGTCTTGGACCACAATGATGGAGGGCGGCATTGGGACGCTGCGGCCGCCCGCCTCCCGCGCGCCGTCACGTGATGGCGACGTGAATGTGTTTGCGCGCAACGCCACCGGGAGTGCCGAGCCGCTGGCGCTGTTGGCGCCGCCGGCAGCAGGGTCGCCGGGGGCTGCGGCCGATAGCCACTCGGCCCCGGGCGAGGCCGGTGCCGGCACCCACACTGCGTCCCGGCACGCCCTAGGTGGCGGCGGTGCGGGTGTGTTAGCGTACCGCTTCCTGGCGGGCTCGCGCAGGGTGCGGCCGGGCCGCGGCTGGGAGGACTCCGGCGGCAGCGGCGCGCTGGGCAGCCCCAGCGCCGCCAGCTCGCGCAGCAGCCTCACAGGCGTGGGCCCAGGGCCAGTGTCGGGCGGCAGCTCCTCGGCAGCCGGCGGCGGCGGCGGTGGTGGTGGCACGACAGCTGCAGCCGCGGCGGTGCCTGCCGTCAATGTCATTGGCCCCAGCAACTACAAGTCGCCGTCGCAGTTCCGGCTTGCGGGCGGCAGCAGCAACAGCCTGCCGACGCCAGTGGTGAGCGTGCGGCGCGTCAGCGAGGGTCTGGGCAACCCGGCCGCGGCCGGCTCGCCGCCGCGCTCGCCCGGGCCCGGCGTGATGGCGGGCCGGTGGTCGGTCACGCCGCCGGGGACCGAGCCTGCGTCCATCGGCGTCGTGTCGGCGTCTGCTCTGGAGGACCTGCGGCCGGAGCCAGCAGGCCGCGCCGGGCACAGCAGGAACAACAGCAGTGGCATCGGCTGGACCTCGATCCGGCGCGACAACGGTGCCGGCGACGGCCTGGCTGCGCTTGCCGGCAGCGTCAGTGACTACGGCACCGGCAGCAACAAGTCCGCACCGTTGCCGCGTGTCGTCGGCGGCGTGAACCCATACGCCATCGCCCGGTCGGTGCTGGTGAGCCCCGGCGGCGGCGGCCGGCCCTCCTCCGACTTTGTCCTGCTGCCCGTCACCAGCGCAGCAGCAACGGCACCGGGGACCGGACCGGAAGCCGCGGCGTCAGCCGCGGCAGGAAGCCCGCGCGCGCAGCAGCGGGACCCGGCGGCAGCACCGTCGCCGGTCGTTGTGCGCAGCGGCGCGGGCGTGCTCGTGTCGCCCGTGCGCAGGGGAACCTTGCACGCGGGCGGAGGCGGAGGCGGCGGCGGAGGGGCCGCATCCGCCAGCGGCGTTGTGCTGTCCCCGGCCGGGCCGCATGGCGCCGTTGGGGACTGGGATGAGGAGCCGCCGCTGGAGCCACTGATGCCGCCGCCGCCCCCGGCCCTGCATCACGTGGCGGTGCAGCCCACGGGCCGCGCAAGCCATGACGCAGCTGCGGTGGCGCCGCCAGAGCGCGCCGTCGTGGGCGTGTCCACGCTGCTTGCAAAGTTACCTTACACGGCCACTAGGGGAGGAGCCGCACCTTCATCGCTGTCGTCGCCCGCGGCCTTGGCGCGCGCTGGAACAGATGTCGCGGCCGTTGCGGCAGGGCTGGGTAACAAGGCGGCGCCGCTGAAGACGGCGACCATGGTGGGCGGCCGGCGCAACCTGCTTGCGGGCGGGGGCGGCAGCAGCAGCAGCAGCGGCCAGGCGGCAGAGACTGCGCCGTACGCTCGCCAGGCCTCGCCGGGCACCGCGGCTGTGGCATCCGGCGCCGCCAGCCGAGCCGAGCCTGTGCTACAGTCCCCCTCCGGGGTGCACCGGGGCCCCAGCTCCGCATTGCTGCGCCCGGCAGCGCCCGGCGCAGCCTTCGCGGCCTCGCCGCCGCAGCCCGCCGCGGCGCGCTCGCCCCAAGCAGCCGCTCTGCCGCCCCGCCATAGCGAGCCGCACGCCTCGGCTCAGGCACTGGCTTCAGCAGTGCCCGGCGGCGCGGAGGAGGGCCCCGGCGGCTGGTTCCTACCGGGCCGCGGCCCGCCCCGGGCTGGCGCCAGCCCCAGCCCCGGCCGCCCGCCGCGTGCGGCGCCCGCGCACCCCGCCAGCGCCCCCGAGGGCGCCACGCGCGCCTCCGTCGGGTCCGGGGACGGTCCGCCCTACGGCGCCGCGCCGCTGGGCTCGCAGCAGTCTCCCGGGCGGAGTGGCGCGGGCATCAGCCCCGTTGCTGGGCGGGGGCTGAACCGCCGAGTGTCAGAGGCGCAGGCGGCGGCGCTGGCGGGGCCGGCCACCCACCGCGCGCCGCAGCACGCGGTTTCGGACGCGGGGCTAGTGTACCACCATTCGCCGCTGCAGCCACAGCAATACCAGCAGCAGCAGTACCAGCAGTAGCAGCACATGCAGGCTTGTCGTTGGGCGAACACTGCTATTCCCGTGCGGCCGCAGCAGCAGAGCCCGCCGCAGTGGGGTGGAGCTACGGCAAGCGGCACGTGCGCGTGCGTGTGCGTGTGCATGCTGGTGGCTTGCCAGGCCAGCATGGGCTCAGGGCGGCCGCGCCGCGGAGTAGGACAGCATGGATGGATGCTGCGGCGGCGTGGAAGAAGGGGGTTCATGATTGAGACTGAACCCTGCTGGGGTCTGATCAGCTTATACGTGCTCGCATCAGAGGCATTATCCTGGATCAAATTGCATGAGTATACCGGTATTGCTGGGTCATTCTGCGGATGCCCTTGCTTGAAGCTGCGCGGAGTATCGCGCTGCGCCCCTATTAGAGTGTGCGCTACATGCGTATCACATGTACCACCACTTTCCTATGTTCGTTGCATGTGCATTCCGTGCGACCATTCATTGCAGCGTCTATCAGTTTGCTAGGCAAGACTATGATACCCTTGGGCGTGCGTTGAGGGAGGGTCACGTCAGACATGTTCGTCACGGTGCGTCTGTCAGCGTAGCTGCTGTGCAGCATACGGTACGTGGTAGCTGTAGACAACTGTAGCTGGCACACAAACGCGCCTGTGTCCAAGCGTAAGTTGGTGACTGGGAATCGCTTACAGGAGTGCAGGGTGCACCGTATCTCCACGCACACCAAGCACAGCACAGCGTGAAGAGATAAATGCGCCCAGAGTGGATGGCGGTGCATAATAGATTGGGCTGTGCGCGTATAGAGGGATACCCGTCTTGGTCGTTGCCCTCCGGCAGGCGGGCGTGATAGCTACGTCCGTGGCACGGCCGCAAGGCGAAGTAATTGGGTAAGGATGCATGCTTCATCGTCGCCAAGTCGGCTGGCCGGCCAGCCGGCCGTGACCTGTGCCGGAGAGCGCGGCGCTGAGGGTCACTAGGGATCCAGGCGAGCCAAGGGCTGCGTGTGCTGCGGCGCGTGCGCGACACGCTTGTGCATGGTGATAGGGATGGGGTATTGGGCGACGTTCGGCAACGGGCGGAGCTCATGGGCGTGAGCTGTCAGGCAGAAGCGCTTTGCGTTGAGGAACAGGAGGCATTGCGTAGGTTGCGGGATGCATAGCGGGATGCGGCAGGATGGCTGGCGGGCACTGTTGTGTGTGATTTGTGCGTGCACGAATATCATCGGCGTTCCGGGTTCTAATTGCAGTCTTCCGGCCAGGTGAGGGATGGAGCGGGCATGGCTGTTACCGAAGATTCGCTTGCTTGTCTGCCTGGGTTGATCTTTCTCCTTGTCGCCGGAGTACACGTCATTCACGACCACAGGGGCGCGTGTGCCGGCAATGCACGGCCGGGGCGACACGACACACGACATCCACGTCACGGTGCAGCGCTGTTATTGCAAACCTGCCAGTGCAGCGCACGCATGGGCCACATGTAACCCACTAACCCTGCCTGCTCAACCGGTGCCTCTGTATACGCTAGCCACCCCGCAGCCACTTGATTCAGTGCGCGCACCCACATGCCTTTCTCAGCACGCGCTACTTTGCAGCTGCGCCCATGCTGAGCAGTAGTAGACCCATCCGCATCAGTCGAATGCCCTTCGTAGAATCTGCCAGCATTAGTATCCTAGACAGGGCCATTGCTTCGTTCACGTTATTTAGTTGTGAACGCGTCTGCTGGCGGGGTGTCCAAAACAGGAACAAACATGGTAAATTCCCCCGAGCCGTCCACACTGGCTAGCCCCACAACGGCATCAAGCCAGGGTCAACTCTTGAGCAATTATGCGTAATAAGCAGTGATCGAGCCATTATTATCAAGGAGGGGTATGGAATGTGGCTGTACAGCCTGGTCTGAGACAGCCGGAGAGCGAAATGCCGAAATCCTTACGGTTGCTTAAGTACGTATGCCAAGCGCATGATTTCTTTCTTTACAAGACTGCACTTAGCAAAATGAAGTACGAGGCGTGCGCAAAGGAGCAAACAACGGCACTTTGTTGAGAAGGTAGCCGGGTGACCCCCTTGCTGTGGACGGACCCGTGCTGGGCTTACCAGCCCCTATCTATCTAGCGCGCCGCAGCAGTGCCAGTAGCAGCCGCAGGGGCCGGCGAGGGAGCCATCAGGCTCATGCTGGTGGACGCACGGCGCACGCGTGGCGGCGGCCGCCTCGGCGGGCCCCCACCTGCCGCCCTTGGCAACACGATATTGTCCGCCGAGCCCGGCGCACTCCACTCCGCAGCCCTGCTCAGTCTGGCAGAGCCCCGCGCCCTGCTCCTGCTGGCGCTGCCACCACTGCTGCTGCCGCCGGTACCCGCTGCTGATGCTGCGGCTGCTGCGGCGTCCACGGCCTGATGGGCCTCCTCGACACCCGCGTCCTCAGAAGTGGGCGCCAACAGCAGCAGCTGCTGCCCCCATGACTGGCGCACCGGCGAGGGCTGTAGTGGCGCCCGGCTGCGCCCCGCCAGCAGCAGCCCGCCACTGCTGGCGGCAGTAGCAGCAGTAGCGGCTGGGCGGGAACTGGGCGCCGCCGCTACTTGCGGCTCCAGGGTTGGGTACTGGGGGCAGTGGTCAGACAGCTGGCGCCTGCTGTGCACCTGCTGCCGGTGGCCCTGCGTCCCACCGCCGCCAGCAGACCACGGGCTAGGCTGTGTGGCTGGCCTGCTGCTGCCACTACTGGAGCCATCAGGAAGCAATGTCCCGGATGGCGGAGTTGACACCGCGGGCTCCGAGCGAAGCGCCGGAATGAGGCTGCCCGCCGGGGTCGACGCGCCCCACGCGACAGTAGGAGGCAATGGGGCGCTCACCCCGGCCGCTGAGGGCGGCGCAGCAGCAGCGACCACAGCAGCAGCCGCAGCCGCACGGCTTGATCCGAGCTGGCTAAGCTGCTGGCTGGCGCTGTTGATCTTGGGTCCGCCCTCACTACCGGCGCTGCCGGGCCCGTCTGGGGCGACCACCATCGCACGCATGCCGATGACAGCAGAATCAGCGGCTGCACGGCTGCGAAAGACTCGCATGACCCGTGCGGATAAGCTGCTGGCGAGGACCCTGGCGGCACGGCCTTCTTGGCCGAGGGTCCGGCCGCCTTTGTTGCTGTCGCCCGCAGCACCGCCAGCGCTGCTCCTGGTCGTGCAGCCGACTGCGCTGTCACCACGTAAGCCGGTGGCCGCCCCACCACCACCACCACCACTAGTCCCCCTCTCCTGCACGCCTGCTGCTGGTTGCTCTTGCAGGAGACCATGCGGCTGTGCCATCCCGAATGCAGTCCTGGAACGCACGGCAGCCACAGCGGCAGCTGTTGCCCGCGCCAGAGGCGACACAGCCACCAGCGGCGACGATGCAAGCCCAGAGCCCGCTGCGCCGCCATCCCACGTCACGCGCGCCCAGGGCCTGCTGCTGCTGCCGCCGCCGCCGCGGCTTCCTCCGCCGCCCCCGCCGCCAGCAACAGTCGGCGGCTCGTCCTGCTGGCGCTGGCGCCAGCGCACCACCCACGGCGGAGGCCCCTCCGGCCCGTCTGCTGCTGGCAGCAGCGGCCCGCCGTGCGCGGCGCGAAGCAAGACACCGCCGCTACCAGGACCATTGCTGCTGCTGCCCGCTGCTGCCGCCCCTGCTGCTGGCCGCAGCACACGCTGACCGTTATGCTCCCCTTGTCGATGGTTGCGGATGGCCTCAGCAGCTGCGTTGCGAGGCAGCGGGCTCACTGCGGGGCTGGGGACGCCGGGACTGACAGCAGCGCCACCGTCACGGCAGTGCCGTGAGGCCGCTGACCTGCAGGAGGCGGCCCGTGACGCTTGGGCGGTGGAGGTGCCACCGACTGCTGCTACAGCCGCCGACCCGCGTGCGGCGGCTACAGCCAGCAGCAGGTCCTCCTCGCGGCCACATGCCTCATCATCAAACAACATGTTGTGCTGCAGCAGCAGCATGCCGGTGCGCGTGCTGCCAGCCGATGATGGTGGCGCTGCTACTGCCAGCAGGCGGCTGGCTGCTGGCACAGCGGCTGTAGCAGCCGCTGCCAGCGACATGGGAGGCTCCAGCCACGAAGCTGGCGAGCGAGGCGATGAGAGCGGCGAGGAAGGGAGCTGTCGCTGCTGCAGCCCTGCTGTTTGCAGAGCCAGCGCCAGTGCTGCTCCGCCACCAGCAGCGGGCATCGCCCCCACCGCTGATGCCTCCGCAAAGCCAATGCTTGGCGACGACGCACGCTGTGCAACGTAGCGACCACGCCCTGCTGTTGCTGTTGCTGCTGCTGCGGTGTTGGTAGCCGCGTCTGACGCGCCCGTTTCGGACCAGACGTGTGCCCGGCCTCCCCGTGCCGCCCTGGCGGCTGTAGCAGCCGTGCTGCCGGCGGCGCGGTGTGATGAAAAGCCGGGCGGCGGCAGTATGCACAGCACACCACCCGCGTCCACGGACCCGACATCACCTGCTGCTGGGTCCGAGCCCGCACCATGCCACGTACGAGCGCCTGCGTCCTGTGGCATCCCCAGACGGGATCCCTGGCCCTCACTGGGATTATCAGCCCGTGACGGGTGCGATCGTTGCTGGCATGTAGCCGCCGCCGCTGACTGCTGCTGCTGCTCCGAAACAATCTCCTCCTCTCCCCGCTTCCGTCGTTTGCGCAGGCGGCGGACCGCGAAAAGCGCCGCCACGGCGGCACACAGCGCACATACCACGGCGCCTATCACCGCACCCGTGATGGCCAGGGGCAGCAGCGCCATGGAACCTGCCGAGGCTGCAGCTGTACGGCGGGTGGCGGCCTGTGTGTGGTGCGAATGACCGACGGACACCCTCACACCGTGCAGAAGTGTCTGAGTGGGTGCATGCGGTATGCGGCACTGGAAGCTCTTTCATGCGTGTGCGTTAGTGAATGCATGCAGTTCCCCGGGGGTGCTGCCACAACGCTGCACGCACATGCAGCATGCGCCGCGCATGCCCCCACGCACCGGGTCGTCTGGCGGCGGCGGCGCGCCCCCGGTCGACGCCAGCGTGGCCTGGGTAGTGACGCGGCACGCCACGTCGCTACCCTCGCCACCCAGAGCCGTGGTAGGACTGAAGCCAGCGTCAGGACCCAAGCCGGCGGCGGCAGCGGCGGCGCCGGAGGACGCAGCAGCAGCAGAGGCACACACGGTGGCGAGGGCCGAGGTCCCCACCGAGTTGAGTGCCACTGCACGCACCACGTTTACCTGCATGCAGGCAAACAGGATGAACAAGATAGGACTGTGGGCGGAGGGCGCCACCCATACAGCAGGGGCACCGCCCAGGCAGGAGCCCGCTTGCTGCTTTAGCTAGCCGCGCATACCCCCCTTCCCGCTTTGTCTGTCCCCATGCACGTGCGTAGTGAACACTGCTCGGCGCTGCCAAGTCCCGCGTCCCGGCCCGTGCCTCTGGTGGTGCCTAACCTGCAAGAAAGGTGAGACATGCAACAGGACGCGTCTTCGCGCACCCGGCTGCTATTGATCCCTTCCCCACGCGCCCGGCAGCAGCGAGCCAGTCCGCGATGACGACCCCACACCGCCCACCTGCGTCATGACCATTACGTCCTGCTCACTGGAAGGGCCGCAGACCACCAGCAGTGGCGGCAGCGAGGTAGCAGCCACGAGCGAGCTGCTGCTGGTGGCGTTGCCTGGAGCGCCGGCGGGTGGGGTGGACGATTGGGCAGCAACTGCCGCCGCGGCCGCCGCCGCTGATGACTCGGCCTCCCAGTCGCTAAGCGCTTTGAGCACGCGCGCCCTGTACTCAGCGACCAGCGAATCCGTGCCGTTGACGTTGTAGACAGCTGGCTGGCTGCCGCTGCTGCTGCCGCCGGCAGCGGCGGCTGAGTCTGTTTCTGTCAAGTTGGTAGCTTGCAGTGACACAGCTGCTGGTGGGGCAGGCGCCGAAGGAGCCGCCAACATCGTGCTGGTGCTGGTACTGGTGCTGCTGGTGGCGGTGGTGCTGGTGGCGGTGCTGGAGGGCATCGTGCCGTTCACGGGCACACGCAGCTGCAGAATGAGGCTCATGGTGGAGCTGCCGGCTGTAGCACCTGCTGCGGCCGGGCACATCCCGGCGAGCAGCACACGACGTGCTGGGGTGCTGCCGCCGCCAGTGCTACTGCCCCCACCGCCACCGCCGCCCCCACTGCCCCCACCGCTGCTGCAGGTGACGTTTGCCAGCACCTCATCGCTGACGTTGGCCCGGGCCACCAGCTCCGACCTGAACGCCTCCAGAAAGCCCGCGTTGCAGCCCACACTCACATTCACCACCTGCCCCGTGCGGCTGCTCACGAAGCTGGCTGTAGCTGCGGCGCCCACCGGGGCTGTAGCAGCCACCTGCACCGGCACCGACAGCGTCCGAGCCACGATGCGAACCGCTGACGCATCCGGAAAGAGCGCCAGCATGTCGCCTGCGCTGGGGCTGGGGCTGCTGCTGCCGCTGCTACTGCCGAGAAGGTAAGCGTTAGGAATGGCCAACTCTTGTGTGACGGTTAGGTAGCCTCTGACCGCACTGGGGTCCAAAGCCACGTACTGCGGCGGCACTTGCACGGCTGGAAGGATAAACACTGGCGGCGGAGGCAGCGCGGGCAGCGGCGGCGGTCGGGGCGGAGGGGGACGGGGTGGTAGCCGCTGTGGGGATGGATGTGGTGCTTGTGGTGGAGGCTGTGGGGGCTGCAGCGGAGCGTGTGGCACGGATGGCAGCGGCGACGGTGGAGAGGGAGGCACGGAGGGCGGGGCGGGCGGGCTAGGAGAGGGCGATGGCGAAAGAGGTGAGGGTGGTGCGGGAGAAGGTGGCGTCGGTGGCGGGGGGCTGGGAGGCGCCGGGCTGGGTGGCGACGGACTTGGAGGCATCGGGCTGGGAGGAGGCGATGGTGGAACTGGACTAGGAGGTGGTGGGGAGGGTGGCGCGGGGCTCGGTGGTGCCGGGCTAGGCGGCCTTGGGGAGGGAGGTGCCGGGCTGGGTGGGACCGGGCTGGGAGGTGCTGGTGAAGGTGGCAGAGGGCTCGGAGGTGCTGGGCTGGGCGGCTGTGGCGACGGCGGGGCTGGGCTTGTTGGCTCCGGGCTGGGAGGCGCAGGCGATGGTGGTAGGGGAGGCGCAGGGGAAGGAGGCTGTGGGCTAGGAGGCGCCGGCGATGGAGGCAGCGGCGGAGCTGGCGATGGTGGAAGGGGAGGTGCAGGGCTGGGTGGCTCAGGACTCGGCGGCGCAGGGCTGGGTGGTGCCGGCGACGGTGGAGACGGAGAGGGTGGCGCCGGAGAGGGGGGAACGGGACTGGGGGGTGCAGGACTGGGCGGCTCAGGGCTGGGAGGGCCTGGGCTGGGTGGTTCCGGCGAAGGAGGTGCCGGCGAGGGTGGCAGCGGGCTGGGTGGCGCAGGTGAGGGAGGACTTGGAGAGGGAGGCAGGGGGCTGGGCGGTGCAGGAGAGGGAGGCTCTGGGCTGGGCGGAGTGGGGGAAGGTGGCATAGGGCTGGGCGGTGCAGGGGAGGGGGGCTGCGGACCCGGCGGCACGGGAGAGGGCGGCTTTGGCGACGGCGGCATTGGCGAGGGAGGGGCAGGTGACGGCGGCTGTGGGCTTGACGGCGCAGGAGGCGATGGCCAGGGCGACGGCAGGAGAGGAGATGACGGTGCAGGGCTTGGTGGGACAGGGCTGGGCGGCTCTGGGCTGGGCGGCGCGGGGCTGGGCGGCGCGGGGCTGGCCGGCGCAGGGGAGGGTGGTCGTGGGGAGGGAGGCGCGGGTGAGGGCGGCTCTGGGCTCGGCGGTGCCGGTGACGGAGGCTCCGGGGACGGTGGCACGGGGCTTGGGGGCGAAGGAGATGGTGGTAAAGGAGAGGGCGGCATAGGAGACGGCGGCGCAGGACATGGTGGAACAGGGCTGGGCGGCGCGGGGCTGGGCGGTGCAGGGGAGGGCGGTAGAGGCGAAGGGGGCCCTGAAGATGGAGGAGAGGGAGACGGCGGTGAGGGAGACGGTGGTTCAGGAGATGGTGGTGCAGGCGAGGGCGGCTCCGGGCTTGGCGGTGCTGGGCTAGGTGGGGAGGGGGAAGGTGGCGCTGGAGAGGGAGGCAATGGGCTCGGTGGCATGGGCGATGGCGGGGCCGGGCTGGGCGGCTCTGGTGATGGCGGCGCGGGACTAGGCGGTGCAGGTGATGGCGGTGCAGGGCTTGGCGGGACCGGGCTCGGCGGCGCCGGACTCGGCGGCAGCGGGCTAGGTGGCGCAGGGCTGGGAGGCGAAGGAGATGGTGGCGCCGGGCTGGGCGGCTCGGGGCTTGGTGGTGCTGGGGAGGGGGGCTGTGGAGAAGGCGGGGCAGGCGAGGGTGGCTGAGGCGATGGTGGAGCCGGTGACGGAGGTGCAGGGGATGGCGGTACGGGGCTCGGCGGCGCAGGCGATGGTGGCAAAGCTGAGGGCGGGAATGGAGAGGGGGGCTCTGGGATCGGAGGCGCCGGGCTTGGTGGTGCCGGAGACGGTGGAGACGGAAAGGGTGGCGCCGGAGAGGGGGGAACGGGACTGGGAGGTGCAGGGCTGGGCGGCGCAGGGCTAGGAGGGCCTGGGCTGGGTGGTTCCGGCGAGGGAGGTGCGGGCGAGGGTGGCAGGGGGCTGGGTGGCGCAGGTGAGGGAGGACTTGGAGAGGGCGGCAGGGGGCTGGGCGGTGCAGGAGAGGGAGGCTCTGGGCTGGGCGGAGTGGGGGAAGGTGGAGCGGGGCTTGGTGGCTGCGGGCTGGGAGGAGCTGGGCTGGGAGGCGCAGGCGATGGTGGGAACGGCGAAGGCGGCTGCGGGCTGGGAGGCGCGGGGCTGGGAGGCGTTGGAGAAGGAGGTGCAGGGCTCGGCGGGGGCGGGCTGGGAGGAGCAGGGCTTGGAGGTGACGGCGACGGTGGCGTGGGACTCGGGGGTGCCGGGCTCGGGGGCGCTGGGCTTGGAGGAGCTGGGCTGGGCGGAGCGGGGCTGGGCGGCGCAGGTGACGGCGGCACCGGGCTTGGTGGCGCCGGGCTGGGCGGCTCCGGACTGGGTGGCGGGCTGGGCGGCGCTGGTGACGGTGGTACCGGGCTTGGTGGCGCAGGGCTGGGTGGCGCAGGAGAGGGCGGCGCTGGGCTTGGTGGCGCAGGGCTAGGCGGCGCGGGCGATGGCGGTATTGGTGAGGGAGGCGCCGGGCTTGGCGGCGCGGGGCTGGGCGGTGCGGGACTGGGCGGCGCAGGGGATGGCGGTCGGGGGCTTGGCGGTACCGGGCTGGGGGGCGGGCTAGGCGGCGGGGCCGGAGGGGCTAGGGGTGGGGCCGGGGGAGGCGGCGAGTAGCCCATGTAACCAGTCACGCTGAACGCATCGATGACCTGTGGTGAGAGGGCGTGGGTCGGTGGGAGCCGTTGAAAGCACGATAGACATAAGCAAACGTCATGCCTAGCGCCGCAAGTAAGGCGCTACGAACGAGCGGCACCGGCAGACATAGCACCTGCTCTTGTCCCCATCCGTCCCTCCGCCCTTACGCACGCACCTTCCACACGTTCTGCCCCACGGCGTTGGTGGACAGCACCACCCGCAGGCCGCTCACGTACAGCTGCGAGTAGGCCGTACCGGCCAGTCTGCAAGTGTACCTGCAGCACGCAATCACGTATGGAGCAACAGCCACAATTAGCACCGCACCGCTATACATACATCCTCACACCCGGATACGCGCGAACGTATGCGTGCACCCCCACACCCACGCACACACGCGGCATGCATTGTGAAATACTCAAGGCGCAAGGCACATGCATGCGGCCGCTGCGGCTCACAGGACCACACCCCCGCGGCTACGCCCAGCAACCAGAAAGCAATCCCATACGTCGCCGCGTAAGGCCCCACCCACGCCCCATCCATCGCCACTGCGTCCATCTCCGGCCGGGCCTAGGCCTAGGACCACGCATGCACGCGCACCAGTAGGTCTGGTTGCCCATGCAGGTGGTGGCGTTGGTGCAGGGGTCGCCGGCGCAGGACGTGGCGGCGTACGAGCCGTTGGCCAGGCGCAGCTCCAGCCCCGGCTGCACGTACCCTTGCTGCAACCGGTCAGGAGGGCATGGCATGGCAGGGCGAGCCGGTAGGCGCGGAGCAAGGCATGCAGTACTTGAGTAAGGGAGGGGGGGCGGGTAGGTGTGTGCACTTCACATGTCGAGAGCAAACGTGCGGTGGTGTCTTGGAGCCGGCGGCGGGCCGCTTTGCGCGCACGCGGGAGAGGCCAGGTGTTGGGCGGGGGCCGGCGCACATACCTGGCACGTCATGATGAGGATGCCCACTGCCCGTCGTGTGAGCGAATGAGAGGTGCAGGGGACGGGTCAGTAGGGCAACACACGGACGCGCGGCAGACGCGCGGAAGCTGCGAGGCAACGGGGTCAACAGGCGACATCCAAGGAGCGAGCCCCATATGTGGCTAATGTGGCTAGGTGCGTGCCAAGCGAGGAGGGCTCACCGCTGAGCGGGTAGACGGGTGCGGCGAACATGGCCACCACAGTGGAGGAGGGGGTGGAGGGGTTGCCCTGTGTGGATGGGCCAGATGGGGACGCGTGTGTGCGTGTGCGTGTGCGGGTATGTGTGCGTATGCGTGTGCGTGTGCATGTGCACAGGCGAATCAACCTGATCATGCCGGTACGGGTACGTCACGGCAGCACGACACGGTTAGGCCGCGCAAAAGCAGTCGCACCGTGCATCCTCCTCAGCGGGTCGCTTCATCTACTCGCAATTCGCTATCGCTACACTGGAAGATGCTTGGAAACCGGAATGAGCTACCAACATGCATCTACGGTACGTACACGCAATCGCGATGTACATCTACCACATCTACACACCCACCTGTGTCTGCGAGTACATGGTGGTGGACTGCAGGGTGCTGTTGCTAGCGCCACTCAACAGGCAGCCCTGCCCGGCGGCGTAGTCGGGTGCGCCGCTGGCGTCGCCCTTGAGCGGGGCCGCGCTCTTAGCGTCCAGGGTGGTGTTGGCCGCGTACTGCAACGTGGGCCCCGCGCCGCAGTTGTACAGCGCCGGGCCCGTGCCGTTCCAGTTGCCGCCCGAGTCGCAGTACGTCTGCGCCGACACGCCGCGCAGCCTGCGCGTGTGGCGGGCGGGGATGTGGGCGAGGGCTGCTGTCATTCATCTAGGCGGGAATTGCCCGGAAGAGACACTTCGGGGCCCTTGGCAGGGGCAGTTGTAGGCGTGTACCAAAGGATTATTTGGACACAGGCGGGTCCTGGCCCCTGCATGCCCAAATAAGGCCCGATCCCCTTATGAGCGCATGCAGAGTGGCGGGTTCTGGCGGTGCAGAGCACTGCCATAACGACGGGTTCGCACGATTGCCAGGATGAATCGACAGCGCGTCCGTGGTAACACTGCTCACCCGCAGACGAGGGCCAGCAGCCCAGCCAGCAGGGCCCATTTCGACAATGCCCCTGACCGCTGTGACATGACAGGGTGGCTGACAGAAGTGACTCCGCGAGTCGCGGACGAGCTGCCCAACCCCCGGTGACCAGAAGGCAGGGCACTGCGAGCCCCGCTCATGCACACAGGTGCGAGCGCAAGCCGTGCGCCCACATTTCTGAGGCTCGAGCACGAACTTGGATGGCCTAACAGATGGCAGGTCTTGCCCTGCCCGGTTGGGCTGTTCCGTGTTATGAAACGATACTAGAATTTGAACTATGCAACGCTAGCGGCTTGACGGAGCAAACTTAGGCTAATATGTGACGTGACTTCCCGCCGTTCCCGGACTAGGAGCGAGAACACCGCCCTTCGGTGTGCTGAGAGCGTTCTCGTTGTCCTTCGCCGTTCTATTATTTGAGTTTGCAATATGCATGTTATGGCACAGTTGTTTGCAGCAATTCTCTGAGCGTGGTCAGCATGCGTCGAGGGCCGTAACCGCGCCGCGCCTGCCCGACTCCCGCTCGCTCGATTCCATGGCGAATTGGCCGTTGAGCCCCTGCACAGCTAATATACTTTGAAAGCCTCGCGAACACTAGTTCGCCGCCGGTTCGCTGTTGCCAGTTGAGGGTATGGCACACGGCCGCAGATGTGTCAACCCCAGTTCGCCGCCGAGTTTTCGGCCCCGTGACGGTATCTACACTGTCCCTTTCTTGTAACCCGCAAATTTAACATCGCTTCTATTACGCTTAATGATTGAATACGCTTCTTGGGATTATGACTTATCGTTTCACCCTGCCGGAGGCTTCACCGCCGGGTCAGGCTCTGCCCAGTCCTTGTCGAACATGCCTGGCTGCCGCTCGTATCAACGCTCCGAGTTCCCATCTCCATTCCCCACATTAAAAGCCCCTACAATCACCGGCGGATGACTGGCAAATAATTATGGAAAGCGCCGATGCAATGTCGCCTGGCTCCAAGCCGGAATTCCCGCCAAAGGAGCTGTGTGCTTGCAGCCGGAATGTACCAGCTCTCCATATCGTAACAATGTTGCAGAACAGTCCGCCGTGCTTTGAGACTGCGCACTGTGAGTCGCGGAAGTACAAAGTGCGTTCTGGCTCCGCGTTTCAATGTTGTGATTCAGCATATACTGTATTCGCGTGAAGTAGTAGTTGAGCTGGAAACGAGGAAACTCAACAAGCAATTTCCGGCAAATCGTGCTGTGCCGGGGCCCATTCCACCGCATGCGCGGTCTTTCAGCGTCCCGCGCGTGACTGTTTATTACAGATGTATAGACATAACCTAACTTGACCCGTCTTGACCCTTACGCGTCGTCCAAAGGGGAGTGACAGCCAAGAGCGCGAACGCGCGTCAGCTTGCGCCCCTAACTCTAGCTACTGTCGATACATGTTCTAAGCTAGGAGAAGGGCTCTTCGCAACATGCCCGCGGCTCAGCGGCGCAGCGGCAGGCTTGCGGTGACAGATGCCAAGTCGCTCAAGGAGGCCGAGTGAGTTTCTGGCCCTCGGAGCAAGCTAACTCAGTGTCAATTGCATATAGAGGTCTTAAGCAGTGGATGTGGTCTGGCCCCATAGCCTGGTGCTCCTCAGCAACAGCGCGAGAATCGCTTGCACTGGGGCGCGCTGACCGTGCCCATATCTGACCTGACCGCAGGCACTCGGACGACGAGTCTCGGAGCGAGAGCGAGGGGGCAAGCGACGAGGATGCCGCGGGTGTACTAAAGGAGCGCAACCGGCAACAGAAGAAAGGAAAGGCAAGGGCCGGGGGCAAGGCAGCGGCGCAGCGCCCGCCCGAGTTAGAGCAGCAGCCAGCTGCGGAGGAGTCAGCCAGCCCTAAGCAAGCACCCAAAAGGTCCCGGAAGCGCAAGGTGAGATTTCGGTGCAAGTGTTGCTTGCGATGCACGAACAGGGTTGAAAGTCTGGCAGCCACACGTGCACGCAGCCGGTGTCCACCGCAGCCTGCGCCAGTAACATGTCACGTCTGACCTGCGCCCACAGGCTGACGCTGATGCGGAGCGGGCGGAGGACGCCGCGGCGAACGGCAACCCAGCTGACGGAGCCGGACCCAGCACCAGCGGAGCCGGGGCAGCAGGACCCTCAGCAGGGGCAGGGGCAGGGCCGCCGATCTCGGGTGGCGGCCAGGACGAAGGCGGGACGGGGGCGGGCCCAGCGGCCCCCAAGCCCGCGGCAAAGCGTGGCCGCAAGGCGCCAGATGCACCCGAGTCTCTGCACGACCTGACTCTGTGGGGTGAGCACAGGATCATTCTTGTGATAATATGGGGCGGGGAGTGACCGATTGGGACCCCTGTCCTCTACTATCGGCCAACCCTTCCTGTGCAAAACACTCGCAGACATCCTTTCAAAGCACCCCAAGTCTGCGGAGCGCGCCGCGAAGGTAGGGCCTGATACGCCTGCTGCCCGCACCAGCGAGTCCTCGTCTCTTGATTGACGCTGCACGCCAACGGTGGCCCCATGCCCCTGCCCCTCACGCGCCCTATCCTCAAGCGCTCACAAGCCTGCTGCCTGCCTCCTACCCTCTCACCTGCTCCCGCAGGAGTGGGTGGAGCGCTACCAGGCCGACAAGGTGGCGGCCACATCGGAGCTCATGACCATGATTGTACGGGTGAGGGGGGTATGGGACGCTGCGCATGTATGGGGCGCTGGGTGGACGGGTGGGCAGGCGCTGAGTAGTGGATGACAGAACTGATATGCCGGTCGTCGGACTTGTACTGAGATTTTGCACGATCGCGCGTTTGCGTGTGTGCACGCGTCCTGATGCTGTGCATGTAGGCCGGTGGCTGCGACAGCGGCGTGAGCGAGGAGGACGTGGAGGCGGGCGAGATGGACGACGTGGTGCGGCGGCTGGTGGACACCATAGTCAAGGTGCGCCGTCCAGGGCGGCAGGACGGCCGGACAGGCTGGGCTTTCAAACGATGCGATGCCAGGCATGTGGTCCATGAAGTCCAGCAATGGAGCCGCCCTGCAACCCACAAGATGACCGATGTGAATGCATGTCGCAGGAGGGCGGCTCGGAGCCGTTCCGCGACAAGAAGCTGCGGCAGCTGCGGCCCGCGTACGAGGCCTTCTGGGGGGCGCTGTCCAGCGAGCTGCACGCCGTGGGGCGGCTGCTGGACGACCACGTGTGCGACCGCCTCAGCAACCTGCTGGTCGGCCTCAGCGTGTGAGTGCCGCCGCCGGCTGCGTTGGCGGGCGGGCCTGAGCTCCGCTGCGGCGAGAGTTGGCGGGAGCTGTGTGGATACCGTATGCGGGTGGGGTTGCATGCAGGTCGGCCGTCTGTCTGCCGCAAGGTTCGCGACGCCCGAGGAAGGCATTAGGAGAAAGGTACAAAACGTGTTACCTGCCTGCTCCTTACCTGCTGCCTGCTGCTTGGCGCACCGCAGCACCAAGGTGCGCGGCTACCGGCACGTGGGCACGCTGACCGCGGGGCTGCTGGTGAGCGGCTGGGTGCGGGTGGCGCAGCAGAAGACGGAGGAGATGGCGCAGCTGCGGCACCAGCTGGACGCCGCCACCAAGGCCAAGAAGGTAGGGTGGGAAGAGGGTAGGGGGGCCGGGCATAGGGGGCTGACGATGCGCGGCTTATGAGGCTAGGACAGCTGGAGTTGGTTAGCGGAGGACGCAGTCCGGCTGTGGCATGGGACCTTGCAGTGTCTCGGGACGCCATTAGACCCGACTTTGACCTCGACACCTCCATCGCGTGCTCAACAACCCGCAGCCCAAGGTGGCGGAGTCGCTGAAGCGACAGCTGGACAAAGCGCAGAGCCAGTCGGGCCAGCTGCGCAGCCTCATCTCCACCGTCTTCTCCTCCGTCTTTGCGGTTCGCTTCAGGTACGCATGTCAAAACTTCGCCTCTGCCTCGGCAAGCACGCTGACCTGCCGCGCCACAGCACCCCCAACCCACCACACTGAGCGGACGGTCCTTCCACCCAACCCAACCCTCATCCCCGCACTTCCATCGCCGCACCTCCACCCCCGATCCTCGACCCAATTCACTGTACGCCCCCTGCACCACACGCCAGGGATGTGGGCCCCGAGATCCGCTGCGTGGTGATCGACCTCATCGGGCGCTGGATTGAGCAGCTACCCGACACTTTTCTGGTGGACGCCTACCTCAAATACGTGGCCTGGGCGCTCAGCGACAGGGTGAGCTCCGGGGGAGGCGCGGTGCGGCAGTGTGGGTCGGGCGGGTTGTGGGGTGGGGTGGGGGTGTAAATACCAGCCCATTTTAAACCAAAACTAAACTAGCGAGCGACAGGCAATGGCGGCAAATGCAAGGCACTTAAGCATAAGGGTCGAACGTCGTGGAGGATGGGCGAGCGGCGCCGTCGGCTAAAATCGCCGTTGGGGCTCGGTGGCACGCGCAACAGCATGAACAATCACGCAGGGCAAGCAGTGAAAACCCCACGACTTACCTGGCGACCAGGAAAGCAGCCCCGACGCCAGGTAGCAAAGGCCCGACCTGCCGCCTGCAAGTGCTCCTGGGTCTGTCTTACAAACCTTCACCGGCATGTGTCTCGGACGCGCGGCAGGACCCGACCGTACGGCTGGTGGCGGTCGGCCGGCTGCTGCAGCTGTTCGGCGGTTCAGCGACCCCGCCGCCGCCGCCGCCCGGCGGCGGCCCGCCGCCTCGTCCCGAGCCGCCGCCGCACCTGGCGCTGCTGGGCGACTTCATCGGCCGCTTCACGGCGCGCTTCAAGGAGCTGCCCTACGACCTCAGTGAGGAGGTGTCGGTGCTGGGGGTGAGCGCGGAGCGGGGAGGTTTGGTTGGGTGCAGTTGGGAGGTGCCGTGCAAGTAGCGTTTGTGTCTGGGTAGGGGTGGCGGTACGGGGTTGCGGCGGATGAAGATGAGGCCGGAGGCTGCAGCTGTGCCAAACGCAGTGCAAGGGGGTGGCGGGCACCGTGTTTCGCTCGTGTCGTATCACAGCCAAGGAGCACAAGTCACCGTGCGAACGCTGCGCCCGCAGGTGCGACTACTGACGCGGCTGGTAGCGGTGCGGGGCCTGAGCGAGCGCGAGCTGCCGCCGGCCGACTGCTACCGCCTGCTGACCGACAACCCCCCCGCGGTGCGGCGCGCGGCGGCGGAACTGGCGGCGCAGCTGCTGTTCGAGGACGCCGCGCGGCTGGAGACGGTGAGCGTTGCCATGATCCGCAACGGTCTGCAACAGCAATGGAAATAACAGACTGGGCTGCGAGGCTTGCGATAGGATGTTTCAGCGCTCAGAACAGGATGGCCAGTCTGCTTACGTGACGGATGTCTGCCTGTAAACCACGCAGGTGTATGCGGACAAGGCGCAGGCAGCCGCGACCGCCGCCGCAGCAGCAGCCGCAGCCGCGGCAGCTAGGCCCGCTGCGGTGGGCAGCCGCAGCCGTCGCGCCAAGAAGAGCGGCGCAGCTGCCGAGGACGCCGCAGCGGCTGCTGCCGCAGCAGCGGCCGCGGGCCCCGTGTCGCTGCTGTCGGACCCGGCGCACCGCAAGCAGGCGGCGGTGCTGGGCGCCCTCCTGGAGATGATGGTGGTGCTGCGCACGGGGGCTGGATCCGGGGTCTGGGCTGCTGGTGGCGGCTCGCAAGGCAGTCACCGGCACGGCTCCTCGCAGAGCCAAGGGCAGCAGCAGCTGGCGCCCATGGATGCGGAGGTGGTTGAGGACATCGTGGACGCCCTGTATGAGAGGTGCGGTGCAAGAGGGACACGGGCGGGCCATGGATGCCGACAAGGGCAGGGCGAAAAACGCAAGGAGTGGCAGGTGCAGCCAGGTGTTCACCTTCGTTAGGGCCTGACTTGCTGCTGCAATGCATGAATCTCGCTGCCACCTCGCTGCCCGTCTTTCAACTGACCACAGGCTGGGCGTGCTGCGCGCCTGGAAGCTCATGGCCGACTGCCTGTCCGACGAGCTGACGGCGCAGGTGCGCGTTACGCGGACCCCAGGGCGTGGGAGGCCCTGCTTCCATCTTCACACCCTGTGTTTGCGCCCGGCCCTGATGCTGCGCCCCAACCGTGATTTTGTGTTCCCGCCCCGTCTTGACAACATGTCCGCCAGGTCTGGGGCCCCGCTGGCCTGGCGCATCTGGCGCAGCTGCTGGGCGCAGCGGTGCGGCGCGCGGGCAGGGGCGCAGCGCCGGTGCCGCCCCCGGCGCCGGCCGCCGGCGGCGCTGCTCGCCGCCCGGCACCCCGGCCTCGTTCCGCGGCACCCGACCGCGAGGCACTGCAAGAGGCAACGCAGGTACGCCGGCATTCTGAAGACTCATTGTATTATATGCACGAAGCGTGATTCCCTGTTGTTGTACCATGATCTGGCGCTTCATATGCAGGTACTTCTGACGGCGCTGCCGGGCCTGCTGCGCCGCCACCAGACCGACCCTCTCGTGGTGGGTGGGGAAGCCGCAGTACTCATCTGCAACTGGCGAGCTTGCTCCTCACACCCGCTTCTCCAGCCAAAACTCACATTGTCCAAAGCCCGGATGCTGGCAGTAGTAGCATTCACTCACCGCACCGCATCACTCAACGCCACCACGCAACAGACGGCGGCGCTGGTGGCGCTCATCCGCGACCTGCAGCTGGAGCAGTTCAGCCTGCGGGGCGACCAGGCGGGCTGGGCAGGTGCGGGGGGGGGGGGCGGGGTCGAGGGGTGGCGGACGGCTCGCGTTATATGTTGGCGGTGGATGAGGGCAGCATGTGCGGCAGGTACTGAAGGAGCCGTTGCGCCCCTGTGCGAACAGGCCTGCTGCGGCTGGTGGGCGAGCAGTTGGCGGCGCGGGCAGCCGCGCCCGGGCTGCTGGTGCAGGCGGCGGAGACACTCACGTTCGCCGCCACTCAGGGCCCACCTGCGCTTCAGGTGCGTGCGTGTGCGGGCTGCGGCACGGCTGAGGTCTTCTCTCCCTTCCCACAGTAAATGCAAACTACAAGCCACGCAACGCACCCCGCTTTATGCTTTCAGCTCATTTCCCCTGCATTCCGCCTACTGCACTTTTATATGCCACGCTACAGCCTGCGGCGGTTGTGGTGCTGCGCGAGGTGAGCGACCAGCTGGCGGCGGGGTTGGCGGCCGCTGCCGCCGCGGTGCGCGCCATGGATGCCGAGGACCTGGCGGCGGCAGCGGCGGAGATGGCGGCGGCGGCCGCTGCCGGCAGCTCACAGCTAATAAGCGGCGGGGGCGGCGCTGGCGACGGCACGGATGCGGAGCTATTGGCGGAGCTGGTGGCGCTGCGGGTGGCGCTTCTGCGCGTGCACACCGTGCTGGTGAGTGCAGACCGCTGATGAGCTTGGCGTGAAATACCGGCCTTGCCGTCCCCTCATCTCCCATGGCATCGTATTTGCTGCATGAGTAATCTCGCGGCCAGCACACCAGCACAGCCTTGTTTAGTCAGTATCCAGCCTGCTCACACCCTTCACCGCGATGCCGACACCACTTATACTTGCTATGCTGCCTTACATTAGTCCGCCCGCTCGCTGCCTGCTCCATCCGCAACCCCGTGCACACACAGCTGCGCTGCGGCGCGGCGCTGGCTGCCGACGCGCGCGTGCACGAGGCGCTGGACGACCTGCTGGCGGGCTGCGGCGGCGGGCGGCTGCTGGGCCCCGAGCTGACGGGCCTGGCGGCGGCCAGCCAGTGGCTGGTGCTGCTCAACAACATGCAGCAGGCCACCGCGGGCACGGTGGGTTTGGGTTTGGTTGCATCTGCTGATGCCGGTGCTCATGCGCGGTTTTGTTTGGCGAATGGGGAGGTGTTGGGGGCGGTGATGGGGGTGTAGATGGATGTGCGATAGAGCTGGAACAGGCCGGTGGGCAGACATGCCAGCGAAAGCGAAAGCGACAGCCGTGGTACGGAAAGCGTTTGGGGCATGCGTTGATGATATGCATGACTCTTGTGTGTCGCAGATTGCGTCGGGCGGCGCGGCGGCGGGCGGGGCTGACGCCGGGGCGGCCGGGCCGAGCGGCAGTGCCGCTGCCGGCGCTGCCGCTGCCGGCGACAATGCCACCGGGGCGGGCGGCATCACCGTCGACCGGATCACCAAGGTGCGGCGGGCTCTCCCGCTCCCGTGCCTATGTCCTACAGGCACCCTGCTCTCGCCCCGCTTGCCGCGCCGATAACCGGCCGCTGCTTAGGCCGAACCGCACCACCCTTCTCACCTTTACCCAAACACACACACACACACACACTACGCACACACCCCTAATGTAGGCCCGGGACGCGCTGGTGTCGCACATGGTGGCCATCCACGCCGCCGCCGCAGCGGCCGCGCAGGACGGCGGCACCCTGGAGCTGGACGGCCACCACGGTGGTGGTTCTGCTGCTGGTGCTACTGCCGCCGCGGGCGGTGCTACAGCCGCCGCGGTGGTGCAGGACGCGGCGTTCCGGGTGCTCAGCGACGTCGCCGTGGTGTTCGGCACGCCGGCCTGGGCGGTGAGTGCGTGCCGCTGATGGCGGTTGTGTCACCGAGGAAGGTTCATCACGTATTAGAGAGGGCCAGTGCTAACTGCTGCTCACCTCCGTCACTACCTTTAACACATTCGCTACTGTTCGTCACCCACCACCACCACCACCACCACCACCACAATCACCACCACCACCACAATCACCACCACATCGCCCCAGGGCACGCCACTGGAGGCCGCGGGCCGGCTGCAGCTGAGCGAGGGCGTGGCGGACCTCATGTGGCGCCACTGCGCGGGCCTGCTGGCGGCGGCGGACACCAGCGCCGCGGCGACCGCGGCGGCAGACGCGGCGGCCGAGGAGGAGGAAGAGGAGAGCGAGGGTGAGCAAGTTCCGCATGCAGCAGCGCATTTCCTCCTTTCTGCGAACCGAGTGGTGAATTTTGATGTTGCTTTAGCAACCGTGGACTTACATGCCGATCATGCCACAGACCTGGACGACGACGGCGACGAGTTGGCAGCAGGCCCGCGCAACACCGCCGCCGCCGCGCGCCGCGCCCGCCGTGCCGCGGCGGTTGGCGCCAAGCTGGCGGCGGTGGGCTGCCTGGGCCGGCTGCTGGTGCACGGCGTGTGCGGGGTGCACCACCGGGTCGTGGCGGCGCGGCTGGTGGCGGAGGTGGGTCGGGGCGGAGGCTTTGTGGCTAACGAGCACGGGAAGGTTGGAGACAGTCAGCATGGCCGCGTTTTGAAAACTAGGACAGTATGTGACAGCTGCCTTGCAAGCAAAAGGGCCCTAAGTTTACCTTGTTGCTTCCTGGATCCTCCAACCATCAACCACTCAGTTCGCGGCGCACGGGCCCGAGGTGTCGGACCTCATTCGGGACATCTGCCGCGCCATGGCGCCGACCCGCCCACCCGGGGACATGCCCGCCACATACGTGGAGGCGCTGAGGCTGGTGCGTGGTGGGAGGGGTGTGAGCGCCGGGGGCGGGAGGGTTCGAGGTTACACGTGTGTGTCGTGACGACAAGCGATGAATCACTCGCTCGCTCCTTGATTAGTTTACTCGGGGGCTGAGGTTGCGTGTAACCCTGCACGTATACTGGCCTCGCATTTGCACCGGGACAGGGATGGGCGCGCGTGGTGGAGGGCGTGGAGCGGGCAGAGGTGGAGGGCGGTGACGAGGCGGCCGCGGCCGCGGAGGACGCCGGGCTGGAGCACTACCGCGAGCTGGCGCAGCAAATCGCCAGCATGTACGCAGGTGAGATAAGTGGATTGCCGTGCGATACGGCAAGCCGTCTAGCTGAGTGTTGTCGCTCGAATGCTTTGAGCGAGTGCGCCAAGAAGATCGTAAGCTTGTCGATCCACACCGCGCCACAACAACAATCCCCGATCCCACCGGCAGTGCCACCGGCAGTGCCATTCCTAATCGGCTGCCCATCCCACCTCACCCCGCCGCCCCGTCACGCTCCCTTGCCGACGCAGGCGCCAACATCAGCCGCGAGGCGCTCACCGACATCCTGCGCTCCCTCACCGCCGACGCGCTGCTGGCGGCACCCAACCAGCTGGCCATCCTGGGCTGGGGCGCGGTGGCGTTCGTGCCCAAGCTCGCGGCGGAGGACGCGCGTGCGCTGGCGGAGGAGCTGGAGGCGCGTCTGGAGGCGGGGCAGGTGCGGGCGAGGGCGGGGCGGAGTGGGCCGGGCTGGGATGGGTTGGGCTTCGGCAGCTCAGGCAGAGCTGTACCGGTATCAGAAGGGGCAGAGGATGCGCCGGCGCTGCAAGTGCTGTATACCAGCAGTCTATCTCCAGTGCTCATCAATTTCCACTTGCACGTCGACGACCAAAACATGCCCCGCAGGAGGCGGCGGGCTCCCTTGACCCCAGCCAGGGCGGCGGCCTGGCGCACGACCCCGCCGACCCGGACTGGGCGCCGCTGTACCACTACCTGCAACAGCTCAAGGTGCGGCGGCTGGGGGCTGCGAGGGGGGTGGCGGGACTCAGGGCGGTGGGCCGGAGGCAGCGAATTGTAGGTTGAGGCTGGCGCACTTTCTGTGCGGCATGGCCTTCTCATACGATGTGCTGGAGCTGTGAGGAGGACCGTACTGTACACCCAGGCGCGTATTGATGAGTGCTGTACATGCTCACTTCCGTGCAATCGGCTACAGGAGAAGATGTCCAAGGGCAAGGCCGCCCCACGCGTGCTCAAGGGCGGCAAAGCGGGTGGCGGCACGCCCAGCAAGCGCAAGGGCCGCATTTCCTTTGCGCCCTCGCCGCGTGACGAGAGCGAGGAGGAGGAGGAGTCGGAGCCCGAAGAGGAAGAAGAAGAGCAGGAGGAGGAGCAGGAGGAGGCAGGCCGAAAGCGGCCGCGGCGGGCGGCCGCGCCGAAGCCCAAGCAGACGGCGCGGCAGCAGAAGAAACAGCCGCAGGCTAAGGCGGCGGCAGCGGGGGGGCCGCGCAGGGTGAGCTTTGCCCCTGGAGCAGGGGAGGAGGCCGAGGAAGAGGCGGAAGAGGCGGCGCAGGCCGATGAGGGCGGCACTGCGGCGCAGGAGCAGGAGGAAGCTGCGGAGTGGCTGCAGCCGAGGGGACGAACCCGGGCGGCTGCGGCGGCTGGCACCGGAGCACGCAAGGTGAGCGCCTGCAATCCATTGCACGGATCACTTGTCGAGGCTTTACTTGAGTCAGTCCCAACTGGGACACAGCTGCTCAGCGCTCTTCATCAAGGCTCCTCACTCAACCTCTGTCGTGCTTGCCCGGCCGAACTGCCCCTGCTGGACCAGGCCGCCGCAGCCGCACGCACAGCCGCTGCTGCACAGCCGACTGCCGCGGCTGCAACCAAGGGCCGCCGCGCGCCGGCCGCTGCCGCCACCGCGGTGCGCGGAGAACTGACGCAGACGCAGTCCCAGCCCCAGTCCCAGTCGCTGCTGGGCCGCCGCGGCGGAGCTGGCGGCAGCCAGCGGCCCGGCTCCCAGCCGCGCTCTGCTGGCGGCGCAGCTGCCGCTGCCGCTGCCGCTGCCGCCCCCAGTGAGGACCTGGCGGCCATGTCGGATGACCTCATGGCGGCGCCGTCGGAAGACCTGCGCGCGGCCTCACAGAGCGAGCTGCGCAGCACCGGCCAGGCAGCGTCGGGTGAGCGCGTTCAGCTGAGCCGCTAGCAAGCTCGGAACGCACCGAGGTGTTGTGTGCCTCGGGGCTGGCCAGCAGTGGCGACGCGCGCCTCAAGGCGTTTCACGAGTGTGTGTGTGTGTGTGCGTCGCTTTGCAGTTGAGTGGGCGCACACTCGCTGAGCAGATGCTGTGACTGGTGTTTTTGCGTGCAGGTGCAACCAGTGGCGAGGAGGAGGAGTACAACGAGCATGAGGATGCCACGGGGGGCGCGGCGGCAGAGAGCGAGGAGTTTGCGGATGCCGATGCCGGCGGCGAGGGCATGGAAGTGGAGGAGGAGGAGGAGGCGGGCGTGGACGAGGCGGAGGAAGGGGAGGAGGAAGAGGAGCCCAGCCCAACGATAGACGAGGAGACGCAGCGTGATGAAGAGGAGGAAGGGGAGGAGGAGCAGGAGGCGCCAGCAGTGCGGCTGATGCCGTCGGAGGAGCAGCTGCCGATCGCCGCTGGTGCTGCCGCGCGGGGCCGACGGCAGCAGCAGAAGCAGCAGCCAGCAGCACGCCAAGCGGCGGTGGCACCTGCAGCTGCACCTGCGGTGATGGCCGGGCGCGCCGCTCGGGCTGCGCAGCAACAGCAGCAGCCGCAGCAGGCGCGGCGGCGGGTGCAGCCACAACCAGCGCCCTCAACTCCCCTGGCGGCGGGCACGTCCGGGGCGTCGGGCGGCAGCAGCGGCCTGGCAGCCAGCGAAGAGCAGCAGCGGTCACAGGCCTACAGCGCTGGCGGCGCGGCGGCCGAGGCGGATGAGTATGGTGAGGGCGAGGAGGACGACGAGGAGCAGGCGGCTGTTAGTGAGGGCCAGGAGGATGAGTTCCATGACGCTGAGGGCACTGAGGGTGCCGCAGCGGGTGAGGAGGAGGGCGAAGGCGAGGAGGAGGGGGAGGAGGAGGAGGCAGAAGATGCAGAGGAGCAGCAGCCACCTCGCGCTGCAGCGGGCCGCAAGCGCCGCATGAGTACCGCGGATTCGGCCGGCGCTGATGACGTGGAGCCCGAGGAGGAAGAGGCGGAGGAGCAGGAGCAGTGCGACGAGGAGGGCGC
Source organism: Chlamydomonas schloesseri (assembly GCA_016834595.1). Classification (NCBI taxonomy): domain Eukaryota; kingdom Viridiplantae; phylum Chlorophyta; class Chlorophyceae; order Chlamydomonadales; family Chlamydomonadaceae; genus Chlamydomonas; species Chlamydomonas schloesseri. The sequence goes on from JAEHOD010000002.1 coordinate 2,837,650, forward strand.
TATGGCTGAAGAGCAGGACGAGGGAGATGCGGAGGGCTGGCAGGAGCAGGGCCCGTCGGCCTCGCTGCGGGCCGACTCGGAGGCCAACACGCAGAGCACGCAGGCGACGGCGGAGCCGCCGCCGCGCCCCAAGCGCCGGCGGCGCGTGTGATGTGGGTCCGCTAACGACTGGCGGGATAACAACGTAGAATTAGCAAGCACTGTGCATGTGTGTGACATGAACTTGAAGGGGATGGCTGTGTGTGTGTTTGCATGAAGGCCATCGCCTGTCGTGCACAGTCGACGTTTGGGTAGATGTACTTGGCGGCACCAAGTGTGTCTTGCTGACAGCAGGATGGCTAGCGACCTACGACCTATTGATTGTGTGTGTAAAACCAGCCGTTTCGGAGCCACGTCATGGTCGCAACCGTTGCAACCATTGCCGGTGTCAAGGGTTTAAGTGCGCTCACGATGGCAGATGCATCTGCTATTCTGCTTAGCTCTGACCTTACATGACCAATAACGTGTATGCGGGGGGTGGGACGGGTTTGGGTTGGGGGAACGTGCATTTTGTCGGGGAGCGCCTGTGGTCGTCCCGCCAGCCCGCCTCCTTCCACACTATGCACCATGTCCACTGCTAGTGCAGCTTGTCCGGCACGCCATGATCTCAGCTGTGCACTATGCCATTGGCGTTTCAGCTTGAAAGCAATCAGCCAGTGGCATGCGACAACCGAGCATTCCAGTGCATTTTCGTGCATGACCTTGGACCCTTGGATCTCAGCTTTCAGCCCCATTGCATTTCGGACTCTGCACAACCACACAGGCTTCCTTGTGGGCCTGTGCAATGGACTCCACCAGTCCACCGCTCGTGGCCACAGTTGCTCGCAGCCTCAGCTGGCAACTTGCTGTGCATGCAGCTGACTGACTGACTTGCTGGGCCGGCCGCTGCAATTGGGAGCAGGAGCGGCAGAGCCAGCAGCAGCCACACATGGCCTGCATCGGCTGGCTGCTGCTGCCGCCCTCCGCAGCGTCCGTGTGGCAACTTGCGCTGCGTCAGCCTGGCGGCCGGCGCCGCCGGCGTCACGCAGTGCGGCCTACGGTATTGTAACCATGACTGCGCCGCGGCCCACTGTGCGGCATGCACTAGCTGCATCAGGGTTCAGTGCTGCGTCATGCTGCTTGCGGTTCCACCGCGGCAATCAGCCACCAAGAACTGTCAAGCCCTCCAGCACGTCCAACCGCGTCAGGCAGCTGGCCAGCGCGCCGGCCAGTGCCTGTTTGCAAGCGGGGATCCGCAGCGCGCCATCCTTGCAAAGGAAAAGCACCGGAAGTCTTGCCAACACAGCAGCCATCCGTGGCAGCCATCTCCACCGCGCATGAACCTGCTGCTTGGCAAGGTGGGCCACATGTGCCCCTCACCTCGAGCGTTGCTACTTCAAGGGCTGCCTCCGCCGGCAGACCCAGCTCTCTCAGCTGCGTCATTGACGTTATACAGTGATCAGCGCCAGCCGCAGGTTCTCCTCCGAACAAGAAAGTTGCTTGCGCCCGTCCACATGGCCACCCACCGGCCCGCCCAGCGGCAGCCCCTCCAGCCGCCGTAGCTGGCTGCAGCCACGCAGCGCCGCCCCTATCTGAGGACGCGCCGCGGCACGATGGGCACGTGCAGCTGCTCGACCTGCTCGTGTACGGCCCGCCGCGTCGGGCGGCGGCGCTGTTGCTGACCACTGGAAAGCTGCTGCGGCGGCTGCAGGTGCGTGCTGCTGGGGCGAGCAAGGCGTACTGCGGGAAGCTTCTGAGTTGTGATTTGGATATACCTGAGGTAGTCTTCGAATTATCATGCGAACTGCAGCGAGCCCTGAACAATATGCTGTAACCTGGACTGTTGCAATGAGTGGCGGTAACGCGCCCATGCCTGCGGCCGGCTGCAGGCGGGCATGGAGGCAAAGCGCGGCTAGGCGGAGCAGCAGATGGTGACGCGGCCGCTGCCCAGCATGTTCACACGCGCCCTCTATCTATCTGCAACAGCATGACGCGGTCGGTGCTGCAGCTGGCTTTCCAGCTGTGCGGGGAGCAGCAGGTGGCGGCCGAGGCCGAGGCGAAAGCAGGGAAGGGGAAGCAGGCGAGGAAGGGCACAGCGAGGATAAGGGGGTGACGTGTTCGTCTGGCACCGGAGGCGCTGGAGGACACGGGGGGGATGCCTCGGGCACCGTGCCCAGCGGAGCGGCGGCTGGAAGCGGCAACTGCGGCGGCAGCAGCAGCAGTGGCAGTGGCAGCGGCAGGAGTGACGCTGGTGCCACCGAGATGGTAAGCAAGGCCCCCGCACCTCAAACAGGTTCCTGCAGCAGCGCAGCTATTGGCGTTCACGCTAGCATCCCTGCCAGCAGCGGCGGCAGCAGCGTTGCCCCATGCAGCAGTTCTGCCGCGTGTTGTTGCTGCTGCTGTCAATGCGGCTGCCATGCCTGTCTTACACAGCGGTGGGAATGGCGCTGACCGCACACCATCCATCCGGATTCTTTGACTGCCTGCTGTCGGCGGTGCGGTTGGTGGCGCGGCGGGCGCTGCAGCGGTGGCAGCTGGCGCAGCAGCAGCCGCGGGAGCAGCAGAAGGTCGTACCGGTGCCGGCTGGCCCTGAGACCGCGGCGGGTGAGGGCGCAGCTGAGCCCAGAATCGGCGGCGGTGCCGGCACAGGCTCTGGCGTAGGCGGCGCAGCGGATGCGGGCGAGGTGAGGGCCCCAAGGCGGCGGCGCTGAAGCGGATGCTGCTGCAGGAGGTGGATATGGTGCCACTGCTGGGGGCGCTGCTGCTGCTGCTGCTGCTGCTGCTGCTGCTGCTGCTGCTGCTGCTGCTGCTGCTGCTGCTGCTGCTGCTGCTGCTGCTGCTGCTGCTGCTGCTGCTGCGCAACAACAATAACAACAACCCGCGATGGGATGCGGAGCACCTGCAGCACCTGGCCGGCGCCTGCTGCGCTGTGGCGGCGCTGTGCCCGGACGAGGTGCGGGCCGCAGCCCGGCCGGCGCCGCTGCCGCCTGTGCTGCAGCCACGGCCACAGCCGCAGCCGCAGCCGCAGCCGCAGCCGCATGCCAAATCGAAGGGCAAGGGACATTACGGAGTAGGCTAGCTGCGCTGAGCCAGTGGCCAGCCGTCGAGGCGAGTGGCGGCAGCGCTGGCGGCAGCAGCTGCTGCTGCAACAGCCGTACTGGCGGCAGCAGCAGCAGCAGTGGCTGGGGCGGTGGGACCCTCTGGCCCAGGCTGCTCGCGCTGCGGAGGGCCCTGGCCCTTTCGCCCGCGTGCACCTGTTGCGCCCGCTGGCGGAAGCGCGACTGCTGCTGCCGCCCTCCGCGGCGTCCGTGTGGCAACCCGCGCTGCGTCAACCTGGCGGGTAACAGTGAGGCGGAGCGGCCGCTCCGCCTCACTGGGCCCCGTGTGTGGGGCATGGGAGCTGCGCCGGGGCACGTGGAGGCGGCGGGGCACGTGCCGGCAGTGTTGCCGCCTCAGGCGGCAGCGGGTGGCCCTGCTGGCTGCGGGCAGCTATATTGCAACTCGGAATGCGCCGCTGCCCGCTGGAAGGCAGCAGGGCACGAGCACGCATGTACAGCGGCAGCTGGTGCTGCGAAGGCGGCAGGGCTGGGTGGCAGCTCAGGCGCAACGCCGCTGGCAAGCGCTACGTCATGAATGTATGAATGTGGTGTGGTATGACAGATTGGAGCTGGCGCGGGGCCTGACGGGAATTGAGAAAAGAAGCGTGTTCCGCATGGTCGACCGCACGCGGAACTTGCTGCTCGTGCACAGCGAGGGAAACGTGGATACATAGCGCAGTTGCGATCGTGCTTCTGTTGCGTTTGGGTTGTTGATGACGGTACGAAGATTGCACACTTGGGGTCTGTGATCCTGCGTGAACGGTAACGCTAAGCGGACGGATTGCAGCTACAAGGTGCACTTGCCGCTATGCCCAGGTGGGGCGTGAGGTGGGGTCGGGGGACGTGTGTACAAGACTTGGGTGCGGCGGCGCACCAGCCGGCGCCTCGAACCTAATTTTTAGGAGGAGCACAGGGTTACATATTGCTTGACTTGGAAGGTTATCATCGGCTGGTACGCGCGCTTGCGCACTCGCAGAACGGGCCGTTCCTGCGTGCAATCACGTGCGCACGAGCCGCGCTTTCTTGTTATTTCCTTTAATCACCTAGCCTCTGGCTTCTGGCACTGGTTGGGTCCACTCGTAACATAGGCTAGCACTCTTGCGCGCGAAGCCTAGAGGCCCGCTAGGAATGGCGCTTACAGTGTCTTTCGAGCAAGCAATTAGCTGCTGTGCGTCGACCCGATTTGCGCAGCAGCTCGCTGCCCACAGCCCATATGCAGATTTCGATGCGCTGGTAGCCACGGCGCGGCGTATCTGGTGGACGCAGACGGGTGTGCCGGGGTGGCTTGAGGCACTCGCAGCGCACCCTAAAATTGGCGACAAGAAGGGCATGGATGGCAAGCCGGAGGCATTCGCGGGCTTCAGCAGGACCGAGCAAGCGGCGTCGAATTCCAGTCTCAGCAGCGATGTGCAGGCTGAGCTGACGGAGTGGAACCAGCGCTACCTGGAGAAGTTTGGTTTCATATTCATCATCTTTGCAAAGGGCCGCTCTGCACCCGAAATCCTGGTTGCGCTGAAGAAGCGCTTCAACCGCCTGCCTCACGAAGAGCTGCACACCGCCGCGGCGGAGCAGATGAAGATCACCGAGCTGCGCCTGTCGGGCCTTTTCGGCCTGCCCCCCGACGCCACGGACCGCGCGGCTCGCCGCGCTGAGCAGGTACTGACGCACTTGGCGCCGGGGCACGGCGGAGGCGCGCCGCTGCGCTCGCCCATCACCACCCATGTCCTAGACACCGCCACCGGCCTGCCCGCCAAGGGCCTGCCGCTCGCGCTGTCGCGCCAGGACGACGTGTCAAAGGTCTGGGAGACCGTGGGTGAGGGCGTGACCAACGAGGATGGCCGCGTCGGCAACCTGCTGCCGCCCGGCAACTACATCCAGCCGGGCCGCTACCGCATGTTCTTTGACACTGCGGCCTACCTAGGCGCCTGCAAGGCCGCGCACCCCGCCTTCTACTCGGAGGTGCCCTTCTACCCTGAGGTGGTGGTGGAGTTCATCATCACAGCCGACAAGGCCTCCGAGCACTACCACATCCCGCTGCTGCTCAGCCCCTATGGGTTCTCCACTTACCGCGGCAGCTGAGCTGCGGGGAAGCAGTGCCCACGCTTGTGCTGGGCCCCGGGCTAGTGTGTAGGCAGGAGTCGGCGCACCTGTTTGTGGAGAAGCAGGCGCGGCGAGGTGCGCAGCGGATTACACATGGTACGTGAGGTAGGAAGCGGCATGCGACAGCTGGTGTACGTACGCCACAGATGAGCCAGACGTGTGGACAAACGGTCGGGCGACGTGCGATGTTAGGCAGGCCAAGTCGCGTATGGTCGAGGCATTGTTTGTCGGGCAGGAATGGGCACCAGGCAGGTACTGGCGCCACGGCGATGGCGCCGGTTGATTGGGTGACACAGCTACGTAGAGAATGGGAGAGGGGCGGGGGGCGTACATGCTTTGAACTTAGGGCCGCATGGCATGGCATGGCGTGACGCGTTTACACGCTTGCTTATGTGCATGAATGCTGGGCCGTTGACACGCGTGCCCTGTAAGCCTAAGCGCGCTGAAACACATTAGGGGTGAAGTATGGTTGTTGCGAAGCATCCAGGTGGTGACGTGGTATCCCCCCATAGAGCAGTGGCGGGGCGGGCGCCTGTCATGCCGCACATATTTGGTATGGAACCTCTGCTATAAGGAAACTTCAGGAGTGTGTGATTCGGATTAAGGAGTGTAGAAGCTCGGGCCTTTCCAAACTGGCTCACAATTGTGGGGACCATTTGCGAAGAAGCATGCGGCAGCACACACGATGAGCATGTGCCGCGCGGGTTAGCCAGGTGCGCAACTTGGTGAGGTCCGCCTTGCAAGCTACACGGTGACACACTTAAGTGCCCTCCACGGGTGCAATCAGTGCCCCCACGGTGGGCCATCCGTGGCTCTTGCCAACGCGGCGTCCTGACACGTGAACAATGTATCGAGCTTGCGCCTAGGACAGGCGACCTCTCAGGACGGTGCATTGGGGCTAGCGCTACGACAGGGTCAACCTATCAAGCTCCCAACATCACGGACCTAGGCCGTACCAAGGGCCAGACGGCTGGTGATCAGACCAAGGTGGCGGTTCGCGCATAAAAGGTGCCCCCTGACAGATTGCCTACCTTTGCGTGCTGACAATCTGACCAGAGAGGCCGTGTCCCAACTCCCAAGCGCGTATCAGCACTGACAGCACTGCAACCACATCTTACATGATACCTGAACAGCACGCTGCCGGTGCGCACCAAGTGGGGGTTTGGGTTCAACCCGCACGGCGACCCCGCAGGACAGGAGGTTGCTGGGCCAGAGGGGGTAGGAATGTCGAAATCATAGACCTCAAACTGTTAAAGACAGTTAGACATCAGCATGCACGTGCTTTTGGTAATTTTTGAGGGGCGCTGCTGAGAAAGGCACATGGCACCCGATTGAGCACCGTTCCAGCCCCCCCCAACAGAACGATCGGCCGCTGCAGTTGGCTACCTCTCATGCGTGTGTACTGTACTACGAGTCCGGGCGAGTCCAGTTCTAGTGCTGAAGGCATAGCAGCCAGCCTGACGCCGGGTACTCGATGCCTGCATAGGCGCATACATAAGAACACGGATGGGTTCCTAGCGCTGCTTTTGTGAGCGCTCTCGCCAGTCCAGAGACTGGTAGGCTGCAGAGGCCGTGTGCCGGGCCTGGGTCGGAGGCAGGCCCACAGCTGTAACATTACTACCCTCACACCTGACTATGCCCGTACCTCGCAACCGCCTTAACGCGGTCTAAAGAAAGCACTTACATAATTGGTTAACGATTTATCGCCTCTCCCTACCTCTCCCTGCTAAGCCCCTAAACTAGTCCCCACACGCCGGCTGCACCTCTCGTCCTACATCAATTCAGTTGAGTTCTTGGTTTCGCAATGCCGATGAACGTTCCATCATTGCAGGACACGCGGGGGGAGAGCACTGCTCCTGAAGCCGCTTCAGGGCCACCTGCTCTATCCCCAACCGTTACCAACAGCCCACACGCCGAGCAGAGAGGCTAGGCTGGCCAAGTGCCTGGCCATACCATGCAAGTCGACACGAGATCCACCGTCTACCTTGACACTCGGCAGCCTGCATAGGCGTACCAAAGGCCCGTATCAGGCCGCATGTGCCCTAACAATGCAACCGCACCCACAACCGCTTGATTTCCCGATGCCTTGATTTCCATACCCGATGCCGGACCATGCCTTTCAAGCTGCAGTGCAGCTAGTACGTCCTGGCATCCGCGTCACGACCCGCAATCGCAAACCCCGTATGCATATTCATTCGCTGCCAAGGCATGCATGCATGCATCGCGGCAACAGCGCTTCACGCATGTGCACCTGGCACCAGTGCAGATGGAGTTCAGCCTATTGCCTCTTCTCCAATCGACCTCCGTGCCTCCGCACCTGCCTGTGAAGGACAACCCACTCGACATGTCTTGCTTGAGTACCGTGCGTGCAAAAAGTAAGCTATCCCGAGCATGGCGGCGAGGTTTTCCCATGGCAGAGCGAGTGTCATGCAGTAAGGCGTGCTCCACATAGCTAGCAACCTTGTTAGTGCCCGACTTGCAGTGCAATAAACCTGCACACCATTGACACGCTTCCTGGCGGCCTCAATACGCACATGACGTCAACATAAGCGGGATTACCTTGATACCAATTCAAGCGCCCTCAAGCGCCCTCAGTGTGTCCGAATCCTATGCAAAAGCGCACAGTGTGTGCCCACGGCACATCCTTGCTCGCGGGTGAGCGGAACTCTCTGTGCTAGCCTGCAGCAAAAAGTTCCGACGTCCACTTGCAAGATCAATGCACATCAGCAACGAAATCGTATGACTAAAGCGCGTTACGCGACATGCCAAAGTTCACGACGCAGCGTGTTGCAGGGGGCTGTGCGCCACAGTTCCCAGTGTGCACCAACGTGCCATAGCCGTAAGAAAAGCACGCATCACGAGAATGGTCTCCCTCACGTCCACAACATTGCAACAGGATTGCATAGATCGTGTGCTTCCATCTTGTTAGGCGCATACATCTGATGGCGCCACGGGGTGCCCGCGCCTCCATCGTGACCAGGGCAGTGCTCGCAGCTAGCTACTGCATGGCTAGTCGTACAAGGCACGCCTTGCATCCAGTCAGACAGCCCCACCAAATGCCGTGCTTATGCATTGCTCATTAGATGCTTCCCACAAAAACAACATGCTGGATCTCATCTCACACCCACATGGTCCGTGCCGCAGCCCCTACCGCCCACGCCCACCAACCTCAGTACCTCTTCCGCTTCTACCGCCATCCAGGCGCTACCGCTTAGTACTGTATGTTCTGGAGTCTCGCTCGTATTCATGGTCCCCATGAACACCGGCGCTGGGGGGGGCCGCCTCGCGGCATCCGTGCCCTCTCAAATGTATGTACTTAAGCAAGAATGATGCAATGAGACGCGCCCTACTCAGCCCTGCCTCCCTGCATGAGCAATGTCGGCCTGATCCATAACCCCCTCGCCCATCGCCCGCTTGTTACATTCAAACACCCACATTTGAACACTCACAGCCAGTTCCTCAAGCCATCGTGTGTGCCTCTCAGCACCTTCCGCTGGCTCAGACATTCTTATTGCCCCCCGCATTTCTTCCCCACACCGCCACCCCTTCTCTGCAAGGTGCCTCATTGCCGCGCCTAGCACTAGCCCGGCAGCTGCAGCCTCCGCCGACCCAGCCGCGCGCGCAGCTGCTGGTAGAGCCGGCGCTCGGTTACTAGTGCCTCCGCTCGCCGCCCAACCCGTTCCGCAACGCCGCCACCGTTGCCGCCGACAGCGTCAGCCGCACCGTAACCACCTGCACCGGCGTCTCCGTCACGCCGCCGCCCGGCTGCGCGGCGCTCACCACGCCCGCCTGCACGTCCGGCGGGTGCACCAGCACCGGCAGGTGCGGCGGCTGGCCACCCCCAGCCGCGGCGGCGGCGGCCTCTGCCTCTGCCAGTGCCAGCACCTCGGACGCAGACGTGCTGGGCGGCACCAGGCCGCAGCCGCCACCACCTCCGCGTGAATGGGATTGCTGTTGTTTTACGGAGCCGGGCGTGGGCAAAGGCGGCGGCCGCTCCGCCAGGCTGATGGAATCCGCCGGCTGCAACAGTGGCGGCGGGGGCCCAGGGGGCCCAGTGTCGCGCGCTCCACCCTGAACAGTAGTGTCATCGCCTCGCGCTACAGGCCCCGACGCAGCCTGCTTACTGTCGCCTGGTGCGGCGGGGTCAGCTGTTGGGTCGTGGCCGTCGGCGTCTGGAGCCGATGGCTGTGCCGAGGCTTTGGCTGTGGCTGCCGCCTCCGTCATCACCACATCGCCATTGGGCCGGGCATTTCCTGCGGTGCCCGCACCGCCTGTTGCACCTTCAGCCTCAGCGTCTGGTGCCACATTGGGCGCTCCCGCCGCCCGGGCTCGCTCCTCGCTAGCGCTGGCTCCTACGGCCCCTGACAGGCCGGCCCCTGACAGCAGATGCGCAACCAGAACCGCCGCGACCAGGTCTCCAGAGCCCCCAGCCGCTGCCCCGCCTGCATCCACACTACAACCAGCAGAAGGAGAAGCAGCAGCAGCAGCAGCACCTGCGCCAGCAGTTGCGCCCGCACCCGAGCTGGCACCGACTGTCGCAGCAACAGCGCCTGCTTGTGCGGCAGGGCTGTCGTTGCCACCTGCAGCAACCAGCTCCTGACGCGGCTGCTGCCGCTCCGCCGCTCCCACAGCGGCCGGAACCGAGGGCTCCTTGCCAGCGGCCGCCTGCACGCCGCTGCCGCCTTGCCGTGGCTGTTCGCGTGCATCCCCTGTTCCAGTTCCATGCCCGGTGCCACCCTGCTCCTTGCCCGCCGCATTCGCCGCAGCCGCCGCTGCCGCTGCCGCCGCAGAGGACGAGGATGGCGGCATGCCTAACGGTGAGGGCCGCGGGTGCGGCGTTGACAACCGCTCCGCAAGCGGCAGCTGGGGCGGCGGCGGCGGCATCAGCCTCGAGCCGCGCGGCTCCAGCGAGTCCCGGCCCGCTAGCAGCCCCGGCGGCGGCGCGGAGCCCCGCGCCTCCAGCGACATTGCCGGCGGCAGCAACGTTGGCGGGCCGCCCATGTGCGTCGTGCCCACAGACTCCCGGCCGTGCAGCGGCGGCGGCAGCGACGCACGCGAGAGCAGCGAGTCACGGGTGGAGAGCACCGTGGGAAGCAGCACGCCGCCGGCGCGCGTGTTGTTGCTGGACTCGCGCCCAGGCAGGAGCGGCGGCAGCGACGCGCGCGGCTCGAGCGAGTCGCGGGTAGAGAGCATCGTGGGGAGCATGGCAAAGGCTCCCGCCGGCGCCAGCTCCACCGCGGCAGTCAGCATGCTGCCGCCACCGCCGCCGGCACCGCCACCTGGAGGCCCCGGCATGCGGAAAGGGTCGGGCGGCGGGCCTCCGGCGCCTGCACCCGCTCCACCACCGCCGCGGATGGGGCTACGCGCCATACCGCCGCCGAAGGCGCTTGGCATGAACGTGGCCGGCGGCGGTGAGGGTCCCGGCGACGGCGGGGTTGCGACACCGCTGCCTGCACCGCGACCGCTGCCTGACCCCGCGCCGGACCCTGCGCGCACGGTTCCTGCCCCAGGCGCTGCCGCTGCCGCTGACGGCCCCAGCCCAAGCAGCTGATCCAGCCGCAGAAGCTTTGGCGGCCGCCCGCCGCTCACTGCTGACAAGTTCCCGTCAGCGTCCAGGGCTGCAGGCGGCCCTGTGCGCTTGACCCCCGCCAGGCGGTCTAAGGCGCTCGGCAGGTCCGCGTGCGCCGCAGCATCACCCGCCACATCCAAACGCGTTCGCGCCACCCCCGCCGGACCCAAGCTGGGCTCAAGCGACAGAGGATCCGACGCAGAGTGCTGCCGGTTGCCGCCGCCCAGCCCTGTCACTCCTGCCGCGTCCACAGCGCCGTCACTACCGCCGCGCCGCACCGCTAGCAGCGCCGCCGCCAGATCAACTGCATCGTCGACATCAGTGGCAGCCGCGACCTTCCCGTCCTCGCTCGCCGAGCTTCGCGCCCCGACCGTTCCGGCCCGCGGCGCCGTGCTGACCCCCGCATCGCCGGGCTGGATGCCTTCCAAGCTCATGCCCAGGTCTATCCCCGCCGCCGTGGCGGCCGCCGCAAGCGCCTCCACGTCCCCTGCGAGAAGGTGCTGGCCCAACCCCGACGACGTCAGCCCCTCGAGCAGCTGCGCAAGCCGGCTTCGCCGCGCGGACACGTCCCCATCCCCAGCACCGCCGCCGCCTCCTCCGCTGCGGGCGGCGACGTCGTCGTCGTCATCGCCATGCAGCGCCGCCACCGCGCCGCGTGTGACAGTGGTCGTGGTGGTGGTACCGTTGCCGCCGCTTGCGGAGAAGGGCCCCGTGCCCGTGGCCCCGCGCGACACCGGGCGCATGCTGGACGACCTCTGCTGTTGCGGCAGCGGCGCCAATAAGGAGCCCAGCAGCAGAGATGGCGGCGGCGTGCCTGCGCCGCTGCCACTGCCGCCGGCGCCGCCGCCTCGAGCGGTGAGGGCAGCCTGCAGGCCTCCAAGGAGCGAAGCGCCGCCGCCGCCCGCACCGCCAAAGCTGAGCATGCTTCCGCCGCCGTGTGTGTTGGAAGTGTCAGCACTAATACCCAACCCAGGCGAACGCTGGCCCAGGTGTTGGCTGCCGCTGGCGCTGCCACCGCGAGCGCCCACGCCACTGCCACCACCACCGCCGCTACGGCCCCCGCCGCTGCTTGCCGCGACCGCCGCGGCCTGCTGCAACTGCAGCAGCTGCTGCTGTTGCAGCGCCCTTGCTGCCAGCTGCGCCACCATCTGCAGACCCATGCCGGAGCTGGCGCCATCGCCTCCTCCCAGCCCAAGACCACCACCCAGCGGCAGCACCCCGCCGCTGCCCGCCGCGCCACCGCCTTCGCTATACCTACCAGCGACAGAGCCGCCGGGCCCACCGAAGGCGCTGCTGACGGCGCCGCCCGGGCCGCCGCCGGTCGCGGCCGCAAGGCCGCTGCTCTGCCTCGGCGACTGCGTCGTCAACGTGGACGGACCTGTCCCGGCGCCGCTGACGGTAAAGGCCCCGGTGCCGGGATCGGATAGCGTGGGACCGGGCGAGGCGCCCGTATGGCTGCGGTGTTGCTGACTGCCGCTGCCGCCCGCGCCGGAGGAAGACTGAGGGTGAGCAGGGGAAGAGCGCAATGAGAGGTGGAAGTGCAAAGACACGCGGGCACTGGCAGGTGGTAGCGCGCGCAGGTGCACCGCAGCTGGGGCCTGCGCACCACCTTGACTGGCAGAACGTCTTCGTAGCCAGTCGGGTGGCCCACCGGAACAGGTGCCGTGGCGTTATGCGTGTATGGTGGAAATCAGGACGCACCCTAGCATCGCTGTGGCCGCGTCAACCGCTCACCTGGTGCCGTGCCTGCCGCAGATCCGTGAACGGCTTTCCAAACTGCAGGCACACGAAATGAAGCGTTCAGGTATGGCGACGAGAACGCCAAGCATAGACACCTCATGCAGTCTGTCGCAAAGGCCTCATTGACTTACCTTCTTCGCGTTGTAGCGCTGGAAGTACTCGCGCAGCTGTGTGACAGCAATTTATGAAAAGAGCAGAAACACCTCAACCATAGCAACTGAGAACGCAAGTGCAGCCGGACACTGTTATGTTTACACACGTGCGGCGCCCTTATCCTCGACGCTGCCTTCAAGATACGGGTTCAAGAGTCGGGAGTCCTTGACCGCGTTTAAAGCGCGTACCTCCTTTTTGCTTCGCAGGCACTTGGCATGGTCACGTGTCGCTTCTAAAGATGGCTTCTCCGCACCCCATATCCGCTCCGCGTTCTCGTGGTACCACCTGTACAGCGCGCCACACGAAAGCACGGGCACATTAGCCGGCACATCCGAGCTTCCCCATATTCTGGTCGGGCAAAGATTGCAGATAACACGCGTCGTGTGCAGGGGGGACGGTCGTGCAGGTTTTGCGCCACCTGTGCGGCATGGGACGATTCAGGCTGTTATAACCGCGCCTTGGTCGAACTGTGTGAACTCAGCCACGAATGTTGCTAAGCATGCGCGCTTCCCCCTGCAAATGCGCTGTGACAGGACGGATGTCGACTCTGAGGGCGCTGTCAGTGTGCCGGCCGAACAGCGCCCGCTGGGTTTCAATGGACGCCCGGCCGCACTTGCTGTGGAGGCTCGCCAGGTGGCGTGTGGACTTACTCGTCCACTTCTTGCATCCGCGGCCGCCGCCCCAGCTTATCGTACTCATCGCGCCACCTGTCGCGGATAAAGGTTGGCAAAGGGTGAAGTCCGACGTGCGACGCGGAAGCGACCGCGATTGCGCTGTTAGCCAACCCCCCGCTCTCTACTAGAGCTAGCAGAGTTTCTGGCTTGGTTGGGCAATGGGGCGCATAACCTTACCAGGAATTGAAGGAGTGCCACCAATTCCTGCAGCAGCCGAAAGCGGCGAGCAGCAGCGAGGGAGTCAAGAGAGCCATTCTGCAGCCTGTATTCGCCCTAACAGCGACCACCCGTTCTGCAACTTAACCTCTGAGACTTACAATTCCCGCCGAGCTTTGGGCTGCTCCTTGGACATCACGACCAGGGCCGGTGTCACCGCTGGGCGCGTTCGCTCCAGCACTCTCCAGCCGGAGCTCCTCGCTCTGCTGCGGATGCAGCAGGAAGGGCAGACTAAACTAACCGAGGTATCAAAGCAGCGCGAAGGGGACTCAGGGCGGACCCGCTCGCTGCCATCGTGGACAGGTTTATGAGGTTTATGCGATCAGGTGTTTGCAAAAAATCTGATATGAATTCCAACATAAGTTTTCAAAGGGCATGCGAGCTGCGTAGCTCTGGGCTCCCGGGCTTTCTGCATGATGAATGCACGATGGTCGCGGTTGGAAGAATACGCAGGCCTCGCGCGGTTATGCCAATGTTCATAAATGCCAACAATGCCAGTCCCGTCGAATTCCAATTCCTCCAGCGAACGGCCGCTGCACTTGCGCGCCAAAGGTCCGCTTCTATCCATGATGAAATGGCCATGATTAAAGGACTGCTAAGGGCCCAAACGTGCAAAAATGAGACTACAGGGGCACCAAGAGCGAGGCGATTCCTGGCTGGTGGTGGAGACGCTGGTATCCTTGGTTGAGCGTGCCCTGCTGTCGCCGCCAACCGCGGTGGCGAGCACGTTCTCGCTCTTGCTCCAGTCAATAGGTAGGGGTACCATGTCTCCGGGGGGGAGGAGTATTGTATGGCGCAGCTGTTGTGCAACACCTCTTCACCTCGCGGGTCAACGCCGCGGGTTCGTGGCGCGTGACGAGAAGCTCCTCCATGGCCACTTCCCGCCACCTGGCGCAAGTCCTGCATCTTACAGTTTGCAATGCCCTGAGCCAGTCCATCTCGCGCTCGCCCGACATGCATCGCTCTTCCCTGCGCCATCCCCAATCACGTGCATCATGAGGCCTCCAGTTCCTCCTAAACCAGCAATTTCTATTTACAGGCGCTGGACCGGACACGTCTCGAAGCGCGGTCGCGGATGTGATTTCCGAGTCCGCGGCGCTGCCCATCCTGCGCCAGTTCGCGTGCATCCCACACGTGAGTGAGACCGAGCCGCCCAGTAGGACCGACGGCATACGCACCGGGGATGTTGTATGTCGGCACCTTCAAGTCAGGGACGCTCCATGGCTGTGGTGGAGGTACAGCGCCAGTTGGACGGCGGCGCAGGCTGGTAGTGGAACGGGTTGAGGAAGTGGGACACCCGACATAGCTGGCTGGATTGCAATGGAGGTGAACCGGGGAGTGTTTCGTCTACGCAACAGGATGTGCGGCCCGAGGTGATCTTTGAGGAACTGGCGGCATGGGCCGGCGGCGGCGTCGGGCCTGGCGGCGGCGCCGGCATGGCAGGAGCTGGAGCCGGTGGCGGCAGCGGCGGCGCGGCGGCTGGGGCTGAGGATGCGGGCACCGGAGGCAACAGCGGAGGCGGCGGAGGCGGCCCAGGAGGCTGGACGGGGCTGATGGGGTTCGGCATGAACCGTGTGGTGCCGCTGGATGCGCTGGTGCGTGGGGTAGGGCTACAATCGCATACCAGGGCGAGGGCATCGATGTCGCGTCCAGACGCAGCTCCTGCGGCGCTGGGGAGCACCGCGGTGCATTGCCTTGCCCTTGATTGGTCCAAACGCCCACCGGCGTCTCGTGGATGGGGGCGTACCGTGCAGGTGGCGTTTGTGGCGACGGTGGGCGCCGGCGGGCTGGAGGAGCGCGCGCACGCGGCCTTCTGGACGCTGGACAGGTGGTGACGGGCTCCGTGCGGAAGGGGCAGGAGGGGGCTCAAGGGGTGGGGTCGGCTCCATGCGCCCCAGGGACTGCGGCGCGGCGGCGCGAGTGTCTGGAGCGCGGGCTGCCCGCTGTCACCTCCAGCGCTCGCTCATGCCCTGCGCACTCTGCGTTAGGGAGCCTGTGTCTCTACCTGCAACGGATACTTGTGATTGGCGAGGCTGCGTTAAGACCCGCAACTTGATCGCTCCACCGCGTGCTGTGTATGACATGCGGCGGAACTACGCCATGTGGCCCACGTGGTGCACTTGTAGGGACGGCGCCGGCTACCTCACCCTAGAGCAGCTGCTGCGGCTTACGGGTCTGCTGGTGGCTGTAGCAGCGGCCGGCCGGCGCGTGCTGGGCATGGCGCCCCTGGCCGTTGCTGCTGCTGCTACTGCTGCTACTGCTGCTGCCGCGGCCGACCCAATGCGCCGCACGCAGGACGGCTCCGCCACTGGCGCTACAGCTGGGGGTGCGGGCAGCACATCTCAGGATGGCGGCGGCGGCAGCACCGCCTTTGTCGCGGCGGCGGCGAACGCAGACGGCGTCAGTCGGGCGATCATTGACGGGGCGCTCTCGCGCGCGTTCTGGGAGCATAGTCTGCCACCGGAAGGGCTGCTGCCGGTGCGGCTGACGGGTGCGTTCCTGTGATGAGCGCATGCATGTGTGTGCCATGCCTCCATTCGTGCAACGCGCCGGATGGCCGAGCTCGTTGCTCAGCCTTTCAGCATTGGGTGCTAAGAAAGGGCGTCCGCTGTCCTGTCGTGTCTGGCGTACCAAGCAATTGACCGCCGGTGGTGCGCTGCCTGCATAGCCCCGCGCGCTTACGTCCTCCTTGTGTGCATCATGGATCACAGAGGACCGGCTGGCGGGTGTGGTGCAGGCGGCGGCCAGCCACATCACCATGGCCGTGGTGTCTCATGCCACAGCCGCCGCGGGGCAGGAGCCCCTCCACGCCAGTAGCTACAACGGCCACGGGCACGGGCACCATGCGCCACATGGCCTCCACGGCCATGGCTACCACGGGCACGGGGGGCACAGCGGCATCCCCGGCCACGCCAGCAGCAGCGGCGGCGGCGTGTACGGCCACCCTTACAGCATGCTTAGCACAGGCGGCGGAGGCGGAGGCGGAGGCGCGGCAGGACTCTATAGCGGCGGCGGTGGCGGCTCCTACCCAGCCAGCCACTCGAATAGCTTCCATCGCGGCGGCTCAGCAACGGCGGCCACGGCCGCCGCTGCCGCGGCGGCGACGGCAACAGCTGCGGCCGGGGTGGGGTTGCCCCCGCGGCCTGGCGCGGCCGCCGCTGGCGGCGGCCGGCACACGCGCGTCCCGAGCTCAAGCGTCCTAGCTGGCGGCACGGGACTGGTGTCTGGCCAGTCGAGCGGGCACTACCAATACCAGCCACCGCTGCCTTTGCCGTCGGCGTCGGGCAGCGGTCCCGTTGCCCACACCGGCCTGGGCAGCCGCGCCGGGTCACTGGACATCTTGGCTGGCGGAGTAGGGCAGTCGGCGCACCAACACTTGGAAGCCGCTGCTGCCGCCGCTGCTGCTGCCGCGGGGCATGCGCAGAGCCCCAGTAACGGAGTAGGATACGGCGGCGTTAGCGGCGTTGCAGGCGGTCCAAGCCTCTTGAGCTACAGCAGCTACATGTCTGAGGGCGGCCGCAGCATAAGCGGCCGAGTGGGAGCGGCCGGCGGTGCGGCGGCGGCACTTGGGCGTGGAAGCGGCGGCGCCGCGCTGCAGGTGGGTCTCATGGCTGCCAATTGTGTCAAATTATCTTGCCAAGCCCAGCATACCAAACCACCCTCAGCCGGCCGATGCCACTCAAAACGCAATTCGTATGTTGCTGTAGAGTATGACTGCTGGAGGCGCCGCCGACCCTGGGCTACATGGCGGGGCAGCGGGTGACGGCCTCACACCCGCCGCCAGCGGTGGCGCCGCCGCCACCGCCGCGCCGCGCCACGCGGTGTCCGCAGGCGGCGCATCGCTGGCGGGGGCCGCCGGCGCCAATGGCGTCGCTGGAGCTGGCGCCGCCGGCGCAGCCGGCGCAGCGCCCGCCACCCGCGGCTTTGGCCTCTCCCGCTTCGGCATCTGGGCGGCCACCGCATCCGTGGGGGGCGCTCTTTTCAATTTCGGACGGCGGCAGTCGAGCGCAGCGGCGCCGGGTCCAGCGGCTGCCGTTGCCCCAGCGCCTGCGTCAGGGCCGGCTGCGCCGGTGGCGCCAACGGCGGCGCATGCTGACGGGGCCGAGGCCACGGGCTTGGGCGCTACGCCGCCTGCGGCCGGTGGCTATCTCCTACGACCCAGCCCCGGGAGCCTTGCCGCTACTTCTCAGCCCATGGGCACCGGCGCATCCGGGTTCTCCAACGGCCCAGCCGGTCCTTCCTCCGCGCTGTCCTCAATGCCGTTGTCGCAGCGGCTGCTGTCGCCACTGGTACACGCATCGGCCCTGGACCGGGTGAGCGAGCACCCAGGCGACGCCGCCTCAGCACTGGGCTTCTCTCCAAACAGCAACGGTGCCGGCCCCGACAGCCGCTCGGACGTGGCATACGGCGCCTCGCCGCCGCCGCCTCGCCAGGCAGGCACGGGGCTAAGTGGCGGCGCCGGCGGCGCCACCGCCTCCCCGAGCTCCACGTCAGCGTCATCCGTGCCGCGGGCCGCCACGGCCGGCGGCGCCGGCGGCAGCAGCAGCCGCGCCGCTGGCGGCGGTGCCGGCGGCGACGGCGGCGGCGGCACACCCAGCGGTCCGACGTCGCCTGGAGGTGGCTCGGAGCCGAGCG
This sequence comes from Chlamydomonas schloesseri, assembly GCA_016834595.1. Lineage (NCBI taxonomy): Eukaryota > Viridiplantae > Chlorophyta > Chlorophyceae > Chlamydomonadales > Chlamydomonadaceae > Chlamydomonas > Chlamydomonas schloesseri. The sequence goes on from JAEHOD010000002.1 coordinate 2,855,853, forward strand.
TGCGCAGCTACGTGCGGCACACGACCGGCGGGCTGCGCTTTGGGCGAGGCGACCTGGCGGGGCGAAGCGAGGTGCCCGGTAGCCCGGCCGCGGCTGGCACCGCCGGCGCCGCCGCGGCCGCCATTGGCGGAGGCGTGGGGCCGGGGGCGGGTTACGAGCCGCCCGGCGACACGCCAGGCGGCGCTGCCAGGGTCGCTAGCGGCACGAATGGCGGCGGCCTTGCCAGGGCAACCACTGGTCTGTTGGGCAGGTGGCGGCGGCCGTCAGTGTCAACCGCTGCGGCGTCGGGGGTGGTGTCTCGCACGGGGGCCCACAGCCCTGCAGGTGGGTGCGCATGCTAAAGCCTTCTCGCGGTGCTGGTGCTGCGCTGGTCCTCCCCTCAATACTACTTGTGACAAGCTCCGCGCAATACCATGTGCCCGCCACAGACGGCCCGAGCCCAAGCCGCCAGGGCGGCGGCGGCGGCACGCCGTCCAACCTGCGGCGCAGCAGCGTCGGCACGGGTGCGGGCCCCGGGGCGGGTGCTGGCGGCGCAGGCGGAGGCGGGGGTGGCGGAGGTGGCAGCCTGGGCCTGGTGTCTGTGGAGCTGGTGCCAACCGGGCGCAGCGCCAACGTGGATGAGCTGCGGTGGGTTGGGTTGGATGCGTGCGGCTGTGGGCAGTGCGAACGAGCTGCGACGGCAAAGGCCGCGTGGCTCTACCTGGGACCTGCAATGAATGGCTGTTACTGATGCAAGGACAGGGGGCGCGAGCACTACACACCACGTGTGTCTCCGGACCTGCCGTTGCTCTCGCATGCCCCCGGACCTGCCTGCCCAGGCTCGCTCAATAGACAGCAGGAGCCGACCCAGCTGCAGCTGATTGCCGCTGGCGTTGTGTTTAACCTGCACTGACACGCAATGACGCGCACGCAGGAGCCCTGAGCGCCGCGTGCCGGTCTTCTCCTTGGGCGGCGCTCTGGCGGCGGTGGCGGCGGCATCAGCGGCAGCGATGCCGCCGCCGGGTGGGCTGGATGCCACTCCCGCCAATACCTTGGGCCCCGGCAACGGGGCCGGCCACGAGTACGGTCAGCCGGGAAGCGGCGTGGTCAGCTACAGCCCCTTCCTCAGCGGCGGCAGTCCCGGCGGCGGCGCAGGCCAAGGCGGCGGCGGCGGCGGGCCCTCGCCGCTGGATGAGCGCGCCCAGCACTCCTTCGCGCACGCGCCACACAGCCTGGAGGAGGCCGCGATACGCGCCGAGGAGGCCGCCAAGGCCGAGGCCGCAGCGGCGGCGTCTCGTGGCGCCGCCGCCGCAGCAGCAGGCGGCAGCGCCGCCGCTGGGGCCGCCGGTGGCGCGGGCGGGCCGGGCGCAGGCGGCGCAGGCGCGGGCGGCGGCGGCGGCGCGGCTGGGGGCGCGGGTGGCGCCGGTACGGTGCTGCCGCCGCTGCAGCGGACGATCCGCAGCAGCGTGCAGCAGGCAGGCGTGAAGCTGTTCCTGCACTGCGGCGTGTGCCTGCTGTCCATCATCGCGCTGCTGCTGCTGGACGCGGCACTTATTGCCTGGATCTACCTTGACCGACAGTTCAGGTACCGCATTGCGCCGTGCCCCACCATAGGACGTTGTGTAGCGTCGTGCCTTTTTGCATTTGGGCTTCAAAGCAAGTGTCGTTCCCGAACTCGTTTACACCAGCTCGGCGCGTCCCGACCAGGCCAATCAGTTGCACACCCCTGCTGCGTTGCGTGCACCGCAGGCTGTCTCTGAGCCTGGTGATTGTGGCTGCATCCAACGCCGGTCTGGTGTTGCTGGTGCTTGCAATCACCATCATTCGCTCCTGTATGGCCGACCGAGCCGCCGCCATCGAGGCTGCCGCCGCGGCGCGCCGCGCCGCGGGTGCGGGTGGCGGCAGCGGCTCGGGCGGGGGCGGCATTGCAGAGTTTGTGGTCAGCAACTTCGTGGCGCCTGCCCTGCGGACACTGGGCGTGATTGGTGGCGGCAGCGGCAACGGTAATGGGGGTGGCGGCAGCGGCGGTGCGGCCGGAAGTGGCGGGGCAGACAGTGTTGCTCGGTCCAGCGGCGGCGCGGGCGCCAACGCTGGCGGCGGTGGAGGAGATGGCGGTGGTTGGGGCTCTCGCCTTAAAGTGCTTTGGACCACGATCGGCAGGGTGAGTTTCCGGCATCTGCTCAAACAGGAATGTGCGCCTGCTGCGTGTCGTGTCAGATTGTGGATCTTGGTTTGCTGTCAAAGCTTGGAGCTTGTTTTGAGGCTTCATTATTCCTTCCAACAGGTCGCTGGCTTCGACGCGGCACTGGCGGACGTGAGCCAGCATGGCGGGCAGGGTAGCGGCGGCATGGGTCCGGGCGGCGGCGGCAGCGGCCCGGGCGGCGCTGGCGACCCTGCGACATCTGGGCCAGGCGGAGGTGGAGGCGGCGGCATGGGGGGGAGCAGCCGCTTCGCCGCCGATGTCGAGTCCGGCGCCTTGGGGCCAGGCCACGGCGGTGGCTTGGGAGGCGACATGGGGTCCGGGCCAGGCGGCGGCGGCGGCGGCTACGGGGCGCCGTACCGTCGAGGCGTGTCCATGGACAACGAGGGCACGGGCAGCAGCGGCATGATGGGTCCGGGCATGGACGGCAGCGCCATGGACGGCGGCGCGGCAGGCGGGCAGTATGCGGGCGTAGCCAGTGGCGGCGGTGGCGGAGGCCCTGGCCGCGGCGGCGGGGTGGCGGCGCGGCAGCGCACACGCGGCGTGGCGGTGCCCGGCGCCTACCATATGAGCGTGCCCACCCTGCGCCGTGTGGAGCAGGCGTACCCGGCCATGTGAGTGTTAGTGTTAGTGTGCCCTGGGGAAGTACGGTACGGTATGTGTGTTCATGTTTGGGTCGGCGCCTCGGAGGGGCGGGCTGAGAGCGGCGGGCCACTGGATTGAGCGGGCCGCGTTGAACGTGTATGCCACGGAGGCCAGACAGGTTGCTGTGGAGAAGCTGAGGAGACGCGTGAGTCTTTTTGAAAGGCATGGTGCCGACTGGTGCCGATACCGAGTGTGAGGCGTGTCCGCTTGAGGTCGTGCATGGTCAGATATGTTGTGCCCAAGCGCCCAACCATGCATGGTCAGGTCAAAGCAGTGGGCAGCCCCCGAGCAGTGGGCAGCCCCGTGGGGGGCTTCGGACACTGCCGGGAACTCGCCTTCTTGCCCCATGCCTACTTCATGAGTGGGCAGCCCCGTGTATACGGTAGTCCCGTTGTGCTGATTTACTGATCCGCCAAGCAGCATCAGAGGCTACGTGCGTAGCTGGCACGCTGTAACTTCACCGGTCATGCGTTGGCCGGCAAGAAGTTTGCTGACACGCAGTCCTCACGCTCCGGGCGCCCGGCCAGGCGAGACACCACGCAGACTGCACAGGTCGCCTTGCCACTCGCGACGCAGAGATCGCGATTACACCTGACAACAGCTGTCCGGCGTCCACGGATGAGCGCTGGCACCAAAGTCGCAAGTCGTGCAAGAACAGCGTGCAGCAAGGGCATGAAAAGACATGCGCTAAATTGCGAAACGAAAGCATGAGCAGGGCGAAGCAAAGCAGAAGAGGGCCCCGAGGATGGACGGACACGTGGCGGGCGGGCGGTCGAATGTGGTGCAAAGCAGGAATAACACAGCCGGAGGTGAATGAGGAGGGGCGGCGCGCATGCACGACGTCATTGTAACTGTAGCGCATGCGCATGTCCGTAATTGTAACTATGGTGGTTGTCTAGCTTACATGTCGTCATCATGTTGCTGACGTTGCGGTTGTCTCCATGAGGGGTGGGGGTGCATGTTGCCGCTGCGAACGCGTGGCATCGAAGTTGGCAAACCTGTCGCCTGCCTTGGTGCCAAAAGGCTTGCAGTGTTCCAAGTACGCATACGTTACTGAACTGTGTGCTGGGCTACTTAAGATATATTGGCACGGCACCACGGGAGGCACAACGCTACCTGTCGACCAGGCCTGAATCAGCCGAGTCAGTGTTGATACGAACATCCTGCTTGCTACTACAACCTTGCAACCCATCCTAGCCAATGCTTGCTACAATCCTACAAACACGACCCTTATTACGAGTGCCCACAGTGCAAGGAAAGCTCGGCGAGCAATGGCACATCCTGCGTGCTTCCAATGGATTCCCTTTAGACGCGAGTACCATACACACGAATCTCAGCCACACGCAGCGCAGGGCCCTGCGGGGCATTCTTGTTCACCAGCACAACCCAGCGCCCCAACGCCTCGGCGCCGCCCCCGCACGAGAAGGCGTACGTGGAGGCAGCCGCAGGCCCTTCCTTCTCCGCCGCAGCGGGCTGCTGCCAGCACAGCTGTGCGCCGGCCGCGGCGGCCTTGGCCCAGTCCTCCGCACTTGCCACAGGCGCGTCTGTGACGTACACGGCGGCGGAGCTGAGCAGGCCGCTGACCTCCACCCGCCCAATGCCGTACCGCGCACCCAGGTCCACGGACAGGAAGGGCTCAGGGTCCGACACACCGTCAGCATCATCCTCCGCCTCCGCCGCCTCCGCCGCCGCGAACATGGACGAGGTGTCGCCGTCCACCGCCCAATGCGGAAGGTGCATCCAGTCGGGCGAGCTGCCGTCCCGCAGCACAGAGCTGGAGTAGGCGCGCTTGCGCAGCGCCACGTTCTCGGCCGGCGGCACGCACGTGGCCCCGTCAGCACGCAGCACGAACCCGGCGGCGCACGCGCACTCGTAGCTGCCCGCCGCCGTGTCGAGGCAGCGGTTGGGCGGCGCGCCGCAGCGGTTGGGCACGCGGCAGCTGTCGCCGCCGTACGTGCCGTACACGGGCGGCGGCGCGGGCACGGAAGGCGACGGGTGCGAGGGCACTGGCGGCGACGCGGGCGCGTCAGGAGAGGGGGGAGCGCGCGGAGGTGACGGCGGCGACGGCGGCACAAAAGGTGCCGGGGGGCTGGGCGGCGGGCGCGGCGGGTGGTGGCGACGGACGGGTGGTGGGCTCCAGAAGGCGGGCGGGCGGCTGGGCGGCACGGGCGGGGCGGTGGCGCTGGGGTCCTGTGCCGCGGACATGTCGGCGGCAGCAATGAAGTCGGCCAGGAGGTCGGAGAAGTCGACGTCGGCGGCGATGTCGTGTGTGGGAGCCGCCAGGCACAACTGCATGCCCACCCGCAGCTCGGCGCAGTCGAGGTCTGCGTGGCGACAGGAGGAGGACGAGCGGGCGGAGGCCGAGTGAGCAAGGAAGAGGTTCAAGACGGGGCCGTGGGGCTTCCAGGCAGGCGGGGCGGCTGCTGAGGGTGGGTGGGGCTGTGCCTGGTTTGAATTGAGTTAAGAGATATGGATGGCGGCGGGCTGGAGGATAGTGCAGAACATTTATTCCTGCGGCGGCAGTCCTAATTAGCTCACCGTTGGAGGTGATCAGGTCGCGAACGTCAATGCCGTGGGTGGCTGCGATGACGTCGCACGAGTCGCCGACGGCCACAGTGATGGAGGAGGTACAGAAGCGGCGCCGGCGGCGGGGAGGGGTCCCACCACCAGCTCAGCCCGCGGCGCCGGCCGCCCGATGCCGGCGGGGCGCTGCCGCCGTCCGCATCAGCAGCAGCCGCGGGTGAGGGTCCGCCGTATACGGGTACGCCATACGCCGGCGGCGGTCCGCCATACCCGGGTCCGCCGTACGCCGGCGGTGGGAAGCTGGTGAGGTCCGCATCAGGCGGCAGGGCGCTGCTGGGAGAAGGCTGGGAAAGCATGCCCACGCACAGGCGCATCTCGGCGCCCAGGATCGTGCCAGCCATTGGGCTGCGAGCAAGCCGGCGGCGGCGGGAGGTGTGCGGCGTGAGAAGACGATGAGCGGGCGTTAACACAAGCAAGGCTTTCGCTGTTGACTTTGCACGACAGGGAAAGCCTGGAAATCTCCGTTTCTGCACACGCACACGCACACGCACACGCGCTCATCAAGGACCCACCATAGCCCGCCGTTCCAGTCACTGAGTGTCTTCAGCGCGCCGCCCACAAACTGGTCCGCTACCCAGCGGCAAGTGGCGTTTCCGGCGGCGGCGGCCTCACCCCGCGCCTAGCCTGAGGAGTGTCGGGCATCGATGACGTTTGCAGTGCGGTAGAGGGCTACAAAATGCTTTGACTTGGTGGCAAGCAGGGTGCCCTTGACTCGCGTGGATGTGGGCGTGTGGGATTCAGGCACGCGTGCCTTGTGCTGACCGAGTCCTAAGCCCCGAGCTCGCGTATCGTCGGCATGGGCCCAACGCTCATTCCCTTGAATCAGCCACCCAGCCTGTGACCATATTGGGGCTCAGCCCATTTTCCAGCTGTACAAAGCTGACACCCCTTGTCTCCCGCGTTCCTCCACTGTTTCCCCTGATTACAATCCCAAATCTTAGCAAAATATCACAAGCTTTCCAAAGGTGTTAGCGGGAGGTTAGGGGGTGTCCTAGAAGCGGCGGAGCAGGAGGGGCGGGAATCCGGCCGTGTGCAGAATTTAGCCCGGCCTGTGCACATTTCGCCCCGCCCGCTACCCTCAAAACCGGCCAACCACTGCAAGTCCCTGTAATTTGTAATTGCGAGTACCAGCTAGCCCGCAGCGTGTATCCAGCGACTGAATTATCGTGTATCTCAGGCGCAGATATGTGGTGATTTGTAGGCACGCATAGCTAGCCATTTAGCTAGCAAATATGTTATCTCGGCTGGGTGCGCAGCGCGGCTTAGTCGTGCGACACCAGCTGCACCACTTCCGCTCCGCCGTCTCCGCGCCAGCCGTCCTGCACGGCATTGGAAGATCGCTGGGCGCTCGCTCTGCCGCGTGCCAGCGAGATGTAATGTGCTGGGCCGCAACCAGCAGCGGGCCGGAGTTTCCCGGAGATTCCCGCGACGACAAGCGCATTCCCGAAGGGTAGGTCAGACTGGGAGTTGCAGTGGTTGCCTAGTTCTGGCTGCGTGTAGCTCTGAGCCCCCGCCCCTTCAATTAGGGCGCAATGGCTAGTTGCGGCCATCGAGACGGCCGTCGAGACGGCCGTCGGCAAGGCCGTGGCAGCCGCGGAGGAGGCGAAGGCGGAGGCCAAGGAGGCGAAGGAGGAGGCCAGGAAGACCCGGGAGATGCTGGGCACGGTGCTGGAGGTCGCGGTGCGCGAGGTCTACGCTCGGCTGGCGGTCAAGGGCGCCGGGGCCATCCTGCAAAGCGTGGACGACGTGCTGCAGTTCGTGCTGCCGTGCCACATTCTGCTCACGGCCGCGCAGGACCAGGCGTTCTACCGCGCGCTGCGGGCGGCCATCATCGCCAGCCTGCTGGACAAGGTGCGGTCAGGCGTTATTGGGGGGGGGACCGTGGACTGACTTGAGCTTGGCTGGAGTGTCACGGTCATAGTGATTCCCGCCACTTGCAGTGCTGGCTCTACCCCGAACAAAGCCAAGCCGCAACTGCGCGGCGGTGTGCGGACGCAGTGTGTGACCCCACTACAATGCTTGTGCGCTGTCCCGCAGGACACCGGATTCCTTAACGCGGTCATCGTGCTGCTGAAGGGCGAGGGCATGGAGCAGGTATGCACGCAGCTTACGTTGCTTGGGGGCGCGGTCGTGCGTGCAAAGGGACTCCACCTATGTGAGCTGTTGTCTTGCTGCGATTATGATGCGAGGCCAGTCAGTGCCCTGCGCCTTCGACCGGCCATATGTCAATGTGACCTTGGATGCCCGCCCTGGGCCGGGCTCCCATACATGGTGCGTGTGTATACTGCAGGAGGCTGGGCAGGTCGAGGCGGTGCTGCGCAGCGGCAATGGCGTTGAGGTGGTGCCACGCGGCCGCACTGGCCGCAAGAAGACGCCCAAGGGCCGCAAGAAGACGCCCAAGGGCCGCAAGGAGACGCCCAAGGGCCGCAAGGAGACGCCCAAGGGCCTGCGCATTGTGCGGCAGTGCCTGCAGGCCGCCGAGTCGCGCGCCAAGGCCAAGGGGCTTGGCGACGACATCAGGCAGCTCTTTCAGTACTGCAGCGGAGAGAGCAGGCAGGCACGTTACTGACTGGCGCCCGCTGGCTTCCGACCCTGGGGACGACAACGCACTTGCTCAGAGCAGACTGCATGATTGACGTGAAGCCACTGTCGGTGCTCTTCTGCTGTTGGCCGTTTGGCTGCAGGCGCGGGCGGAGCTGCTGGAGACGCAGCTGTTCGTGCGCTGTGCGGCGGCGACGCTGCTGGGCGCGTACACGGGCGTGCTGGAGGTGGACGCGGGCGCGGGCGTAGGCGGCGAGGTGGACGAGGGCGCGGGTGCGCTGCGGCTCCGCGCCGGCGAGACCAAATACAGCCCTGGAGGTGGGTGCGTCTCCGCCCACGCTCATTGGCGCGTGTGCGCATGTGTCGTCACCGGCGTGATACGGGCGTCATTTGCCCACGGTAGTCTTGTGAAATCACGTTTTGTGAATGCTCTTACTAATTTCAGGATTGACCCAGGCGTGTAAAGTTCATTGCTTGCGGCTAACGGTGACGTTGTTTATATCAAACCACCGTACGCTATTCTGGCGATCGCAGAGATGGATGCTGCAGACGAACAGCTGCAGGCGCTGTTCATGCTGGCGGCGTTTACGCTCGACAAGGTACGGGCGGGGAGGGTGCGGCTGGGCAGGGTGGGAGTGGTGGACATGGATTGGACCCCAGCTCGAAAGCCGTGTACGTCAAGGGCGCTTCCAGCTGCCCGCACCTCCCGCCTCCCCGACGGAGAGCAGCCCAGGCTACTGTGCATGGCATGTGGTCCACCACGGTCGGGCTCCCTGTCCCATGCGCCTCTAACATCTGATGCCATTACATTCACCGTCGATGTCCTGCGGCTTGTTGGGCAGGTGCTGGCGGCTGCAGCGGCGGCGCCTGCAGCGTCCACGGCGCGCGCGGCGCTCGTGCAGCTGCCGCGCCGCTTCATCATGGACGGCTTCTGCGTGTACGCGGGCAAGGCGTCAGAGCAGCAGCTGCAGCGGCGGAAGGCGGCAGCGGACCGCCGCACCGTGGCGGACGCATCCGTGATTGGCAAGGGCAAGGGGAGCCTGGAGAGCGCCGTGCTGCAGGTGCATTTCCTTAGCGCGCGCTACGCGCGCGTGTGAGGCGGCGTGCAAGCAAGGGCGCGTCGTAGGGCAGCCATGTACTATACCGGCGTCAGTGAGTGCAGCCTACCTGTGGCCGCGCATCCTCACGCTCGCTTCCATCAGCCACCGGCGGCGGGGTGGGGGGTGCGCCCAGGGGCCGTAGGCGGTGCGGGGTGGAGGACGCCCAACGAGACCTCTGGTGCCGCTTTGTTTGTGATGTGTGCGTACGCTGCTGCCCGGCGTGTACACGGTCGTGTACCGCATCGAGATGTTTATGTTTTTGCCACGCCATGTATCATACTGAACCCTGAGCTCAGTGCTGAAGTGCACTGTTTGATGGGTGTCTTGACAGGCGCAAATTGCGTTACTGTAGTCCTTATGGCGTGGTGCTGATTGTGTGCGAGCTTGTAGGAGCGAGGCAGACACCGAGGGAAGGGAGAGGATTAAGCCGCTTCGAACTGCTGAGTGTTGTATGGTTGAGGGTCGAACCCGGAGCACCCCTGAGTCGAACCGCGAGTTGGCCGTGTGCGCCGTGTACTTGTGCTGTTAATCGTGTGCGCGAGAGTGAGACGACTAAGGGAGCCCGACAGCGCCAGCGGGTCAAACTGTCCCTTGCAGGTGAGGCTGGTTTGCGAGTTGGACGTCCAACGTGCGCGTGTACTGCGTGTGCCGTGTGAGTGAATGGAGTGAATGAGAACACATCGACGAGGGAAAGGGAAATTGCGCTGGGAATGGATGGTTCAAATCCGCTTGGGATGAGCGTACGCATGTACGCATATGTGTGCGTGTGTGTGTGTGTGTGTGTGTGTGTGTGTGTGTGTGTGTGTGTGTTTTAGAGATAACAAGGGAGAGTACCATGAAAGACTTGTGCGTGCGAAGAGACAGGAACGCCAAGCAGGGCACGCGACGCAACGCATACGCTTGTTACCTGGAATTACCTTGCATACCTGAATCGCCGCCGGCTTACCATCCGGAAATCGCGCAACCCCTCTACCTAACCTTGAGGGGGATTCGTGTCCACACGCTTCAAGGATGCAGCCCTATGCATGTGCTCTCACGGTACCGTGAGACCCAGGGCACTCCTTGTTTCGAGCTCCTCGCTGCTAGCTCCTGGCCGCTAAGTCCAAGCTCCCGCCCGATCCTCGAAGAACATCTCACCTACGAGCGAGGAGGGAAACAACAGAGCACAGAGCGGCAGCAAGCGAGTGTCAAGAACAAGAGCGATGGACCGTGGTAGCGCGGCGTCGCGCGACGAGCAAGAGCAAACACGCAGCCCGGCCCAGCCCAATTAACTATACTAGGGGTTGCGCGATTTGGGGAAGAGAGGGAGCGCAGGCAAGCAAGAGCGAATATAAAGGTCGGGGCGGCATGGGCGCATGCATGACAGCCATGGCAATGGTGTGTGTGTGTGTGTGTGTGTGAGAGCATGCGAGCACCATGGGTTGGCGGGGGCAACAACCCCCGCTCCCCACTCCATGGTGCGACAAACGCCAGGTACTCCCCTGGTGCACGCCATGCCATGCAGCACCAGGCGTGAGCATGCAGCTTAAGCGCGCCCAGTCCGCGGGAAGTGGCAAGGGAGGGCAGGCAGACAGTTAGCACGAGGGATAGTGTACAAATATATCAGGAACAAGGCAGACAAGAGGAAAATCGCACGCCCGAGGCGCCACAAGGCCCCCAGCCCGGTTCCCGAAGCACGGCCGCAAAGGAGCCTAGGCGACGTGCCCGAACTCCACCACGATAGCGACTTTCGGTTGCATCGTCCGAACGCGACAACACGCAGCACAGCACTGTAGGACGCAACAACACGCAGCACAGCACTGGTGGACGCCGAAAGAAGCCCTGAGACTTAAATTGTACGCAATAAGACAAATTAGATGTTGTCATATTGCATACAATTCAAGTCATACAAGAGCCCCTAGTGTGTGTGTGTGTGTGTACTGTGTAATGTTACAGCTGTGGGCCTGCCTCTGACCCGGGCCCGACACACGGCCTCTGCAGCCTACCAGTCTCAGGACTGGCGAGAGCGCTCACAAAAGCAGCGCTAGAAACCCAAGCCCACTGCAGACCTGCCCTGCCCGCGCACAGCAAGCCTAGCCGCGAAACGAGAAACGCCTCCCTGTGCTATTAGTGCTGATTTCCTGATCCGCCAAGCAGCATCAAAGGCTACGTGCGTAGCTGGCACGCTGTAACTTCACCGGTCATGCATTGGCCGGCAAGAAGCTTGCTGACACGCAGTCCTCACGCTCCGGGCGCCCGGCCAGGCAAGACACCACGGTGACCACGCAGACTGCACAGGTCGCCTTGCCACTCGCGACGCAGAGATCGTGATTGCATCTGATAACAGTTGTCCGGCTTCCACGGAAGAGCGCTGGCACCAAAGTCGCGAGTCGTGCAAGAACAGCATGCAGCAAGGGCAAGAACAGGGCGAAGCAAAGCAGAAGAGAGCCCCGAGGATGGACGGACACGTGGCGGGCGGGCGGTCGAATGTGGTGCAAACCACGAACAACACTGCCGGAGGTGAACACATGAATGAGGAGGGGCGGCGGGCATAAAGCCATAAACGACGTATTTGTAACTGTGGTGGTTGTCTAGCTTTCGTGTCGTCATCATGTTGCTGATGTTGCGGTTGTCTCCAGGAGGGGTGGGGGTGCATGTTGCCGCTGCGAACGCGTGGTATCGAAGTTGGCAAACCTGTCGTCTGCCTTGGTGCCAAAAGGCTTGCAATGTGCCCAGTTCGCATACGTTACTAAACTGTGTGCTGGGCTACTTAAGATATATTGGCACGGCACCACGGGAGGCACAACGCTGCATGTCGACCAGGCCTGAATCAGCCGAGTCAGTGTTGATACGAACATCCTGCTTGCTACTACAACCTTGCAACCCATCCTAGCCAATGCTTGCTACAATCCTACAAACACGACCCTTATTACGAGTGCCCACAGTGCAAGGAAAGCTCGGCGAGCAATGGCACATCCTGCGTGCTTCCACTGAATTCCCTTTAGACGCGAGTACCATACACACGAATCTCAGCCACACGCAGCGCAGGGCCCTGCGGGGCATTCTTGTTCACCAGCACAACCCAGCGCCCCAACACCTCGGCGCCGCCCCCGCACGAGAAGGCGTACGTGGCGGCAGCCGCAGGCCCTTCCTTCTCCGCCGCAGCGGGCTGCTGCCAGCACAGCTGTGCGCCGGCCGCGGCGGCCTTGGCCCAGTCCTCCGCACTTGCCACAGGCGCGTCTGTGACGTACACGGCGGCGGAGCTGAGCAGGCCGCTGACCTCCACCCGCCCAATGCCGTACCGCGCACCCAGGTCCACGGACAGGAAGGGCTCAGGGTCCGACACACCGTCAGCATCATCCTCCGCCTCCGCCGCCTCCGCCGCCGCGAACATGGACGAGGTGTCGCCGTCCACCGCCCAATGCGGAAGGTGCATCCAGTCGGGCGAGCTGCCGTCCCGCAGCACAGAGCTGGAGTAGGCGCGCTTGCGCAGCGCCACGTTCTCGGCCGGCGGCACGCACGTGGCCCCGTCAGCACGCAGCACGAACCCGGCGGCGCACGCGCACTCGTAGCTGCCCGCCGCCGTGTCGAGGCAGCGGTTGGGCGGCGCGCCGCAGCGGTTGGGCACGCGGCAGCTGTCGCCGCCGTACGTGCCGTACACGGGCGGCGGCGCGGGCACGGAAGGCGACGGGTGCGAGGGCACTGGCGGCGACGCGGGCGCGTCAGGAGAGGGGGGAGCGCGCGGAGGTGACGGCGGCGACGGCGGCACAAAAGGTGCCGGCGGGCTGGGCGGCGGGCGCGGCGGGCGGTGGCGACGGACGGGTGGTGGGCTCCAGAAGGCGGGCGGGCGGCTGGGCGGCACGGGCGGGGCGGTGGCGCTGGGGTCTTGTGCCGCGGACATGTCGGCGGCAGCAATGAAGTCGGCCAGGAGGTCGGAGAAGTCGACGTCGGCGGCGATGTCGTGTGTGGGAGCCGCCAGGCACAGCTGCATGCCCACCCGCAGCTCGGCGCAGTCGAGGTCTGCGTGGCGACAGGAGGAGGACGAGCGGGCGGAGGCCGAGTGAGCAAGGAAGAGGTTCAAGACGGGGCCGTGGGGCTTCCAGGCAGGCGGGGCGGCTGCTGAGGGTGGGTGGGGCTGTGCCTGGTTTGAATTGAGTTAAGAGATATGGATGGCGGCGGGCTGGAGAATAGTGCAGAATATTTATACTTATTACTGCGGCGGCAGTCCTAATTAGCTCACCGTTGGAGGTGATCAGGTCGCGAACGTCAATGCCGTGGGTGGCTGCAATGACGTCGCACGAGTCGCCGACGGCCACAGTGATGGAGGAGGTACAGAAGCGCGGCGGCGGCGCCGGCGGCGGGGAGGGGTCCCACCACCAGCTCAGCCCGCGGCGCCGGCCGCCCGATGCCGGTGGGGCGCTGCCGCCGTCCGCATCAGCAGCAGCCGCGGGTGAGGGTTCGCCGTATACGGGTACGCCATACGCGGGCGGCGGTCCGCCGTACCCGGGTCCGCCGTACGCCGGCGGTGGGGAGCTGGTGAGGTCCGCATCAGGCGGCAGGGCGCTGCTGGGAGGAGGCTGGGAAAGCATGCCCACGCACAGGCGCATCTCGGCGCCCAGGACTGTGCCAGCCATTGGGCTGCGAGCAAGCCGGCGGCGGCGGGAGATGTGCGGCGTGAGAAGACGATGAGCGGGCATTAACGCAAGCAAGGCTTTCGCTGTTGACTTTGCACGACAGGGAAAGCCTGGAATCTCCGTTTCTGCACACGCACACGCACACGCACACGCACACGCGCTCATCAAGGACCCACCATAGCCCGCCGTTCCAGTCACTGAGTGTCTTCAGCGCGCCGCCCACAAACTGGTCCGCTACCCAGCGGCAAGTGGCGTTTCCGGCGGCGGCGGCCTCACGCTCCTCGGCCGTTGACGGCCACCATCTCCCGCACTACAGCAGTACGACAGTACAATACGGCAGTCAGCCGCGATAGTTAGCCGCAGCCGCAGCGTGGGCGGCGTGTGTGTGGAGTGGTGCAGCGCACTTGGGATCGCGTGAAACAAAACGAACAATGGGGAGCAGTCCAATACGGTACAGACGGCATCGACCTCCTCCCGCAAGCGCCCACCTTCGCTGGCGTTGACGTGGCCGGCAGGGGCGCGGGCCACACGCCGCACGGCTGCGGCACCACCAGCACCTGCATCTCCCCACCGGGCCCGCCCTTCGGTAAATCCGCCAGGCGGGTGGCGGCCTTGAGGCCGTTGGCAGCCGCCAGCTCTGCCAGCGTGACGGCGAACCTGCGTGCGCGCCAAGCAGCAGGCAGGGGAGGAGTAAGCACTCCCACGGGAGTGATTGCGCTGGCGGCTGTGCTTGTGGGTGGCTAGCTGCATATGCGGGCGCGCACACCTCAGTGACAACCTCTACCTCTAGAAGCGACATCAACGACCTTGCATCTGGCCCTGCGCACTTTAGAGCATGCCAGTGACACCGGCTCCTGTTGGGATGCGGAGCCAAAGATAAGCACTCAAGGGACCCAGCCCGCACACGCACCTGGCCGCGACGTCGGCAAGGCTGCGGGCGGCGGGCAGGCCGCTCGGACTGGCGCCGCAGTGGAGCTCCACCTGAGAGATGATGCCCACCTGGGCCGTGCCCTGCACGTAATTGCACACAAAGCCGTGGCGTCACAGTGGTGATGATGACGCAGTGCGCAGGTCGCAGCACAGCACGCCGCTCTTTCTGCGATCCAAGCGCACGCGTGCCCCCATCCAGTGCAGACCGGACACCCGGACTCACATTGCCGCCACCGCCAGCCGACACTCCCACGCGCAGACGTGTGAGCACCGCGTCATCGCCACACGCCACCTCGGGCGCGTTCGTCAGCGCCTCGCTTGCGGTCATCAGGGGCACAGGGCCACCCAGGGGCGCCGCCGCCAGCCGCAGGACGGCCGGGCCCACGCGCGTCCAGCCCCGGCCGCCGGCCTCGCCGCAGCGCAGGGCAAACGCGCCGCCACTCACGACGCTCGCGCTGCGCATGGTTGTTTCCGGCGGCGGGAGGGGAATGAATGCTACGTGAGCGGCCCAGCAAACCAAACACCGGCCTCTGTACCTACAGGAACGTGCATGGCAAAGAGAAGCCAAGCCCTGCGGCAGTGACTGCCTCACGCACCTGCCGTTGCCGAGCGCCGAGCCGGCGCCTGCCACCTTGATTGCGCGGTAGCCGCCGCCGCACGCACTGTCCACGAGCAGCTGGCGGCCATTGCTGCTGTTGCTGCTGCTGCTGAGCGACCCCACGCCAACCACGCTGCCATCCGAGCACCGCACAGCGAGGTAGCTGGGCCCAGCCTGCAGCAAGTGTTGCACGTGCACACACAGCGGCGGGGGCACACAGCAGTCAAGCAGCAGCCCGTTGGATGGGTGGCATAGGCGCACGGCGACTATCGGCTCTTTGTGCCATGGCGCCTTAATTGCCCACTGTGTCACTCACCGCATCACGTGACGGCATGGCTGCCTGCAGGCCGACCACCTGGGCTCCAGCGCCGCATGCCAGGTCAACAAACTCTGTTTCAGCAAGAACGGATACGGCACACCAGACCAGCGGTAAGAGTTAGCCTCACACGCAGACCAGGCCTGAGGAAGGGGCGCACTGACGCCCGGAAGGCATGCATGCACGCATCAAGTATTGCAATGCCGCGGCCCCCCACACACCTGACGTCGCGTTGCCCGATGCAGGCACAGGCACAGGCGTCGGCGCTGGGCCACCAGCGGGCGCGGCGGCGGCGCCGGCGGCGCCGGCCGCCGGGCGGCACAGCACCTCCTCCACCGCCAACAGCGAGGTGTGCGCGGGGTTGAGCAGCAGGCGGTCGGGCCGGAAGAAGGCGCGGAAGGGCGAGGCGGCGCCGCCGCTGCCGCCCGCGCTCCACTCGTACAGGTCAGGCTCCAGCAGCGCGCCGCTGAAGCCAGACAGCACCTGCACCATCGCCATGCATCATCACGGGCGCATAGGGGCGGTGTCTTGACTAAAAGTGCGCGACATCGTAGCAGGCAGAATAAGACTGCGGAGCAACCCCTCCGTCACAGTCAAGGAAGGAATAGCAACGTCCATGCAGCATGCGATGGTGAACCATGCGCGGAAGCCGGAGCGCACCTTATCGCCCGGGCACTCGACCGCTCCAGGGGTGGCCTCCAGCTCCACCGCCGCAGCAAACTGCTGCAACGCGCCTTCGGTGCGGCCGCCGGCAACGACACCCGTGTCACCACCGCCACCACCAGCAGCAGCCAGCAGCCACCCCACGTGGTGGTTGCCCACCGCCGCGAAGGCGGCGGCCGCGGCGGCGCTGCCGGGCCCCATCAGGGACAAGTGCTCCGCCGCCGCCACCTGGGCGGCGCCGATGCCGGCCGTCAGCATGGTCCAGGCGCCCGTGGCGCGGCACCTGCAGGCGGCGGAACGGAGCGGAGCGCGGGTGGGACATACGGTACCTTAGCGAGGCCGCTACGCTTGGAACCAGCTGCAGGCAAGCCTCCGGCATCGACCGATCCTACATCCGGCAGCCAGGCCGACCCCATCCCCCCTGTGCCTTCAACCCCACCGGAAGAACAGCTGGATGGCCTTGACGGGGTTGCGCACATCGCCGCCGTGCGGCCGGGCGCGGGCCCGGTCGTAGCCGCCGGGGCAGGCGGGCTCCGCCCACTCCACGCCGAACGAGGCGGTGCTCGCAGATGTCGTGTTTCCGCGGGGGGCGGTGAGCGAGGCGTAGAGCTTGGGCGCGGTCGGGTACCCGACCTTGACCGCCGAGCCGTCCGAGCAGTTGAAGCGCAGTTCCTGCGTGCGTGCATGCGCGCAGGGCACAAAGCAGGCAGCGCGTCAAGGCCAGGCCAGGCGCAGAAGGCCTGCAAGCTGCCTTGCCGTTGCACAGGGGCCCGCTGTTTCGTGGGGGCAGGCAATACATCTGCTGCCGCCGAACGTGCGCGCCCGCCTCAGCCTACTGCGCGTCCCCCTCGTGTGAGCCTGCCTCACCGTGACCACCAGGCCCAGCAGGCCGCTGCGCATGGCGCCTGTCAGGCGGGCGTCCTCGGTGCTCCATGCCTGCACGTAGGGGCGCGAGTGTGCATTGATCGGCGGCATCGCACCCTTTGCAACTGCTGGCATTTGTGCGACGGCGGTGCGATGAAATGCACAAGCACACAAACGGCTACAAAGCCGCCAGCAGCCGCCAGCAGCCGCCCCTGCCCCTGTTATGCTTTGCCCCCGCCCTGCTGTGCTCGCTCGCTCGCTCGCCCGTCCGACTACCTTGCCGCTGAACTGGGTGATGTGGGCGCCGGCCGGGCAGGTGGCGGCGAATTCGATGATGAGCGGATCCAGCGGCTCAGTGATGGGGCTGCGGAGCCAGGCGTCGTACAGCGGGCCAACCACCGTGGCAGTTGGATCCAGCCCGCCCAGCGGCGGAGACGGCGGCGGCTGGGCCGGAGGTGCGCTGTCGGGGGCCTTCGCAGGCTGGGGCGAGGGCGCGGGCGAGGCGGCAGAGGCGTTGCCGGCCGCTGCCGAGCGCAGCGCCGACAGGGTCTGGGCGAAGGCGGGGAAGGCGTCCAGTTTGGGGCCCAGAGCCCTCTCCGCGAACTGCACAGCCTCCATGGCTGCAACCGGTACAGAGCAAACCAACATCAGCAGTGAAATAAGTTGTTCGAATGCAAAACGAAGCAAAAGAGGTCCCCTTCGTTTCCTGGAAATGGACCGTCTTTGCGCACACCCCTCCATCGACGGCACGCGCGCTTCCGCTTCATTGGCCTACACGACCGCACTGCTGCCTCACCCCTGCGCAACTCAGCGGCCGGCAGCGGCGCGTCGTCCCTGGCTGCTGCGAGCAGCCGCTGCGCCGCGAAGTGTGAGTTTGTGAGCAGCATGCCGGCATCAGGCTGCGAGGCCCTGACCGGCTCCGGCTGGGTGCGGGGCGTCAGCAGCGTGGGCGTGATGAGGATGCCTGCGCGGGGTTGAGTTCCCGGTTGGCTCAGGCCATACAAAAAATGCAGGCATGGTCTGGGCTGCTGAACCATCCTCAATACATGCTTTCGCGCATAGCTGACACTGCAGCCAGCAGGGGCCTGTATGTCCTGCTAGATGGCTGGCCTGCGCAGCGACGTCGTCCACCACGCACACCACCATGCCACAGCGCCCCAGAGCGAGCTACAGCCAGCAGGGGGGCAACGGCGCACTCACCCATCTGGCCCAGCAGCTGGTTGAAGCTGTAGCCGTCCGCCCATGTCTCGTTGGGGCGGCGCTTGGCGGAGGGTATCTCGGCCGGCAGCCGCGGCTCGGTGTGCAGAACCACCAGGCCGCCGCCGCGCGCCACAAACCTATGTGCACGCAGGTTTTCAGGGCAGGGCGTACAACAGGTTTCGCCCATGGTGCAATGCGAGGAATGACCCCCCCCTCATCACGCTTCCTCCGTCGTACGCCACTACGCTCGCATGCCCCCGTCCCTCCTCCAGCCACCGCACCCGGACCCACTTGCGCAGCGTGCTCAGCGTGGCGGGCGCCAGCGGCTGCTGCGAGGTGGCCAGCAGCACCACCTGCTGGTCGCCCAGCTGCGTGGCGGTGAGCGGCTGCAGCTGAGTGCTCACACGCACGAAGCGCCGCGGCTGCTTGGGCAGCTGCGCGCAGCGTGTGATGGATGGTGACGGAGCAGCGAGGGCGCCGAGGGACAGCCGGCGTCAGTAAGGAGAAGGCAGCACACGGCAGAGCGGAGCCATGGGAACTGCTACCGTATTCGGCAACAACGCACATCACGTGCGACGCGCCGCTACTGACCTTATCGGCGCCGAGGTCCGGCAGGATGGTGATGTTTAGGGGCAGCGCGTATGCGCTTGCGTCCACTCGCCGCGCGTAGCGCCGCCAGCCCTCGCCCGCCGCCCAGTCCAGCCCCGCCATCTGCAGTGCCGCCTCCCCGCGCCACACCTCCGCCTGGCCCGCCACCAGCACCCGCCCGCTGCCGTACACCGCGCCCGCCAGCAGCGGCGCGCCGTACAGGTCGCTGAGCAGCGGGAAGGACTGCTCCAGCAGCAGCAGCCGGCGGGCCGGCACGGCAGCGGCGTCAGCGTCTCTGCCAGTAGCACCAGCGGCCGCGGCGAAGGGGGACTGGGCTGCGCTCACCGGGTACCTACTGCGCCGGGTGCCGTTCAGCACGACGGCGTGCGCGCGATAGAACGCGGGCCGCAGGTCGGAGAGGAGGTATAGGGGCGGCCGCGGCGGGCGGGGCGGCGGCGGAGGCGTAGGAGGCGGTGGCGAGGGCGGCGGCGAGGGCGGCGGCGGTGAGGCAAAGCCGGCGTCCGCCAAGAAGTTATGCAAGGGCCCCCAGTACTGCCAGCCAAGTGACCAGCCGTACTTCTGGTAGGCCGGCAGGGCCTTGGCGACTGCATGCAACGCGCGCATGGGGCCGGCAGACAGGGATAGTTGTTGGGCAATAATGAGAGTGCACCCGCCCACGGCCTGGGCCGGCGGCCGATGTTACTGCTGTAGGGCTGTCACCTGTTCGCTGTTACGTGCGATCCACTGAACGCCGCACATGCACGTGGCCGTCGGGCCTGCCGCCCCCACACTAATGCATCGAGACTTCATACTCACGTGTTTGCCGCGCCGTGGCCTCCACGCCCCAGGACTCAGGCGAGCCCCGCACCGCCGCCGCCGTCACCAGCGCGTAGTGGATGTTATACATCAGCACCTCCACGTACGGCTTGGGCGCCGGCGCGGCTGCTGCCGTGTCGTTTCTGCCCGCCGCGCCCGCAGGCGCCTCCGCTTGAGGCTGCTGCTGGGGCTGCGTGGCCAGGACCCTGTCCACGGGCGACGCCGGCTGCTGCTGCTGCTGCTGGTCCGCCTCCACCAAGGACACGTCTGCAGCCGCGGGCTGGTAGAACATTCCAAAGGGTGCCAGCAGCCGCTGCGACAGCGTGTGCTGGTAATAGCCCCAGGGGGTCAGCATCGAGGTGCGCGCGCTCGGAGGCTGGATCTTGCCCAGGACCACAATGCCCGTGCCTGCATACCGAGAAATGCAAAGGTTGGGGCCGGGAGCAGGGCAGGAAAGATCAGGCGGCCAGGGGCGCAGCGTGAATGGCACGGGGCCGGAGGAGCGTGGGCTGCAACCTACGCACCCCAGACCCTCCAAACGTCGCGTGCCCAGCTCCCGTCACCCACAAAAGGAATGACACGCAACAGAAGCATCCCGCCCGCCACGCCTCAGTGCCATGCCGCGCGCCAGCCTGCTCATCCCTTCCGCAGCCCCCGGGCGCCGAATCTATGTATGGCGTCACTCACGTACGCGGAAGTACTGCATGCCGTACCCCAGGCGGGAGTACAGGATGCCGCCGTTGTCCTCGTCCGCCTCCGTGCTGTACCCGGACCGCGTGGCGTTGAGCAGCCACACGTCCGCCACGCGCGCCACGCTGTCGCCGGTGCTGTTGAAGGTCGCGCTGGCCGCCAGCCCGTCCGCCTGTGCGTGCAGCGGTACTAGGATGGTGAGGCCGGTGCATGCAGTTGCGGGATGAAGACGGTACCGTTGAGACTTGAGAGCAACCTGGATGCTTGCGTTCGCCGACTGATCACCAATGTCGGTGTGCGATACGTATCGCCAGACATGCATCCCGCCGCGCGCTCGGCTATGACCCGACTCTGTGACAACATGCCACGCGTAAGTGCACATGCAAGGCACCCCCGGCTAGCCCACGCCGCGCCCACGCCACGCACCACGAGCAGCCGGGCCAGGCCGCGCAGCCCCGGGGTGTCGTACGCCAGCGACACGCGCCGGCCGCTGTACGGCAGCTGCGGCAGCTTGCCCACGCCCGCAGCCGCCCACAGCACCGCGTGCTTCACCAGCGGCAGCCAGCCCTCGGCGATGCCGCCGCCGCTGGGCGCGACCACGTCCGCCGCCAGCACCACCACGCGCCCAAAGTCGCCGTAGTCCGCCGCCGCCATGACCACCTGCCCGCCCGCCACCAGCAGCGGGATGGCGGGCCCCACGGCGACCAGCGCCGAGGCGGTGGCCGGGTCGGGGCCGGCTTGGCTGAACTTGAGGGTCGTGCCGGGGCCGCTAGCGACGTAGGCGCGCAGGCTGTCCACGTAGGTGGCGGACGCCGCCTCCATGTAGGTCTTGAACTTGCGCTGCCGGCCGTACAGGTAGTCAAGGTCATGGATGCTGAGAGAGGCGACTGCGCGCAGCAGCGGGTGATGTTGTTGGGGATGGATGGTCGGTTGGTTGGTTGGTTGGTTGGTAGTTGAGAAGAGCGAGGAAGCAGGATGCGGGCCGGGTCGTTGTGTGTGTGTGTATGCGAGATCACAAGGGAGAGAACTATGAAAGGCTTGTGCGTGCGAAGGGACAGGTGTGTGTGTGTGTGTGTGTGTGTGTGTGTTTGTGTGCTGGACAGGTGAGACACACATGGCGCCCGACCTATCTACCTGCGGGCGGCGCGGGCGGCGGGCGCGGGGCCCAGGGCCTGGGTGACGGCGGGGACCTGGGCGGGGCGCCTGTGTGTGGCGTGGCGTGGCGGTAAGGTGTTTCAATTAATCCAAAGGCATTAGGGGAGAGTGGCTGTGGCAGTGTCCTCGGTACTGATCATTTGCATGGCTCGCATTTCCAACCTCCCAGCTGCGCAGCGCAAGGGCTCGCCCCAGGTCGGGATCGGCGCAACTGGAGCCAACTAAACTTCAGCACTGCTGTCTACACCCGAAATTTACAAGGAAGGCAGCAGCACCCCGCAGGCATGACTCAGCAGGACCACCACACGCCACTCACGGGGCGAGTCCTCCGCCTCCGGCGGCTCATCCTCTGGCGGCGGCGAGGGCGGCGGCGAGGGCGGCGAGGGCGGCGAGGCCTCCCCCTCAACCAGCAGGTACAGCCCCACCTCGTAGCCCCACTGGTACTCGTACTCGGGCCGGGGGACCCACAGCTGGGTGGGCGGCGCGCCCTCCCATGTGAACAGGTTGCCGCTGAAGTCAAACATCTTGCAAGCGGGATACATGCTTCGGCACAGCCGGGCGTAGGCGGCGAAGGCAGTGGCGTTGCGGTACGGCGTGCGCATGTAGCCGGTGGTCCATGCCGCCTCGGAGTTGGCGTACACGTCGTACACCAGGCGAAAGCCGGGGATCTGGTAGCCTGTAGTGGCCGGCGGATGGCGGCGGGGAGCGGTGAGCAAAACCCAACGTTTTGTTGGGGGTCGGTGGGGGTCAGTGGTAGCGGATGGCGCGAAAGGGCAGGGGCTGGTAATATGCCATGTAGGCACACGGGCGATGGCGCCCATCCAGCATTGGCGCCCATGTACATTAATGAATCCTTGTTCCGAACTGGTCTGCGGCGTCGTTTCCCTCCTTTCTGCGGGCCTTACCGGGTGGGATTGGCCGTGGCGGCGCGCGAGGCGGCGCGTTGGGGCGGGGAGCGCTCGGGGGCGGTGGCGGCGGCGGAGGGGGCGGCGGCGGCGGTGGTGGAGGTGGCGTGGGGGGCGGCGAGAACACTGCATAGGCACGAGCACAGCGATGAGAAAATAGGATACAGTTGGCCTTCCATACATGAGTCTTCTTCCAGCACGCACGCACGGCATGCAACACGCCAGCCGGAGGCTTACCCGGAGGGTCCGGCGGTGGCGGCCGCCGGGGCGTGCGTGGCGGCCGGAAGGGCCGCGGCGGCGGCGCGGGCGGCGCAGGCGGCGGCGCTGGTGGTGTGGGCGGCAGCGGCGGGTTGTTGGTGCGCAGATAGACGCCCTCCACCACCCCTGACCACTGCCAGTAAGGGTAGCTGCTGTTGACGGTGGCATAGCTGTCCAGGAAGTAGAAGCTGCTGTCCGTCACCAGGACCTGGGCGTTGTCGCGGACACAAAAGCATGTATGAGGAGACATTTTGTGCGCGTGTGGGTGTGGTCAGGCGCAGGCGCATACATGGGAGTGGGTAGTGACCACGTGCATGCGTGCGTGCGTGCGCGCGTGTGTGTGTGTGTGTGTGTGTGTGTGTGTGTGTGTGTGTGCGCGGGCGCGCTAACGTGCACGCTGCCCCTTGTCCACCGCTGCCCCCTGCCCCTGTGACCCTGCCTACCAGCGCCTTGCAGCTGCTGCCAAACAGCTGGCACACGCGTCCAGCGTCCGCCAGCGAACCCGCCTCCATCCGCAGGAAACCGACGTAGGTGCCGTAGTAGTCACGCGCCTTGACATTCGGCACGAAGGTGAAGTCGGACAGCGGCCGGCCCCACTCCGCAAAAACTGTAAGCAAGAATGCAAAATCCTTGCACGTGATAACGAGGTTGCAGGTAGGTTGGGGCGGTCCGAAGGCGGGGGGCAGCCATGGCGCCTACATGAAATGCCATGGCCATGCCATCCATAGCGCGCCTGAGGTATGAGGTAAACGAGCGGGACGCACTTGCGTGCGCAAGAAGTAACACGGACGTTTGCAAGTGCAGTGGTTGCCCCAGCGGATGCGTGTTCGGCACGCCGCCCCCCAGGCCGCGACACGATTGCTACAGCAACTCACAGGGTGGTGGGGGCGGCGAGGACGGGGCGGGCGGCGACCGCCGCGGCGGTCCGGGCGGCGGCCGGGCGTTGCTGATGATACTGGTGTTGACTCGGCGCGACAGAAACAAACCCTGCACGAAGGTCTCGTTCGGGCCATAGCTCCAGTAGGAGGCGTAGCTTGCGCGCGTGTAGGCGTTTGCGTCCACGCCGTCGCCCTCCCAGCCGTACAGGACGCCGATCTGCAGGCAGCAGGCAGCAAGGGTCGTCCGCACGGTACGGCACGCAGCAGCAGGCAGGAGTCATGCGACAACCGTACGGCGGCAATGTCCGAAGGGCGCCGGCAGATAGGTCAGAGTGGTGGCATGTGCGGCGGCGCTGGCAGATAGAGCGGCTGCGTTGGATTCTGGCCTGCTGCTGGGCTGGCTACAGTTGATTGCCCGCCCCACCCCGCACCCCATGGTATGCATGATGAATCCCAGCCACGCGCTCCACTGCGCGCCGTGCTGGCCTAGCTAGTTAGCAAGAGCAACACCACCCGCCCATCTAGTGTTGTAGCCAGACTCCCTCCCACCTGATCAAACGCCTTGCAGCGCGGGTACAGCTGGTCGCATACGGCCGCCGCCAGGTTCCAGACCTCAATGAATAAGGCCGCGTTCCTCAGCCACAGGTTGGTCGTGACGCTCCCCATGCGGATGGCAGCGATTCCGACCTCAACCTCGCGAATCTGTCATGAGCAGCAGGATGGGGCGCAGATAGACTGGTGATGAGATGCGGTGGACTGCG
Source organism: Chlamydomonas schloesseri (assembly GCA_016834595.1). Taxonomy (NCBI): domain Eukaryota; kingdom Viridiplantae; phylum Chlorophyta; class Chlorophyceae; order Chlamydomonadales; family Chlamydomonadaceae; genus Chlamydomonas; species Chlamydomonas schloesseri. Next base: position 2,880,136 of record JAEHOD010000002.1, read on the forward strand.
CGATGGGGGCGTTATGACAAGCTGACAAGTGTTTGCCTGCCGCGGTCGCGGCGAGGCGCACGCAAGGCGAAGCGTACTAGGCAAGCCCTGGCAACCCGTTCGCCCCATACTGTTCCACTACTGCCAGCACGATTGCAGCCCTGCCCAGCCACGGCTTACGAAGTTGTAGCCTGGAACTTTGTCGTAGACTGCATGCGTGTACATACGGGGTGTAGCAACGAGGTTTCCTTCAATAGATGACTAATTGATTATGATGCTGTATCCAGCTAGCGCTCTCACCCCATGCAAGTAAGGAAATTCCGAAAACAACCACAACCGAGAAAAGCAACGCGCAACTCACACCCTCCAATCGCCTGCGGTGGTGGCGGCGGCGGGCGGGGCATGCCATTGTCGATGGGAGGCGGAGGCGGCGGCGGAGGTGGGGGCGGAGGTGGTGGCGGTGGTGGTGGCGGGGAGCGGCCTGCGCAATCAGCGTACGGGTGAGCAAAGATTGTGGCCATGCGCACACGTGCACAAGGCAGACATGTGCAGCTGCCGGCAATTCATATCTTAGTCTTCAAACAGCAGCCCAAATAAACAGGAGCTCACGATCGCGTGACGACCGGGGCGGCGACGGGGAGCGCGGAGGGCGCTGAGGGCGCGGCGGAGGGCGCGGCGGCGGCGAGGGCGGCTGCGCGGGCATGTCCTGCCGTACGTACAGTCCCGGCTCCTGCACCGTCTGGTTGAAGTACGGACTGTAGATGTCGACATAGCTGGCGTAAGCGTAAAACACCCAGGCGGGGCCGTTCCAGTAGTTTGCGGCGGTTCCGAACATGGCGCAGTTATTGCGCGGCATGGCCTGGCAGATGCGGCCGGCGCCGGCGGCGTCCACGGCGTCCGCGGGCATGTAGCCGCTCGTGGTGTAGGCGTTTTTCATGGAGGGCTTGGCGCCAGGAAGGTACAGGTAGCCGGCTACGGCCTGGCCACTGCCCTCGAACGCTGTATGTAGCAGCGGGGCGGGGCGGGAGGGTGGATGGGAAGGAGGGCATGACCTAGCAATCTACGCATGACATTTATGTAGCATGACCCAGCAGCCATGCCAGCCGAGACACCGAGCAACGGAGCAAGCACGTGCGTGTGCCTATGCGATGCAAGCACCCACGTGTGGTCTTGATGTAAAGGCACGTGCCGGGCAGCGACCGGGTGTCCGAGACGTTGCCCACAGTGCGCCCCATGCCGCTGTGGGTATCGCACGTGTGTGTGTGTGGGGGGGGGGGAGGGGGGGCACAGGTAGGTGAGGTAGGTACGCAAGCCAAGAACAAGTCTTCATGGACATAGAGCGCGGGGCGTGACCTATACACATACAAGCAACGAGCGTACTATGCAGGCAAGTTGGGTAGGTGCACGGCAAGTCATGGGCCGCCGGTCGACGCAAGACACCATCCAGCAGCCAGGCAACGAATGCCCCGCACGCACACACAAACACACGCACGCACACGCACACGCACACGCACGCACCTGGTGCGCGACCAGCTAAAGCCCGCGCACGCCGGGTCAGCGGTGCAGTTGGCGCCGGCCGCCGTGATGGCGCTGTAGTTCCCAATGGGGGCACTGCCGCCCACCACGTCTGTAGAAGGAAGCAGGGCCATCGTGCCTTGGTCGAGACAGCAGCAGGTAGCATGGCTGGCAGCAGCCCATGACCGTAGTGGCTCGCTCAGACGGCATGGGTACTATGGCGCACGTGAGGTGTAGGTGGCGCAAGCAAGTATGCGGATGGTGCTAGCTATGCATGATAGTGACGCATCGCTCCGCGAGTGCTCACCAACGTCCACCTGGACAGCAAAGCCGCTGATGGTGGGACAGGCGGCGCCGCCAATCTTGCTGTACAAGCACACACCTGCACACATGGCGCGCGTGCACAGGGACGTGAGTAAGGTTCGAGCTAGCTCGCTCATACATGCTGGCCGCCCGAAGCAAGTGCCTACATGCCCCAATCAAACGTTTCCTTCCGCCGTCCAGCACGCACGTCCAAGACCGGCTGACCGCTGGTGCCTTTTGTATGGCGGAGCGGCAATCCCTAGCTAGCTAGTGCGATCCCGGCAATCCCAGCAGTCCCAGCAATGACTGCACCAGTGAGCAGCAGGCGGCCACACACCGATTGCAGTGTTGATGGGGGCCGTGGCCGTCTTGGAGTAACCGTAACCGCTGCCGTCCAGCCTGCGACACGCACATGCAGCAGCAGGCGGGTTGGGCAGGTCAAGCGGATCTGAGGTATGGATGGATGCATGCAGCGGCTGCTGATTACTTGTGGCATGACCGGGTCTGGATTTATCGCTATCGCGACACGAAGGGGGGGAGGGTCGCGCGGTTGCTTACTTTGTGTTCAGCAGCCAGTTAAAGCCGGCGCAGCGCGGGTGCGCGTCGCAGTTGGCCTTGCCGTCCGCGATCTGCTTGTGCTCGGCAAGGTTGTGCCCGGGGTGGTCTGCACGACACATGCGCACGTTTAGTAAGGATCAGCGGATCTGCTTCATGGCTGGCATGGCTAGCCGGCTGGCGGCGGCGGTCGTGCCCTCATTACACCGACGTGCGCTCCCAGCCAAGCAAGCATTTGCTCACCCCAGTCGATGCGGACGGTGTAGCCCGCGACCGCAGGGCAGCTGGTTACTGTTAGCATCACATGCGTCGGTAGTCAGTAGTCAGTAGTCAGCAATCATGGGCGCGGCCGCATGCAGGCGGCGGCCACGGCCGCACACTGCTGTACACACTCTCATGCATCACCCGCGCGAGCAGGGAGCGCGCAGGGAAGTCCATCCCGGCCCCACACGCCAAACACCGGTAAGACTCAAGCCACGCTAGGTTCTGAGCAGTGAGCACGAGCAGCAGGCCGGACTACTACATACGGTACTGTACACCACCACCATCAGCAGGCGCCAAGCAAAGTATGTAATAACTGACTGGCAAGCAAAGCAAGCAGCTGTCCGAGCGAGTGCCGTAACGTACTCACGGCTGGTGCATGGGTCCTTGCGCACGTACAGACCCTCACACTTGTCCCAGCTGGAGTTCACCGCCCGCAGCTGCGGCAGCACCGTGTTCCGCGGCTCCACCCACACGCCGGCGGCGGGGATGGAGCCGTTGCGGGCGGCGGTGCTGACGTTGCCGCGCAGCACGAAGCCGGCACATGCGCAGTAGCTCACGCACAACTGCGCTGCGTTGCGCGGCGACCAACCCGAGAGGTAGGAGCCAGCGCCGGTGCGCACGTCGCTGACCTCCTTGTCCGGCAGGATGTCGGTGCGCGGCATGAGCTCGAAGCCGGGGATGTGGATGCAGTCCGCGACTGCGTACGTGCGTGAGCGCGCGTACAGGGATGAGTTGCACATCGCAGAGCACCATGGCGGCGGTGGCGGCGGCGGAGCAGCATGCATGTATGGGGCCGCCACGCGTTAGAACTCGGGTCACCATACATCACAAGCCCATCCCTGCATGCGCCACGACTGCTGGCGCTGGTAGATGGTTGGTAGGTCAGCAGACGTGTGCGTACACGCACACGCACACACAAGCCCGCATGACTCGACTCGCCATGACACAACACGACACGCACCCTCGGGGTTGTAGGCGGGCTCCCTGTCTGACACCCACACGCCCACGTCATCGTTCTCCAGCGCCTCCTCCCACAGCGGCTCCAGCACGTCGGTGATGGGCGTGTCATCATCCCAGCCGTACATGTTGCCGCCGCTGTCGAACATGCGGCAGCGCGGGTAGGCCTCGGCGCACACGGCCGCCAGCGCCGCGTAAAAGGCGGCGGGCTGCATGCCCTTGGGCCGGTGCACCCAGCCCGCGTGCCTGACGTCGTCGTAGCCGTACCACATGCGGTAAAAGGTGTAGCCAGCCACTTGCTTGTCTGCGGAAGGTCGTATGGCAGGGCGGGGGCAGGGCGGGCGGGGGCGGGGGCGGGGAACAGGGGCGGCGGCCGCAGGGCGACGGGAGGTTAGCGGTTGCTCCAGCACGTGGAGCACGCGCGGTCTCTGCTCTGCTAGTGACATGCCTAGCTAGGCTTACCCTGAGGAATGGGGCTTGGCGGCGGCAGTGGCGGGGGCGAGGGGCGCGGCGCGGTGCCGTTTGGAGGCGGTGGCGGCGGAGGGGGCGGCGGTGGCGGCGGCGGAGGTGGGGAAGGCGACACGGCGGGCGGCGGACGCGGCGGGCTGGGCGTGCGTGGCGGCGGTGCTGGCGGCGGGGAAGGCGCGGGCGGCGGCGTGGGCGGCCGCGGCGGCAGGTTTGTCCGCAGGTACACTCCGTCAAGGAAGGCGGCGACGGAGGTGGTGTTGTAGTCGGCGCCGGCGGCCGTCACGGCCTGCTGCTGCAAGAAGAAGACCCAGCTGCCGGGCCTGCCGGGTGCGGCGGCAGCGTCCTTGGGGCGCGTCAGGCCGGTGCCGGCCGAGGTGGCGGCAAACATCTCGCAGGGGCCGGGCATCTCCAGGCACGCCTGCATGGGGCGCATAGAGACAGCGAAGGGGCATATGCGCGGGACCGTACAGGGACCGTAGGCAACGGCACGGGAATGCGCGCTTCAGCGAGCCCCCCCCCCCCCGCGGGGAGAGAGCGAGTGGTAAACAGCACGAGGTGAAAGGAAAGGCAGGGCGGCCAAGCGTGACATGACAGCGGCACCGTTCCCCATCCACGCCCATTCCAGTGAACCATCCATCCACCTCCCCTCAACTAACAACCCCATACTGAACCAATAACGAATGAACGGCCCCCCTTCTCCCGGCCGACGCAAGCGCCTCGATTACCTTATATCCTAGCAACCAGTTACCCAACCGACCAGCCAACCAACTAACCGACGCACCTGCGCCGCCTTCTCCAGCGGCATGCTGCTGGCCACCACGTAGCCCAGCCGGGGGGCGGCGGGCGCGGGCTTGCGGCTGGTCTCAAACCGGAACAGCGGCACGGGGTTGCCGTAGTCCGCCACACCTGCAGCAGCCCAGCCCAGCAGCCCAGCCCGGACCCCGCACGCAACAGGACGTTTGTACGGTATCAGCCGCGGTATCAAATGCATGCCGGCGGCGTCAAGCACGCACAGGCCACTCCGATCCGTGCAACGCCGCCGTGCGTCTCCATCAACAACAAACAGCAGCGCAGCCGCGCATGCCCGGTGCCATATGCGTGGCGGCGCCCAGACGCCAAACGCGCACGCTTCACGCTGTCCACATCATACATTGCATCATCAATACCGCAGTACCGGTAAGCGCCCACCCACCCACCGCAAGGCGATTCGCGCACGTACAGCCCGATGCAGGGGTTCCAATAGCCCCAGGGCCTGCGGAACTGGGGCGCCACGGAGGCCTTCAGGTAGCCGTTGGGGTAGTAGCTGCCGCTGTGCACGAAGCCGGCGCAGGCACAGGTTTTGTTGCAGCGCGAGGCCAACTGCAGCGCGCTCCCACTGATGCTGTACTCCATGCCCGGAATGTCGACACTGTGTGGTTTGCAGAGCGGTGCAGGTTGGTGAAGGGCGGGGAAAGGCGTTTAGGAGGCCGCCGGGCGCGGCCGGTGCGCGGCGCGCGGCGGATTGCGCGTGCCCAGCCCAGCACAAACACACACACACACACACACACACACACACACACACACACACACACACACACACACATGCACGCTCACACACACAGGGCATGCCGCGCACGGCGGCGGCACCGCCCGCTGCACCTCATGCATGCATGCACCCAGGCACCCCGCACCCCGCACGGCGCCTTACTCGGTCTCGGGGCCGCCGGGCAGCGGCTGCACGTTCACGCCCTGGAAAAAGGTGTAGCCCTCCAGGATGGGGCAGCCATCGGCATCCAGGGGACCTACGCCCATGCATAGATAGAGCGTGGCCAGGCAAGGCGGCGCTTGTTTGCTACATAGTGTGGAGGTCGAGCCTTGTACGCGCATGCATGCGCGAGCCAACCCAGTGCACGTTCCGATCTGCATGGCACTACCGTACATCCTCCAGAACAGGTAACTACCGGCACCGTACATCAAGTGAAACGCACCCACCCACCGGCCTGCAGCAGCGCCCGGCCGCCATGCTCCGCCTGCAGCTGCAGGCCGCCGCCGCTCCCGGCGCCGCTGCCTCCGTTGAGGTCTTGCAGCAGCAGCTGGTCATCAGGAATCTGCGCCGGGTGCTGCTGCTGGTCCCGCAGGCTGCGCCGGATGCGCTGCATCTGGCGCCGTGCCAGCCGCCGCGACTCCAGCTGCTGCTGCATCTGAAGCTGGTGAGCCGCCTCGTCAGCATCCGTGGTCCCGGCGGCCTGGCTCAGCACTGCAGCGCCTAGGCCAGGCACCTCCAGCACCCGCAGATGCCGGCGGCGGCGGTCCGGCCGGCCCCCTGGAAGGCTGTAGGCGAGGCCGCAGGACGCCTCGGCCGCAACCTGTTCACATGAGGGAGGGAGGCGATTTCGCAAACGACACGGCAATGCATGCACGGCGCGGGTGTATCCGTGAGTGGGAAGCAAGCAGGCGGCAGTTTGGGCCGGCGGCTACATTCTCAGGCCCCCACGCAGCATCTGATGAACGTGCCGGCAATAATAGTACCGTACTTACGGGCACGGGCGCGGTGTGGCTGCAGGGCGGGATGAACACCGTGGTCGGCGCGGCCATAAGCGCGTCCGCGCCGCCCTGTGTTAAAGATCGCAAGGGAAAGAACAGCAGACATAGGACAATGCGTGCGGTGCGGTGACTGACGGTCGCGAGTTACCGCCCCGTGGTGCGTGAGGGGGTGCAGCACGCATACGCACACGCACGGAGGGAGTTATACTATACATATGATAGACACGTCTGCAGCAGCGCCCTCAGTAGTGTCAAGTTGCATGGAGCAACTCTGCCCGCCCCATGCATGGGTTCGTGCCGCACCGACACACGGTTATAAATCAAGCTCACTCACCAGCACGTGCGGGTTTGCGCGCAGCAGCTCATCCAGCGGTGCGCCCGCCCCGGCCGCCACCGCGCGCAGCGTGGTGTTGTGCACCTGCAAATGCATGTTAGCATGCCCCAGCAATGCACGCCACAAGTGCAAGCATCAGCGGGGGATGGAGGTGGGAGTAAGCCACCTCAACCAGCCGGCCATAATAACCACACTGCTACCACAAGTGCATGATGCAGCAGGCCCATGCATCCATCTCAAGCCGCCAACGGCAGGTGCGTGCTCCGGGTGCGGGTGCGGGTGCGGGTGCGTCGGGGTCACGCCACGCGCATTTCAGTCAACCCACCATCTGGGTCGCGGCGCATGCGGCCTGCTGCGACAGCTGGCCGGGCTGGGCGGGCGGCGCGGGGCGCAGCACGGGGTAGGAGGCCAGGTTCGCGATGCCGCACCGGTTGACGCCGCGGCGGATGTACATGTGGCCGCCGTAGCCCCAGGCCGGGCCCCAGCTGTTCTTCACCACCCAGGCGTCGGCGTACATGCCGACCACCAGCACGGCGTGGTTAGCAGCGGCTGGGTCGCTGCTGCACGCGCCATCATAGACGAGGATGTTCTCGCCGTCCGCGCGTGATGGTTGGGGCGCCGCGTAGTCGGCCCAGTCCGCGGACGCGTGCACGACCACCACCACCGGCTGGTTCGCCACCTCCTGCAGAGAGTGGGGCGAGCGAGAGGGGTGCGGTGTGGGTAAGTTGCGTGCCTGCAATCAAGCCGGTGTGATATGTGCACTGCCGGGCGCGAGGGTGCCCGTGTGAAACCCCGCTAAGCGAACGCACTTGTGCAAGGGCGCGCTCGGAGGCGGGCACGGTCTCCCAACCGGCGATGCGGGTGATGCTGGACCCCTCGGGGCTGTTCTTGGCCGTGGCACTCGTGGCAGCCGCGAGGGCGAGCTCCTTCTGCAGGGCCGGCGCGGGGCATTTCTGCAGCTCCACGAATGGCTGACGACCTGTATGCAATTTGTTAAGGAAGCAAGCAAGCGACACCAATGTATGGGTGATTGTATAAAGGTGTTGGCGTTCAGGCGGTAGGAACGCGGTAAAGAAAACCCAAGGCTAACTTCGTGACCTCTCACCAAACTTGTCGGACAATGTTTAATGCTAATTTGCGTGACATTTCAGCCCTATACATGACAGGCAGAAGCTCTTGGGCGCAGGCGCGCGATTTTGGAAGAATTGCAGCTATCTTTCGGAGAACATTAAGGAAAACAAGCGTGCGAGTTAACTGCTACATACATGGACGCAGAACAACATCAGTTCCCAGTTTCCCAGTTCCCAGCAGGCAAGAGCAGGATCTAAGTGGATCCAACACGGAAACAAGTCCCGACCGGCTCCCTGCCCCCCTGCCACATGGACACGACGGGATTTTACTGTAGCCGCGCCTGCATCCACGCACCCGCAACCATACACCAGCACCTGTCGCACGTCTGTGCCCGGCTCAGTGCAGATGTGTACGCTTCCACCCTGGACGCTTCGGAACGCCCCAACTCTCCTATGCCCGAATGAATGTATACACCGCTGGACACGGCTGACAGCATGTCCACACAAACCACACATGTTTAAACGCACCTGTAGCCTCTGCCCACCAGTCGCGCGTCGCCAGGCCCACACGCGCAGCGTAGCGGTACGCATCGCCGACCCAGCCCCCCACGCCACGGCTTGGGCACGTCGTGGCGTTGGCTGTGCCCGCTAGCACGTCCTCGCTGCAGAGTAGGGCTTGCATCTCCGCCAGGGGCTCCACGGCCGCGCCTGCTTCGACCGCAAGCAGCGCCTCGATCCTTGCATGGGAGTGGAGCAAAACCAAGGCCGGAAGCGGGGTGCGAGTACCGGCGTATACATAACAGGAATTGCGATACAATTGTTGCCAATGGGACCACGGGCGGTAGTGATTCACAGCACGATTTGCTAGCGGGTTTGCCCTAATCATGGCAGGCACACGGTCTCACCCCTGCGTGACCGCAAAGCTAAAGGACGTGTTACACGGACTCTGATCCGTCGGGTTTGACAGCAGCTTGCGCCAGTCGACTACTGAAGGCGTAGGGCTGCTGCCATACCTGTAAGAACCCATGTCATTGGAGGGAAAGGAGGAGAGCGTCAGGGACTGGAGGGCCGGGCCGAAAACTCTAAAACCGTAAAGCCTTGCGCGCATGGAAGCTTCTAGCCTACGACATTGGCCCCCTGAATGTTACATAGCCGTGTCGTGGGCACGTTAGCCGGCGACGACAAGGCCGGAGCGCGCGAGCGGCAAAACCGTGGGCAAAACGTTTGCCGCGCAACCCGGTAAGACAGACTGCCATATCATCATGCGAGCTCATTCGCATTCATGCACGAGTGAAGAAGGTGTTGACGCGCCGTTAGCGGGGTAAAGCTCGCGAGTCAGGGCGCGACCGCTTGGTGCGCGCGAAAATACAGAGGCTGCAGCGGTATGGTTCTTACCGTCGCATGAATGGACTTGTATCGTGTAACAGGTCCTCGTTGCTGGCCGGAAAACGGGCCCCGGTGTTGAAGCTCTCGCCATTTACACTCAGCAGTAGGCTGACAGAGGCCGCGACCAGCGCAATAATGACGATTGACTTTGATGACAATCGAGACATGAGTTGGCTCAGCGCCGGTGAGCGCGAGAGCCCCTGCTGTGGTATCAGGTGCATAGTGTGTGCACGCACCCAGACGCCCTTTGCCACCAGCCTAGGTAGTCATGGGACCTTTGTGGTATCAAATTGCTATTGACGGCGTTGCATGCGCCTAAACCGTGGGGAACCGTGACAGATTTGCAGCATGGGCGCCCCTCCAAATCTTGACAACTTTATGTAATTTTAGCTCAGCATATGTATGTCTTTTGGCCTTGTGTTTGTGAGCAAAATACGTGCACGCTTTGTGGCGGCAGCGCGACTGCAGTTTACGGCGGGCGCGCTGCTTTGTTGGATGACGCTTTGCAATGTATCAGATAGTATGCAATATATTGTACCCGTCCAACTTGGCCGGCGGCTCAGCCTCGTGGTTACTCCACGCCACGCCACTGCAATGGCGCGTGTGTCGGAACATGGCAAGGGGCGAGGTAGCGACGTCCCGTTGGCAAGAGCAATTCCCAACCCTGCCCCATTGCAAGCAGCAGAGCAGGCTATGTAGGCAGCGGTGCGCACGCGTCTGACGTTACTATACCCAGTAGCTGCGCTGCGTTGCTGGCGGCAAGTTTGCTGACGCCGTCTGACGCGCAGTCCTCAGCAGCTCCAAGGCGTGGAGCGCGTCTGTCGCGGGTGCCTCTGCGTCCGTGTTCGTCAAGACTGACGACATGCGCAGGGAGAGCTTCAACGATACAGTTGCACCTCCACCTGCACCTCCACCTCCACCCGATGCCACCCGCACCTCCAGCTGTGGCTATGTCCACGTACCCAATTTGCGTTAGGCCTAGCGTTTCTGGCGCCGCACATGTTTGATACAGTTAAGCCAGTACTGGTCGGTGGGATAACCCTCTATCACCCCTCCAGACCCCCCGCGACCCCCACCGGCGGGTTCCAGAGTGTGTGAAGCGGGTTAGCGGGTTCCGGCAGGAAGAGCCGAAGAGCTGCGTCATGGAGTGGGAGTTCTTAGCAACGCAATGCAAAGATCCCCTTGTGTTTGTGTTGCGTGTGTTGAGGTATCTGAGTTTGGTGTACCGGGGAAATGGGGCACAGTGGGGTACGAAAGGGGCGCGGGCACACCCTCCAGACACGGTCTTCCCCGCCCAAAACTTGTGGTCCCGGCACCAGGCGCATTCCAGTTAGGTGTAGTCTGAAATTTGTTGTGCACATCCACTGAACATGCATCCATGCGTGTACTAATTTTCAGACTACACCTAACTGGAATGCGCCTGGTGCCGGGGCCACAAGTTTTGGGCGGGGGGGACCGTGTCTGGAGGGTGGCGCGGGCATGCGCCTTCTGTGCGCCTGCCTCATCGCGTCACATCATGTCTTCAACGTGTGTTCACGTGCAGTATACAGTTTTGATAGCGCATCGTCACCAGTCGTGCAGCAGGCATGTACACTGTGACGACTTCTGCTGCATATGCGTGAGCCATGCGCGATAAACAGGGTTTTGTGCAGCAGCAGACGCGACGCAGCGCACTAGGCATGTCGGACTTACGCATCGCATCGTTAAAGCTCGTGGGTGCATTTCAAATAGCATGCGTGAGCCACGGCGCGGCGCTCGGCAGGCGCGCTGCGCAATCGTCATCCTCGAGCCCGGCGCACGCGGCTTTCCTTGGCGCGAGAAGCAGTCTGTCTCAAGCACTAGGGGTTAATCGGAGATACTGCATGCGCGAGAGCTCGGCGTCGGGAGCAGCGGGCGGGGCGAGGCTGTTGAGACTGTTGCCAACCTCCGATGGCACTAATGGCCCCGTCGCAGCGACAGGAACGAGCACGGTCGCACACCCGGCTCAGAGCTTGCTGCTGATAGATTTGCCGCCTCTGCTCCGTGGGTTATCCAACCCGAGGGCGGCACCGAAGCGGGCAGCCGGCACACAACAGCGGAACCAGGACTGGCACGTGACACGACCCGCCGGGGGGCCCGCAAGCACAGCGGCGGCGCTAGCGGCGCTCCAGCGTATCGCAGACGCGGTCCGGCTGGCCCGCCCAGACGCTGTGCTGCTGATATCCGACATGCCTGCCTCTCAGAGCGGCGGGCCAAACCAGGCATACCAGCAGGCAACCACCTGGCGGCAGCTCTTCTCCCGCCTGGGGCCGCCGCCGGCCGGCAGTAGCAACATCAGCAGCAGCAGCGCTTGCAGGAGCAGCGGCAGCAGCCGAAGCAGCAGCCCCGCAAGAGGCAGCGGGCGCGCCCGCGGGGGTTCGGGTGCAAACTCCATCACGGCGCTCGGACCGCAGCCGCCGCCGGCGGCCGCGTGGGAGCTGCTGAGTGCAGCTGCGCAGTCCGGCCAGCTGGACTTGGGCCGGGCGGCGCAGGAGCTGCTGGCGCGGCTGCAGCAGCGGGAGCTGGAGCGGCTGCTGCCGCGCGGCAGTAGCAGCAGCAGCAGTGATGGCATGGGCGTTGGCAGTAGCAGCAGCACCGGCAGCAGCGCCAGCGGAGGCTCCAGTGGTGCGGCTGCAGGAATGGAAGGCAGCAGTACTACTTGTGGCCGGCGCGCCAGCAGCGGGCCGCTAGGGCCGCCTTCAGCAGCACCTGCTGCAGTAGTAATGCTAGCACCCCCTGCGATGCCGCTGGGCACTGCTGGAGGTATTGATCCAGGGAACCATGCTGCTGGGGGCGTTGTTGCGGCAGATGACGGCGAACTGCTGTTGTTGCGGGAGGTGCTGGCAGCGCAGCTGGGACCGCAGCAAGCGGCGGCCGCAGCCGCCGCGGCCGCAGCCTCCACACCAGCTGCATTGGCGGATGCCGGCAGCAGCAGCAGCTGCAGCAGCAGTAGCAGTCAGAGCAGCCTGGAGGGCTTTGAGCGCTCGCTGCTG